>OW119925.1:76359894-76984894 GCA_933210815.1 Meta bourneti
ATAGGAACTTCTCAATCACTATTACTACATACTGAAATTAAATAGCTAATGCCCCTTGATTCAACATAATACACAATCTACGTGTTCATTTGTACCTTTTTGTGCTACATATCAAGAACACTTATTTTTACTAATATATCTCGTTTTTCTTTGGGAATTTTTTCAACTGGAAAATTTGTTTCATGGAATTTAAACATCCATCAAGAGAATCCTCAATCGAAAATTGAAGTCAAATAAAATAGTTCAATTGAAAGGCTTCGGGTAACATAATGATTTGTCACTTAATATTTTTCAGTCTTAAATTGTAAAAGTATGATAATTTATCCATTATTCAAGAGGTCATGTTATCTTAAACTTTCAAGTATTACACATTCATTCAAAAAACCGGAAAATCTTTTGATTCTCTTCAATATTTAATTTCTTTCATTATGGATGTTTCGTACTATGACATGACACTACGATATCTGGTGCCCTTCAATTAATTAAAAGAATGATACTTCTATTTTAATAGTTCAGAAAATATTTTATTCAAATTGATTAAATATTTCAAATAGCTAGCCACAGTAAATTCATATTTCTGTAAACAATCAAATTTACATTTTTAACATCCATTTTCAAACTTTCATAAGCCACTACATTCTTCCATTCTTACTGAAAATCTAAGCACTCGTAGAGCAAAGCATTTCAAACAATTTGTCTCGCTTTGGTTTGTCGCTCTGTGGTCATTTTTTTGCCACGCGACAGCTAATTTGACAGGGACCTACGAATTTTCATGGATACTTTATCTTTAAGAAACTACAGAACTTTCACGGAAAAAGTGGACAAAAAGAACCTAAAAGTATTATGAACTAGCTGTTAATAGAATTGCACATATTTAATAATAGCCCATATCAACAAACAGTTAAGCACACAGTGCGCTTAAGCTTGTTTTACATTAGAGCAACGCGTATACGGAGCGGACGGCGCCGGCCAATCAGCGACTAAAAAGTGATTGACAGGGGAATGACAGCTTTTTCCATCGCTGATTGAAGGAGCGGTCCGTTCCGGAGGCCTCCGAGCACCGATGTATAAAGAGGTGGCATATCGGAAAGATTTATTTAAAAATTGTACGTTTTTTCTTAGGGAAAAGTGTTATAAAACACATTAAGCACAATTTTTTTCCTTTTACGAGAACTATTTTTCACCTACTTTGCGCGAGAAGTGCATGCTTCATGCACTCCATCTATTCGAAATTCTGGAGAGCAGAAATAAGACATGGGATGCCTTTTCGTACTTCCTCTCTAGAGACCTTAACAAGAGCAAACAGTCCAGATTTTTGTAAATTTCCATGCAGTCAATTATAAAATGCAATCAAAAATTAATATTGTGAAAAATAACTGATTTGTGCAAATTAATGTAGTACTAATCATGACTGATTGTATTTTACTGACTGATATTTTATCCCTAATGATTTAAATTATATTTTATTTTCATTTTAAATATGTAAATTTTATTTTAAGCAGAGGACGGCATCAACCTCTACCTCCAGGTTCCAAAAAGTTTAACTTCGCTTCTGGTTGCTCTAGTGTAAAACAAGCTTTTATTCGGAATTATCTTTACGTGTTTTGTTACATTGTCACTGGAAATGTTTAAATGGAAAACAGTTGAGGTAAAAAGCCTTCCTTTTAGTATATTCTATTTTCATGTATTGTTTGGAGTTGCATTGGTTCATAAATGGTACACAATCAAATCACAGGCAATAAGTGTTACACTTAAGTGGAATGTAAATCCATAATACTTGGTGGAGAGCTATCGTACGGTGAACCATGGGGTGGTGGTAGGGGCCCATGAGGCATCATCATGGGGTGACCAGGTAGGAGCATTGCTTGGGAATGAGGAGACCTCAGCTGAGAGTAACTGGCCATGTGACCTAGTGCCATATTTTCTGTGCAGGACAAGTTCTGCAAACCTGAAACATTTCCAGAAAGACGTCAATCAATTTTGAGAATTAAATGTTCTGTTCGGAGAAGAATGCGTCGGAACCGAACATCCTTATTCCGAAAGTATTCCCTTTTTTGGAAATAAAGCGAATTTATGTTCCGATGTCTTCAGGCTCATTCGCTGAGAGCGATTATTTAATTATGTGAAAACGATTTCTTTTATATCTGTTAGTGTTGATGCTTTTGTACGCATGACGATCACACCTTTCATTTCATCAGCCTAAATGTTTGTTTTGTTCTTTTCAATGAGCAATTACTAGTTTTTGCTAAATTACTAATGAACAAACATTTAAGCTGATGAAATGAAAGGTGTGATTGTCGTAAGTACAGAAAGAAAGCTTCAATGGATCTAACGTTTCCTACAAGTATCGAGAAATCATTTTTACATTTTAATATAAAGGCAAACTTCAAATGACGTATGTGGATAACTTTTTATACTCTCCCTATAATTGGTTCAAGTTATATTTAAATTATCCTCATTGGTTAAAATCATATTTAAATATTTTGAAGAAAAATTGCTTTTCAATGAATAAATATTAAATCATGATATAAGAAGCATTTTCTGTCAAGCTGAATATAGGTTGCTGTAAAGTTTGTGTGACGATACATATCCTGAAAGTGACGTCAATTGGCTTATTTATAGGATACGCGCGCGATTTTAGCATTTTACCAAAATGTATGATAGTTGATTGGTCCCCACCAATTAGATTTTAAGCCAAATGTTGCCACAAGAGCGATAAATTTCATTTTAAGGTAACCCCGTTTCCTGTAAAACTCGCCTTTGCTATTGACTCTTAAGTCTCAAAATTAAACACTGAAGAAAGTAGGTATCTACCTCTGAACCTGTGCTTCACCAAGGATACGTTTCTGTGAATTGTCAAGAGTTTGACAGTTTGATGATGGCACATTTAAAGTAGTCCATAGACCAAGGAAAATTACTCCCAGAATCCGGGAAAATATTTACAAAAAATTTCCAAACGCCGTTGACTTTATTGATAAATTCTAGAAAATAATAAACAAATGCACCCCTAAAAAAACATGGGGTAGCTCGACGAAAAGGGTCCATATTCCTTACACTAGGAAGATTATCAATCCGCATGATACTTCCGTATTACTATGAACGAACACTGAAAAATATCAAGAATATGTTTTAATGCCGCACTCACTATTTATGATTACACTGCAAAAGATATCAATAAGGCTATTGAATACCAATACGTGGTTTCTAGAGCCTGCCTTTTTATTTCGACGGGCCTTACAACTAATACTTATAAATAATCACGCTAAACAAATCAGCTTGAAGATATTGTTCGACTTAATTTCAAAAGGGCAATACTTTCGAAACGGGGATGCTAAGAGTTCTGACAGAATGGTATATTGAGTCAATACTCACTTGATGATCGTATATGCATTGGAGACGCACCATCCATCATGTAGCCCATTGCTGAAGATTCTGGACTGTAGGCAGTTCCTGGTGTTCCTATGGTTCCTCCTGTAATATAGACTTACCATAGAAGGCCATTTTGCATTATTAGTCAGTATACGATATTTAGCTTTCCAGATAATTAAACAGAGAATATAAAATGCACTAAAGTTACGATATGAAATCCGATTTTGTCAACATTATTTAGAGTTCTTACCCATCAAGCAAAAGTTAGGACATTTTTAAGACCTATTAGGCGTTTTCTGTCTAGCTAAATATGTGACGGTAATGTTCCTGCGTCGATATGAGTTTCCTGTGAGTATTCTGAATGTGATGACGGCTGGCTTGTTTTTCGAATACGATTTCGGCACTTGGCCCGTGGAAATTCCAATGAATGAATTTTGAAATGGTAGTTAATTCGTCAACACTAATTAGGTTAAACGAAAAACCGGCGATAAACTACACTTGCAGATTACTTCAATGGGAGGGATTTTCAGTGTGGACCAAAACCAGTCGGCCTGCAAAGGTTTAACTTGTTGTCCAAATGCTCTCGCATGCTACATATCGGAATAACCTTAAAATGTAGCTTATCACCGTTTGGGCAAAGTGTGGTTTTTATTGGTGTTGACCAATGAACTTTCATTTTTTAATTTGGAATTCATTCTTTGGACTCTTTTTATTGGCGAAGTGTTGAAATCGTGTTCGAAAAACAAACCATCGACCTTCTAATGAAAGACGGATCATGTGGGCGGAGTCACTGTCGTAAGATCTCAAATCGACTTAGCCGATTGGCTATAGAAGCGCAGACTTGTTTTTCATCGCGGTGGATAATCAACCAATCAATAATTTAGGTTTCATGCTTTTGCCCAAACCACGTGACAGATCTTCAAACCGAGCAACTGGAAAAATAACATGAAGCCGCGGGCGCATGATACGTCTATTTCATTTTAAGGTCGATGAAACAAACCAAGTGACGTCACGTTCAGAATACGTACACAAAACACGTATCACAGCAGAAACACTACCGTCACGTATTTAGCTTGACAAAAAATGCTTCGTATGTTGTCTTTTGGAATAATGATTATAAAATATTTTTGCTATCAAAGTGATTTACAATCTGTAGACATTGGAAAATTACGAATGTTACCATTCTTAAAACGTGAACTCACCTGCTCTGTTGGATTGATCAATCATAGGCTGAACTATCCTACGACGAGCATTAATGAACCTGCAATAGAACAGCAATATTAGATACAACTGTAGTCAATAAGCATTGCTTTGCTATCATATCGAAGTAATAAACTAATTTGCTTAAAAGAAAGATATAGTTGAATTTACGTTGCAGTGGAGCAACACTACAGGCTATTCCCGAAGGGAGAGATCCGAGGACCTTTCGAACCATGGTCAGATGACGAAGTCAACACCTGAGATGGTACTCTTCTCTCCAAACTTTCACAACATGTCAACATGAGTACATTTGGGGCCACGATAGATTTAACGTGCACTAGCCTCCACGTACACGATGGTCTTTGGTTGGAAATTTGTTTAAAAGAGAGTAGTGAACAAGAACTTGTACAGATTGTATTTTATTAACTATTACAAATACATCGTGGATAAAAATAGGCTTGTCTTTTAAGTGCAACCCTCTTGATAAAGAATATGTTAATGGTTAATAAAGGACAGTAAATATTGTGTAAAAAAGCTATCGTTTTTTAGCGTCTTTAATTTTACGGTACGCCGTAGTTTCAGCACACACTTACATTTTCATAGTGGATGCTGATAGTTATGACCACCAACAGTAATGCACGACAGCGTCGACGCATGAGAGTAGAAAAGAATGTGTCAATCGTCGCCGACCAGTATCATGCCAATTTTCGAGGGACACACATTCAGGCATAGATGTTTGGTGGTTCGTCAAACTTAAGTCGGCGTGCCACTATTCACAATACAATCTTACTGTGGCTCGTTCGTTGCCAGAAAAGATAGGTTGGTTGGTTTTGGGGTTTTATGGCGCAAGGGCCATATTTGGCCATGCTGCGCCAGACAAAAGACATACACCATCAAGTAATAGACACACACAATGAAAGTTTTACTGACACAGAAGAGAGGAATACCTAACAGGATATTTCTCTTCCTACAAACGTCTGAAGATAGGGTGAAACAAAATAAGATATGATACGCTTTTCTTACTTCCGTCCTGAGTTGGTAGTTAATTAACGTCGCACTGGCTCAGTACAAAGGGCTATTGGCGATGGTCCGGGATCGATCCTGAAGCGAAAGATCCAAGAACAACGCCTCGTAACTTTGAACCACGGTCAGATGACAAGAACATCTGAACCCCACACTCCAAACTCCGTCCTGGGGACCCACTAACTCTGGAGCCATTAACTAAGCTAGGCCTTTTGCTAGTTTTTATGCATAGTCAATACAAAATTGCAATCAAATATTAGTGCGTTGCAAAAGAAAGATATAGTTGCAAACGATAGCTTGAGTGCAAAAAGTGTGCACCATAAAACCCCAAAACCAACCAACCTATCTTTTCTGGCAACGAACGAGCCACAGTAAGATTGTATTGTGAACAGTGGCACCCCGACTTACGTTTGACGAACCACCTAACAATAATATATTGACAAATTGAAAAACGCTAATTAAGATATTTTGATCCAATTTAAATAATATATTTTATTTCAAATGCAAAAGCTGTGTTTTGGACAGGGTGGGCAACAGCCTCATTTGCCCCAGGTCCGAAAGAGTCTAGCTACGCCTCTGGGACTTGGTCTAGCTAGACCCTTTTGGACCAGGAGGGGGGGGGGGGTATTTCAATTAACGTCACACTGGAGCAACACAATTTGGACCAGGAGGACCAAGCAACATTTAGTTTGACAAAAATGCCTCTCATAGAAAGGAGGCACAGATAGGAAATGTAAACCCGTCGTGCTTTTATATCGATTCGTCCACTTTAGATTATGCTGTTCCAAAGAGGGGAACTCAACACTCTGGAATCGAATCCAGGATCTTTCCCCACACTCCCAAGGAACGATTAATGCCACCCCAGGCGCAGAACGATCAACAACTTTCAAATTAACATCTTGTTTCTGCATCAGTTCGAAATTTTTCAAAATATGCAAAAACGGGGGCTACAAAACAGAGGGAGAATGCAAGGGCTGGAAGAGCAGCCGAGAAAAAGGTCATGAAAGCGGGACCGATTTTTCATTCCCGGTCCCAATAATTCCGGCCGATTAAGCCCGCGGCACCGAATTTGGCGAGCGTGTCATCTTCCGTGCACTCTGATAGTGACACCGAGCACCATTTATCGCGGCGGGGAGGGTCCGGAGGGTGTCGTATGAGGGGTGCCAATAATTTATGGAGCGAAGAGAAAATCCCTGGAAATCGGTGCCATAAATCATGGGGGAAGGCACTCTTTCTTTTTTCGCACAATACATGGACGAGCGGGCGCCAAGATTGGCGACAAATCCGCCCTCTTCAGAGTAGTCGGAAATTTTAGTTGAAACAAGACAAGGTAGAGATTGGTAAAACTGTTATTTCACGATATAGAAGTATAAATTGTTATTTATTTCAGGACAGTGATCATTAATTGTTTATATTAACAGTTTTGCCATCAGTTAGAAACTGAATTTTCTGTTCAAATTGAACTGCTAGAAATTAAAATTAACGGTTAATTAAGTCATTATTTGCTTTAATTAGCCATTAAATAATTTTAAACTATTCAGTAATTTCAGCTTTTTATTTCATTAACTATTCTTATCCCCTTTCAATTTTGAAATAAAAATTTAATCCAATTTAAATTGCTTCACTATTATCCCAATAGCATTTATCGGTAATATTTTCGATAACAGTTGCTATCAGTTATTTTGAAATAATGTTATTCAAAATGCTATCAGACTAACAGCCTATCTCTACAAACTGGTAAAACCTGGACAGACAGTACGTATGTTATTTTTGACCGATAACAGCGTTAACGATTATTGTATAGAATTTATGGGCATATATTATAGAAGACATGGGCGCTAGTGATAGTACATATTGAATATTTATCAAAAAGCATGCAGTATCCTTTACTGTAACAAGACATTTTTAAACGCTTTAATTATAGCTTGAGATCCATTAGAATTTATTGAAATACAGAACAATAAGTAATTTATTATCATTCTATTATTATAGTTGTGGTAAATAAAGTATGTTAAAAGTTGCATAACAAGGTGTTCTTAAAAAATTTGTTAATGAAAATATGAAATGATCAGCTTCAAAAAAAGAGAAGGCTATATAATAAAACTTGTTCATTTTCTATTTAAGATGTTTCTTCTTTCCATAATTATTTTAAAATAGCGTTATGTATTTTTAAATATCACAAAGAGAAATACGTATTCCTATTTTTGTAAATTTGCGAAAGTATAACTTAGGATGTAAAAGGGAAAAATTACGATTTGAAAAATTGCAAATAAAAATATTCATCAAGCAAATCAAATATGTTTAGAAGGGCAATATTAGTTACAATGTTTTCAGGAGAGTGAAACGGTGATGAGAATTTGAATCAACAATTTTCTCAAATATCTCTGTCGCTCTGTAACTATTTTCACTGCATGCTTCGTTAATATGGCAGAAAGCTGATTATACCGTGTTAAGATCTCGTCAATGAAAATGGAAGTAAAAAGATCTCGCGTCGTAAAACACTATCAGAGTATGTGTAAATATGTGATTTAAGGTATATTTTAATTTGAAACGAAAGATTTTATTTAAAAAAACAAGTCAAGTGAAAAATATATTTACAAATACTTTTTAACGGCTTTAATCAAGCAATACATGATTAAGACTAGGAGCATTGTGTAAAATTAACATATTTTTTAAAAAGGCGCGAGTAAGAGAAATATGGCTTGGTTCGGTTTTTTGGGGGTTTAAGGCGCAAGAGCAATATTTGACCATGCTGCGCCAGACACAAGACATACAATATCAAATAGTAGACACACACATAATGAAAGTTTTCCTGTCACAGGAGAGAGAAATACACCCAGGGAAGAATGCACCTTTCAGGAATCGAACATGCGCCGTCTATAACTCGAAGGTTGCTAGCGCAGTGGGCATACTCACTGAGCCACGACGGCCCCAAGAGAAATATGTGCAGATCAAAATTGAAGATTTGGGATTCTTTATTTTGAAAACATTGCTCGGAATGTTAATTTCTGTGAATTAGATATAAAAGTTTTGTGTATTTTGCGAATGGTGGGAAATAAAAGGATGCTGATGTCACTTATGAAATTTCATTTGGAAAACGTTTTAAAAAATGCCAAATTGAAATCAACATTATTTCTTATTCTGTTATAAAATTTTATGGAATAATTCAAATAATTCCATCGATGAATAAAAACCTCAATTTGAGAATAAAAGTTATGAGAATGAGTATAAAATAATTTAGATATTGCGTTTCAGTGAGTACCGCAACATTTAAATTATTCAAGAAGGAATTGCAACGATATTTGATTTTTTTTCTCTTATAGTTATACATATTCTAAATTCAAATATTTTAAAGAGAACTAAGGAATTTAAAACATCCATCTTGTTCTATAAAAAGCACTTACTTGCAAACAAAAACTGCTTAAAAACATTAATTGCCTTATCATTTTTAAAAATAGTTTATACACCCAGTTCATACAAGACTGGAATTCAGGAATTCAAAACCAAAAGCTTAAGTTTCTTGCATCTAGTGCTGTGATAGGTTGATAGATTCTTGCGCATGACTATCATCAATCAATCAGAACAAAGCTAACTTTAGTGATCAGATGTTATTTTGATAGCAATTAAAATGAGAGTATTATTGCAAATTAACAAATAGCAACTGATCGTTAAGAATGGCGATAAATATTATTACCAAGTGTCAACTAGTAATTTTTAAAGCTAATGTTTTTCTAAAACTAATAAATTAAATAAGAAAATAATAAAAATTTAAAATATCTACAACTAAAAAAAGTTGAAACAATGAAAATACTTTAAAATAATTTAGCAGTAATCAGATTCTAACTGCTAAACTCAACCGGAAACGTCAATTTCTAAGTTAATAGTAATTTAAATGTTTACTACCTTTGTGTCAGTTATCAAAAATAACAGTTAGTGTTGGAAAAATAACAATTACCTAAAAAATAAGTTTGTTAGACTGAAAAAATGAGTTTTTTGTTATTAAAAAATAACAGTTGCCACAAATTATCAAAAACCTTTAATAGTATAAAGTAAAATTTCAGTTTTGATCCTCTCGTCTTTACTATGTAACAATAACATTAGTTTCTGATTTCACAGCTGAAGTTGAAAACCCTATCGGACATCAGGCAAGAGGCAAAGACGGCGCCAAGTCGCGCGCCTCGAAAACTTTTCGCTCGCCAATCGCGTGGGACAACCCGCGCGGGAGCGAGCTCCGTTCGCGAGCATCGATGCAGAAACCGGGGAGCTTTGGCGATAATCAAGTTAATGAAACAGAAGGAGAAGTAACCACGGCGGTGACTGCCCGCTTTTACACGGACTCGCGCACGGGCCATTTGTATCCCTCCTAAGAATAACAAAGTGGTGGGCTTTGGGTAGACCCCCCACCTATCCTTCCCTTTCCGTTCTCCCTCTCAGGGATCGATATCAAAAGATTTAATCGGTTCCATTGTTGCCTTTTCCTATTACGATTGTCGAAAAGGGAATACTTTTAACCCTCTGAGAATCGCGAGATTTCGAGTAGTGTAGTGTTGCTTCTACCCGCAGTAAACGACTAAATAACCACACCTTTCTAAAGAATCCATGAATTTTTCAAACATTTAGAGATTCTATTGATTCTTTACTTAGAATGGAATCTTTCTTTGGAACGATTCTATTTGTCCTTTCCTTAGAAGAGAATCCTTTGGAACGTTTCTATTGGCTGCCCATACCGTAGATTTTTAATTCTTCGAAAAGATTCTGTTGGACATCTTTCCTCGGATTAGAATCTTTCTAAAATATTCTATTTCTTCTTTCCTTAGAATAGAATCGTTTGGGGAAATATTCTATTGCTCTTTTCCTTTGGGAAGATTCTATTGCTCTTTTCCTTTGGGAAGATTCTATTGCTCATTTCCCTTTTACAGAATCCTTAGGATTCTATTATAGGAAATGAACAAAGATTCTATAGTCCAAGAATGTCAAAATTGGTTAGCAGTCATGCTGGGAAAACTGCAGGTGGCAAAGTGGAATGCGGGTGAACCCCTGAGACGGTTACTTTGAGATGTATCCTTTTTTCCTGTTTGGAAACATGTTTGAGAAATGAGATCAACCATTCAGTGCTTATTGTGAACCCGTGAATTTTAGTAACATTTGATTAGGGTTAGTTTTTCTTTTTGTAAATATCTTGATACTTCTATCTGAAGTTGGTTAATTTGGTTATAAAACAAAACATGAAGGAACCTGTTCAAATTTAGTCATCTTTTATATGCAAAATTGTCTTTGTACGTAAAAATAACGATACTCAAATTCAGCCTCTTGCCTCTATAACCCTCAGAGTAAAATTTTTATGAGCATTTAAATAACTCGAAATTTTTGCTTTGAATTTAAAAAATCATTCCTTTGTACGTTGTAGTAAAAAATTTACCGCAAATCCTTTGTAAGGTCGGTGTTACATGTTGGAGTTGAGTTAATTCTGCCTTGCTAGTCAAGAAAGCAATATATTTAAGTTCAGTCACGTAGGGTTAACGGTTGTTATTACATGATGCATTTATTACATGATGCAAGGATTTAAGTTTAAAGTGAAAAATCCTGAACTAAACTTAAGCCAATATGTTTGGTAATCAACGAAACATTATTTTAGCGAACTTTTCACAAATATAGGTATAGGAAAAGTACTTTCAATTGGTAAAATTGGCAACATCTGTAGGACTGCCATAGCCAAAGCACTTGTGAAATAGTTACTTTAGCAGATGCTTTTTTTATAAATTGTAGCAATAAAGTCATAAAGTCTCTTCAACCCTATCCTTAGCAGCAATTTTAGTTGTTCGGATACAAAATGAATCGTTTAAAGAACAACATGTGCTAAAAAAGAAACACAAAAAACGCCAATAAATTTAAACTAAAAAAATTAAATATTTTCTCAATAAGGTTTTCATGACAATCTAGCAACCACAAATTCCGATGTTTTTCTTTCATGGTTGCCATGACTGGTGCCAAAACTTTGAAATTGGCTTCTCGGAAAATTTTCTCCCTAAAGAAAATTCCGAAAAATATTTTTTCCTTTCGTTACAAAAATGGGACTGGTCGCCAAAATTTTGAAAATAGGATCTTTTGAGACGATTTTGTCTTTAAAGATACCAATAGTCATCAAGGTTGAAAAATAGTAACATATAGTTGCCTTTTAGTCGCCTGTGGCAGCCCTGTATCAGTCAATGTGAAATATATATATCTTTTAGAATAATTTTTAGACTAATATCTCCGTCTTTAAGCAATCAGTTCCCATTAAAATTTGGATTCAGCAGAAAAATTATTAAAAATGTCCAAAACTATATACTATCGTATACTTTTCATTTATTGAAATGTTAAAAATGATACCAAAGGAAAATATTTCACTAACAGTTTCTCAGTACTTTGAAAAAAGACCAACAGCGAAAGTCTTGTGCAAACAATGAAATTTTCAAAACAAGACTCAAGCTTAAACTTTAATTTATACCACAGAAAAACTTTAGCTTAAACTTTAATTTATACCACAGAAAAACTTTAGCTTAAACTTACAACTGTATATTTCTTTTTTTACTTTTTCTTTTCACAAACTGTATGAACCATGAGAACTGTTCCCCGCACCAAACAAGCCTGGGTGGTGGTGGTCGCTATAGAAACGGGGCTCGTTCATTTTCAGTAGGGGTGACTCTGGGAGATGACTTAATTTTAATAAATTTTCGCGAATGTTTGCGGCGGAAGGAAGTAGTGAACAAGTGCAAATCTCCTTGATTAGTTAAAATCTTAATTATATTTCCAACAAAAATTTTTTAACAATTATATATCTTAACACTTATATTTATATTTCATAAAGTTCACCAATGTGACAACTGCAAAAACATTTCTTCAAGCATCCCCAGGAAAAGGTACGTTTCTAACATAGGGAACAGACTGTATCTGGAGCAGTTCTTGTGGTAGACAGACAGCACATGCATCTTTATTAACGCAATTAAATTTATTTTACCTGTTTGAACAACTCAGTAAACCGACAGCACAATACCATATCACATGGGTTGGTTGGGTCGAATGGCACAAAATATATTGCCGTATTTGCTCAATTTGCGCCAAACACAAGATAGCCGATGCCAAGTGATGGACATAGAAACACAAAAGTTTTTCAGGCACGAAAATAGAAATACACCCAGGGAGGAATCGAATCTGGGCCGCCTACAACTCGCAGGTTGTTAGCGCAGTGGGCCGACCCAATGGGCTACGGCGGCTCCTCACCTCCCATGGAAATCCGAGCAAACGACAAAAATAATCTCGAATTCAGTGTACCAAAAATCGAGTTAAATTCAAAACCAAACAAAATCCACATCAACGTTCAGTTAAAAATACATTTATATATCCCGAAAGACGTTCACACAAAGGGTAGAAGTATAATTCCATTATTCAAAAAAAAAGGGGGGGTCCCAAAGAAAAGAAAGAAGGCAGTCAGACGGTATGCTGCGTCGCAAAAGCCCGAAGTTTAATCTCATATGTTCTTTTATGTTCCCAACATCGATTCGGTAGCACTGGAGTCGAAAAGCAGGCCGAGCAATTATAGCAGGAGCGTACATCCGTATAATTCGATGTACAATGGTTTCCAAGCGGAGCCTCATCGGCAATTAATCTTCATTTATTCCGACAGATCGCGCAAGCATTTGCGGGTCGAGGGGAAAAAATACATAATAAATTGAATACAAGAGCTGGAAAGCCTCGTTTCCTCAAGACGGAAAATTTATATGAAGACTAATGGTTGAGACACGGGGAAAATTTCGGCTGGAGCTCTCTGTACTACCGAGGGATCATCGCGCAATTGAACCGGAGACGTTTCCTGAAGAGAAAGAAACTGCCGCAGACTGGATTTGGAAAAGAAAACTGATTCGCGTGAAGTCTGAAGTGTGTTCAAAATACGTATTAAATAGGGTTGGTTGGTTGGTTTGGGTTTCATGGCGCAAGATCTAAAATCGGGAAAGATGTGCTAAACGCCTCGATAGTAAAATCGATGAAATTTGATTTTGAAAAATATCAGACCAGAAATTATCAACTGGACCAACATTAAAAGGGTAGCAAGACATAGTTAATAATAACCTAAAAACAAAATTATAAACTTTTTGCCAAACTATGAAAAAGTCGATGTTTCCACCATCAATATAAAATGTAACATTTATTGACATAAAATTACTTGATATAGATAAAGCGATACAGTTTAAGACAATCCTTGAAAAAAATTATGAAGTCAAAATATCAATATCAAAGGGATGGGAGGTTAAGCCTATCTTATTTAAAACTTAATGAATTTAAAAAGTGATGAATTCCAGATGAGGTAAAAATGCAGGGAAATACAAAAAAGTAAAAAATACTGAATTCTGAGGGTGACCCAAATCTGATAAAATTGGTGAATTATTGAAAAAGCTTGTCTAAGACATGTATAAAAAGTTGAAATATGGTTTATGGAGAGAAGTTCTTGGCAATGCTGGCACGATGGAGCGGTTTCCCCGACTTAAATAGGGAGGGACTTTTAAATCAAAACAAACATCAATGATATAATTCAAAAATGTGAATTTTACAGCCAAAAAATTATTAAATCGCAATCTTTACTTCAAAATTATGTACTTCGTAGAAAAAGGCCTATGTCCATTTTACACGTTTTCAGTAACAGCTGATTTAGTAATTTTCACTATTTTAATTTTTTTATATAATTCATTTTTTTCAACAAAAAATACTTGCCAATGATTTATTTCTTTCAAAGATGACAGAAGGACATTAGCACTTTTTTCTATTGTAACTTTTTTACTATCTTAAGATGGTCATTTGTGAACATAACTCAAAAACAGTGAATTTGGACCTTGACTCTTTTTCTATCAAGGAACAGAATTAATAATTTGTAGAATTCCATCATATCGTTACAAAAAAATGTGGCAGTGACGACTGGGTTAGTCTAACATCTAGGGTTAATATATATGGTTGGTTAGTTTTCTTTATAACGCAAGGACCAGATCATGTCAAGCAATGATTTATCCGTCTAGTAAGTAGACATACACACAAGAAAAGATTTTGCAGATATAGAAGATAGAAATACACCTAGGGTAAGATACAGGAATGGTATCTGCCTCCTCTACAGCTCGCGGGATGCTAGCGCGGTGGGTAAATCCACTGAGCCATGGCATAGCTGATTTTATTTCATGGTCAGTTTCGAAAAAATAAGATTCGTGGTTATTTATAAGTCAAATTGGCACTACAAGGGACAAACTAGCGGCTGTTTGTGAAGGAGCACTCAGTGAGTAAGCCGCCATCATTCCCAAGTTAGACTGGCCACACACTGGAGCAAAATGCACAAGCGTACTCCGTTCCTCTACAGAAAATGTGTTGATACGCTTGCGTATTTAAGCCAGTGTCGCAGGACCGATATTGAACCAATGTGCAGCTTGCCTAACAGGGATACTGCGAGTTGTAAGTGGCGCAGGTTAGATTTTCCCCCAGGTGTATTTCTCTCTTCTATGCCAGTAAAGCTTTCCTTGTCCATTGAAGTTGTTTTGCGCAGCTTTGCCACATATGGCCCTTGTACCATGAAACCTAACCCAACCAACCTAACAAGGACAATCGCCAACATCCTTGTGCTTACAAACCGAAATTCGAACCCGGGACGTACTGGGTGGCAGGTAAATGCTTGACCTCTATACCAGGTAAACAAGTGGTGATATTCTTTGGTTTAAATAAACATTATCTCAACACAAAGGCAAATAACTGGTTATCTTGAGGATCTGGCCATCGGAGGCAGTGGCCATCGGAGTTTAATGGGTATGCCCACTGCACTAACAACCTGCGAGTTGTAGGTTTGATTCCTCCCTGGGTGTGTTTCTTTTTTCTGTGTTAGTACAATTTTCCTTGTGTGATTATGTGCATTTCTTAATGTTGTGTCTTGTGTTTGGCCCAGCATAGCCAAATATGGTCCTTGCGCCGCAAGAAACCCAATTCACATAACCAACCAACTCAACGTAAGTCAATCAGCAGTAATTTTATTTTCTAAAAAATATAACTGATTACTGAAGGGCATTCACCAGTGAAGGACTGCTAAAATTCCAATGATTCCAATGCATTTATTTGAGTTGCAAAACCTCTGCACACGCACAGCTCGCACTACTATGCGTAACATGATCCAGAAAACTGCAAATTTGTCTTATATGCGCCACCCAGAATTCGCACCATCACTTGTTGCCCTGGAACATTTTGTGCACGCCCTCCCTCATAAGAAACACTTTCAAGAGTCCTGCCTTCTCTCTCCCGGGTGCCTTTACAACTGTCCGTCCTCCGTGCCTCTTGAAACTTTAAAAAACAGCTCGGAAAAAATGTTATTTGGGATTTAGGAGACCATCCCGCCCTACCGCTAAGCCCCGGGCCTCTCGCAGCTGAAAGAAGGCGCAAAAAGCAAAAAGGAGGACGTATTACCTGTCACTGCGAGGGGCGACTGTAACCGGGGCAACGGCAGAAATCACTTAGGTTAATGCGCGACCCGCGCCAACGTTAAGCTAAGTTAACGGCACGCTCGGGAAAAAGAGGGGGCAGAGGGTTATTTTTCATAATTTGCAGCCGATGCCCGTAATCTGTAATTGCAGGGGCCCGGCCATTGATTTTGTGCGCCGGGGCCTTTCCCGCGAGACTTAAGCCCCACGCAAATCGCGATTGATGATCGCTGTCACACGGAAAGCCTCGACTCGCGAGTCTGCCGGATTAGGAACGTGTTCGGCGAGGGTTGCCGTAGTTGGCGAATAAGCGCCGCATTTTCAGTTAGGTAAGTAGATGAATTTACTTAGCACTCTAGCAACTCAATGGGTTCATTGCCGAAGGGTCCGTGATCAATCCCGAAGAGTTGTTTGCTGTTTCCTTGTTCTATATTACCATTTTTGGCCAAGCCGTGCCAAACACAAGACAATTAACAACACAACGAGGGACGAAGAAAAAGCAAAGGGGTAGGCGAGGGTAAAAGCGAAAGGGAGAAAAGAACACTCCGGTACCTCGAGGTTGTGATGCCCGTACACACCTAAAGATGTGCAACTGTGGGGCAATTTCGAAGGGAGAGATCGAGGACACCTCGTAATTTTGAATCACGGTCAGAAGACGAGGTCAACACCTGAGCTGGCACTCCACTCCAAACTTCCACACCACGAGATATTTAACGTGCACCAGCGTATGCGACGATTTTTGGTTGGATAGCGTTTCGAACTCTCAACTTCCGCGGTTGCTAATCTGCGACTCTAGTAATTGAGATAAAATAGTCCCATATTAATTTTGTTAGTAAATTATAGTTCATATTTTTGATTGCAAAAAATTGGACTACACGCAAAATCTTGCAAAAAGCCGGATTTTGTTAATGTCTCCTGTTAGGGTCTTCAGGACAGAGAGAAGTAAAGGTCTCCTGTTTCCTCTCATGAAAGTTGTTTAGCGCATGGAAGCATTCATTTCACAAACATAACACTGGGAAATACTTCTGTGATAAGGCAGAATTGTGCTCCAAATAATGAATTTTTTTTTTAACCACGAAACGTTTCGGTGCTCGGGATCCCAATTCCGAATAAAGTGAATCAATTAAAACAATATTTTTAATTAAAAATTATGTGAATTTTAGGTTATGGGTCGCTTAAAAAAGCCAGGCTGTTCCTGTCGACAAGCAAAATAAGCTTAACAATTTGCTTGGCACTTTGCTAAAAAATTTTTTGGTAATAAAAAAGCTCGGAACTAACTACCTTAATTGAATGCATTTTGCACTTAACAAAAATGAAGGGGTGGGTGGGCAACGCATACCTCACGACCCTCTTTGACATAAGGTTGTTGGTTTTAAGTTTTATCGAGCAAGAGCCATATTTAGCCAAGCTGCGCCAAACACAAGACAACGTCGAGCCAATAATGTCGTGAAAGGGGAAAAAAGAGTGATATTCCCTGACCATAAGGATATCAAATGAAAGAACATTATCTCAGACTTAATACATTCATACATAGACCCACCGGCACAAAAAGGGTTAAAACTTTCACATACAAATAATATTTTTAGTTGTGCCCACTTCTCGTAAGGAGATATGCAGGAAGTAGTTCACATTTATTTCAGCAACAATGGTAATCTACCCATTTCCTCTAAAAAATATGGAAAGTGTTGCTGACATACAAAAAATATTTTATTGCAGTCCAGTCCTCTTCATGACGCAATTCGCGCATCTCATATCTGTACCTAGTCTTCACACCCGATCAACACTATCGGAGTGCTATGCCTGGTCGGCGGGCAGGGAAAACTTTTCCGGAGAGTCATATCTCGTTTAAGGGCCTGATAAAAACATTTCGAGGGAGGCATGTGGTCTACGGGCTGGATAAACCCATCAGGAGGGTCGTATCTAGTTTGCGGGCCGGGTAAACCTGTCCGGAGGGCCATATCGGATCTGCGGACCTGAGATCAATCTATTTGCTACTACTTTAAATTAGGAGTGCGGTATTACGTGGACGAGATGGTTGAAGTACGTATCAACGAGAACAGCTTTCTCAAATAGCTAATAAATTATGTTTATCGGATTAGGAAACAGAATGGCGATTGTCGATCTGAAATGCTGATACTTTATATTTAACTTGTAAGTATTGTAAAAACAAATTATCTTATTCATAATGTTTAGGCGATTTTTTTTACCATCAAAAGAACATTTAATGCTACGACGGTTACATAATCGGGATAACTATGATGCCAAATAAATGATTTTGATTGTTAACAGACGCGTCTATGATTTACGAGACATTTATTTCATATATGCTAAAAAAACTTTATTTGTAATTGGATGCATATTCCGTGAGCAAATGCAGAACTTTTCTTTGATTTGCATGTTGAAAGGATATTTATCATGGTAATATGGAATAAGCTAATAGTTTACAGAACATTTTTTGATGATTCTTCAGAAATTGTCTGAGACTTATCCTTCCCAACTTCGTACGAAATTCCTTCTCATTCAACAAATGAAGTTAGTAAAATTTGAGCAATTCGATTTTTTATATCTGACACTTTCTAGTGAAGACTTACGTTCATGCGATAGTCGAAAAGTGAGACAGATTTTTCACATTTTGTTTACTGAATAGAATATTAGTCCCTCTGTTCGTTTCTGCCAATACTGTAGCTTTCCAGTGTTTACTGATTTGAAATTGACTTGAAGTTGAAAATGACTAAATATTGAAATCAGACATTAAATCAAATATTGGTGCGCTAGTTGTTAAACAGCTTCATTGTTCACATTAAGATTAAAGCATATATCTTGATGTCCTTACGTTATAATTTTGCAAGTTAAGAGCCTTTTGATTTTAATACATTTTAATTAATAAATAAGAGATATTTTACTGTTTATTTTATTTCCGAACTCTAGTTTTTCTGTTTCAGAACTTTAAATTGTCATCACTAATCCTTAATGTGAAGTTTAAACGTTAAATAATCTATTTAACATATATTGCACCATAAAACCCAACCAACCCAATATTAAGGTGAAAAATTATGATCATTTTGTCTTACGCAGGTCTCATGTGCTCCATTTAATTTTAGTCTCAAGAGGTCCATGAAAAGTTTTAATTTTCATGGGGGTCCTTGGACTGAAAGGTTTGGGGACCACTGTGTTAAATTTTCAGAGCTCTGAGCCTCATTGCATATTTCTGAAAGTTCTGAGCTGTGATTTGAATACAGTCACAGACAACAATTTAAGTAATTCAATGGGAATTTCTCTCTAACAGGTGTGTGGCAGCATGCGTATTCTAAAATACCACTATTCAATATGGTTTCTAAAGTGCTAAAAAAATTAACATCCTAATCTTCATCGTGACTACCGTGGCTCAGTGGGTTTGCGCTAGCTATAGGCGGCGCAGGTTCTTCGATTCCTGCAACTACCCAGGGTGCCTTCCTCTCTTCTGTATCAGTAAAAACTTTCCTTGTGTGGGTATGTTCACTGTTTGTACCATTGCTTGCTACAGTATATCCACTTTCTTTTGATTTCAAAATTCAATAAAACAATCAGGGCCAGTCCTCATTTTCGACTTCATTTTGTTTGCCATCAGACAGACACTAATTCTGCATGTTTTAAGACCTTTAAGCAGTGGCGAGTTATCCAGGGTGGCATTTGAGGGTTTTATTGCATTATCGTCTGAGCTAGACCGGACTGAAGAAAATTGATGACTTATCCGTAGCGACGAGTTATCCAGGTGACGATTTATCGAGGTTTTACTGTATATCTTATAAATAGAAGTTTGTCGGCTTTTCAAAATATATTGTTTGAAATTCTATACAAAAAAAAACAGAATAACAACAGAGATTAAAGTTTTAAGATGAACGACAAAACAATACCAGAACTAACGCAACTGAAAAAACAATGTAGCGCATAATTTCGGCAAGACGATTATGAGCCAAATGTAGAAGCCCGGCACCCAATTGAACCCTTTCGCCCATTCATACCGGTTATCCCGCCTTCAAGGGGCAACTGCGTCGGCACTGAGGCGCAAGAGCAACTCCTCGTTTCAAATGATTGGCACTAAACAATCCCCACCTTCTTCCCCAACAGGTAATCCGATAGAGAGCCCCATTCCACAAATTAAGGAGGGTAACGTCACACGATTTAATCGAACGTCTCGAACAGGCGAGCAAAAAAGTGTACAAATTAGCAACACAACGGAAATTCCAATAAATGATGTTGACAGCGATAAGTAACCTTCTTTCCTATACCCACCAAATTACTTTTGCAAAAAAATTAGCGTTAGTGATAAATATTTATAATTATTTCAAGGGATAGTAAGGTCAGATAACTATGTGGAACACCAAAAGGACATATCATCGATTTAGAGCAGAAATTTATGAACTGACAAAATATTTTTTACAGTACTGTCTAAGACAAACTATTAGTTTTTAGGTCAAAAATAAAAATTATAAGTATTTTGATAATGCTATCTTTTTGTTCAGACAGGTTGCAATGTTTCATATTTTTATATATTTCTCACCATAATGAAAACAAGCATTTAGTGTCAAAAAATGCATTTCCGAGAAATGTCAGTTTTTGCCAATTTTGTCGCTTATTTTGAAAATGCTTGACCTGTATAATATTTCTACATAAAAGAGATCGTCGCTTTAATGAAATCTTCACTCTTATTGCAAAAGGCAATGAGAAATCTGGAAGATTGGGCGAAAATAGGTTTAGCGTCAAAAAATGGCGAATTGCCTTCGAACAAGGGAAGGAATGAAATTGAAGTAGACGTTCAAGAATTTAATTGTGTTAACATGACTGAGCTGTGCTTTTTGACATGCATTTTAATGAAAATCCGAAATAACACCAGTAAAAGTAAACAAAATGCTGTTACATATTTTTTGATACTTGTTTCATTTAGACGTATGAAATCCCTTTATGAATACGGATTCTATATTCATTATAAATGGATTGAAATAAGATGAAATGCGAGTAACGACATTTTACCATAAATAAATATAAGCAATTAAGGCAGCTTTGCGCAGATGCTAGGCACGGGTCTGCTTGTTGGCTTTAAACAGTCATAAGAGCGAACTTTGTCTGAGACTAGGTAACTGTTATTTTAGAATTTTTGTACAGCAGCTTAGATCTATTTTGAATGACGAGAAGTCAATCTGTTCCCTGTTCTGCTTCTATAGTCGTTTGTTTGCAATTAGAAATCAATACATGAAAAGTTTATATCTATTTTTTTTATAAATGTACTCCACTTCAATCGATTTTAAAATGCCCTTCTTTTTCTTTTCATATCTGATAACCTTACATTAACTAACATGTACAGAGTACATACAATCAGATAAATTAAATTGAAAGCAAATCTGTGCAAATACAGAAGCTGTTCGGACATTTTTTGAACGATTTTGATGAGCTGTAAAAAATTGTATGCTACGAAAGAATTTTATTTTCACAGCAGTTAAATAGTTAAAGTATAATTTATCGTCTGCTAACTCAGAGTTTTGTTTACTTTCAAAATGGCGCTTTTAAATAAGTAATGGATGAAAGGCTATGGTTCCTCTTTCCGAAGAGAATTATGCTTATTCAATTATTCAAAAACGCTGTAAAAGTCAGTTTTTCGATATATAAAGGTAGATAAGTAATAAAATTAATGAGAAAGGTAAAAAAACATAAGTGGAAAAATACTTCCAAAAAAGAAAAAAATTCCTGAGAATATTTGTAAGGTAAGATCTTTAATTTTAAAAGAGAATCCGTCAAGTCAAAGGACTATAGCAAAGTGAACGTGAGAACTTTCTCTAAGAGATTTATGATTGTTGCCGGTTTTGCATATAATGGAAAATTAAAAGTATAAAGAGGGGGAAATGTAAAAATCGACTCCCACATATTATCACGACCATATTTTTTATCCCCAATATTCAAAAAAGAAATACCATATCTTTACCCACAATGCCAACAATCAGTAGAACTGCATCAGGGTAAAGCATGCAGCCACACATCTAAATCGACTATTAAATTCTTGGAAAAAATGGAACAAGAAACTGGTATCAAGTCAATACCCTATACTGATATTCCTGCTAAATTTCCAGATGTTTCATCCATGGACTTTTGTGCTTTTGGACTTTTAAAAAGGACATTATCGAAATGTCGACCGAAAACCATTCAAGGACTGAAAAACTGTGGAGCAAGAATGGGACAAAATACCACTGTCGATACCACAAAAGTCATTATTACATGGAAATTAAGGTGTAGAAAGATAGTTAACAATAAGGGCTATCAAATGGAGCATTTAAAACACACAAATTCCATGTAAAAAATTTAGTTTCAGTCTATTAAAATCATTCAAAAAATGCCTGAACAGTCTCTATACATTTTTTTAAAATACACATTTCGAACATCGAAATATTACTAAGTTCGTGAAATTAATACAGAATTTTTATCTCAAGCCATTTTCTAACATTTATTGAAATTTAGCAGTTTTCTTCACTCATAATTTTTAACCATAACTAGATTAACTACAAATATATCACTCGCACAAGCAATGCTTTTTTTTATAAAAAGAATAATTCACTTTCAATGCCTTAGAAGAGAGAAAATAACTCAATGGGATGCTTACCAATTATTGACTTGTAGAATTGTTAGACCTGTGTCTTGGGCCAATTGCTTCTTTTGATCTTCAGACGGATAAGGATGCTGCATAATATAAAAAATCGATAATGTAATTTCTTCCACAATATTCAATAACAAAGGTATACGTTCTGTTAATATTCATTTTACAGATCATTAAGAAACAAAATCATTACATTAATCAACGAAAATATCATCACATGGATATAAATTCCCGACTGAGGAAGTTTATGTTGAGTGCAGAATTATCTTTGTCAAGTCGAGTTTTTGGACTGAAATTTCTAAATTTAATAAAACTATCGTTGTTCAAATTAACATTTATTTAAAATTTAAAATGTTAACAATTCTACACACAACAGCATTAAAACAAAACGAAACGCCTCATGGCGTTAAACTACAAGAATGAATGTCCCATGGCTGCTATTTTGACCATTCTAATAAAGAAAAATCAGAACTTCTATTGTCTTTTGCACGTTAGTCATGTTCATTTTACTTCTACATTATTCTGCCTTGCAGGAATGTCAATGCTTTTCATTGACATTCCTGCCAAATAGAGGAGTGCTTACAGGATTTATTTTAAATAGATAAGGGCAAAGAGCATTAGTATAAATCATTTAACGGCATTCGTATAGAAAATTGTAATGCGATTTTTACAATGAGAAATAAAGTAAATAAAGCATTTGTAGCTATAACATTTGCTCGAATAGATTACTGTTGGCCAAAACTTAAGGAACAGCTGTTACTTTGCAGTGAAGCGACGTAGATGTGGGAAAATGATTTAAAGATAGGTCGAGTTACCGAACTGATGAGTAACACCAAAACAATAACAAAAGTGAACAGTAAAAAAAGGTATTTGAACGGAAGTGGTGACACTGCACTGGGTACCATGAGACAGAAGGGTAACTGTGAAAACTTAAAAAATTTTCTAGGAATGACTATCTAATCGGAAGGCTCTACAAAATTCTGAACTGAATTACAGGATAAACAAAAACTGACGGGAGATTTGTCTGTAGGATTTCATCTTTTGAAAAATTTCATTCGGAACTCCACTGCGTTGTTTGATCTGTTGAACTAACATCGTCGCCATTTTCAATTACGATGACGTCACTCGTACTTAGTTTTTTTTGTATTTTGTATTTCAATTAACGTCACACTGGAGCAACACAATGGGCTATTGGTGACGGTCCGGGATCAATCCCAAAGGGAAAGATCCGAGGACAACACCACGTAATTTTGAACCACGGTCAGATGACGAGGCAACACCTGAGCTGGCACCCCACTCTCCAAACTTCCACACCACGCCAACGTGAGGACATTTGAGGCCACGACAGATTTAACGTGCACCAGCCCCCTTTGTACACGGCGGTGTTTGGCTGGATTCGAACTCGCAACCCTTCGGTTGCTAGTTCGTTACTCTTCCAACCGGGCCACCGCGGCCCCACTCGTACTTAGATGAGCATTCAAATTCTTATTAAAATACCATCAAAAGAAACGGCTTGAAAACATATTAATCTCAAATAATCCAAGTGTGGTTGAACCGAATTTCTTATTTTAATTAAACGCGAGACGTTGGGTCATCTTTCAAGCATCTGTAGACGGAGGGAATTCAAAAATCAAGTCTACAAGATAACCATTAAATTTATAATTTCTGACACATACGCAAATATATTCCTGGAATTTTTATTGAAAACGGGCGTTCTCATTTTTCTAGTCAGCTTTTGTATCGTCGGTTGGAGAACCAGAGAGAATGGGATCTATTTATCCATTGTTCTCTTGCTGAGTAATGAAGGAGGGTTTTCAAGCTCCATAAGGTTCTATTCATGAATATGGAGAGGTTTTATAGACACTACTTCACAGCTGAGTCTCATTATGTGGTATTCCATGAGACTCTTATTTGTCTGTTTCTTAAATTGTTTTCAGTCAAGATTGGGCAACGAATCAGAATGGCAGCAGTTTGTGCCAATGAAAAGAATTCTGCATAATATTTGATACAGAATAGAAGGTGTGATTGAGAGTAGAGCTATCGTATCTTAACACCGCCAGTGCATTTAAATTCTAAATTAAAAAAAAATACAACCCATTTTATAAAATTAACTTTTTATAAAAATCTAAACATCCAACTATACAGGATGTTTCTACACTTCCTGTACGAACTCAAGGTTGTTTGGGGGGGAGGGGTTTGGTGCAAGGTCTAACAAACTTTAGGGCAAAGTAAGGAACAAAAATTAAATAGTATTCCCGTATGGGGGAAGGTATGCTCGGATGTTCTAGAGGGTGCTGTTCGGCAACGTGGCAGTTGGCCAGTTTGTATGGCAACTTATACGTCGACAGTGTCAGGTATGCAGTATACGGTATATAATATATAACCGTTGTTGGTGGTCATATATTTATCCCGTGAAACTATAAGTTTACGACGTCTGTCAAACTAAAATTGAAGGCAAATAAAAATATTTTTCTGGTCTTTCATTTCTGCATCTTAGTGTACCCTCTAGCATATAGTTTCCCAAACTTTTTTGGCTGAACTTCCCTTTTTCGAAGAAATTTTTTCGTGGTGCCCCTCTCTGAAAAATTATCTCACCTAATAAATTGCAAGTGTAGCTGTACCTATAATTTTTTAATTTAACCAAAATATTTATGTAACTGTAGGTGCATTTCTAAAAAATTTAAACTCCGTATGAACCCATTACATTGATCTCTATGTTTGGAATTAATATCAAAACAATAATTGAAAACAATCACTAATGAGAAGGATGAGCTCCCTGTGTCGTGCTACCAATTTGTCTGAGACTTATCTTCACTAGAATCCTTACATCTCCAGTTACCCACTGAAAATTTGAAAATTATTGTCAAGTTGTTTTGATTTGGCGAGTTGGCAGTCGAGTCACGTGGTTTTTGTATAAGTTTAGTTACATTAGGGGACTGGTGATAACGAAAACAAAGCGATCCACAATAGGTGTCTTGAGCCCGAAAGCGATAGCATTGATAACGAGTTTACAGGGGAGGGGGAACATCAGCGGCGATCGCCAATTATGTTTATGCGTATGCTAACAGGCCTTTTCAAAAATTGACTGACTCCGAGGTTGACTGCTTTCTCGTCGAAAAAGTACTATATGCATGGTATAAGTGTCTGAATATTAGTGAGACGGATATTCTTCTGTCTGCATTTACCCGACCGGAAAAACACTAAAGTCAACGAACGTGGTAGGTAGTTGAAATTACATTGCACTGGAGCAACTCAACATACTATTGGCAAGGGTCCGGGATCAATCCCGAAAGGTAAAATCCGAAAACACCTCATAATTTTGAATCACGGTCAGGTGACGAGGTCAACACCTGAGGTGGCACCCCACTCTCTAAATTTCCATACCAAGTCAACGTGAGAACATTTGAGGCCACGGCAGATTTAATATGCACCGGCCACCACTTACAAGACGGTCTTCGGATGGATCGAGTTTCGAACTTTCCGGTTGCTCATCCGCTACTCTTCCAATCGAGCTACTGCGGCCATTCAACGAGAATGCTAAGGCGGTTGTGGAGTGCGTGGAGAACCTGGGCCAATAGACTCAACCTCCTGTGAAGTTTGAAGCTTGACTGAACAGAAATGGAGAAGTCTGCCTCCCGACAAAGATTATTCCAGGAAAGCCTTTCAAGTAACAACATGGGAAAAGGGGAAAACACGAAATCGAAGAGGGAATTTTGCAGGGATTTTTACTCGTGGGGCACACAGAGAATGCTTATCGGTCACGCACTACACAACCCCTCTTTCCCCGAACCCCCGCCTTTTAAAAATAAAAACAGGTGCAAAAGACGTTTGTGAAAAGAGCCACTGGTTTTTCCACTTTCCCCAGTCACTCCAGCGCCAATGGTCGTGGCAGGCAGGGGCAATTAATAACAGTCGCCGTCCCGCAGAGGGCCAGTTATTCAGGACTGTCCATAAATCAGTCTGCACTCCCCCGCGGGGTTCCGCGACCCCCTCCGGGGCATCCGGGCCGTGGGGGAGAGACGAAAGAGGAAACCACACACAGAAGATGTGGAGCAAAACACATTTGTCATCGATCAGGTCGTTTGAACGTTAGATGCAGTGCGTATAATCGAAAAGAATAAGTATGTCTCATATGTACTGGGAATAAAAATGACATCTGTTACCGTGTAATCCAACAATCGCGCGAATCAATGATTGTGCCTCCTATGTTTGGAAAATGTGAAACTGACATTACATGGAAACAAATTTCATGTGCTAGTAAAAACTGATTAAAATCTCTTTTCTCTGATCGTGTTGAATGCCTTGTACGATTTTAGTGCAAAACTCTTAACTTTATCGTTCGTGAGAAAAGTTGGTTGTATGGTATAGAGGCCATGTTTGACCAAGCAGCGAGAGCTAAACACAAAACAGATAGCATCAATGATGGATATACACACAAGGAAGGTTTTACTGATACAGAAGAGATTGACATCTTACTTGTGAAAACGAATTTCATATGCCAGAAAAACTGATTATGATATCTTCCGTTTCTTTGATAGTGTTGAATGCCTTGTACGATTTCAGTGCAAGACTCTCAACTTGCTTTGTTCGCGAGAAAAGTTGGTTGTGTAGGGTTTATGGCACAGGGACCATGTTTGGCGAAGCAGTGCCAAACACAAGACAGACACCATCAAGTGATGACTGCACGAGCAGTTTTACTGACACAGAAGGGAGAAACACGCCCATGGAAAAATTCGCGACGAAATATTGGATATCGTGGAAAGACGGTTGTCAGTACACGAGAGCAGTACTGCTAGAGCTGCACGGAACACATTCCGTGCAGTTCTAGTAGTATTGCTCTCGGCGAATTAATCTTGTAGCATGTGATTTTATATTGTTTGTTGCTTTTCACCAATATACAAACAACGCCGATTTCGGTGCCACGTAGTCTTCGGGATTGATTCCGGACCGTCGTCAATAGCCCGTTGTGTTGCTCTAGTGTGACGTTAATTAATTACCATTACCATCGGTGCCACGTAGTGATATACCTTGATTCCTGAGAAGCATTCATTAATAACAGTCGATATATTATGACTTGATAATATGACTAATTTTATTAGTCATATTATTAAGTCATATTTATAACTTAATATTTATGACTTAACTTTCTAAAAGTGCAATACATTATTTCTTTACAACTTGGACAAAAAGATATGGGTACAAGTCATTTCAATAAAAAAGAGCCAATTTGCAACAAGCGATTGCAATAGTGCTCATCACAGAACTACACACCAAATAATGCAAATTGAATAAAACGGGCAAATCGGATCGCAACATCGCGCTTCAGCTTCTTAATTCGCCTCAAACGCTATGTACAAACGCGCAGCCTAAGTAACCATAAAGCAAGATTAGCAGCAGCGAAACCCTCAAAAAATCCAACACCGCCCTTCACGAAACGCGTTCAAAAAATTCGGGACCTAAATCTAATTTGTCCAGACATCATTTCTCGTTAAACACCTCACACCGCCCCTTTTCACTTGTAATTTCATTTGAGACAAGAGGCGGCTTTGTTCTTGTGGAAATGCATGCAGCGGGCCTTGCTCCGTCGGTAAGTGCCGCGCCGCCACCCCCACCGATAACGAGCTGGAACTAGTGCATAAATTTCACGCCAACTCAAGCTTTATTTAAATTTTGCGTCTAGAGATGGCTCGCCAACTGCCTCAATTGAACGCCCGCGGAGGCGCAGCTACACTGGAGAGGCGTCACGCATCGGCAACATGGAGATCCCATGAATCCCATCCCATGCCTCATGTGTTCCGTGCATCGTTAATGCAGAGGACGTCCCAGCGCTTAATTTGGGATAGAAGATACGGAATGCGCGACTGTTCATGACAAGAACGCTTTTGTAACGAGGAAGGTTGTCGTTCCAGTCCTTTTTTGACACGAGACCTATATATTTTTTGTATTTCTAATGCCCAACTATTAACTTCTTCGGCATTACAAGGGGCGAACTAACGGCTATTTGTGAGGTAGGTTGGTTTTTTTGTTGTTTTATGGCGCAAGGACCATATTTGTCCAAGCTGTGCCAAATACAAGACAGTGTCAAGTAATTGTGAGAATAGAGTAGAAAAGATCACTTTAGCATCCGATCTACATGTTTATCAGAGGCAGTAGAACCCCATGGGAAAAGGAGATCACTTGGGTATCACGAGTTCGTGAATCCCGTACACACCTAAAGATGTGTCCCTGAGGGGATTTGTGAGGTAGGTAGTTGAACTAACGGTTGCACTGGAGCCACACAACGGATTACTGGCGATGGTCCTGGATCAATCACAAAGGGAAAGATATTCAGGGGGGGGGGTATTTCAATTAACGTCACACTGGAGCAACACAACGGGCTATTGGTGACGGTCCGGGATCAATCCCAAAGGGAAAGATCCGAGGACAACACCACGTAATTTTGAACGAAAGATATTCAGGAGAAAATTCCAAAATTATAATGATTTATCCATTATTCAACAGGTCATGTTATCTTAAACATTAAAGTGCAATGTACTTATTTAAACAATCAGAATTTCAGATTAATTGAATTAGGGAAAATTATTTTGATTCTATTGAACACACATTTCCTTTTTAATTTTTTTTCATTACGAAACATATTTCTGTGGCTTATCACTATGCAGCCCACGGCCCTTCAAATGAATTATTAGCTACTAACTTACCGGGCTTTTGTGTGTTATGAAAATAAGGTTCATAAAATGTTTGAAATGCATACTACCAAAAACCCAAAACAAATAAGGAACATATATACAACCAAAAGATTATTGTCGAAAAAATATTTTACCATTACATCTATTTGCAAATATTCAATGGTAAAATTTTATTTATTGCTCCATAGTCATATTAGAACGAAATTTCTTCCATTTAAAATTGCATATATATTTATTTACCAATGCACTAGTTGCGTGTTAACGATTGTAAATTAAAATATGTCCTCAAAGACGAAACATTGGATTGAATTGATAAATTTGTATAGGGTACAGAACCTGGTTGTGTGTACCATGATACAAAATTGTAAAAATTTCATTCTTTACGAAATAAATTTATTTTTGCCTAACAAAATTGTTTTACATTTCGCTCAATATTAAATTATAATTTCATGCAACTTTCTCTAGTCCTTCAAAAGATAGAGTTGAATGGCAGACCAGCTTCATGCTCACTAAATACAACAGTATAAAAACAGACTTATAAGAAAACTTTTTAGGAGTAAATTACAATCTTAAGTTCATTATATGCATACGCATTCCTTGACGAAAAACTTGTAATAGCGACAAAGTCACGAAGTGTTCATATAATATTTCAAACGAGGAAAGACAAAAATTTACAATTACGGGTAGAATAAATCCAATAAAAATCTTCATTTGATACAAATTAATTTGCTTTTACGTTTGGGTACGTGTGAAAACTTAGACATTCTCTTTCTGTGATATTCCTATACCAGTTTGAAGATATAGCAAACCAAATCGAAAAAAAAAAAAACATATTTAGTGAATACGGAGGAAATTAATTGATTCAGTCATCAGGGACACATTCGGGAGAGACCATATTCCAATAGATAATGATAACTGGGTTAGTCTAACCTCTGGGATTAATAAAAAGATGGCGCGGTTTGATTGGTTGCTTGAGTTTTATTGAGCAAGGGCCATATTTGGTCAAGTTGCGCCAGTAGGTGGCGCGATAACTCATCTGTTTCCACGAATATAACAATATTGGTTAGCTCTTAAAATTTTTTAAAGGATGTATTTCATTCTTTAAAGCTACGCTTCACATAGATCACAATAGAGTAACTTGCGAAGAATTTTTCACAAGTCCCGTGTTAGGGTCTCACGGACTCAGTTTTAAAAACATAAATTTTTAGCTAACCTTCAATTATGGCATCGATTTTTGATGGCCATGGACGAGCATCATTGACCTGTTTTTGAATGCAAGTGAGATAAATCTGGTAGTGTCCCTGTAAAAACTAAGGCTTTAAAAAAATTTAAAGTACTTTCCGCAAATCTTCGTCTTACTATCAGAATCTCAAAGTCTATTTGTTTTGGTTTATGATGTTTTTACATTATTTGCTTAGAAATAGGCTTACCAAACTTGTTTCAAAAGCTCCTAAGTCTACATCCGTTATAAAGCTCTATATAGATGAATTCTTAAATTCGTACCTCATAACTCATCTATAATTTGATATCTAGTAATATTCATTCCGCCTGAAAAAAATTATTCCAAGACTTTTGAGACCTTAGAAACTAAAACGAAAAATCAGGCCTAGATAGATTTTAAGGCCTGTGGAAAAAAATAATGATCGATAAAGCCTGAAGCAAAAACGACGGATTTTTAACGTAAATCTTGAGTGAGACGTAAGTTTATATTTTAACGTCAAAACAAACGTTTCAAAGCAGAGCCAATAAGGGACTGCTGATGCCCAATACCTTCAACCTCAAATGCTTTATTACACTGGTTGATTAATGGCGCTTGTCATTCTCAATGGGTATTGTAGTTGCAACGTGGGCTACCCTTTTGTTGTAGTAAGGCCGCGGTAGCCCAATTGGTAGACCAGCGGATTGGTAACCGGAGGGTTGCAAAATCGAAACTCGATCCAACCAAAGACCGTCGAGAGCTGGTGCACGTTAAATCCAGCTTGGCCTCAAATGCCCTCACGCTGGCGTGGAAGCTTGGAAAGTGGGGTGCCAGTTCAGGTGTTGACTTCGTGATCTCACCATGGTTTAAAATTGGAGGTGCTGCCCTCGGATCTTTTCCTTCGTGATCCATTCCAGACCGTAATCAATAGCACGTTGTGTTGCATCAGTGCGACGAAAATTGAACTACCTACCCATAAGTTACCTTGTTACAGTAACTTATTTGGTTTTGCTGAATGATATAAAATTCCAATCTAGTATTCCCAATCCTCCATCGATAAGTAAACAATCGATAAGTATTTCCATCAAAACTCTAATCCACATCAATCCCGAAACACAATCGCCCACTACGGAGTTTAATTTACCACCTACTCTCCAATATTTGGAACGGGACGACCCTCGCCCGCTAGATCCGCACCGATCGATTTACATGTATCGAGCAGGCAGGGCCTAAAAACGGCCTGGCATCTTCCGGATCTACCCCCTTCGGTCCCTCCAGAGCGATGCCGAGTGGGCGTGTCTCCGCGAGATGTAGAAGCGCGCAGAGACAGTCTGGGATGAATTAAATTATGGATGGCCGTCAGAAAGATGATTGGTGGTAATTGACGTTCTCTCGAGTGCCGGTCGGGGAAGAGACTCCATCGAATGTGCGTCGCCTGGCCACATGACACCGAGTTACCATAACTTGTGGGATAGACTTTCGGGGGGTGGGAAAGATTCGCGCAGAATTCGAGGAGGCATTTTGGAATGGTGGTTTTTGCTTTCTCAGGTGGCGCTTTGTTTCGGACGCGGGAGCGAGGCAGATTTTGTTCTTTGTTCGTTGTACTGAAAAAAAATAAATGTGTGTTTGGAAGAATTTTCCAAATTTAGCGATGAATAAAGAGCTCATTGGCGATGAAGTTAAAAGGAAAGTAGTTGAATTAACGTCGCACGGGAGCAACACAACGGGGTATTGGCGACGGACTGGGATCAATCCCGAATTGAAAGGTCCGAGGACATCAACTGGTAATTTTGAAGCACGGTCAGATGACGAGGTCAACACCTGAACATGCACCACTCTTCAAACTTCCACACCACGCCAGTATGAGGACATTTGAGGCTTCGACAGATGTAACCTGCGCCAGAGTACACGACGGTCTTTGGTTGGATCGAGTTTCGAACTCGCAACCCTCCGGTTGCTACTCCGCTCTACTCCTCCAACCGGCCTACCGCTGCACCATGTATAAACACACACAAGAGAAGGTTTACTGAATCAGAAGAAATATATACAGGGAAGAATCGAACCTGCACCGCCCACAACTCGCAGATAGCTAGCGCAGAGGGCAACGATGGTCCTCCTCATTGGCGATGGAGTTAAAAGGACTTGATATCAAATCTTTCAAGCTCGGTGCGGTTTTATTTTCTTTTTAAGTTTTAGTTTGTTAAAATGTTTTTTAAATTTTAATTAAGTCACTAGAAAACATTTAATTTATTTAAGTAGAAACTTTTCAGGTAAGATTTAAATGCTTTGAATTGAAGTTGATATTTTTTCAAAATTCTTCATTTATGTGCGTTCAAAATTTTTATTGAAAATAAAACTAAAAAGATGAGATTAAAAGTTTTCTATAAATACCTTATTTAAAAAATTTCTAACTGAAGTATATTACATTAATATAATGTAATATACTTCATTTCGAATTTTTCTGGTAAAATGTAAATGTTTTTCGTGTATTTTGATTTTTTTAATTCATTTAGGTGCATTCATAATTTTTATTGAAAATAAAACTAAAATTGAGAATAAACTACTAATAAAATTGTAGTGATAATAAAATAGCAAGAGTAGCGAATTTAATGTTAGTTTTGGAAAGTCTTTTACAATCAGTTCATAAAACCTTCATTTCGAATAATATCCTAAGTTATTCAAAAACATAGATGAAGTAAACATTAAAAACATGAGAAATCAAAGCACCATAAAGTTTGAATTCACAACACTAAACTTCAGTGAACACTTTTAAAACAATATTCTGAGAGTATTCATTTTGAATTACTTTAGTAAAATTGTAAATTTTGTAAGTAATCAAATTTCAGGGTACCCTCTCTTTCAAGCAAACGACACATATTCGGGCCTTTTTAAAACATATATATGTATATATGTATACATATATATGTATATATATATAAGTAGTATAGTTATACGTAATATATCGGTACTACTTTTAATTTTTTAAGGCTACATTTCACACAGATCTCAAGATTATTCCCTGAGTGCACAGGTGAAACTTTTACGATTGCCAAATTTGGGTCTCCCGAACCCAGTTTTAAAAACACCAATTTTTTGCTGACCTATAAATATTGTGACCACGATATTTAATGGTCTTGATCTTAGACACGTATCACTGATCTTGGATTTTAAATGGAGGTTGAAATAAAATATGCAGTGTTCTTGTAAAAACTAGGGCTTTATAAAAGTTAAACTTTCAGAAAGTCTTTTAAGAGCCCTTAAAAACTAAAGTGAAACATCCTCTCTACTGTCTCAATTGTCGGATCACCCACTAGGTGCGCGTCTAGAATGTTTTAGGTCATAGAAGGGCCTCAAAACGAAAAAAAATTGTTGTCAGAAAAACACTTTTCAGAAAACTTCCACACAAATCCAAGTTTAATTTGATTCACTATATTTTCTATTTACAATTAATTATTTTTATTATAGCGATATAATTAAAAAATTTAGTCTACGTTTTTTATTATAAAATTAGCTTTATACATTTTGGTCAACAAATCCAAAAATAATCAGATATCTGTGCCTATAGCCTCAAAATGATTTGTTTTATCACTGATCAGGCCTTCATTAGGCTTTTTAACTCTGAGCCGATCACGAGATTTCAGAGTATTCTAGTATTACCTTTATTCCACACAACACACGACTGCATAATCACATTTATTGGTTGAAAGAACAGTAGGCAAGATTCCATTGCTAAGGAAGGTCAATAGTGGTTAGAAGTCGAACAGGGAACACTACAGGTTGCAGAACAGATATGTGCGTGTGAACCACTCAGAGCGTTAAAGTCTGTGGGAATCCTGATCCCAGCTGGCCAATAAACAAAAATGAGTTTGGTCATAAACCCTCTCCTTTTCCAGTTTAGCAAAAACACCCAAGACATGTGAAAAAACATATTTTGATTTTTTAAGTGCCAGCAAATCACTGAAAAACGCCATCCGCCACGCTCTAAAAGAACAGACACTTCCAAGCCCCATTCCAAGCAGTCGGTTACTGATTAGGGGTGTTCGCATTTCCCACACGCTGCACACATTTTTTGCGCTGACCTTTTGGCCCCAGAAGCCTCCACCAAAAACCGTTATCTCCCTCTGCACAAAGAGGCCATCGGACACTCAAAGCGGTCAGCCCTCGTTAGCACTTTCCTGGGAGTCATAAATATGTCATCCTAATACCCGGTTTCTGGTGTCGGGAGCGCGTTGCAGGGAATCTTGGAAAATATATGGACTACACTCTCACCCTGAAAGTGAATTATCTCCGATAATAAATGTCAAGAGTCTGGTTACTCCGGCCTTGTTACAGAAGGTTTGCTCGGCGCTGCTGGCTGGGGAGGGATAAAAGGATGGTTTCTTTTTGGAAATCTGCTGCACCAAAAATGGCCTTTTTCTCGAGATTTCGGTCTCTTTGAAACCAAGAAATAAGTCTCGCACAAAACGTCGGATACTGTGAAAATCGAGGGAATAACATTTTTATCCTATCGTCGCCTCAGAGGACGAGTAGCCCAACAAAGGTCTGAAACGATTAAATATGGTTTAAAAGCATTATCTACAGTATTTGAAATTTGCGTAGTTAGGAATTGCAAATCAGTGCTTGAAGTGGTCTAGTCATTTCATCCAGTCATTCGGAAAGGAAACAGATAGCTGATCACGCTACTCCAATACGATGTAAGCTGTTATGACCGGTAAAAAGTCGAAAACAAGCGACTCCTACCTTACATGACGTTGAACAGGTCTGGGCAAGGAACCTAGGATACGAGCTTTATTCCTCAAAACATTCCAGTTCTTTCCTGTAGACATCTCTTAGTTAGATTAGTCTCTTAATTAGATTGAAAGTCTATTAATCCTTATAGACGAGAATATAAACCTTTTCATTTTACGTAGAGGCAATGGAGACTTATGTTGCGGCAACTGTACTAACCAGCCTTAGTCAATTAGTTCATTGCCATATATACCAGTGATTTGGGATCCACTGTAAGGGCAACGTTTTTTCAGGTTTCCCAAGGTGACTTAGGTTCTCTCTACATTGAAGGACAAAATCATATTCATTAAGGGAATAAATAACTTTGAGGATACTGGAAGTTTTGCATTAATTTTTTTGAAAAAGTCAATGGATAGAAAAGAAGCAGAGTAACACTGATAACTGGGGATAATGAGATTGGATCGAAAGCAAATATAGCCTTAGACAACTTTGTCAACTTGATTCGCCGCTGTTTCTTTCCCACAAAGTCGATAAAATACAAATTATTTTTAATTCAAAGTTAAAAAGGAGCCAAAAAGGCGCTATTGCGCCTAATGCTGACTCCCCTGTGTGGATGATCCAAGTTATGACTTAAGTTTGATGGCAAGTCTTACAAAGTCAAGAGAATGATAGACCATGCGCAAGGACCAACTGCGCATATCTCCACAGGATGCTAGCGTCAATCAGAAGCATGGGGATGGAGGGAAGAATTTGTGCTGAAAGTACCCGTTACGCATGATCCGACACCATAAACCAATCATTGAAAGAAACCATTTTATACTGAAGGGATGAATCCTTAGACAACCTAAAAAGTAAACTCAATTCGACGTTGGTTCTTTCCCAAAGGCAAGGAAATACAAATAATTTTTCAATCGAAATTAAAAAGGAGCCAAAAAAGCATTCTGTTCGGATGATCCAAGCCCTGTCATAGCTGGAGGCTGTCTTTACAAAGGCGGGAAAATGAGAGTACAAGGAGACTGCGCAAGGACCTACTGAACTGGATGCTAGCTTGAGTAGGAAGAATTGGTTGGGGGAGAAGAGTATGTACTAAAGATGCCCATTGACAAACGCCATTAAAAAATCATAGAAAGAAACCATTTGAGGCTGAAAGGATGAGGCGTCAGCAATCCTTGATTGACTTTTTGTGGTGAAAATGAAGGATGCTAAAATTAAAACTAACAAAGCCCTCAGATAGTTTTATCGATTACTTTTTGCAACCGATTTTTTTGGGGGAGGGGCCTCTGGAATTAAATTAACTCTATGCCACTGTAAGAAAAAAATTAGGTTGCAATAGTTATTAAAGATATTCCTTTGGTAAGTATATTTACAAAACGAGCCTTCCTGTTTAAACCGTTTGTCAGTTCTTTTAAACAAACTGAATCGAATGCACAAAAACCATCTATTTAGCCACGAGCTCCGAATTGAAAGCTTATTTTAATGGGAATTTTTTCATGAAGCTAATTTCGTCTTTGGAGTGTAGAAGCGATGTATAGAACCCTTTAGAAAGTAGCATAATGTAAATACAAATTGAAATAAATACTTTAATAGTTTTCTGTAGAATATTCACATGTCTTTACTTAAAAACATTGATATTGCATAATCAATGATCGGATCAATTGAAAGAACCTTGCAGTAGGAATTTCATGTAAAATGCATAATTTCATTTTATCTAAACAAATTTACTTAACTTCTACAAATTTCTTCGAGACCTTTTCTGTAAATTTTTTTAAGTATGACTACCTCCAGCAAGTTTTATATGAAAGGATTCCTGCTTACACCAGGTTCCTTCTGTTTACATCATTGTTTGACTCTTTCTAATATATCACTTGAAAATTTCTATAAATTGGTTAGTCACTACTGCTATTTTTTGCTACATGAGGGCTAACTAGACCATAAGTTTCTTAGAAGACAAGCATTCGTTTTCGTAACTATCACATATCTTGCAAGAGTCAGTAGTTTATGGAAATAATTTACAAGATAAAAGTCTTACCGTGAGATGCTGGAAAAGCCAAGCTCTCATGATATTGGTGGCTACTTTAGGGAAAATGCCTCGCTTCTTTTGCCGCTTTTTGCCTCGTTCGTCGTCGTCATCGTCACCAGAACCATCCCCAGAACAGACACTTGCGTCTCCTGTAAAAGAAAGAGGTGACCTGTTATGCAAAATGAAGGTAATTCGATACAGGGAGCGACTGATGAATTCAGCCACCCCAAAAGCAAAAGAAAATTAAATTTTCATCGACTTTAAAAAACCTTTTGTGAATGGGTGTTAATAGGATTTGTTAAAAAAAAAAATTCTACATCAATCTCTAATGAAAGGTTTGCTTTATGGGTTAAGTTATCTTAAGTTACACTAGTTTCATTCTCTAGCAGTTTCTTTTCGCAGTTCCCACTCTTTTAGCGAAAGAAAAATTAGGGCCATTTTAAGGCCTTAAAAAGTATTTTAAGTTTACATTTATCCGTAAATGCACAGGTAAGTATAAATAATTATGGCAAATCGACAGTGCAATTCATAAAGCCGTTCCTGAAGGTATTTCCAACTTGCTAAAATATAACACTGAACAGGCCTCCTCAAACCATATTTCCTATGTAGGTCCAAGAGAGGATCTATATAGAAGTCGTGATCTAGTGAACATTTTGAGGACTCATGGACTTGGTCTAGATGCAAAGCGCTAGGCTTTGGGAAATAAGTAACGAAAACTGATGCCAAACAATTATTTGATAAACAATTTCGTTATAAATTACACACGTAAACCTACATTTTAATTACTTTAAATATTCATAACACATTCATCTTCCAAAACAGAATTATTGAATCACGGGATAGATTGCTATGTCTGTGGGGGAAAGAAGTTCAATCTTCTCATTAACTGCACACTCGTACCTAGATGATGTGTCCTCAGGGGCACATCTCCTTTAGGTGTATTCGAGCTTCACTGACCCGAGGTTCTCGTGTTATTTTCACATGGGCCTTCCGTTAATAAACACAGGAATACCCAAGCAATCTTTCTGCACTCATTCCACTACTCTGTTTCCTAAACCCTCTTTTCCCATTCATATTTTTTACTTGACGTTGTCTTGTGTTTGGCGCAGCTTGACCGAATATGGCCCACGCTAAAAAACCAAGCCAACCAAGTCAACTTTCTTAGTCTCTCCAAAAGAAAAATTTTGATGCGCGTGTGAATTTCGACTCATCGTTTTTACCATAAAAATGTTTGTTGAAAAGAGTAAAGCAAACAGTTATGTTGTTACTAATCACCTTGGTCATTATATAACCCAGACCAAGTCAAAAAGACCATGCTGCACAGCAACCAACTCCCGTTCATCCATGAACCGTCCGAGAAACACCAATACATTCTAAACTATAGGAAGGGGTTGTGGGAAATGCACAAGTTGGATAGTTCTTAACTCCTCTCTCAGAAGTCATGTATCGTCGGCTCACAAGTGAATCACATCAGGTCAAAATTTTCAAGAAATGCAATTTTTAGATTTTCTAGACTAGAATGTGATCTTTGGACTGGCAAAGTGTGTGTCTAGTACGGTAAGTTTTTCTTTCCATGATGGTTAAACTTCTTGAAAAACACACTTAGTGTTTATATTAGTGTATAGAATTGCTTCCCCTTTGTTTTCTCAGAATTATTTTTGGATTTAGTCAGATTGCTTTTTCATTGTAAGCCGACGGTATCTAGTGTGCTTGGATAAACACTTATAACTATACCATTCAAAACTAACCTTGGCTGAAAAATTTTGTGGATGAAATACAATACAAATAAATACCTTATACATCGGATTGAGCAAAAATTCGAAAGACAAAAACCATTCCTATCGGTATAATATTGGGTAACAGCTAAAAATTCAGAAAGGGCCGCCGTGGCTAGTAGGTATGTCCACTGCGCTGCGCAGGTTCGATTCCAGTCAGGTGCATTCCTCCCTGGGTGTATTTCTGTCTTCTGTGTCAGTAAAACTTTCATTGTGTGTCTATTACTTGATGTTGTATGTCTTGTGTCTGGCGCGGCATGGCTAAATATGGCCCCTGCGCCATAAAAACCTCAAACCAACCAACTAATCTAAAAATTGAGGTCACTTCACCAATAGCTTGTCATCAAATTTTACGCATGAAATGCATTACAAATAAAGAAATGCCTTGTATATTGGATTGAACAAGAACTCGAGAGCCAAAACAGTCCCTAAATTAACGCAACCGCTATAATATTGTGAAACGACCCTCTAAAAATTCAGGTCTCTTAAACCCACTTTCCATCGAATTTCTTTTCACGCTTTCAAATGCGTGCTACGCGCGGGGGTCCCATCAGACCAATCATTGCTTTGATAGCAACCTGCCTGATTTATAGCATGTCAGGCCATCCAGAAGTTTAATAGCTTGTCAGCAAATTTCGTGCATGAAATGCGGCAGAAATAAAGTTGTACCTTTATATTGAACAAAAACTGGAAAGGCAAAACCATCTCTAAATTAATGCAATATTGTGAAACGGCCTTCTTTTAATTCATGACATTTGCTCTTTTACGCACTTTTCATACAAATTTCTTTTAACGCTTTGAAATGCGTATTCCGCGCGGGGGTCCCGTCAGACCAATCGCTGCTTTGATAGCAACCTGCTTGATTTATAGCATGTCTCGCATCGAGAAGTTTAATAGCTTGTCAGCAAATTGCACAATCGAAAAAATTCCCCGCAACCCTGAACACCCTGAGAGGGATGCAAAACAGAAAAAAACAACCATCCCTTTTTATTTTAAACCTGTAAAAATAACAGGCTCTCTTGAAACAGAAATTACAATATTTATAAATGGGGACCCTCCCTTCCTTTTGCTGGAGATAAACACATCAGGGATCCAGGATATAGTTCCTTTTCTCTATCATACGGGATAAGTAAAATAAATGACTCTCAAACATCCTTCTGTCAGGGAAGTGCAAAATTATCGCCTGCAAGAGAGGGGGGAGGAGATTATCTCCGTATTGTAAAAGTCAAATAAAAAGGCTAAGAGCAAAAAAAGTATTCCACAACGGTTAGTTAATGCTACAGCAGCGTTCCTTTTTTTTCGTTTTATTTTTATTTTTTAGAGAACGTGGGGTGGAGAAGATTCGGCCAAACCAAGGGCGGGAGGGAGGAGCGAAGATTGATGAGATCGTAACAAGGAGGAAAGGGGCTCGGTTTCCGAATCCCTGTTCCTTTAGTATCGTTTGTCTGGCAGTCTGGGATTTGAAAGTGATCCAGGCGGCACATGCGTGCTTGGTGTTTTTCTATGCTTTCCAAGCCATGTTTATTCGAGGGTCGCTAGTGAGCGATGAATTGGTAAGAAGGAAGCAGGGGGTGGCTCTAACAGGACCTAGCACCAGCCACAGCAGTGAAATTGTAAGGTTGCGACCAACTGTTGCACCGTGTTCTCCTCGTGTGAGATATGAATTGTTTACCCTCCTGGCGGTTGTTTCGGCGAGGTACCTCGGTCCTTTGCAAAATTGACCAGAACGTGACGGACGAGATATCTCGTCATTAGAAAAAAAACTGATGGTACAGCTGCAGTTTCTGCCGCGCGCGGTGGCAACGCGTTTTTTTTGGCGCCGTGTTTGGCACACTTTTTATGTCGCCACGGAAATCTTCCAACATTGAATATATACTGCATACGTACGGATGAATTATGTAAATCTGAATTAAACGACATTTTGACTAGAAAAACACTGCAAATATTGATTAAATATATGGACTTTTGGCGTAGTTATAAGCGACTCATGCCGGTGAGGGTAACCCATTTTTTCTCGAATTTCCAACAGTGAATCTATACTGTACATATGGATAAAAAATGTACATAAGTATAATATAAGGTATTTTAATATTTAAAAAAGACCCGCTCTCCACCGTGTCCAAACTAAAAAGAACAACCAATGCTGGACAGAACTGGACGCCGGCAAGGTTGCCATAAAAACAGGTTAACCCTAACCAGGAGAAAATTCGAGAAAAAAATGGGTTACCATCACCCGGCATGAGTCGCTTATAACTACGCCAAAAGCCGCGCCAAGAGTCGTTGCCACCGCGCGCGGCAGAGACTGCAGCTGTACCAAACTGATTAGGTCTTGATCAAGTTATCATGAAAAGATCGGCAATATCGTGATGACGAACCATCTCGCCATTCGTAAAGTTGGTCAGATATTGATGGACGAGATATATCATCGAAACTATTAGGAGAGTTAAGAACTAGGCTGTGAGTAACTAGAGTTGGTCAGCAATAGTGGCGTAAAATAAGGTGGGGCGACCCCGAGCGCCAATGTCTACAGTGGCGGCATGTCAGAAATATTTATTACAATTCTTTAGTTGTGTTTTTGTTTGGGAAAAGGCTTCATAATTTTAGGCGCAATTTTGCTTTTATGACAAGTATTGCCTTTATGACACTATTAGTTATGTGTGGTTGAATGAATGCACTCCATCTTTTAGAATACAACGCCTAAAAGTCAATTCTGCCTTTCATCTACCCAATCGCATTACTATTCAGAAAAAGACAAAGCAATAAAGTTGTTTTCTCGCATGTCTAGAGGGCACAAAACAATACAGGTGTGCCTTTATTTCTGTCCGGAGATCCTAACAGAGACCATTAACGAAACCCAGTTTTTCGCTATTTTTATTCGTTATCAATAATTAATTCAATCAAAAATTAATAATGTAGATAATTATAAATAAAATTAATGATACGGATAAGTAAATTTATTTTCATTTTAAATACGGTTAAATAGATTTCGCTTTGGACAGGGCGGCATCAGCCGCATTTGCCCCAGATTCTAATAAGTTCAACTTCGCCTCCGGTCAGCAGGAAGTTGAATTTACGTCGCACTGGAGTTTCTCCAGTATTCCAACGGTCTTTTGGAGACAAGAGTTGGTCAGCCCTTGAGCCTGGTATATCTAAACCAGGTATGAATGGTTTGTTCGGCATCCTTTTTACCAAAACTCCAAGCTTCAGAAACGGCCTCCCTTATTGCTCTTTAGTCTCATCAAACAAGACAGATTTTCTGCGTAGGACAATGTGTTGATGAATTGACTAAGCTGAATTACTTCCGAGCTCAGAAATTAAAACAAGTTAAATTATGTAATTTAATTTAAGGCAATTTATACAAATTCCATTTTGCTACAATAAAGTCTCTAAGATTAACGTTTAGATACAGGGAGTCACACAGGGATTCCCCAGAGGTGTAGTTAGAGGGGGCAGTGACCCGGACACATTTCTACAGGGGCAGCATTTCAGAAATATTAGTGATTCTTGTGGTTTTGGGAAAAAATGTTTTGTTAAGAAATGTTTTATGTATCTTTGGATTTCACGGAATGGTTTCATTATACAGTTACTTTTGTTGCTATTTATTACGCCCTGTAAGTTAATGTAGAATGATACAATGATATATAACGCATCAGGAGGATTACGACGATCTAGATACGATCCCACTGGAAAGGCGAGTTCAATATAAAAAGAATAGTAACTATAACCAAATTTGAAACTAAACCCAAACCATTCATAGTAATTATTTAAAAGCATCCAGGTTAATCAACATTAGTATACTCGGTTAAAATTGACGTGTCCACGTTTTTGAAAAGTTGTGTGTAGGTAGGTATTTAATTAACGTCGCACAGGAGCAGCACAACGGGCTATTGGCGGCAGTTGTGTGTATGAAACGTAATTTGTCGGTGATTAGAAAATATTTTGTCTTCAAAATTCAAATTAAAAAATTTATTTAAGAAAAAATAAAAATACTTGTTTAAAAGTGATAACTTATTGCAATCGAAAATAAATGTTGTGAATAAGGATTGATCAATGAAAAGTAACAAGATTCTAATAAGGACAATTTATTCTTATTATTTTAAGATTGATCCTAGTCCGTTGCCAATACCCCGTTGTGTTGCTCCAGTGCTAAGTAAATTCCAACTGCCTACCGTATTGTTTAAAGATTCACTTTTTACACTTTTCAATTTATAAAATTTTGTTTCGGAACGAAGGTATGCATCATTTTTCTCGGTCCCAAAAAATATCTAAGTGCGTGCACCAAACAAGTTTGAAAAATAACCAAAATTCGAATCAAAATGGGACAATGGTTTTGAAAACAAATACCACACAAATCCATTATTATTTAACAGAATCCAAACTTAAATGCAAGAAACTCCATCGAATTCATCCACATCCAGCACATGAACTTTTTCCAGATCGGTTTTAAAAGTGTCACGATGTTTCTACCCGGAAGGGACGGGTAGCTCATTTGCATAGAACTCTCTTCCTATTCAGGCACCCGAATGGCGGGGCTTAGTGCTGCGAGATTTCCGAAATGGGTTTCAAAGCAGCCCATAACAACAATCTCCAGTGCATTCAAAGCAGAGCATCCCATTTGAATAGGGACCAATTTGTGCCCCCCATTAAGTGTGTCAGGGGCTTAAATTTGTCACCTTTTCCCTCCGGTAATCCAATCAGAGGCCCACACGTTTTCGAGAAGAGCACGACGAGGGTTACCTTATTCAACTAGTTCCCTCTTTGGAGACTTCAGCGCAGTTTTGGCACACGTCAAATCAATTGGCGTAAAATGCTAAACAAGCGATTATGCAGCATTAATTTATTTCTACACAAGGACAAGTAAAGGTCAGAACTAATGGCTCGTCATCGAAAACATGCTTTTCAAGACAAAAGCGCATGATGTTTGCGTTTTCCTATCAAGAAATAATAAGTCTTTTTATGATTGCCATTCTCGACAACTGTTAATAGGATCATCCAATTTTGTTTACTAATTCATTGAACTAGTTTTCTGCCCATACTACACTAATCAAACGAGTAAAAAAAGAATTAATTTACTTTACTATTACATTATTGAGAAATTTTCACTGGTGACTAGATAGGTAGGTAGTTGCATTTACATCGCACTAGACCAACGGGCCATTGGCGATGGTCCAGGATTAATATCCAAAGGTCCGAGGACAACTCCTCGTAATTTTGAACCACGGTTAGATGATGAGGTCAACACCTGAACTGGCACCCCTCTTCAAACTTCACAAGACGTACTAACTTGAGGACATTTGAGGCCGCGACAGATTTAACGTGCATCAAGCCCCCACGTACACGACCGTCTTTAGTTGGATCGAGTTTCGAACTCGAAACCCTCCTGTTGATAATCGTCGACCGTGGTAGCCCAGTTTTAAGAGTAACGGATTATCCACCTGAGGGTTGCGAGTTCGAAACTAGGTCCAACTAAAGACGGTCGTGTACGTGGGAGCTGTTGTACGTTAAATCTGTCATGGCTTCAAATATCCTCACGTTGGCGTGGTGTATACGTTTGGAGAGCCATCTCAGGTGTTCGTCATTTGACAGTGGTTCAAAATTACGAGATGTTGTCCTCGTATCTTTCCCTACAGGATTGATCTGATTGCCCGTTGTGTTGCGCCAGTACGACGTAAATTAACTACTCCCTACCGTTTGATAATCTGGGCAACCACGGCCCCACCAAATACGAGACAACGCCAAGTGATGGACATATACATAGCAGGAAAGTTTTAGCGATACAAAATACATCCATGGTGAGTTTCTGGAATTGAACCTTTGCCGCCTACAACTCGCCACATCGTCTAAAGAGAACACTAGATGTCTGACAAAATGACCAGAAGTTCAAAAATTTGAATGAGACAGTTGCCAATTGGACTCGTAAACTAATTTTTAAAGAGCCTACACGGCTTATGAACGCACCCAAAAATTTACAAGCACTAGATATCGGTTAAATGCACGCACATCTCTTCATGAGATCCCAGTAAAGCCCACTTTGGAAAGCAATGCGACGAGAAATTATTGAAAACTAACGTGAGAGGCTCCGCTGCCCGAAGAACGAAGCCACATGGCGCATAATAACAATTATTATAAAACTGCCCGGCAGAAAACGACATACTCGACATCGAATCTGCTGCATTATTCATCTGACTTTTTCAGCCATCACGCAAATAACGGATGATCCTGCGTGTACCACGGTCCGAGATCATTCGTTTTCGGAGGCGATCCGCATAAATTAATTCAAATCGGTATTTCATGAGAGCGGAGCGATGAGTTATGGGCCTTTCATTATTTTTGGGCCGTCTAGAAATTTCCGCTGGTGATCGAATACTTGTTTTCTGTGAAACGAGTCTAAACGGCGTTTTCAAGCTGTTTTTTAACCTTCCGATCGCTTGGAGGTACTTCAAAACGAAATTATACCGATTATATATTTATGGGGCTTTGAGGAAAATAGCAGTTCGTTCAGAATGAGCGTGTGGGTATAGAAAACATGTCATGTTTCGAGATGCCACGGGAAAAGTAGTTTGGGCTACAGAAAGAAAAAACAATGAAGCTGCTGAGATAGGTGAAGCTAAAGCGGCAAGCTTCAAGCACACTTCTATTCAATCAACTTGAAGTACCGTTTCAAATTTCTATTCAATTGCCCACTGAATGGAGGTAGATAGTTGAATTAACGTCCCACTGAGAACCACAACGGGCTATTTGTGACGGTCCGGGATCAATCCCGAATGGAAAGATCCCAGGACAACACCTCATCACTTTGAACCACGGTCATGTGACGAAGTCAACACCCCCGAGTTGGCACCACTCTCCAAACTTCCACACAACGCCAACATGGGGACATTTGACGCCATGGTAGATTAAACGTGCACCAACCCCCACGCACGTGAGGTCTTTGGTTGGATCGAGTTTCAAACTCGCAACTCTCCGGTTGTTAATCCGCTACTCTTCCCAACCGGCTTGCCGCGGCCCTATCCGTTGAATGTATTTGAACAAATTTTACGCTATTGATCGAGCGATGGTGGAACTATAGAGCACCTGTAGCGTGGTATTTTTAAAGTAGAGACGAAACTATTTGAAAGAGTTATGCATCGTCGGCTTTCAAGTGAAACACGCTTTGTCCAAAAACATTTTTGAGAAAACGGAGGAGAAAAGTTCTACTCACTATGGCAAATTTAAAGTGTGTTTCTCAAGAAATCTAACTTTCATGTAACGAAAAAATTATCAGTAAAAGATCATCATACTCTCGCCTAGAAATGCTAAAAACTCACATCTTGAAAATTTTGACTGTTGACTGTAAGCGGGCAATATGTAGCTCATTTGCTGTAAAAATCCAAAATGCACCATTTCTTTTCATTTATTGGTACAAGAACGTTTTCTACAAATACTTTTTCAGTTTGAAGCGTCTATCTGTGCTTTAATTCACACAATAAGAACAGTTTTAAGTTACAGAAAATAAATTGAATGCTTCTAAAAAAAATTATGATTTTAAATCATGTACGACAAAAAATATTGTTGAGTTATCTCGCATTTTTAATTAAAAGATGATAGATATTTTACAAAAAGTATGTCAAAAAATAATGGTATAAAATTGGATTTCGTAATGCATTTTCAATTTATTGATGATATCAGTAGGCAAATTTCATAACACCCCATTGTCTACAGAAGAGGGCTTTTAGAGAAAAGAAGTTCGAACATTTAAATTAGAAATATAAATGCACATAAATTTAATTTATAGCACAAAAATAAAGAATTCATACCGAAAAAATATTTAAAAAGCAATACAAAAAGCGGACTAAAGTACAAACACCAACTGCCAATTTTATGAGATATCAGGCAGACAAATCTTAATATAATAGTATCATTAACAAAAACAAAGGGCATTTCTCTCTCATTTCTAGATACGACAGATCACATTTTGAACTAAATGTTCATTTGCTGTTACTCATCTTCGTTCAATGTGTTTTTTAGTTTTTCCGTGGATAATGTACTTCATTTACATCAGGGGTCTTCAACCTTCCAGTAGGACGGGCTCTAGTTGTAAAATCGAAAGCTTCCGAGAGCTATACTTCTGTAGGTACTGAAAAAATATTCATAAAATGATGCATTTTAATTATATATCCGACGCTATTGTTGCTAAAAGCCCATTGAATAGCCACCATTCTTTGTAAATACTGAATGTATCCTTCTTAACTCTGATTTCGAATGCACATAATCGTCTGATCTTGTTAAATTTCCATTTACCAAGTCGTTATGTTGGAAAGTGAATAGTTTTTATTTTGCTATTGGTATGCACACCAGGATACGTTTTATTTCAAAATCTTTTCGTGCCCTGGTGTAGGGTTGGTTAGTTTGTTATGGCACAAGGGCCATTTTGGTTAAGCTGCGCCAAAAGCACAATACAGACAACGTCAAGTAATGAATATACATCCACAAGAAAAGTTTTAGCGACACAGAAGAGAAATATATCCATGGTAAATTTCAGGACTTGAACTTGCCACCTACAACTCGTCTGCTGTCGGAAAGGTTTCAAGTGTCACATAACATTATTCCTCTAGCATTCATTCCTCTTAATAGGGAGGGTTACAAATTTGAATCTCGATCGAAACAAAGACAGTCGTGTACTTGGGGCTTGGTGTACGTGAAATCTGTCTTAGCCTCAAATGTCCTCACATTGGCTTGGTGTAAAAGTTTGGAGAGTGGAGTGCCAGCTCAGGTGTTAACCTCGTCATCTGACCGTGGTTCAAAATTACGAGGTGTTCTCGGATGTATCCCCGCTCCAGTGCGACGTAAATTCAACTTCCTACAGCTTAGTAGGATAGCAGCAATTCTTGGGAATAGATTACTGATTTAATTAGGGTGGAATGGTGGGTTCTGCGAACCATATAAATATAAGACCAAAACATGTCGACAAATACCGCTTTTTTGGTCGTTAGGCCCTTAGATCAAAATATAAAAGGATTGGATATTTATTTCTGCTAAAGCCAGAGAATAGGCGATATTGTAACTCAGGCTTACTTGAATCGTTTTCACCTGGCTGACTACAAGTACCTTATTTGCTTGGATGAGGAAGTCTTAGGAGCATATCTTGTTCGACTTTTCAGAATATTTCTAGAATTCTCTTAAAGAAAATTTGTGATTTATCTTTTGTTCTTACTATTTTTTCAACGTTCATTTTATGTATATCGCTTAGCTGGTTTATAGAAGACATCGTGAAATCGATGTTAATAAGCCTAACTCATGTATCAAGATCTAGTATGTTGGAATCGGTCTCAACCTCTGCAGAGGACTTATATGAAAGTAGAAAGTTATTATGTTAATCTTGAGTGTATATAAAAGATAACAGAAGAAATAGTGTAATAGACGAGACGTCTTGCTTTTGAATGCATGTTATGTTTGTAAATACGAGTTGGTTTCAATAAAATTAATGTCATTTGGCCCCAATCGATCAAAGTCAACAATGTAATTAAAAGGATTGAATTTGGGCTAGTTGGTATTGGAGTTTTATGGCGCAAGGGCCATCTTTGGCCGTGCTGCGCCAGACACAAGACATACAATAAAGAAATACACACATAATGAAAGTTTACTGACACAGAAGAGAGAAATACACCCAGGGGAATGCACCTGGTAGGAATCGAACATGTGCTACCTACAACTCGAAGGTTGCTAGCGCAGTGGGCATACCCACTGAGCCACGACGACCCCGATTGGATTTGGGATTGCATTTGGATTAGGTTATGGCGCAAGAGCCGGAAACGGACAAGCTGCTCCAAAGTATAAGAAATAACATTGCATGGCAGTGCAAACCTTATAGATTTATTAATGATTGGGTTGAGTTTTAAAGCGAAGGACCATATTTTTTCAAGCTGCGCCAAACACAAGTAATGGACACACACACAAGGAAATTTTAGTGACATCCAGGGTAAGTTATACATCCAGGGTAAGTTAGAGGCATCGAATCTGGGACCCTATAACTCGTAGGTTGTTAGCGCAGTGGGAAAACCCACCGAACCACGACGCCCCGTTTAATAAATGTGTCTGGTCCTTACATGTTATTTGCTCAAGAATGATTTTAAAACGTCCCGAACAAGAAAAACCGCAGTTATTTTTAAAATAAGGTTTTAATTTTAGGTTTTGACGGTTGATAACATCATAATTGCGCTCCAAACTATAAGAAAGAACACTCGGGCAAGAAATGCGTCTTCGTGCATTCTAACAATTCACCCTAGCGCGACCACTTTGAGTCATTAAAAATTCCATCCATTCATTTAAAGCGAAAGACGAAAATGATTTCCGAATGAGCGCACTGAAAACAGTCCTAAGCAAGATAAAAACAGACATTTACAGAGGTCTAATCAATACCGATATCAAAAAGCACCAGCGTCACGCCACCAGCCTCTTCACACTTCCATTTTTTGATAACTTAAAAAGGTATTTTCTTTATATTTTAATTTAATTCTGTTGCAGTGGCTTCGTGTGGGGTCTTTGTTGAAAAACAACGTGCATGAGAAACTGAAAACAGGATTGTTGGTGGAATTTCTCGGTCGTGTAGGAAGACGGGTATCTGTTTATGACTCGGGGCACAAATTAACATGCTGTCAGCACCTGAGGGTTACGATACCCTCACATCCAAAGGACCTGGGAATATAAAGGGGAAGAGGGATGACCGCGTTACTGCAGTTTGCTTTTGCTTTTATGGGCCTTTTAGCGGATTTGGAATCGTAAACTCGGGTTCCCATGACAGAGGCGTTTGCACCTACCCCCGGGAAAGCTGTAAAAGATGTACTGCTTGTTTGATTGTAGAATACATTCGGTTTGAGGTTTATTTTAAAATTGGAGATTGCTGTAGTTTCTGGCGTGCATAGTTGACTCAGAGCAGAAAAACTCATTGGGGAGATTGCTTACATTTATAGTTTTCGGCATGCAGATAGTTGGCTCAGCACAAAAAACTCATTGGAGAGTGCTTACCTGTAGTTTCTGCATATAGGTGGCTCAGAGCAGAACTCATTAACTGATATTTTTTGACACTAAATGTTTAATTTCCATGTTGATGGGAAATATATACTCATATCATAATCTGTTTAACCCTCCAAGTGGTTTCGATGAGGTATCTAGTTAATCAAGATCTGACCAATTCTGTTGCAAGGAAGAGATATTTCGTCATCAAGCTGTCGATTGTTTGATGACGTCAAGATCAAGATCTGGACAGTTTTTTTTATACTTGATGGACCAGACATCCTGTCCATCAAGATCTGATCAGTTTTACTGCAGACGAGATATGAGATAACGACCAGAAAGGTTAAAATATGTATAACACATTATCAAAATGCTCATTTATGTTTTGACCTAAAATTAATAGCCTGGTCTTTAAACAGATATGCGGGTTAGGTTGAGTTTTTATGGCGCAAAGGCCATATTTGGCCATGCTGCGACAGATACAAGACAAAGAATGTCAAGTAATATACCCATTCATAATTTTTTATTGGCCAAGTGCTGAAACCGTATTAGTAAAACACGCTGACGTCACTTTCGGAATACGCACAGGAAACACGTATCTCCGCAGAAACACTACCACTACCTACATTTAACTCGACAGAAAGTCTCTCAAATTTAATTTGTACTTTTAAATGAATATTTATCGTTTGATTTAACGTAAATCATAATTTTCAATTAAAAAATATCGTTTGGTAAAATATTTTCCAGATAACGAATTAATTGTTTAAAATATATTTAATCGATAGTTTTATAAATAAATAATTGCTATTGATTTAGATGGGGAGATCATGAATATTAAGAGTGACATGATTTTGTAACGAACTAGTATTCTAAATTTACATTAAGGCCCATTGTGAGAGTAATTGTTTGCTCAGCACGGGATATTCGACTGTCAAAAACTCCAAGTTAAATTTCATGTTTTAGGAAACCATAACGAAAGTCATATTTTATGTATTTGGAGAACGAATCATATTTTATGCATTTGAAGAAAAACGAATGTTATATTTTATGCATTTGCCAAACAGTGATTGGAGACTCCTATATAGAGCAAACTACAATTTATCCTTTTCATCTATTAAGATCATTCTATGAATAAAAAGCTGGTACATTAATTTTAATGAAACATTTGTTATACACTGCGCTCATGAATATAAGCGAAATACAAGCTTTTGCGACTCTAACTTCCCAATGTATGTCTAAAACAAGAATATTTTACGATGGATTCGATGTTTATTAAATCACGTGTATAACATTTGAAAGTAAAAATAATGTTTCAAAAGTAAAAATGCATATCACACCTAAAGTTCAAGAGCTTTGACAGAATCTCTATATATTTCACTAATGTACGTGGCACAGAAATCGACATTATTTGTGTATTGGAGAATGGCAATAAAAGGATATAAGCCATATCAAATCAATTACTAATTTTACCGATTCGTTGAAATGTGCTTGAATTGAATTACGGAGCAATAAAATACTGTTGAAAAATGCTCGAGAAGAGTTCACAACTCTAAAAAAATTCTTCAGCCGTCTGCTGACAGAAGGCAATGAAGAATCTGGAAAATACACTGCTGGCCACCGTAAATGCAACACCCTGAAAGAAGCATGCAAAAAATATGAAATTTACAACATGCATTAGCGGAGGTGAGATATGCAAATGATTAGAATTTCAGCGCAGACGCACATCACGCGCGCCTGTGGCGCCACTTCAAAGCGCTATTTAAGGCTTGGAGATTTCGACGATTTCAAGTACGGCAATTGTGTTTTTCTTGTGGTTTTTTCAAAAAAACGATCAATTATGCCTCGTAGAAAACAGCGATCATCTTTTGATCAAGTATCCGAGTTCGACAGAGGAAGGATAGTGGCCTACCGAGATTGTGGATTATCTTTCAGGGAAATCGGTAGTCGTGTTGGACGAAACCAAACAACTGTAATGCGGATATGTGATCGTTGGATGCAGGAGGGTACGACGGACCGACGTGTTCGATCGCATCCACCTCAGTGCACCACTTCACGTGATGACAGGCATATTGTGCGTATGGCAGTGACGGATCGCTCAGCCACATCACGAACCATAGCACAGCACATTCAGTCTGTACCGCATCATCCAGTGTCTGCGCGTACCATTCGACGCCGTTTACAGCAGAGTGGTCTGTCCGCAAGACGTCCATTGCTTCGTCTACCCTTGACGCAGAACCACAGACGTTTCCGCCGCCAATGGTGCGATGAAAGAAGGATGTGGACGGCAGAATGGAATGAAATTGTCTTTACTGACGAGTCACGCTTCTGTCTGCAACACCACAATGGTCGGATTCGAGTCTGGAGACACCGTGGAGAGAGGATGCTGAACAGCTGCGTTATGCACCGCCACACTGGTCCTGCACCGGGTATTATGGTATGGGGCGGTATTGGATATCACTCTCGCACTCCTCTAGTACGCATTGCTGGTACTTTAAACAGCCAGCGCTACATCTCCGAGGTGTTGGAGCCAGTTGTCCTTCCTTACCTTCAGGGCTTGCCCACAGCCATATTTCAACAGGATAATGCGCGACCACACGTGGCACGCATTGTCCAAGGGTTCTTCGTCAATCGCCAGATTGAATTGCTTCCCTGGCCAGCTCGCTCTCCGGATCTTTCGCCGATAGAAAACATGTGGTCCATGGTTGCTCAACGATTGACCCAGAATACATCCCCAGCTGCCACACCAGATCAACTTTGGCAACGTGTGGAAGCTGCTTGGTCTGCTGTACCCCAAGAACACATCCAAAGTCTCTTTGAATCAATGCCGAGGCGTGTGGCAGCGGTGATCTCCAACAATGGCGGCTACTCTGGCTACTGATTTTGGCAGGAACCACACTTCACAGAAGTCTATAAATTTAATCATTTGATACTTGGTCAACATGTTATCTACAAAATAAATTTTGTTGTGATATCTCTTGTCTTTCTTGGTGTTGCAATTTGGGTGGCCAGCAGTGTAGAAATCAGCGCAGAAAAGAAAATATGAGTTAATGAGAAAATATAGGTTTGCTATTATGCACGCAATATACCGAAAATTAAATTTACCGAATTGCCTTTCAAGTAAAGGGGATCCCATTAAAGTGGACGTTCAGAAATTAAGTGTGGTTATAAATTGTATTAATAATTTTAATTTTTTTAAACACTTCGAAAATTTAATGGTTTCAAACATCTAATGTTTTAGCATGTGGTTAAAAACACTGCATCTGCGAAAAACTCAAATAGAATCGTTCGAAGGTAAACGGAAAGGCAGACCAATTGAAGAGTTTTTGCCTAACCTGAATGTAAACTTGTTCTCCGGTCTGGAACCCTCTGCAGCTAAAAGCGAATGACAAAGCACGAAAAGACGCCCTGAAGGCGACGGAGTTCTCCTATTCGGAAAGGGGATGGAATGCAAGAATTCCAAAGGGGGTGAGGGGATCTTGTACAAACCCCTTTTGCACAATGGATCACCTGAATGCAAGATCGCACTTGAGAAAGAAGCTATACGCTCTCTTTTCAAGTTTCAATTCAACACTATCTCGTGGGGATTTTTCTGATTCTGTTTTTACGCCTGTATACCACACCAACACTTGTAGTAAAACATCGTTACAACTAATTTAAAGAACACTTGTTCAGAATCACGTGACTCAAACGTTAGCATATAAGAGCCGGACAATATATGATGGGTTACTTGTATTCGAAATGCTCAGTTGGGTTATTTATCTTATCTTATAGTGGTTGGCTACATAATATCAATGGACTTGAAAATTTGTGGTCGTAATAGGAAAATATGGATAAAAATTACGATAGAACACAGAATAATTTTGAGAGGAATGAGCAAAAAATATTCAGAAAGAGAACACAAATTCTTTTGAATTTAGTGTCCCTCCGGGTAGAAGCTGTTCTACATGCAAAAATACGTACAACCTTTATTTTACGTCGTTATTGTGTTTCTGTACAAAATAGGTTGGGTGTACACTCAATTTTGTGACGTAGAATGTGTGTAAGTATGTGACATTAGCCTAATGTTTCTAAACGGTGCTTACTCATTTAAAATCTAAATTCAAATTATTATTTATTAGTTTTGGGCTTTTAAAAAATATCTTCGTGATGGTCTTAAGGTTGGATTTTATGACGCAAGGACCATATTTGGCCAAGTTAAACCAAACAACGTCCAGCAAATAGATATACACTAAAGATTTACTGATATAAAAGAGAAGTACATCCAGAGTGTTACAGGAATCAAACCTGCGCCTCCTACAACTCAGGTATTTACGCACCGGACAAACCCACTGAACCACCTCTTGTATTCTTAGTGATGTGAACAAACCAAGAACAAATTACTATTAGTGCTATACAATGACCAAAAATAGCCACTTATATGCTAAATATCTATTCAGCAAGGAGAGCACGAGAAAAAATAATTATAAACCCATTCAAATCACTCTGTCACTTCTTAGATCTTGAAATATCTCGAAGCTAGTTATTGCTTTTTAGTAAATAAGAGAAATTTTAGAGACAGACGGACATGATCTGACCTGCAGTATTCGCGATGGTCCTGAATAGTCCGCCTGTTGGTCGCTATTCATGACGGTCGCGAATCCCGAAGGGCAAGATAAGACAACACCTTGTAATTTTGAATCACAGTGAGATGACGTTGTGGGGTAGAAGCAATTCTGCACTAAAAGGAAATCTCGTGACACAAAGGGTTAACCCTCCTGTTGGTTGTCTCGAAGAGGTGTCTCGTCATTAGCAAAACTGACCAGATCTTGATGCCGAGATATTTCATCACAAGAAAACTGACCAGATCTGGAAAGACGAGATATCTCGTCATCAGCAAAATTGGTAGATTTTGATAGATGAGATATCACGTCAAGACCACTTGAAGGGTTAAAGTCGTAGAAAGTCAAATTGGAAAGATTCAAAAACTATGATTTCAAATTATAAATTGAATGAATTCCAAGTTCGCTCGATTTGTCAGTTTCAAAAGGCGTTATTTAATTGAATAACCACAGACCGCTTTGAAAACATAAAAAGCAAGCAATCATCAGGCATAATAGTCCTCCACTCACTCGAAATAAGTACATGCGATCATAACAATCAGGTGAAAGGCGACTCGGCAGATGCCACTCAGTTCCGCATGGTACAAAGGCTTTGATTGATATTTTTGTAGAACGGAGATATTAGCGAAAAAAATTATGACGCGCCGAAAGTAACCAATTGTATCCTTCCATCCCAAACAAGGCTGGAAAAAGGAAACCGTACTGATTAAAAAGACAGGCTCGGACCAAGGCCGAGACCACGCATCACCGGTTTCACTTAAGGCAGTCTGTCGAAATATCTGATTATGTGCTTTATTCCATCTATGGCCTTTTTTTTCTCCGTCGAAAATTAAATCTCGTTTATTTTATTATCCGTCCTGATCGAATCTGTCGAGTTTGAGGAGAAGATTTAGCCGTACGGAATTCCGAGAGAAAATTGCTTTCTAATAATAAACCACGTAATAACAGATTCAGTGTTGCTGCTACTGGTAATGAGAATATTTTTTTGGTCTTGACCAAAGAGGTAATTTTGAGTAGATAACTATGAGATGGGTCATAAATACCCCCTCGCCTGATGGGAAAGTAATGGTGGAATTTGGGCTAGAAAAACTGTATTGGAACGCCTTGTGATCGGTCGACCAATCATATCTTAAGCTAAGAGAGTATTCCCATTTGATGTAGTCAATACCCTCGAAAATTGGCATAAAACTCGACTGAGAAGAGATTTGATTTGTCGTTCTATGGTCATTTATTGCTACACAAGAGCTAATTAGACAGGCTTCAAATGGATTCCGAACTACTTTGACGGCTACTAAGTCCCCATGCCTAGACTGGGAAGGTGGTTTAAGGGACAAGGGTTATACTAGACCATTGGATTCCTAACACCCCTAAGACATTCCTAACACCCCTAACATGAAGCAAACCGAGACTTGTACGACCAAGAGGATGAATACTCAAGTTTGGTTTGTCGCTCTAAGGGTTACATTTTGCTACCTAAAGGCTAAATAGACAAGCTTCAAAAGAATTCCGAAAGCCGTGGTAGTCCGGTTGGAAGAGTTGCGGATTTGCAACCCGAGGGTTGCGAGTTCGAAACTCGGTCCAACCAAACACCGTCGCATATGTGGGGCTGATGCACGTAAAATTTGTCGTTGCCTCAAATGACCTCACGTTGGTGTGGAAGTTTGGAGTGGGATGTCAGCTCGGGTATTGACCACGTCATCTGACCGTGGTTCAAAATTACGAGGCGTTTTCCTCGGAGGATAGTCGCCAATTAGCCCTTTGTGTTGCTCCAGTGCGAAGTTAATTCACTACCTACCCCTTTTTACCATTTTGATTTCTGCCCAACGATGGCACTGGTCAGAACTTATTTTATACGCACCTTCTATTTCATAACACTTTCTACTTCTCTTGGTAATACTTTTTTACCACAAAACCCAAGAAATTACTCCATATTTTTTAACCAACTCTTCACGGTAATTAAACACACCGTTTTCGAAACCCATCTGTCGCCTTCCTGCTGGTGAACGATGCTTTAAATATACGAATGGACTGCATGCTGTACTCCGGTAAGATGTCATTAAATTGAACGATGATTCCGTATGACTATCCCAGATAAGTAAAGTCAATGTTTATACATAGCGTAGATCAAGTGGAGTGCATCAAATTAATGCACTCCCCTCTACAATTGTTAGCGTTTCCGTCCATATATATCGCGCGTATATCAGTGCGATAGTCACTTACCAGCCTCGCTATTGTTGTCTGTGCTCTGCTGGGAAGACGGCTGCTGCGATAAGGGACAGGGGGTGTCCGTGGATCCCGTAGGAGACCGGATGTCGTCTCCAGCTGAGCCGTAATTTAGAGATTGGGATGGTGGCCTCTGCAATGGAAACAAAACGTCCTTAGTGGAAGAGAGCTATAAAACAATAAGACAAATTGAATATTAAATCTTGGAGTGCATATGCAAAGGGCAATTACATGACTGACAGCATATTTGCTGCCAGTGATATTTGAAAAGGGACATATTTTGGTTGTAGTCACCGTGCAGTTTTAGTTGAAATATAAGGATGGTTAAAAGATATTGCTGAAAGGAAAATTGCGACAAGCTTACCAAATCTGTGATTTTTCGATTGTTATAATAATGATGGTCGCGAAAACCTTTGAAAAAAGTATTTTACTTTTCCAATTTAGCTTTATTGACTTGGCAGCATGTTTGCTGCAGTGGTTTGAAAATAATTTCCAATGCTCATGTATGTATCATGTTGTTATCCCAGAGAAGACCTATTTGTTAAAGATTGATAAAATAACATTGTACTTTATTTTTGTCTTTTGTACAGCAAAAATATAAATCGAAATAAAGTGATTTAGTTCATTTAGCGGGTTTTTATAGCCAGATTAAATATTTCCTTACATGAATTAACTGGTTGTTATAAGATTCCAATTACCATAACCACCTAATTATAATGCATTTTAACAATGATTTTTAGTTATTTATTTTATATTTTAATAAGGTTATTAACTATAAATTATATCATTAGTTTTTCTGGAGGTCAGATAGAATTGATGGATGAACCGGATTGACCAAGTTTTTTAGAGATCGTTTTGCACTGACGGAAAGATAATGCAGGTTGCAATTTTTTTAAACTTTTTATCTGTACCCATACAGCTGGCGAGTTTCCTAAAATAATGCATAAGTGTTTTTAATTTGTTAAAACATTATGAGGTCAGATCAAATCAAAAAAGGATAGAAATAATACATGGGACGAACCGTCTGTTTACCCGATGCTTTTAGTGATCCGTAAACTTTGGAAGTTTTCAGGTAATAAATTTTCACAAGTATGTCGGCCAGTAAAGAATGTTCCACTTCCTCAGCATAGCTAGGCCACCCCTGCTACCAGGGCCGTCCCTGAGAGATGCACTTGTTATGAATGCACGTTGTTGTGAACAGTATGCATCCACCTTTAAATAACGTCCCAGCAATATGATTTACCCGAAAACTATACTTATTCGTTCTTTGTGAGCTCTTTTTGCGATTGCAATGAAAGATGCTTTGGTACAATCTGTATATTTTGATCATTTTTATAGATTATATTTATAGATCATATTTATAGATTATAATTTTGATCATATTTATAGATAATAAGATATTAAAAAGCACTCATAAAGGACACTTAGATAATTTTTTAATGTTTCATGCTAATATTGTGTCAATATTTAACAAATAAAAATAATTTTTTCACAAGATAAGAAGAATGTCGGTCCCCTCTTGAGGCCGATAGATGGTTGCTTTCCCCGGGTTGATTATATGAGCTAGAGATGGGCGACACTATATCGATACTTTCATCTCTCGATACCCGATAGTTTGGATCGATCCGCAAAAAGTGGATCGATACATTTTGGCAAATATCGTTGGAGATATTCTTCGAAATCCGGGTTCGGATTGGCATCCCTTCAAATCGGGTCGGATCAAGCCAAAACTTACCCCAGGAGATACTAGTCCGATACAAGTTTGATCCAATCCGAAAGCGGTTCGATACCAATCGATTTGTACTGATACGGGGACGAATACTCTTAAAGTAGTCATACCGTCAAAATCGTATATCGCGGACCGGCATTCGTTCGGATCGGATCAGACAGCTTCGATACTTTTCCTAAGAGATGCTAGTCCGATACACTGAAGCGACGTTGGCCACTGGTGCAAATAGAGGGTCAACGGGGAATTTGAAACAAAAAGCTTTTATGCTGGTTTTGAATATCGATATTTTTTGTCCAATATTTTAGATGTATCGATAGTACGTGCTTCGAACCGATCGATACTTTTTGTCCAATATTTTAGATGTATCGATAATACGTGCTTCGAATGGATCGATTACTCTTTATCTGATACTTTAGGTGTATCGATACTGCTTCGAAACTGATCGATACTTTGACCAAAAGTGCCCATCCCTAACATGAGCCAGATAAGTGCAAAACATTTCGGGCTAGAATTACAGGGAGGAGCCGAGCAGAATCCCGCCTCCACATCGAAACAAGAAATTACGGAATACTCAAAAATAGAAAACGGTCGCTCCCAGACCCGTGGGAAAATAGGATGGAAATTCTTTTGTTATCTGAGTTTACGTCGATGGGGCAGGGTTGGATTTAAAAAATTCTTGGTAAGCAAATAAATCCAAGGCCGTCTCCAGCCACATTGCACCGTGTACTTAGTCTGAATTCGCAGGTATATAATTGACCCTTTTCACTCCCTAAATAAATGCGCTAACAGCTAACAAGCGCATCATTCGGCAAAAAATTTCTCGCAGGGACGATTCAGTTTAATCTGCTCTGGTCGAACAAAAGAGTTCAAGAGATCCTCCATTTTCATATCCAAAGCGCACAACTCTCTAAGTAATGATCACTTACCGCTAGAGCAAGTCTGTCCATATTTCCAACAGGCCCATCTTCGTAGTGGCCCTACAGAGAGACGGAGAAAAAAGATATATAGACAAAGCAAACAAAACATTCTTGAAAATAATAATCAGAAATTTCATGGTGGAGAAATGGTTTAAAATAAATAGCTGAACACGAGGTGTGCCCGAATCGTTTGTGGAAATGTCTTCTCGAGTGATTTCCAAATCATTTTTGCGGGACGAAAATAAACCGATTAACTGCCGGGGCTGACACCAGGGGCGCACTCAGGATATCAATCTAGCGGAGATTAGAATAAAATCGCAAGATTTCTATCTTAGGGGGTAGCAATTTCAGACGATTAAATTATCTAGCTACGAGAATCATAAATGAGGGTCATGACATTTAAATTTATGTCTATTAATAGAGTGGTTTGAGAGTGTGCTACTAAGACCAGTTTGGGGGTTACTACCAAACCTTCAAAGCAAAAGATCGATGGCATAAATACCCTAAGAAATATAAAATCTGTATTGAAGGCAAAATGGATAATCTTTGGTAGAGGACGTGATTTTTAAAGGTACGCATTAGATAGATGCGTACCTTTAAAAATCACTTCCGGGTCACCATTTGTTTCGAGACTTCCCTGAATCAAATCATTCAGTCGTTCTATTCTGAAAAATGCTTTTTCCAATCTGACTTGATGAATACTATATACATTATTTTACACGGCTGCCTTTTTATCTTTTTATAGGCTTTTATTTCTAAAATGGAATCCTTCAGTTACCGTGATAACGACACATTGTTGCCACTCTTACATTATAAAATTATGCTAAAATACTACGATAACTAGTAATACAATAACTTTTAACAGGGGCCCTTTTGTAGGAAGTTGATAGTTGAATCTGTTCCACTGGACCATCACAACGGGCTATTGGCGACGTTCTGGGACCAATTCGAAGGAAAAGTTGGTAGTTAATTAACGTCGCACTGGAGCAACATAGCAGGCTATTCCGAAGGGAAAGAGTCGAGGACAACACCTCGTCATTTTGAACTCCGGTCAGATGACGAGGTCAACACCTGATCTGGCACCCCACGCTCCAAACCAGGCCAATGTGAGGACATTTGAGGCCACGACAGATTTAACGAGCACCAGACTCCCACAACGGTTTTTGCGAACTCGCAACCGTCCGGCTGCTAATCTGCGACTCCATATTTGTAAATGAGATAAAAAAAATAATGGATAAATATTTGTTGATTGAAGCAAGCAGAAAAAGCTAAAAACATCTTCAAACACGATCTTTGAAAAACACTTGCCTAATCAACTATTTTAGTTTTTAAAGCCTGGGGAAAGGCATAAGCCCCGAGTGAATGCGCCCCTGGATGAGAAATGCTCGGAAAGGGCATCATCGTTTACATAATGTGTCTGTAAGACTTTAGCGTTCACAAATTGTAATAGATTTAAAATAATGCAAAATGCAAGCATTTTATGGAAGGTATCTTTAGAATGCAAGAACAGTGCAGCATATATAATCTAGAACAAACAAAACTTTTCATAGATGACAAATTTTTAGAAAGGTCCATGTTGCTACTCTCCTCCTTCTCGAAACTCACCCATTCGACTCGCCAGAGGTTTTGACCCTGTATAATGTTGCTACTCTCATAAATCTTATTCTTTTACACAAATAATATTTATTGTTTCATCATTTATCCGATCTTTCCCTTCAAGATTGATCCTGGACCGTCGCCAATAACCTGTTGTGTTGCTCCAGTGCAAAGTAAATTCAACTACCTACGCGGCAAAATTCAACTACCTACGCGTCAAATCATGAACAGGAAATCTATCGGGTTTCGAATCCAGAACCTTGCCTTAATTGCCACTAGTACCTGGAGTAAGTGGCAATTATAATACTGCCGAATCAAACCTAAAATACTTTATGGAATAATCATCGGAAGTTGAATATTTTAAATGTTTCATGTTGCTTCATTCCTATGATTCTAATCATATACGAATGTCCGAAATTGGTCATTTTTGACCCCGGAACCCTGCCTTAAAAACTAAAAAAAAAAAATCGAAATTTTACTGAAATCTTTACTTTTACTGCAATGCCATCTTTTAGGTTTGAAAACGTAACTGGGAGAGGAAGGCAGCTTCATCTCCGTTTTATTTTCACAACTTATTATTGCAGCAGTGGGCGACTTGTAAGGGCAAACAAGTAAAGGGAATACACAGACAATTTGGTTTGTCATCCAGATCGTCCAGCACTTCATTCGCGTTCAACATCTGCATCATCGTGGCCTTCAGCTAAAAATTATTGTGTCGATTGAAAAATGAGGTGCAGAAATAAGCTTTAAAAATACACGCCGCCTACACTTTGCCACTTCGTGATTCCGCTTTTGCCATAAAACAAGTTCACTAACGCTGTTTTCTTCATGTCCAACTTTAGAGAATTTCTGTTCTCTCGTGGCTAAGTAGCATGTTGAAGAAGTTAAATAAAAACCGATAATGAACACCACCAGTCCTTTATCCTTTTCTCGTTTTTATTTTAATGAAAGCTGGCTGGAGAAAGTGACAATCTTAATACTAAGATTATGTATTAAAATTAAGTTCTTTACACTCTCTTATAAATTAACCACAATTATTCAATGTCTCTGCGGGAGAGGTAAATATTTCAATGTCTTTGCAGGAGATAAATATTCCGATATCGTATTTCTCCAAAAGCCATTCACGATTTTCAATTCTGATGTTTAGAAATTAAGAAAATAAACATATTTTTCTATCATTCGTGACCCAAGAGAATCAAAGACAAGTAAATGGTTGGTTAATTTTTGGTTTTATGGCTCAAGGGGCCATATTTAGCTAAGCTCAAGTAAATGGACTACACACGGATAGCGTAAAACTGAAGGGAGGTCAGGTCACTAGGGTACCTTGGCGTTTTGGTGCCCATGTTTACTTAAAGAAACTAACCACCTGAGAGGTATTTTAATGAAAATTGGCTGGAGAAACTGGCAGTCTTAATACAACACGATTATACTTTTAACTAATTCTTTACTCTCTTATATGTGATAAATTAACACCAATCATTCATTTTCCCTTTAGTATATAAAGTGAGAGGCGAATATTTCAATGCCGTGTCATTCCAAAAGATATTCAAGATCAATGACAAACAGGCTTGGATAACCGGTCTGGGAAATATATCTCCTTTTATTGTTCTCATTGGAAAAGCATTATTTTACTGCATATGCGGTCATTATATATACATGCGGTCTAAAATCACATTATTTTAAAGATATTTTTATTGTAAACCTACAGGCCTCCCTTGAATTTCCTGGAAGGCCTGTACGTTACTGTTCACGATTTTCAGGTCTGATGTTTGAAAGTTAAGAAAATAAAGATATTTTTTCAACACTCGTGACCAAGAGAGTCGGATTCAAACCTACCCATTCCTAAATCAGCAGCCAACCTAAATCCCTTTGAATCTTCACGGTCCAGAAACCAGTCAGAAACAAACACCAAACAATTCCTCAAAAAGTAAACAAACTATTTCAGAAATTCTTCCGCGATTCACGGAGGACTGCCATCACGGGCATTCCACTCAATAAATCCCGCAACTAACAAGACCTAACTCGGAATACAAGATCCTAGTCCGCCCTCTCACTTCAGAAGTGGGACCTCCGGAGCTGTGGTCAAAGGGAGATGATTAAGAAGAACGTAATTACAGTGATCTTACAGATAACTGGTTCGAAAGAAGACGGTGCTTTGGCCTACTTTCATCCACTTTTGGAAAATGACAGTCATTCTTGTTTTTGCTAGGGCCTTTTTAAAATTTCGAATGCAAAACTGCTCTTTTTTTAATATATATACAGTCGCTCTTATTTCTTCTTCCACCCAACCTTTTCGAGTTGTTTCTTGATTTGTTCAGAGATCTGGTGAGTTATGCTTGAGAAAGGGAGAATCTCTTGAATTACAATTCCATCCAGAGGGTTTTGAAGAAAGGAGTGCCTTTTCATTTCAGTTTTCTTTCGTTTTTGGAAGAAAAAAATTGCAAATGAAAATAATAATAGTAGGTAAGAATTTTGAAAGATAGCCTTCACATCAAAAATATGACAAGCCTTCGAGTTATTATGACTCCTATTCATTATTTCTAGATACACCACATGGAATGAAAAATGAGAAAATTCCGAGTTAAAGGATATACTCAGCATAACAAATAGCATGACAGATCAGAAAAGTGCATGAGGATTGAATATTTCTTAAATAAAAGTTTATGTTGGACGAACGATCATGACAACCAGGTGCAAGACGATTCGTAATTTCTTTATTGAAATGTTATTGATTATACATATGCTTGATGAAATTTAACAATATATGGAATATTGAATGGAAGAATATATGAACCAGACCATTGAAATAGAAAAGTTAAGAAATGTTCTTCGATTTTTATTCGTGTGTCCATTTTATGGTTAGATTCAGTTTTTAGGAATCTCGAGTATAAACATTGTGGGGGAATATTCAAATTAGTTTTGATGATTAATGGAAAATTATTTAATTATTTTTTATTCGTTTATTCTTTAACCAGTTCGATTCATTAGATAACTCGTTCATTAAATTGAAATTTCATTACATTTTTATATCACAATGAAAGTGTTAAAATAAGATATCAGAGAAGAAAAGGTCTTTTAACAAAAATAATATATTGAAAACAAACTTATCTCGGGTTGAATTAATTAAGTGTAGATTGAAAGTTAACAGAATAATTTTTTTTCCTTTTTTCAGAGAATATAATGGATAATTTAAGTGTCCAAAAATATTGTAATAACAATTTTTTCAATATCTCTAAAATTTCCAAAATTTACTTTTGACGCAAATACGTATACATACTACATTTATCCATATAAACTATTATTCTTACAATTTTGAATTGTATCAACATGTTCTGAAACTGATAAGATTAATTTGATGCGATATTCATGAAATTAAGACTGGGATTAAAAATTTCAGGGACAAGTGAAATGAAAAACACTTTGAACTAAAATTGTCTTCAAACAGAAAAATAGATTTACCGTCTTTGAAGAAAAATAGTTCATCGTAAATTTAATAATTTTTTCGGAGTTTTCCTTTTTGTTAAACTCCGTTTTCAGCCCAGATGACAAACAGCTATTTTTCAATTGTATGCGATATGATGGTTGAAAAAATTCTCAAGTGAGATTAATTTTGAAATAAATTTCAAAGAAATCGTTTGAATGATTTGTGCGAAATCTTTCACTTCATTAAAAAATTAATTAGTTTTAAGTAAGTAATTTTGAAACATTTTAAATCAAAAATTTACTTTGATGAGTTTATTTATAATTAAATAAAATACAAGTCTGGCGGAAGCCAGAATTGTATGTTTTTCAGTCTGGCGATTTGATTCGCCAAAAGCAGCCAGTGTATGTCTCACAACTTAGATTAAGGGTTGATACTCATCTATAAAAATTCACTTTTAATTTCCTTGTATTTGCGTCACATTTTACATGAAATTTCAGATAAAAATATTAATTCTAAATATTTTAAGTTTTGGATAATCAAAACAGAGGATTAAAAACTTTTGTACGCTGCCAAGGTATGGTTGATTCAAGTATGGTAAGAGGTATAAATATTCAATTATTTTAGAGTGAACTTGTACAACATTTAGACTGAGTAACGCAAATAGATATTTTACAACTTTTGAGATTCATTATTCGATTTTACTGATCTATATACTGTCATATTTTGCTACACGAGGACTAATTATACGAGACAACAGCTTAAGGATTTTCTCGTAATTCTTGCACAATATACAGTGCAACTTGAATAATTCGAAGCTGAAGGGACCACTAAAAAAATTCGAATTATCCAAAACTTTGAATTAAAAAAGTTACATCTTTTAACTTTAATTTCAGGTCCACTGAATGCTTGAAAAGATTATTCTGTCAATAAGTAAATATTTATTCAGAAAGATCATGGTATGAAAGACAAACATTATATGTATGTAAACAAAATAAGATTTACATTTTACGTAAGCTACAGTACTGTGACATCTTAGCGCCCAAGAGTCTAGGATGGCGGGCTGCAGACCGGAAGTCCTTCACTACTGCGCTTGCGCATGTGAAGAGGATAAAAAACAGTTAGCTCACGGACTCCGTCATCGTAGCAATTCGGATAAAATTTAATATGAAATTAAGCATTTTGTTTCGCGCGTCCATTGTCAACCCATGTTTTGTCTGTAAAAATAAATGTTATTTTTTTTAATGTCCAAAAAAAGTTTGGATTAATTCGTCACAATACATATTACATGTACTGTAGCTTACTTAACTTTACATGTACTGTACTTATAAACTTCGAATTAAGGAAGTTGAACTTCGAATTATCCACGATTTTTTAACATTGATTTAATGAGAAGTTCAAGGGACTAAGAGAAATCTTCGAATTAACGACAGTAGCATACGGGTGCCTATAGGCGGCGGAAGTGACGTCAGACCACGTGACCGGAAGTGGGCGGGGTAAAGCTATACATCGGGTTTTTTATAAAATCATTGGTATTATTGTTGTTGATTTCATCCAGCACCTGTACAATTTCATCTATGGGCTACCAAACATTTTGGATAAAACTTTGTGTTTGTGTCTCACTACATCTTCTTTTTACCAATTTTCAAGCCCCTTCGCCACACCAATAGCACCTGATCACGTCCAAGACACCAGTATAATACAATCCGTTTTCGGCTAGGTCTCTAAGGTCAACGTCTGTGCGTTGGCCAATCTCTAAACGTAGATAGGCGCATAGACATGCTTGGAACTTTTGGCTTCAAATTTGCATAATGGTTATTCATTTTCCTTAAAACTATATTATGCTCTATTACTCTTAAGTGTAAAATTATGGTGCAGATTGAATTAAATTCCATGAAAAAAGGTTCTTCTCTTAATCAATTTTTAAAAATCTGATACTTGTCAAAGATACTAGTTTCCTTTCAACAAGGGCAAAGACTTGTGTGTGCCCACAAATAAATAATTCAATTCGTTGATGTAATTTTAGAAAAAACATAAAACTGCAGAATCAAGAGAATTCAGTATACTTTAAAGTTCTCGTTTTAAAGAAAGTCAAAATGCGTTTCTCTTATAAATTATATTTGGTTATATTTTTTTTCTTGCTCAAGTTTAGTCGTAGAATTGAATTGCATTCAGCGCATAAACGTGGTAGAGTAAAAAAAAATCAAACGCACATTTAAGTATATCCTTTCGTTAAAATCTTCTTGTATTATAACACAAAATTTTATTTCGCGCATTATCACAAACACCATGTTTTCTGAGTATGTACATTCTTCACTTAGTCTTATCTTTTGTGAGTAACTATGGAACGCAAAAGATAAATTTTAACTTTACTGATTAGTATGATTAGTAAGTGTATGGTGTTATATAGTCCAGTTCTTCGTGGCCTCCAGTTTACAATTATTTTTCCAAGAACAGCTAACGCTTTTCAATAGCAATGCTTAATATTTGTGAAATTGTGGATTTTGATGGATTTCAGACTCAAGAAAGTTTCTTAGTACGTAAATATGCATACATCGCTGTAAAAAAAATCGCAAGTAGCTTCAAGTATTCGTTTTAACTTATCGTATGAGCATAAACTTAGTGCCAAAGATCGTACAACTGTGTGATATGTTAAAAATTACATATGTACTCTTCATTTCTGTCTCATGACATAGCAAATTGTGCTCCCTTAGAAAGTTTAGACTCTAAGCTTTTAGAATTGTACGATCAGACCAAGAGGGCCACTCAGTACCTAGTTGCTTACAAAGGTGGTCATATGGAAAAGAAACGCTTAGATGTATTACTTCCGAATATCAACTTGATTTCCAAAAACTATCATGTGGTCATCACAAAAATAATTTGCATTGCCCAAAAGTTTAGGTGGCGGCATCGAATAATTGGCTTGTCGGAAATATGCGTCTGTGCAAGTATGTAAAAAACTAAAGTTATTTTTTACACTACAATGTATTACTTGTGTAAAATATATGAACTATGTTTTTTTCTATAAAAAGTGCTTCCATTAACTTTGTTTCCATGTGGCTTCCTTCAATCTGTTTAAGAATTGTCTGTGCTGGTTTTTGCAGAGATTGTTTTAAGAATACATAAAATTCAGATTTAATCCATTATTTTAATAATATTTGTTCATTTTAAAATTCACATTAATACTTAAAATTTTCAGTTATTATTTAATTTTACTCATGGGTAAAACTATCAGAGGTGTCAGTAAATATTTAGATTATGCATTAAATATCAAGAAAAGGGCAAAAGTTAATTTGCTTAGCAGCACAGATGTGCACACATTATTTTCAAAAACAGAAAAACCACTTACTATCCATTTAACATAGCAATGTAGAACACTTAAAATTACGAAAACAGTACCAAAGTATCTTGTAAAATACTTCATAGCTTCGTACAGTATTGGTATTTTGCTGTGCAATTTAATTGTACGATGTGCATAAGGTTTTCAAATAAATAAAAGTTCATATTTAGTAAAATGTGTGGTTTGAAAAAGCATTAAAGAAAAATAACTTTTAATTTAGAACTTCAAGGACAAATGGTTTTTAATTCTATATTTCACTACTTCAAATGTGCACGGAAACATGGTATGGGTCTTGTAAAGTTTGAAATTAATGCATAAAATTCTTTTTACTCTTACAGGTTTTTTATAATAATTTTTTTACTATGCATAAAACACACACTTTAAGAACCAAACTTTTAAAAATGTCTCAATTGTAAAATTAAAAATAAAAAGCAAATTGCATTTAAATGTTTGTAATAATATTTAAAGTATATATTTCAATTGTTAAACTTTTTCTAAAAATCTTCAATGTTAAAATACGTGCAATAGTATTTGATATATAATTAATTTTTGTGTAAAAAACATCTAACTTTTAAAATATAAAATCCTTATATCAAAGAAAATTTCGTTAAAAACAGTTTGTAAATCTTTATAATATAAATAAAATCACTAAAATTAATGAAAATGTATTTAAAGTAAACAATAATATGCAAGGAAAGATTAATTAAAAATAATATTTAATTTAGATTTTACAGGATAAAGGGTTTAATACTATTTTTCACTACTTCAAATGTGTAAGGAAACATGTTCATAATATGGGTCTATAAAGTTTCAAAAATTTTACGCTCACTTAAGTGTATAATATTAAAAAATTCTGTAATAAAATATGTGCTATAGCATCTAATGTATAATTAATTTTTGAGTAAAACATAAATCTTAAAATCAAGGAAAATTTCATTTCAGATCTTGTATTTTAAAAGAAAATTTATAAGACCATGGGTAATAAAAAGCAAATAATCCAAAATACAGTGTATGAGGTAAGACAAGCAAAAGTTTATTTAAAATAGAAAGGTGTAAGCATTAAAAAGATTTCCAATATTCCCTTATGGATCTCCATTTAAGTGTTTGTCATAATATGTAATGCATATGTTTCAATTGTAAAATGTTTTCTAAAATCTTCAACATTAAAAATATGTGTAATAGTATTTAATATATAATTAATTTTTGAGTAAAAACATTAACTTTTAAAATATAAAATCCTTATATTTCATCCAAAAACAGGTTTGTAAATCTATATAATATAAATTAAATCACTAAAATTTATGAAGATTTATTCAAAGTAAAAAAATAATATGCAAGGAAAGAGAATTTAAAAAATAACATTTAATTTAGATTTATAGGATAAATGGTTTTTATACTAAAACTTCTTCAAATGTACAAGAAAACGTATTCATAGTATGGGTCTTATAAAGTTTCAAAAATTTTACTCTTACTTAAGTGTATATTATTTAAAACAAAATTTCTGTTATAAAATAGGTCTTATAGCATCTAATGTATAATTAATTTTTGAGTAAAAACATCTAACTTAAAAAAAACCATAAATCTTTATAGCATAGAAAAATTTCATTTCAAATCTTGCATTTTAAGACAATTTATAAAACTATGTAATAAAAAACAAACAATCCAAAATACAGTATATGTGTTCCAGTTCGGGGGCACATAAGTGGATTATTGCTTATTTACGCTAGAATTTTACGAAACTTGTGAAACCAAATTTGGTTTGTTGGATACTTCATCCCAAGCAAACTTCCATTTTCCAGAACAATTTTTAAACAATTGTAGTTAGAAAACACAAATTGTCTTTTCTGCCCAAATGAAACAGACGCTATGGGTGCATAAAGTTCCAAGTCCTTCTCGTTGTTTTTATGGGCAACTATGCAGTCCTTACCATCTTTATAACGGTTCACCAACTCAAAATTAAATCTTGCACCAATTATTCGCTCCATTTCTCCCTTTATTTCCAATACTTAAGGAGATCAAGGCTTGGCTGCAATAGAAGACCCACTAAAAGTATAGCTTATTCCTTCGTCTTCGTATGCTACAAGTTGACAAGGCACAGTATATTTTTGACCTAAAATTTCTAAATTTCGTCTTTTTTTAATACGTTAATTCGTTTTCCAATCGACGGAAGTATGCCCAGTCTTCACGATCTGTAAACAATTTACCATACTCATAACATAAAGAATTGTGGGTAGACTTTTTCAAGTTCAGACTTGCTCGATGGACATAATCGTGACGTCACATCGAAATCTCAGAAGGAAAAAAAATCCAAGTCCCAAACGTAAACACACTGACGTCACCGGTCATGAATAAAGTAAAAACATTAAGAAATCAACTCGTTCCTTAGATTAATTACTTTTAAAATCACCAGATGGCGCCATAAGTCATTTTGAAAAAGCATTTATTAAAACCCCTATGCAATTATTCAAACCATTTTCTAAAAATAACCCATTCCTAATACTAAGAAAAAATACAAGTCCAAAAGAGAAAAAAAAATCCAACACTACATTAATTCACCACCCATAGTTAACTCTCTTACAGCCTAACGGATAGCGCACTTGACTTCGGATCCTATGGTCCTCGGTTCGAATCCAAGAAATTCCTTTTTAATTAAAAATAATAGGGTTTCGAATTTCTCCACCAGATGGCACTACGAGTGATTCATCACCATGGCAACACAACTCCAACAAAACGACGCCATCTTGAAACAACTCAACGCCTGCACGATGACAAAAAAAAATTCCAAGTCCAAAATGTAAACAAACGATACGTCACGCCCACTTCCGGTCACGTGGTGTGACGTCACTTGTCCCGCCCACTTCCGGTCACGTGGTCTGACGTCGCTTGGCCCGCCCACTTCCGGTCACGTGATCTGACGTCACTTCCGCCGCCTATAGGCACCCGTATACTACTAACGACGATTTCGAATTAGAGACGTTCGTTTTATCCAAGTTGCACTGTACAAACACAAAGACAACATGTAGACAGTCCGATAGACTGGTTCTGAATAGTCCGTTCATTTACTGCAAGTATTCAAAGCATGCAAAATTTCATGAAAATGTATCCAGCTGTAGTACGGCACACTTGTAGACATTCGGAAATGCGGAAACCATTGTTTTTGCTTTAAATGGTAAAATAGATAAATAAATTGAAATGGGGACAAAAATATTCTTTGTAAACATTTCGTTTCTATTGAAATTAGAAAACCACGGCACTACTTATTCACAAAACATGGCGAAACTGTTCATTTATAAGCTATTATCATCTATACTCATCAAATAATTGATGAAATAAATTCCTTGTGGCTTGCAACATTTTTAGAGGTTTTGTATGAGGCATTTTTTGTCAAGATAAATGTAGATGGTGGTAGTGGTTTCTGCGGCGATAGTGCTTCCTGTGCGTATTCCGAACGTGACGTCACGGCATGTTTTTCTAATACCATTTCAGCACTTCGCCAACAAAAATTTCAAAGAATGAATTCCGAATTGATATATGATAGTTGATTGGTCAACACCAATTAGGTTAACGCCAAATGTTGCCCAAACTACTTTTTAAGGTTTCGTAAAATCTTCGTAGTGTGGTTAGCTTATACTGAAAATACCTCTAACAGAGTGAATTAAACTTTTCCATGCCCCCGATATTTAATTCCCAATAACCTTCACTAAAAACTATTAAATATAAACGACGAAGAAACTATAAATAAAATATTTTTATACTTTTGAAATTATTAAACGAACGAAATTGATGGCAATCCACATTGACAAAACATCGTCCATCAGCAAAATAAGAATTCCGCCATTTTTCTTATAAGAAATAAGCCATTTTCCCCCTCCTTTTCAATCCCTATTCCTTCATTTTGTTGAGCCAGCGGCTTTTAACTAGCCGAGATTCAAGTTCCCTGACAGCAAGCCTTTTGTTAAAGATGCGGTACATTTTCCCTCACTCCTGCAGAACATTTATTAATATATCGAGCGTCATTTTTTCTTATCGAGCTGACGTCAAATGAAATTCTTGGTGACAGATAGTTGAGATCCAGTTGTGATTGCCCCTTTGTTGGTTGAATTGTGATCGCATTTTTAGTTTCAGGTTCATTACAATAACTTTCCATAGTGACCTCATAAAAATCCACCACCGCAAATTTGGTTTTGCTTGAATAATTTTGTGACTCATTTTTCGAATTAAAATAAGTTTGCCATTTTGAATGATCAGACTATTCAACCTGCAGGTAGCGATGCAAAATAAGTTTAGAGAAAAAACTGTTTATAATTTTATTGGATTTGTTGTAAAAGCACACCAAGTTTAATTTAACTTTAGTTCTTTATCAACATCAGTATCTTAAGCAAGACTTGAATGTGTGTTTTACATGGGTCTTTAACAATACTTTCTTTATCTACATTAACAAGGCCTTTTTAACACCCTTTCACCTTTCGTGCCTTATAGATCTGAAGGAGTTTGGAAATATCCCTTTATGAAGTTAAAAAAAATCAAACAATTTCGCAATTGGTGATAGTAATCAGTTGAATTTTACCTCTTTAATGGTATTGCATTACATATCAATCTATAATTTGAGCTGTAATCAATCTAAAAACTCAGTTTCATTAGCGAAGATATGTAGAAACGATGTAATTAATCCTCGCACTGATAAAACTGAAGTCAGTATTCGTTTGATCATTTCCGAAGAAGCAACACGCACACTCAACACATTACACCTTTATTACCTTGTTTCGTCTCGTACAAAGACCCAGGGCAAGTGCTCTCCGTAGATAGGCCACTGCCAAAATCTGAACTTTTACGCCGAAATAAAATTTATAGACTTATTATTTTTCGTACAGATTGGGACACTATTGTGCACTGGTGTGATCAGAATCAAGTTTGGGGTCTAAGAGACACGGAATACACCTTTTTCTGAGATAATCTTTACAATACCTGCTATCTTAAAACTAATAAAAAAATTATTTCATTAGACTGAAGATCACCGTTTAAACAAAGCATGAATGTCGCGGTAAAATAAGAGAATGGAGCTTTTAAGCATGATATTGTCGGCTAGTTGCCCAATTTTTCAAGATAAGAGTTTTAACTTTCTAGACCAGAACGTAGCGATCTTTAAACTGGTGAAGTGTCTGTCATTTTTGTAAGCCGTCGAATTACATAGTTCAAAGAAATTAATACAAATTTCAATTATTACTGATTTGTTGAAGCCACAGCATTGGTTCTCGGTTTATTATGCATTTTTGTTGGTTGTTTTAGGTTTCATGGCATTTTTTATGGTTGGGTTTTATGGCGCAAGGACCAGATCGCATCCCCTATGGCAAATGGAATAAGGTCCGTTTCTACGGCAACAGACAAGCGTACTTTGTGATGGGAACAGTTTTCATAGTAAACCCAGTAATGCCAACTCCCCGTTTCTCACCCAGTGAATGTTATCTTGTAGGAAGGAGAAATATTGTGAAATGAAATCGGGATGCTGATGCAATTGGAGGTGTGGGCTTAATGGCCTAAGGTCCAAAAACGGACAAGCTGTGCCAAGCACAAGGCAAAACAATAAAAGTACTATAAAGACAAAAAATCACAAAAATAAGAAGTCATAACCTCTGTCATCCAACACTAAACAAAATAGAATCCAGCTAAAATGCATGGAGGAGAAATAAAGAAAAACTTGAAAGGTAAGGTATTGGAGTGTGTTTCAGCTTCTATTAAATTCAAGAGGGGTGCAATTTTGATAAACGAATGGTGGTCAAGCGTGAAAATAATAGACGATAAAATTTGAAAACCATGTCGATCCAAAGTACTTGTAGCGAAGTACTAAATACTTGTAGGGATAGATATGAAAATTAAAAACACTACATACAATTTAAAAGATCAATGGTATGTAAAAATGATAAAAGATTTCGATAGAGGGAAATTAGGAAAAGAAAAGATTTATATTTCAGTGATTTCTCCCACCCCCCAGAATTGGAAAAAAAGGGGGCACTATGATTTGAAGTCTGGGTAGTAATTTCAGGGACTAACCCCCCAAAGGGCCTGACGACTCGTTACCGGGAAAAAGTGATAAACCGTTCGGGTCACTGGCACGGGCCTTCCAACCGGGACGCACAGTAATCCTGAAATTATAAAAGTTGAATACATTTATCCCAACAAAAAGGCATTTCTGAAGCAGTGAAATAAATGAAGAGTTTGAAGCGATAGCAAACACCAGCTGTCTGAAGCATGGGGAAGAGCGGGGATTTATTGGGCCGGATGAAAGGCCGAAAGCCCGGGGGAATACCGGATGCGCTGGTCAGGTCTTATCATTTATCCATAATTTATGACGAGGCAGTGGAGGGTCGGGAGGTTAAACGATGACTCCCTATTATCACTTTTATTTGATGGCTCTCCATTGTGAAATTATTTCGCTCCAACAGTTTATTCCGAGGAGCGAAATTTGGGATGTGGAAAAAGGTGCTGCTCTTCTCTGGATGATCGGTGGATGTTGAATTTAGAAACCAGAAAGAATCGAGGTACCATCTCTTGTTGGTTGGGTTTTATGATGTAAGAGCCATGCTTGGCCAAGCTGAGCGTCAAGTTCATGGACCTACACACAAGAAAGTTTTGCTGACACTTAGAGAGGTACACCCAGGGAAGATTCAAACCTGCACCGCCTGCAACTCGCAGGTTGCTAGCGCAATGGGCAAATTCAGTGAGTCACGGTGACCCCCATCTCTTGTTGGTTGATCGATTGATCGATTGGTCTTATGGCACAAGATCCAAACATAGATAAGCTACAAGACGAAAAAGAATATCGGACTAAGAATTGTACCCCTTCTCTGGGGCCGTCTGACTCAGTGGGTATGCCCACTGCGCTAGAAACCTGCGAGTTGTAGGCGGTGCAGGTTCGATTCCTGTCTGCGTTTATTTCTCTTTCTGTGCCAGTAAAACTTTCTTTGTGCGTGTATGTCTATTACTTGATATTGTATCTGGCGCAGCATGGCCAAATATGGCCCTTGAGCAGTAAAAACCCAACCAATCATACTCCATCTCTTGTCGGAACTCAAAATTTCTTATGGGAAGAGAATGCATATATCCCTTCATCTTGGGGGGGGGGGGAATTTCAATTAACGTCACACTGGAGCAACACAATGGGCTATTGGTGACGGTCCGGGATCACTCCCAAAGGGAAAGATCCGAGGACAACACCACGTAATTTTGAACCACGGTCAGATGACGAGGCAACACCTGAGCTGGCACCCCACTCTCCAAACTTCCACACCACGCCAACGTGAGGACATTTGAGGCCACGACAGATTTAACGTGCACCAGCCCCCTTTGTACACGACGGTGTTTGGCTGGATTCGAACTCGCAACCCTTCGGTTGCAAGTCCGTTACTCTTCCAACCGGGCCACCGCGGCCCCCCCTTCATCTTGGTAAAGTGTTCCCACTATTCGAGTAAAAGTTAAATTAAGGCATTTTGAAGGCTATATTTTTCATTCTTGTTATTACTTACATAAATCGCAATGTATTAACCTGTAAGTGCACATGTGAAGAATCTTTCAAGAGTGCTATGTTGAGTATCATAGATCAGTCTTAAAAACTTAATTCTTTGCTAACTTATAAATATAATGTCCTGGATGTTTGATGACATTCATACATATTTTATATAGCACTACATATTTTATTCACCTGCATTCCATTGAATGGAGGTGAATAAAGTATGTAGTTCTCTTATAAAAAAATAAGGCCTTACGAAACGTTTTGAGGGCTTTCAGAAAATATTAAGGCTTTTCAAGAGCCCCTAAAAACAAAATGAAAAATCTGGCCTTTTTATGGTTTGGAAATCTTGAAATAATATCCAAAATTTGGGAGTTTTCTCTTTGTATCAATCAAATGGCTTCAATAAAAGTTTAAATGGACGTGAGACGATGCAACACAAAACTAAAAGCCCAAATATAACCTTTCAATAAGATGGAAGAAAAATTGTACATTATCAAATCAACAAATTTTAAGCTTCATTTTGAAATAATTTGGGAATTGGGGATAATTTTTTTATCCTCCAACACGAGGGCTGATTAGAACAACTTCTATGTCACACTGGAGATTATAGAATTTGATAATTTGGTAATTTTAGTTTTTGATAAGAGTAATTGGCGGTTCAATAATATTAGGCAGATAGTAATCTACCTACTCATGGATTGATTTCAGGTATAAGCATGCTTGAAGTATTATTGAATAAGAGAAAATCGACTCTAAAAATGTTTTTGCAAAAATACATTGTTATTGTTTAATCTTTTATTCTATACTCACGATTTATATTAAGCCTCGCACTACCTATGTTATCAAACTGAACAAAAGCAAATAATTTATTTGAAAATTCTCATTATTATGTGAAAAATTCAAACAAATTAAATTCGTCATTGTATTCAGAACAGTTCACACATGAGCACAAGTGATGGAGGGAAGCCGAAATCTCAGGAAGATAGTGCGAGAAGAAAAACTATTGATACCCATAAAATTCTCATTTCGCATGGATAATTAGGTTTAAATTGAGTCACTGTCGGTGGTTCCAAAGGTGAGCCAAATCCTAACATTAACAATTCACATAATCTCAGCAAGTCACTAAGTAAGAAGCAAAAATATAAGTAAGGTATGCTTTAAATCAAATTAACGGGTTTTATCTCAACAAGACTACCGATAGGTGACTATTAAAATAATCTCTACGACCCACACACATAGTTTAACAAGAACTGCTTTTACAAAATATTGCGCAGATGCGTAGCCAAGAGGGGAGTCAAGGTCATCTGCCCCAGGCAACAATATCAAGAGGGGTGTTATTTCAGAAACATTCTTGTGGTTTTTGTTGGGGGGAAAATATCTCATATTTTCTCATCGGACTTCACAGAATGGTTAAATAAGAGATACTGGTTATTTTTGTTGGAATTCATTTGGTCCCTTTTCAATATAGGTATAAGTCAATATAGTAAGATACACATGCTAGAAAACGCATTCAGATTGGATCCTTTGAGTGGAATCTTATCTATCTAGAGAATTCAATCTAACAAGTACAGTAATTATAGATACATTTGGAACTAAATCTTCCATGCCAGGGCAAAAGGGGTTAAGTCTGACTTTTGATGGCTTTTTAAAGGAGTCAAATGCATTATTATAATTTAAAAAATAATATATGTTTAAAATCAAAACTTAATGAATGAATCTAAATTATAATTATTTGTGTCATGGCATGCATATTTTTTCTCCCTGAATATGTGCAAGGAGAAATATTTAAATTAAGATTCTGAGAAGTAGCCATTTTGACTTAATCCCTTTTGCCCTGACACGGAAGAAATATAAACTATTTTATTCAATGGCTCTAAGTATCGAGGTTAATCAACATTAGTTACTTGGTCAAAAGTGTCACGTAATATTTTTAAAGTTGTGTCTGAAGGCAAATTCGTTTTATACTTACAACGCAATGTGTGATTGAAACTATATTTTATATTTATTTAAAAGCAACAAGTAATTGCAATCAGTAATAATTATTGTGAATAATGATTGATTTATTAAAATTGGAGCTAATCAAGATAATTTATTCATATTATTTGAATAGATTTATATATTTTTAACACATCAATTTTATTTGCATCAGCATCGTTATCCTCGTTCCCAAAAAGTCTCTCTCTCTCTCTCTCTATATATATATATAAAACTTCCCCCTAATATTAAAACTATCATTTCCTTTCTCAAGACAATTTTTAGCAAATAATGAGGAACAAGGGCAGTTTTATTCCATTAGGTATAAAAATGAAAGGTTCATTATAAATTAAGGAAATGTTGGAATCTCTCATCAAAACAAACACAATTCGTAAATTGGATGCAATTTTTTTAAATTTAAGAACGATACGTGTATATGAGGGAATTCCATTCACACAACTGAGAACACTTACTAGCAGGTTTGTGCGCAATTCTTAGATCTCATTATGAGCAACTCTGATTGGCTCCACTCAAACCTTAATGAGAACAATGGATTTAGATTCTCAAGGGCAGAGAGCGCTTCACGATAGCGTTCTACAATTACAGAAGATTTATTAAATCTATTAGTGGTAAAATTATACTCGGAACAGATCTAGGAGTGAGCTGGTAAGCGAACCTTCCTGAAGCGTAACAGCCATTGATGCATGTGTTGGGATGGAAATAAATCACTAGTGTGATTCTGCCAAGATGGTTGAGCCGAAAGCAGGCATGTACAACTTGCATTTCACTACGCCAGTGACGTTTTCAGATGGATATATGGATTTTAAATCAATAAGATTGACGTGTAATGGCAAAATGGGTGATAAATTATCTTGGACAGATTGAACGCATTGATAATTTCTTATTCCATAAGTCGTAAAAGCAGTTCGCAATAATAATGAACAAAATTACTTTTTCATTAATTTATAATTTTTATGAATTAAATCATCTTAACAATACATAAATTTATATTTTCATTAATTTAAGTAACATAATACAGTCAAACCTCACTACGACGAACTCGCTTAATAAGAATTACTGATAACACGAATTAAATTCCAATCCGCATCAAAATGTTTCTCATTCGTTTAAGAATTCAGGTTACACTAATCACCCGTCAAGACGAATAATTTTTCGAAACAGGAGGGCAATCTTTTCAATCGTATTATCAGTAACATTAAATGACTCCGAAATTGTAGATTTGTGGAAGAGTGAAGAAAGAATAAATGAAGATTCCTAAGACGAAGGAATAAGGGTACCTTCTTTAAAAGAAGCTATTGCTGGCTTAGATATTGCTCACCGTTTGTTTAGCAGTGAAAATTCGTTTGTTCAATTAAACAGCGTTGACCGCATCAAAGATTTTCTTACAAAATGTCACGAAACACAAAAGTCTATGACAGAACTATTTCAAGACAAAAATTGCGTAATTAGGAAATATATATGAAATCAAGAATTACTGTGTAATCTGTGAATACCATTTATCTGTTAACCAAGAATTGTACAATAAATAATATAAATACATTAATATCTTATTTTATTGTTGAAATAATGCTTTGTTCTGAATTAGGATAACACGAAGTACTGTTAATATGAATTTTTTTACGGTTCCGTGAAATTCGTCTCAACGAGTTTGATATCTTATTTCGTCCGATCACTCATTTAGTTCTAGAATTGTCTTCCAGCTGGACTCTACAATTCTTTTTTGGCACTATAACTGCATTCCTGTTTCTTTAAACAAGGAACGACATCAAAAGAACAGACATTCTACGAAGCTGTTTTTCATCTTTTGATGGTTGGTTGAGTCTTATAGTTAACCAAAAACGCGACATGTTGCGCCAAAAACAAATGAAAATAATTCAAGTAATTCTTTTCTTTAACCCTTCTGGTGGTTGTCTCGACGAGGTATCTCTTCATAAGCAAAACTGACCAGATCTTGATTACGTCAACAAAAGAGTTGGCAATACCTTGATGACGAAATATATGGTCATCAGCAAAATTGGCTAGATTTTGATTGACGATATACCACGTTGAAACCACTTAGAAGGTTAAGATTTCAATAGTATATCTCTATGAATTGGTTGTCGAGTCACATGGTTTTGAACGCGTCTAATAGTTAAATTAGGGAATTGGTAGTATCGAATCCATTCTACAATTGGCGCCTATAGCACGGATTCTGGTTCTATAGTTTGGTGCCGAGGGCGACAGCGATAACGAGATGGCAGAGGGAAAGCATCCACGGCAATCGTCATTCATGCTTTTGCGTGTGACTACATTCTCCTAACGAACATTCACGCCTTTTCAAAAATCGACTGACCCAAGGCCGACTGCCTTCTTGTCGGAACCGTACCATACACTATTTACAAGCTCTATGAAGGGCCACTATTTTTCAAATTTTTATAAACATAAACTTTCATTAATACAAGTAATTAATGAGGAAATTTTTAAAAAATTCACACACCACATTCAGCTATTCAATTCTTGAGTAATGAATGTCTAGTAAAAAGTATGCAAATTATACGAAACTTAAAAACCTTAAAGGAAACCAATTGACAATTATTTGGTAGTTTTGATGTAAAGAATTTTTGTGGCAACGCTTTTGGCACGTTTTTTATGTAGCGAGTTGTGGCAGGCAAAGGGAATCCCGCTTTATTAGGACAGTAGCAACATCACGATTTATTGAATCTTTGTTAATCATGGTAAATCAATCTTTTTGATTTTTCTATACCTAAATGACTCTAGCTAGAATTAATGTGATCTTTTATAACATTCACTGGCCTGGTTCCACTAGACTAATTATTTACAGTTGTGTGAATTTCTTTGTTTTTAAAATTATTTTCGTAAATTTTTTAATTATTTTCCGCAAAGCCTAAGACGGTGTTTTTTCTAATACATTCTTCCTTGGCGACATAAAAAACACGCCAAAAAACGAGCCAAAAGTGTTGTCACAAAATAGTCATTATATCAAATCTTTACCAATTATTCAACGATTTATTAATTATCCAGATTCGGTAAACTTACTTGATGATCGGGTGTAGAACCACTGTCGGTGCTGTGACCACCTGACGTATCCAGTAGTCCCCTGGACACACATGGGGGTCCGCCGCAGAAACTGCTACCATTGCTATTGTTATTAGTGTCTCCTAAATCAGGCTTTGTGTCCCTTTCGTCTATGACCAGATCTATGGGCATTTTGCCCTTCAGGCAGCTGATGTACCGCTGACAGAAGTTATCACACAATTCGTGAACCTGGAAAGGGAAATCCCATGGTCAGTTTCATAATTTTATACATTCACTAGCTGTAAAGCCCGTTGAGATTAGAATACAATAGAATAGGGCTCTAGAAATCATCTATCTTCTAATGAAACAGAGAGCATGTGGGAGAAGTCGCTGTAATAGGATCTCAGAAGGGTAAGTCACGTGGGCTTACGAATCGACTTAGGCCGATTGGCTTTCGAAATGTGGACACTAGTGTTTATAATCAGGCTGGATAATCACATCAACCAATCAACAATTTATCCCCCATTAGGATTCATGCTTTTCCACACAATCACGTGAGATTTTCAAACCGAGCGATCGGCAGAAATAACATGCTGCTGCGTCTATTTCATTAGAAGGTCGAAGCTAGAAACACTTAGTCAAGTTGATTATCACTATCTTTAAAGAAGTAATAATAAATAATGAGTGCGTGTTGAAAGATACCCTTCATTGTTTATGAATGTTTACTACCCAAAATACTCAGAATAGTAAGTCAATAAAAATCTCACTTAAAAAAATACACCTGTCTCAGTAATCTTATAAAAACTTAGTAATACGGAACGCTATTAAACTCACAGCTCGAAACATTAGTAATTCTAAATGGAACTAAAAAATTAAAACATTACCGGCGTTGCCAAACGGAAAATTACATACGTATATTAACAATTTAATTATAATATCGCATGCGTTTTTTACCATTTTATCATAAATATTATCGCTTGCATTACTTTTCTCCTTTCATCTGTCATGATTAATGTTTCGCAAACAATTTCTCGTGAAAAATATTTCATTTAACTTTTAACCGCGATAGAGAATAGAAAGTTATCTAACGTCGTCGCAAGTCTTGTCTTTTTTTGTAGTTGGATAATCATTACATGTTTTGAAAACTCTTCCACTCAATGAAAAAGCTAGACAGGCATTTAAAAAGTAATTGGGGCCGAATTCTCTTCCAGTTTCCTATTCCGTATTATTAAATGAACACTTCAGAAATTTTTAAAAACTATTTTCAAACATATCAACGCGAATTTTGTCTGTGTGGTAAACAAAACTTCGGCTTACGTTGATTAAATTAATGTCCCAGTTCACCTTGATATATAAGCAATTCAATTTTAGTATTGCAGTTAATTTAAATTATAAATGTACTTCAAAATTAAAGACTATTTTTAAAATATAATCTAGATGCAAACATTTAAAAAAAATTAAAAACTTGTTTTAAGTTTTAAATGGCTATCTTTTCACTCTTTATCGTTGAAATTGTTCTGTTAGCTGAATTGAATTTTGAGTACAGAGAGAGATAATTTTTTCATCCATAAAATTATAGAAAAATGTATGTATTCTACTTTCATATCAACGTGAATTTTATCTACGTGATAAACGACTTTCAAGTTTAAAAAACTCCCAAATTGTAATGGGGAATTTATCCAGTTTTTAAGATGTCATGTCATCTTAAACTTTCAAATATTAAGCAATCATTCAAACAATCGAAAACTCATTTGATCCTCTTGAATACTATGTTTTTAATTTTTGTCATTGCGGAACATATTCCTGTGGCATCTCACTGTTACCTGGAGCTCTTCAATTAAACAGCAAATTAATTTTAAAATTAAAAACTATTTTTAAAATATAATTAGGTACAGACATCACAAATTTAAAACAAATTTCTTTAAGTTTTAAACGGCTTTCTTTTAATTTTTTTGGAGTTGAAAGCTTTTCTGTTAGCTGAATTTGGAGGTCTCGGATAGATTTTTTTTCAACTCTAAAGTTCAAGAACAAGTTACATATACCGCTTTATGGAACGGACAAACCAATTTGATCCGCAAAACGCCTTGAGGAAACGAGTATATGCTTCGCAATATAATTAGAGCCCTGGCTAATACAGGGGGAAAATTAAACGGCACACTTCGGAAAAGAAATAGAATTACAAGGCTTTCAATGGCGCTTTCTTAATGCCATATGAGGGAGTTACCAAGTGGTTGTGTGGATGGATAAAAAATCTCCGACTGATATTTACAGATCTATGTGGACCGCTGTAAAACTTACGAGTGTTATGAAGTTATGGAGAAATAGGGGAACAAAAATTAGACGCAAGAATACTTCAAACCTAGATTTATTTTTGATCCAACGTTTCAAATGGAAATATTTTGCATTATGGCAAATTTGGAAAATGTCTTTCTCGAAAGCCATCGCCACAATTGTATATGACAAAGCTATAATTTTCAAACACCATCTAGGGGCAGCGGTAACTCAGTTGGAAGAGCAACGGATTAGCAACCGGAGGGTTGCGAGTTCGAAACTAGGTCCAGCCAAAATCCGTCGTGTACATGGGGGCTGGTGCATGTTAAATCTGTCGTGGCTCAAATACCCTCACGTTGGCGTGTGTGGAACTTTGGAGAGTGGAGTGCCACCTCAGGTGTTGTTCTCGTCATCTGACCATGGTTAAAAATTACGAGGCGTTGTCCTCGGATCTTTCCCTTTGGGATTGATCCCAGATTGCTCCAGTGTGACGTTAATTAACTACTTACCTCAAACACCACGTAAAAATATTGCAATCAGATTTAATTATATTTTTTAAATTCTGAATCAAGAAGTTAGGTTGGTGGGGGAATTAGCGTCGCACTGGAGCAACACACGGGCTATTGGCGACGGTTCGGGACCAGTCTTGCAGAGAAAGATTCGAGGACAACACCTAGTAATTTTGTGCCACGGTAAGATGACGAGGTCAACACCGAGCTAAATCTGAATTAGGTAGGTATGGTATTAGGTATGTATTTTTTAACTAAAGACGCACCGGAGCAACACAACGAAATCTGAATTAGGAGATAGTTAATATAACTTGAGGTTCTATATATGAGGTAGTTAATATATTCTGGTTGGTTGGATTTTATGAGGCAAGGGCCATATTTGGCAAAAGTAGCGCCAAACACAAGAAATATAACGTCAAGTAATGTAAATACACACACAAGGAAAGTTTTACTGTCTTAGAGGATTGTTTAACTGTCTCAAGGCAAACCCACTGGGCCACGGCGCGGCTCCATTTATATATTCAGATTTGTGCACTTAATCTTAGATATCTGCTATGACTTCGACGAAGTCCCATAGGCAGTTTTTTTATATTGACTCCGAAGATGCACTCGGGATAATATACGGGACCTAACCATAAAGCTCCATGTCCACTAAACAATGCTGTAAGACTAATTGCTGTTCTTTTGTAATAGTACATTTCATTGAAGCAGTTAACTTGCAATCTCTGGGCTAGTCGAAAAAATAAGGCATGCATTAAAATACAGCTGAAACGATGGCAGCCTACGATTGAAGTGAGGGACAAGGAAATGGAGTACAGGAACAAGTTTTAAAGGAATTTCATGAATTAAAATAGGTACGACTGTTCCGCAGTCCCATCCAAAGCAAATAAATCAAGCCGTGTTCTAGTTCCTCCCATTCAAACCAAAATAACTGTTCTGTAGATCCATACACAGCTAATAAACCAAATCAACTTAAACCACTCGCGATTTAAAAATCGGTACACGACTGTCCTGTAGTCCCATCCAAAGCAAATAAATCAAGCCGACTGTCATAGTCCCATCTAAAGCAAATAAACCAAGCAGACTAATCAATACTCCCATCCAAAGCAAACCAACCAAATCCGACAGTCCCATCCAAAGCAAACCAACCAAATGAACTGTTCTGTAGTCACATCCACAGAAAGCAAACTAAGCCGATTCAAACCACTCGCGATTTAAAAATCGGTACACGAGTCCCCCAAACAAAAACCTCCGATCGGGCGTCGCAGAAATAATGAAGGGGTCCCTCGTGTGACAACGACAGAGCTGGAAGCACCTAATTACAGCCCCAGGTTGCCCATGTTGATGAGGGACGGACCGGCCTCTCTTGAATGACAGCCGAAATGTGGGTAATCATGGAAATCTCGCCAAGGATCACTTCCCCTCTGCAGCCAAACCTTCCAAACCTATTATCAAGTTGGTGAGAGGATATGACCTCAAAGAACGTCAACGAGCTTGCTGGCGAAGGCGTGAGCCCTGTGGTCGGAGAACCCCCTCCCCCTACGAGCAGTTTTTATTTAGAATTATCCTTCTACACCTTTTTATCAAACACCTGGATAGAAATATGTCAGGCGCTAAATACTACTAAGCTTTTGGAGATTGGAATCTATGCCTTCAGGCACCTGTTTTTTGGTTCTGCTAAGGCCTTCTCATTCAATCGCCTTTTAATGATAGTGTTGACTTGGGTTTTTGTCATTTCCCACGTAAACGAAAAAAAGGAATAGAGCCGTTAATTACGTTTCCTATGAATTTTACTTCATTGATTACAAATATAGGTAGGTACTTAATTAACGTCGCACTGGAGCAACACAACGGGCTATTGGCAACGGTCCGGGATCAATCCCCAAGGGAAAGATCCGAGGACAATGCCTCGTAACTTTGAACCATGGTCAGATGTAGAGGTCAAAACCTGAGCTGGGACCCCACTCTCCAAACTTCCACACCACGCCAACGTGAGGATATTTGAGGCCACGACAGATTTAACGTGCACCAACCAGTGTACACGACGGTCTTTGGTTGGACCTAGTTTTGAACTCGCAAACCCCGGTTGCTAATCCGCTACTCTTCCAACTGGGCTACCGCGGTTCCTCATTGATTACAAAAAGGAATTTTTGTTTGGTTGGGTTTAATGGGCGCAAGATCCAGAGATGGATAAGCTACGACAATTCAATGAAAACAGATCAAGAAGCAAGAAAGATCTAGGATACCTCGGTGTTGAGGAATTTTTTGGTTGGTTTTGGATTGTATGGTGGAAGGGCCATAAAACCCAAACCAACCAAATATATTTGGCCAAGAGGCGCCAAACAGAAGGAAAGACAATGTCAAGTAATTGCGAAAAGAAAGTATGGAGATTAGAAAGTAGAAAAAGATCGCTCGAGTATTCTGAGGTCGCGATCCCCTGTTTACCAGAGTAAACTCCATAGGAAAAGAATAGATCACTAGGGTACCCCGAGGTATCTCGGGTTCGTGAAGCTCGCATACACCTAAGGTATGCCCCTGAGGGGAGGAATGTTTCGGAAAAACGTGCCATAATGAGTTACTTTTCGCCCATTCTTATAATTTAGCTCGAGAATTTTCATTTCCTTTTTGCGGATTGCATGAGAAAATTTGATAAACCTTCAATAACATTGATTTATATGAGATGGGGCAGTGTGCCGATCTTGCACAATCAAACATTAAAACTTGGGTTATCAAACATTAAAACTTCACCTTTTGAAAAACCGTTGTAGGATTCATCCTGCCCCTTAACCTAGGAAAGCCGTGCTGTACCGTTTGATACCAGTGAAAATGGATTCAGAAATTTAGGATTTCCCCCTATTAATATCAATTTTTTTCAAGTTTAATAGCATATGTTTTTCGAAGGAAGACCTCCAGGTGTATTCACAACAAAAATTTACTTCTACTATATTAATTACATAAAAACAATATACTAAAAGGAAATTGAAATTTGAAAAATATCAATTCCGGCTTTCCCCGTTAAAGAGCGATCTTTCCCATCGGGATTGATCCCAGACTGTCACCAAGAGCCCGTTGTGTTACTCTAGTGCGACGTTAATTAACTACCGTTAAAGAGCCTTCAAATATTTTGTTTTGTAAGCATTAAATTATAATATATACATCTTCCCTGAAGTTATATTGAAGGTAACACGTTTTTAGTTATTTTTTGGTCATTCATGTCTGTTTCGAATTTCTTTAGAATACTTTAACACGAGAAAATAAACTCGAGATTTACCGGAAATTCAATTCTCATTACCAGAACAGAATTCAGTGCACCTATTCCCTAAACAATCCTTATTCCAGCAAAATTAGAATTTTTATTTCTTTGTAGATACGAGATCCAGCTATTGCTGATTTTTTTCTCGATGAAGTTCCATTTAATGAAGCCTTTGGAATTCCTCAGAGAATCTAGTCTGAAAAACACTGTGGTGAAGCTTATTTATTAACCCTTTTAAAGCCTTTATCCCCGGGGTATAAAACAAGCCTAAAGCAAGTTTTAGAGGTATAATTTTTATTCCCTATTGGCAAGTTCTGCAAGTTTTTAGGTCAAACTTTGGCAGATGCTATTTGACTATCTAAATAGTACCACGAAACAATTTTCGTAATTAAAACTAATTCTATCCCGATGCCAGTGTTGCCTTAGGTTGGATCTATAAGTTCCAAATCAGTATTTGCAGATGAGTCGCGACCACCCTTTATAATTTTACCTTAACATGAACAAGATAAACTCGATATATTTACCGGAAATTTAATTCACATTGCCAGAACACAACTCAATGCACCCTATTCTTTAAACAATCTTTATTCCAGCAAAATCAGAATTTTCATTTCTTTATAAATACGAGATCCATTGAGGATTTTTTTCTCGTTGAAGTTCCATTTAACGAAGCCTGAAAAACACCGTTGTAGAGAGCTCTTTGGATCAACATATTTCTGTGAACAAACTTTTTTAGTTATGAATATTAACAAATCTAAAAATAGGAACCGCCTGACTAAGGAAAATTTAGAATCAATTTTGCAATGGGAACCAAATATTAAAACAATTGTTACATCAATGCAGTGTCACGCATCAAATTGAATTCTTCATTTACTTTTCATTATCTTTCTCTAAAAACGTTCTGCTATTAAATATGGATTTACGAATTTCGTAAGAAAAGCTCGATCTCGAAATAACTGAGTTTTTCTTGCGAAATTCATCTATCCATATTTTATAGCGTTCTTTTAAGGCGTTTTGCTCTTAAACTTTTTTTGAATATGTATCCTTGGACATTGTGTATTGTTTCCGTTAATTGTATAGTCTGTACTATTATTTCGTTCTCTAAATTTAACAAATTTTGTAATCCCTTTCTTTTGTCATAGTGTATCTTTTGCCCTTCACTTACCTTATGTTTTTTCTGTACTATCTTAAATGTTTTATACGTATAGTAGACATATAAAACAGTACATATGTATAGTAGACATATATTTATTGCTCGGCTCTCCCTAATCCCCGAAATTCCTCCGTAAGACGGGCTATATAGTTGAAAGCCTCACAGGCGAAACTGTTTGCCTACGGCGTCCAATCTAATTATCTTTCTCTTTTGTAACAATATAAAATATAAATAATAAATGCAAACAATATATGATAGATAACTTTAAATTTTTTTGCCAGCCCTCTTATTAGTCAGTGAATTTATTTGGCCCTTGGTCTTAAAAACTCTGTGCATCCCTGCCTTAGATGGATCTCTAAGTCCCAAATCCGTACTTGCAGATGAGCCGACACTCGCCGCCTGAGGAGGACCAAAAGCGAAACAAAGGACATCCTTTTCTCGAAACACAAGCAGTATGACGAATCATGTATCATAAATACGAGTCTTAAGGGCAAGGAACACAATAGCTGGCTGTGATGGCAGAGAAATTTATGTCTTGTAGGGAGACAGGAATACGACCACAAACAACGAAGGACTCTATTTTATATTGCCTTTCCAAGAACAATGGGCTCACGTATGTGATCTGCCTTAGTCATTCACGTATTGTACGAGATTTTTTTATTCTCATTGTATATCCAATGATCGCCTATGGAGAAGACGGAACTGCTTTATTTGCTTTCACAATTTATTCATAAGATTCAGACGTAGGAATGTGAGTTTTTCTGTCTATCAAATGCAGTTCTGACTGGATGGATTTTCAACCAACAAGGGTCCGATTTTTCCAATTCCAGCAGTCATTTACCCAATTTGCCAGCAAGCACAGGTCGATAAAGTATAAAACGCGTAGTTGTGCTTATCAAAGTTTACCACAGCTATGGCCTGAAATGGAATCATTCACTATGTTCTCTGTCTACAAAATGATAATTTTTCCGACAAATGAATGACTATTTTTTGTTGCCTTCATGGCAGAAATTTCATAAAAAAAATCCAACTTCGAAAAACATATTTGAAGAAACTCAAATGAGACTAACTATTCAGATTGATTCAGATCAAATCAATGTCTAAAATGTTTTTCTATTGGAATTAAGTTATTTGGAATAAAGTTTTGGAAGAAAAGTTTAAAATTAAAAGTAAATTTTTACAAATAATTTTGTAAGGGTTTCGTATATTTATCATTCGACGCAATTCCAAAGAAATTTTTGAAGCTTATGTTGCTTATATTTAACCTGTCCCCTAGTTTAACGGATAGACTCGCTAAAAATCACGTGACTCAAATGCCAACACTCCGGAGCAGGATTATACATGTTTGAATGGGGGATACACAATACAGAATAGGAAAACCCACCATGGAGTTCGACTCTAGGTTCTAAATGGTAGAAGACCAAGGTCAACTTGAATGACCAAAGGTACCCCCCTTGGACAAACTTGTCTGAAGGAAAAATTCCCAACAATAGGCCCTCCCATGTTTTAGGGAGCAACCCATTCAGTAATAACGATACTTTAAACCCCCTTTGGCAACTCTACCATTGTGTCGCATTTTGATGGTAGGCCTGGTTTTCAACATAGCCCATTTTAAAAGCTCAAGTTAAGAGGTCCAGATTATCCCAAGCAATGGTGCCATTTCTCATTCAAACCTTGATTCATTGTTACAGGCAAACAAAATCAGTTCTTGTCAACTTTTAGTTCCAGTTTCCAGTAACAGAAAAGTTACGAAACCTATCGGCTGTTCATTTAACCATGTCATTTGACTGTCTAATGTGTAAACTGATAAATGCTGTTTAATTATTAATTTTTTGATAGGGAAAAATCTGCTCAGTACATTCACATGAATCTTATTTAATTCTGATACCCACAGCTGTCGAAACAAAATGGGCGAAAGAGAAATAAGGATTTTTTAGAATTTTTCAAATTGATGAGATCAAATTCAAGCGTCAACACATCACCACAAATGTTTTTAAGATATTAGTTTCTGAAAAGGTAAATTTTTTAACTCATCACCATGTACAATTCAGACAAAAACAAGTCATTCTATTTCTTTTCTGCCTTCATGCTGAGAAAATCAAAATATCCTTTAGAAAACTTAAAAACGTTCAATATAACAATTAAAATTCACTTCTAAAATTTTAAATCGTTTACATGTTATAAATTTGTTGGGAACTCTAAGTTATAAATTAAAAAATTTGGATATTCTGAAAAGTTTTTCCAGAAATACGATTGACCCTCAATACTTTCACAATATTTCAACAATTCGCAAGCTTTTTCTTAGGAAACTCAAGTATTTCATGAATATTTCTCTAGTATTTTGTAAGATGAAAATGTAGAACGGAAAAAGTTTTGACTTGTTCTAATTCGAAGATACAAATAAATTTGTCATAATATCCGACTAATAAAGAAAGTTACACAATCTCTTTATCCTACATCATTCTCAGAGAACATTTTCCATTCAAAAAATTACTTAGCGAATTACTGAATTTATCTCAACAAATGACATCATAAAAAGAAAAATAGATACCTGTTTAAAAAGCTACTAATTGAATACTCACTTTTTCTAATTCTAATAAGTGAAACCTTAGAACTTGAATAGCCTGAACCATCTGAAATAAAGACAAAGAATTAATTACACATACTCCAATGACATATTTATAGAATTAGGTTTGGTTTTGATTAGAACATAACAAAACTGATCGGCATATTTATCGATGTAACGAAACTAACTGAAAAATAAATTAGGAAAAGAACCAAAAAAAGCTTCTATCGAGAAGTTATTTAGACTGAGTTAACTTTGGACCAGCAATTTCTCTATTGTCAGTTACAAAAATGAAAGGAATGCTATTAATAGCTGATAGATGTAATATTATAAATTAGATTTATGTTACTAAACACAAAATCTAAAGTCAATGCCTATAAATTGATATGAAAAGAATTGAAGACTCTCCGAACTAAACAAAAGGCCAGATCCATCTTTATAAATAGTTAAAAAAGATAATTTAAAAGGCAAATTCAGTTTTCCTATTGTAAATCATACATTTAAAATGTTAACAAAACAAATTAAAATTTAGAGACGTGGTTTTATCTCATTGGCCCGTTTGTGTTTTGCATTGTTTATCATATGTATCTAAGGATATCCGAGTGTCAGATAAAGGAGTTTCTATTCTAGAACACATTATATATATGAATTCAAAAGTAGGAGTTGAGGAGAGGAAAGGGAAGGGAATTCTCGAAACACAAGTTATGAAACGCTACAAATCTTTTGAAAACATTAAGATTTTTTAAAAACAGATCCAGACTGTTTACGTTAAAATCTTTATCTGACAGTTTATTGTAAAGCTGACGTGCTACTTCAAATCGAGCTTAATATATTTAGGAATATATCATCACCGGTAGAATACGCATCAATGTTCATTCAACCATCACAAAATAAAGTGGGGGATTATATTCCAGATTTGTCAGTAATTTCGGTTTGTCTTTCACGCAAAATGAATCAAGAAAATTTGGAGAAAACAAATAATTCGGTGGTTTTTAAAGTAGACCTAATAATTAGAAATTACATAGAAAAGCAAACATCTTGTGAGGTTTATTCTAAAAAGCTGAATGTTGTTGTCGTAAGTATTTTTGTGGTAGTGCTTTCTGTGCGTATTCCATAGTGGATACGTGGCTCTGGGTTTGCCACAGCGACCTGAGTTGTAGGCAGGGCAGGTTCGATTCCTCTATTTCTCTCCTGTCACTAAAACTTTCCTTGTATGTATGTCCATTATTTGATGGCATTTTTGGGCTAAAAGTGATTCTATGTGCTATTTTTGTATCAGTAGAATGGACTCATATACGCGAACAGCATAGAAATATTGTACTTTACGTGTAATATCCTTCATGAATATAGATTTTTCTGTTGTTATCCATACATTACTTTGCATAACACTCCTCTTTTAGGTATCAGGGCATTTCCTGCAAAGCTAAATATTGAGGGCGTTAAGTTTTGTGGTTCTACTTAATTTCGGAAGTGACGTCACTGCTTGTTTTTTAATACGATTTCAGCACGTCGCAAATAGAATTGATCAAATTATTACTTTCTTACTTTTTTTGGAAACAGCGAACACATGTATTGGTAATTGCTGAAGTCTGGCCTCAATTGTTCCACACGAATAACTTAAGTGTCGGAGGGGTAATTAACGTCAAGCATCACTAAATGGCCATATATATAAATCCAATTAGTTCTTAACCGAAACTACTTTATTCGTCTCCCAGTGGTTTGTTCATGTTTCCACTGAAAATCTCCCAAATTACTCTTTATGACAAAATCTTTTAAAATTGTATCGCATTTGGGGGTTTTTAAAAGTCAAACTGGGCGCTTCGTCCTCCTCCAAATCTGGCAATACTGACTAATTTTTTGAGTGAAACGACCAGTTAGCGATGCAAAATGAAACAAAGCAACAAACAAAAAGATAACTATCGATACTTACAATACTATCTAACTCTTGATTGGAGCTATATAAGGGTTTATTCACCTTGATCTGTAAATAAGAAAAAGGGAGGGTGAGTGGGAATGAGGGGAAGGTACAAAAGCAATCAAATACTTACAAGACTGTCCAACTCTTCGTTGGAAGTGTAGTGGATATTTTCAGCCATGATCTGAAATAGACGAACGTGATTCAAGAATGTAATATTACACAACTGACCCGGCCCCGACATTTGATTGTACACAACCCTCAGCTTTCAATAATCCATGCTTGTTTACAATATAGTAAAAGCTCGTCGACACAAAAGTTATATGCATAATGATCGCCAATCTTTCTAGGGCTGTTTGTAAGGTTAGGTAGTTGAATATACGTCGTACCGGAGCAACGAAACGAGCCATAGGTGACGGTCCATGATCAATCTTGAAGGGAAAGGGTAGTTGGTAGTTTATTATCGTCACACTGTAGCAACATACCCGGCTATTGACGACGATCCGGGATGAATCCCGAAGGGAAAGATCCAAGGATAACGCCTCGTAATTTTGAACCAAGATCAGATGACGAGAACACCTGAAGTGGCACCTCACTCTCCAAACTTCCACACCGCGCCAACGTGAAGATAAGCCACGACAGATTTAACGTGCATCAGCCCCCATGTAGATGATACTCTTTGGTTGGATCTAGTTTTGAACTCTCAACACTCCGGTTGCTAATCCGCGACTCTACAAATTTGACGTTCGGTTCTGATGTGTAGATATGGGAGTCTGACTATAATTCGTCCGGAGATCAAGCACAAATTCGAAATATGCGCATATTTAAATTCAATTCGTTTCCGAACTCACAGGAACAAAGAATAAAGGGTATATAAAAATCAAGTAATTTCTGAGTGTAGTTTCCGTCAAAACATAAATTGAAACTGACACCAATGGAAAATGTTTGCCATGAAAAATGTGATTGTGAGATATGACAAACATTCAGTTCGTGGAAGAATTACGGCAAGTTCAGGGTAGTTGGTAAATGATTTTTGACGACGACATTTAGGATCAGCAGTCTCGTCATAACTTCTTTCGAGCATATCATTTACCTGCTTTGCAGTTACGATATGAATCGAAGAGCTCTTTTGAAATCCAGACTCTTCTGGGCCTTAAATTTGTGTCGAAGGACGAATGAATTATCAAAAAACAAAAAATCTTGTCTAATTAATTAGTACTAGTTTTAACCAATTTTAATGAACAAAATAATATATGTACAAGTTTAATACACAGAACGAAATATGAAAAACCTAAATCAACAGACATTTTTATGGTGCGACAAAAAGAAAATTAACTATCATCATTGTAACGCCCATAACAGCTCGGGGTCAAGAATCAACACCGGTATTTTCCAATGACCGACGGTCGTAAATCTCTACTTATAAACAGGAGAGATCTCCATTCACGTCCAAATGGTTCTAAGTACATGGGAGTATTTGTATACAAAAGTACTTGTGTACACGATACTTGTATTCGTTGTACTCGATTCTTATTCAAAGCATTCGGATACAAGAGTAGTCAAATACAAAAACACTCGTGTACTCGATATTTGAAATAACTCGCACTTTATTCTTTTTCAAAGTATAGATACAAAAGTACAAATACAGAGATACAAAAGTACAAATACAGAGATACAAAAGTACTCATCCTAGGTACTGAAATACCAAAGTATTTATCCTAAGTTGGAGTGTCACATTGCATGGGTATCCATGTTGCTCTATTATTAGTGTCATATTTCTAGCCTCGATTTTACTTTTTTCACTTTTACATATCTTAAAAATGCACGTGCATGCTTATGCAGAATCGTGTAAATGACTAATTTACTTCCTAAATGAAACAACATCGAACAATTCCATTACTTAACAGATAGAACTTAAAGTTTTCTGGAAGTCAAATTCATTACCTTAGTGTTTGTAATTACCGAACAGGCAAGCGTAGTTACCAATTAATTACACATTTGGTTTACCTTTTATTTTCAAAAATCAAGTTGAAATGTTTTTTTATTATAAATTTTAATTAATTTAATTTTAATTGCTTTTTTATTTTTGACAGTTAAAATATATCTTCAAATAGTAAATCTCCTGAAATGCCTTGTTTCTTGAAGGAAAGTTAACTTATTTTATTCTTAAAATAACTATTATTTTAAGAATTAAAATTCTTTTAAAATATAACGTAACAATCTTTATTACGGTAGTAATGATTGTGGATATTTTTTCTGCATCAACTCTCATCTCACATCTCCGTACAGTGGTTGCAAAAATAAAAATTGAATTTTCAGAAACTAATTTGATTATTTAATGTAAGTTATTTTGTAAATATTTGCGGAACAACGATTGTAGTCATTCTTGTACTTAGATCAACCGAGATGTGTTACTTTCAAATATTATTACAGAAATTATTTTAAATTTCAGATCCTGACTGTTAAAACTAAAAAATACTTACCAACATGCAAACTTTTTAAAGTGTGATAAGTTTTGTTTCGAATAAAAAAAAATAAAATTCTGGCTACGTTTCCTGCAAAAAATTATTATTGTTTTCCACTAGAATAAAACCTACTCTTTTTACTAGTTAACGAAAAATAACGATTTCCACAAAATATGGATGAATATCAAATCGATCCAATGTGGGAACTCAAATTTGAAAATCATGATTTGTAAAATCGCGATTGATACTTGATACATATTTACAATTGCAGAAAATTCAGAAGTTTATGCATAGGATTGATTTTTAAACATGCTAATAAAAAAATTTCATTGCGCTAAGTTTAGGAACTTTTAATCTCTGTTGTTAATTTGTAATTTATTCCACCATTTAATTTTCTTAGAAACACATTTTCTTTTGTAAATACTTTTTGCTGTGTGCTTAAGATTCAATAGATTAATAATTGTAGTATATTGATACTTTTAAAAATATAAAAATTTATATTAATATATATAATTCTAATAAAAGAAATATAAATATAATTTAGTTTAAAAATTTGAGTTATGTGAAAAAAAATATTTTTTACACTAAAGCTTGGTCAAAATATTTCAGAGTAGAATAAATTTGATTGTCTTGTCAAAAATTATCATTTGCATATAGAATAAAATAAATAATACAACGATTTCCTCTTGCAGTGGGTTCGAACCTTGAACCAGAAGGTAAAATTGCATTGCACTAACCACTATGCTAGGGAGTGCACAATAATCGAGTGTTATTTTTACATAATAGCCTTATATTGTAGTTCTCTTATTCTTTATCGATTAATCTTTTTTTGTATATGTATTCGAATATTTTCTCGAAACTTGAAAGCACTCGAATACCAAGTATTCGATTCACAAAAGTACTCGAATACCAAGTATTCGATTATTTTTGCGAATTTACTTTACGACTTACTTTACAACACTTGATATTCAATAATACCAAGAATCGAATACCAAGTATTCTATTCACAAAAGTACTCGACTGTCCATCACTGGTATTAAGGGGTGCATGACACCCCCTTTTAAAAACCTGTCCCTCGTGGTCAACCGGAGAGAAGACTTCGCACGTGAAAGTCCAAGCAAACCAGTCAATTCCGAACCGGGGAGAGGGACAGAAACCTCCCCGAAAAATGATCGTCTGTCTGCAGGTTCACTTTGGGGTCCCACTCCCTTTCTATGCCCATTGTTCCAGACAACTCTCCCTTTCCGCAGGAGATATGCATCCCACAATAGAAAAGCAGAGGAGTGGCATACCTGTTTGGCGAAGCAAGCGATGTCTTCGTTGAAAGACTCCGAGGAGCAGACGTCACCCCCAGCAATGCCCGGCTCCCGGGGTGTGCAGGTGGCCAGCTCGCACTTCTCGAATATCAGGGCCAGCAGAGGAAACAAAGGGTGCCTGGAAAGAAAGGTTATCGTTAGCAAGTGGGTCAATCAAATCAACACTTCCGAAATACAGTCAAATCTCCCCTTAAGACGAACTCGCTTATTAAGAATTACTGATAATACGAATGAAATTGCAATCTCCGTTAAAATGTATATTCAAATAAAATTAACTCATCGCTTACAAATACGGGTTGCACTAATCTCCTAAATTTTCGAAACTTGAGGGTATGCGGATTCTTTTCAATCATATTAACGGAAACATTGTGACTCCGAAATTATAGATTTATTTGTGATAGAGAGTGAGGAAGAATAAATGAAGATTCCGATGAAGACGATGGAATAAGAGTGCCTTTAAAAGAAGCTACTGCTGGGGCTTAGAAATTGTTCACCGCTTTATGGTAGGCAGTGAAAATTCATTTCCACAATTAAACAACGTTGACCACAAAGATTTTCTAAAAGAATGACACGAAAAACAGAAAAATCGATAGAACTATTTCGTGACAAAAATTGCGTAATCAGGAAATATCTGTAATCAAGAATCATCTGTATAAACCCTTGTGATGAAGAATACCATTTATCTTTGAACCAAGAATTGTACAGTAACTAATGTAAATATATTAATATTTTATTGTTGAAATAATGCTTTTTTTTTCTGAATTCGGACAACACGAACTACCATTAATACGAATTTTTTTTACGGTCCTGCTAAATTCATCATAACGAGGTTTGAGTGTATTCAAAACTTTTTATTGACAACGTCTTATATAAAGCATATTGTTAATTTTTAGCTACTCATGTGACCAATCAGTTGAAAATAGGGTTGATTTAGGTTTTATGGCGAAAGGCACATATTTGGCCAAGCTGAGCTAAACACAAGACCGATAATATCAAGTGATGGACAAACACACAGAAATAAAGATTTACCAACAGAGAAGAGAGAAATACATGCAGTGAGGAATCGAACCTGCGCCGCCTAAACTCGCAGGTTGCTATAGCAATGGGCATACCCACTGAACCACAATGGCCCCGTTTTAGGATGGGAGGTCTTTATAAAAATGACTTCTTCACCGCATTATTACCCCGAGGAACGCACACGCATATGTACGTTGAGCAGCCTATTGTCTTCCTAGCATGACTTGTTACCAGTTTTGATCTTCTTAACCAACAGAATCTTATTTGACTCTTTCAACCAATCGATGTGGTTATTTAGCCACCATATGTGTTGTGGGGTAAAAGCAACAATACTCAGAATCTTGTTACAATCAGAGGGTTGTACACGGCTAAGGTTCGATTCCTCCCTAGGCGTATTTCTCATTTCTGCGTCTGCAAACTTTTCTTATGTGTGCATGTCTCTTACTTGACGTTGTGTACATTGTGTTTGGCCCAGCATAGCCAAATATGGCCTTTGCTCCATAAAACCCAACCAACCAGAGGATTAAAGAAATATACTGCTGTTCTCCAAAAGCCACTCATTAATGGTCTCTCATTCAGCCAAATTAATCAAATTGGAGTTTGGAAAAAAATATAAGTTCCATATGCTCAATGAAGCTAAGCTAGCTTGGGAGTGCCTTGCTGATTCAAACTCTCCAGTTTTCTTCGTGGTTCACCTGTTTTCTTCGTCTTATTGGGCACGATGCCCAATTACTTGGACTTGGGAAGGCACCTTATTGTACTTTATGCATTTCCCATGCAATTCTGGACGACCAATGAATAAACATTTGGTTACTTGGTTTTGGGATTTATGGCGCAATACCCATATATGGCCAATGTGAGTCAAATGCAAGACAGACAACGTTAAGTACCGGACATTACGCACTTAAGGAAAGTTTTACTGACACAGAAGGAAGAAATACAGCCAGGGAGCAATCGAATCTGCGCCTCTTGCAACTCGCAGCCTGCTAGCGTAGCGGACGAACCCACTGGGACACAGCGAACATTTATACTTGCCACTTTATGGTTTTGATTACTGTTCAGAAATATTGGGAAGCAATTGTTAACTACTTTGTTGTTAAACGCTTAGTATTTGTAAATAAACTGTTAGAATATTCTTGGTAATTTATAGAGATTACTGCCCACACAGCATCGGTAAGGTAGGTGGTTGAATTAACGTTGCACTGGAGCAATACAACGGGTTATTGGCGACGGTCCGGAAGCAATCCCGAAGGGAAAACTCCGAGGACAACACCTCTTAATTTTGAACCACGGTCAGATGACGAGGTCAACACCTGAGTTGGCACTCCGCTCTCCAAACTTCCACAACACGTCAACGTGAGGGCATTTGAGCCATGACAGATTTAACGTGCACCAGCCCCCGTGTACACGACGGTTTTTGGCTGGACCTAGTTTCGAACTCGCAACCCTCCGGTTGCTAATCCGTTGCTCTTCCAACTGAGTTACCGCTGCTCCTAGGTGGTGTTTGAGAATTATAGCTTTGTCATACGCAATTGTTACGCCAAACTATCGGTAAGGAAAATTTTACCCTTAAAAATAATATTTTTTTGATAGTTTTTCATAGTTGCGGCGATCACTATATATACATATCAGTTACCAGAAAAGACGAATAAATTAAATAACTACCGACTTATGTGCCACGTACATTTGTTAAATACTATATACTATGCAGATTGACACTTTCGTTTGCAAAACAGTCGTATATATAGTTGTATACATCGTCGGCTTACAAGTGAAACTCACAATTTTCGAGATGTGTTTGTTTTCCTAGAGAAGGATGTGGTACTCTTTAGACTGGTGAAGTCCACTAAATTGTTCTTTATATGAAGGTAAGATTTTTCTTAGAAACCACGCTTAGAAAACACACTTGATAAACACACTAAATGAATGAACATTACTTATTATAATTTTATTAATAAGTTGCTATAGGATACAATCATTATGAAAGTAATCTGAATAATTGATAAATTGAGTAAAAACAAAGTGTAATAAATAATTGTGAAAGTGATAAAATTACAAATTTACTTTGCTTGAAAATTGGAATTATTCCCCTTCGTTTCCTCAGAACTGTTTTTTGACTGTGTTTCACTTGCCAGACAACGATGTATACAACTATACATACGAATATATTGCAAACAAAAGTGTCAATCTACATATGTATTTCAAATGTACGAGGCACAGAAATGGGTTATGTAACTAATTGGCGCATGGTAACAGTTATAAGTAAAATAAAATCTCAATCTCTGAGATTTATTGTCAGGTTTCGCGCTTCGTTCAAATGTGCCTTGGTTTACGTTATGGAGCATCAAAGGTAGCTTGCCATTTTAACTCTTCAGTAGTATGGTGAATGGAACGATAAATTAAAAAGTATATATGTCATAATAACAGAAATTATAAGCCTATAGTCGTGACAAAAGCGGTACAAGGCAACCAGAGAATGATCCACTGAGACTGAATATAGTGTTAGTTCCACAAGTGGAGGCAGAAAATTCCATAACAATAGTACATTACTTCAACAGACAAGTAGTAACATCATAATACGGGGAGGTTGTTGAGTGGTGTTTGAGACGGCTCTGAGCTCCTTATTCTAAGGGGCTCGTGAAAAAATAAATAGTTTAAAATTAACTCGCTAGGGGGGTAAGAACTAAGAAAGATTATTGGACTTAGGGATCTATCAAGATAGTTCGTTGGTAAAAAGTCGGTGTGGTAACGAAGTTGATCTTGCACCGTCGATTTGAAAGGAAGAGATTACATTTTGAGTGAGCGGAAGTCAAGGTTAGTGAGATGGCCGGAGTTCAAAGGTGAAAGAGGGTAGCAAGATATATTGACCACATGGCTAGGGCTAGAAAAAGACTGGGAGAAAAGGGGAACGTTAAGGGACTTATCTGTGGCGAGAATTATACTCAGAGGGTTAGTTTTAGGAATCGGTTCATATATATAAGATAAAGATCAGAACAGAAAAATTAAGCGAACGAAGAATTCATGAATTTCAAGACATTGAATAATCTTCGAACAAATGAATGGGTGCAATTTTGGTAAACATTCCGGAGCGTAATTGTAAAAACAGGACAGAGTTGTGCATATTCATTCAATAAGCAGCAGGAATTACACAAAAAAAACCTGTTATTTTCAATGTTTGATAAATTTTTATTCCATTAAGAAATAAAATATGTTAAGGAATTAGAATATCGGTTGCAAGCAACTGCAATATCTATACAGATTTAGTTTCCCTCAATGCTGTTATTACTATTTCGGCTTGGTGCATGGTTTGTCATACCTCACAAGATTTGTAATTACGAATAAAATTGTATTTAGGCATTTCAATGTCAACATTTCATCTCCAAATTACGATATATTCTGCTATAATTTAAAAATCCTTAATCATGCAGTGATAGATTTCCATTTCTTTTAACTAAATCCTAAACTAGATTGTACAAGGAAATGCGCTTATATATGTAACTATCATCAATAGATACAACAGATTCTTCATCGCAGATCCTCTGTATGGGTCGACTAGTTTAAATTACAGCAGGTAACTCTTAAGTCTGAGCATTTCTTTTGTCAAATGTAAAAATCCAATTTTAAAAGTGAGCTAAAATTCATCGGATCAATTCCGAAGGGAAAGAGCTAGGACAATATCATGTAATTTTGAACCACGGTCAGATGACGGGACTGAAGAAAAATGAAGTTAATTTTTTGGACCCCTCGCGGTGCTATCTTTAGCAAACGGATTAGGATTTGTCTACATTTCAAGTTTAAGACTCGATTTTAAAACTCTTCAATTTTTCAAAACCAATATTGAAATCAACTTGTAAAGAATTGTATAAAATTACATGATATTGTCCTAAGGTCTTTCCCTTCGGAATTGATCCCGGACCGTCGCCAATAGCCCGTTGTGTTGCTCCAGTGCGACGTTAATTAACTTACCAACCAAGCTATTTCTTTAACACACAAGTTTAAATGAAAGACCGTAAGTTGAATTTAGCAAAACTTTCATATGCTGCGTTCGAATACCTTTAAATAGGTTTTTCTAGTTCAATAGCGGCTCGGTATTTAGCTGCAAAAATATTAAGATGCAGAAGTTATTACATAATATGTGGTCAAAATTTTTGATACATTACCAAACATTTATAGGTTTTATGGGCATTAATTTTCTATAAAGTGGTAATTTTAGTTTCCATTTAGTTTGTAATCAAATTAACTCCATTAACAAGTGTATCATTCAGTTGTAAAGCTAAGCAAAATTTCTGCGAAAAACCTCAAATTTTGCAAAAAAAATCAGATTAAATATCATTTCAAAATAAAATTTAAAAATTGCACGATGAATTTCTCATTTGTACTTAAATGTGTACAACAGATTGCAAAGATTATTTGGGACAATTTCAAGGAATCAAGAAAAAATTGATGAGCAGGGAAAGTTCGAAATCGAAAGAATGTCAGAAAATCTCATCGTTTTTGTAGTAGACACTTCTATATTTATCTACAATATGTCTATGAAACGCCTTCAAAGATGGAGGCAAGGGAATCAAGGTTGGAAGAGTGGCGGATTAGCAACCGGAGGGTTGCGAGTACGAAACTAGGTCCAACCAAAGATCGTCGTGTACACGGGACTGGTGCACGTTAAATCTATCGTGCCCTCAAAAATGTCCTCACGTTGGTGTAGTATGGAAGTTTGGAGAGTGGGGTGCCAGCTGAGGTGTGACCCTCGTCATCTGACAGTGGTTCAAAATGACGAGGAATTGTCCTCGTATCTTTCCTTCGTGATTGATACCGGACAGTCACCAATAGCCCGTTGTGTTGCTCAGTGCGACATTAATTGATTACAATTACAACAATTACCAATATCTTTGACTGGATTTGTCTAGTTCAATAGCAGCTAGATATTTAGTTGCAAAAATATTAAGTTATGTGGAAGTTATTGCATATGTGGTCAAAATTTTTGATACGTTAACAAAAATTGATGTCATGCGCATTAATTTTCCCTTCAATTCATTTTTCAATTTGTATTTAGTTTGCATATCAATCAAATTAACTCCATTTAGCAAGTGTGTCATTCAGTTGTAAAGCTAAACAAAATATGTGCTAATACTCTTAAAATTTTGCGACAGAAAAACTCACAGATTAAGTAACAAGTAATAAAATTTCGAAATTAAGTACGTAAATAGTTCAATTAACGTCACACTGGAGAAACACAGTGGGCTAATGGCGACGGTCCGGGATAAATCCCGAAGGGAACGATCCGAGGGTAACACTTCGTAATTTAGAACCACGGTCATATAACGTCAAAAATTAGGAAACACTATGAATTTCTAATTTGTACTTAAATATGTACAACAGATTGCAAGAATTATTGGAAATTTTTTTCAAGGAAATCAAGAAAGTTGATGCGATCTACAGGGATGTAGATATTTAATTAAGGCCACACTGGAGCAACACAATGGGCTATTGGCGACGTTCCGGGATCAAACCTAAAGGGAAAGTTCGAGAACACCATCACGTAATTTTGGACCACTGTCGGATGACGAGGCCACACACACACACACACCTGAGCGTTAATTCAACTATTTACCTACCTAATTTCGAAATTTTATTTTGAAATGTTACTTAATCTGCGAGTTCGCAAAATTTTAGGTGTATTAGCACATATTTTGTTTAGCTTTACAACTGAGTGACACACTTGCTAAATGGAGTTAATTTGATTGATATGCATACAAACTAAATACAAATTGAAATATGAAAAATGAATTGAAGGGAAAATTAATGCGCATGAGACATGAATTTTTGTTAATGTATCAAAAATTTGGAACACATATTATGCACACTCCACTCTCCAAACTTCCACACCACGCCAACGTGAGAACCGACAAATTTAACGTGTACCAGCCTCCCTTGTACACGACGGTTTTTGGTTGGATTCGAACTCGCAAAATATTTATCTACAATATGTCTGATGTTATCTATGTAACTCCGCCAAAAATGATCGTGATTGAAAACTTCTTTGCTATCCGGAATTTGGTATTAAATTAATTTTCCAGCAGAACTTAAAAAAATTGATTTTTTCGCTCGATTTTGGTGATTCTGAAAATCTACATCCCCTAACCGAAATTCAAATTCAGAATTTCACTACTTTATGTAAGAACTCGATTTGCGATAGTTCTAATATTGGAGCAATATTTTGCTTATACATTTGTCGGGTTTGCCAAATCGAGGAGCCGAAATATCACAAAACTGGAAATTCCACTCTCCCCCACAGGGAAGGGGTCACTCTGGAACGAAAGGGCAACCGTAGAATCATTTTCTATTCACATCTACACAATGGAAAGTATTTCTTCGAACTGGAGGGAGCAAAGCATCCCCTTTGTTGCTGAGAGCGCAGAGGCTATGACATGGGTATTCGAATTCGTCACATACTTTCACTTGTAGCCTTTCACTTATACAATATTTCTAGCGTGTCTGGGCAAGTTTTCGTCACAAATTGTTCAAATTGAGATAAGTAAACGAGTACATGTAAAAAATATTATTTTCATTTAGTCAAAATTGTATTAGTCAACTGTAAATAAAAGCAGATACAAACGCTGGTTGAAATGATTAAGTTGATTTATAACGAATATGATAAAAAATATATTCACACACACGCACAACAAAAACTGTCTCCTAAAAAGTATTGTTTTTGAGACTTATACCTAGACTTGCAATATCCGAATTTTCGCGGAGTTAATAAATTTCTTGCCTATAGAAGGTCAGAATTCATCACTCACCACAGAAAGTAAGATTAAACCAACTATTTAGTAACAATTAATTTCATATTTTGAACTAAATCGAAGACGAATTTTAGCTAAAAGATTATTTTATAATTTGACTTGGGTTAAAATTTTGCACTTGAACATTTATGATTGTTTTGTGGGTTTATGGCGAAAGGGCCATATTTGGCAAAGCTGCACCAAACACAGGACAGATTACTTCAAGTAAAAAATGTCATGAAAGGGGGAAAAGGGATTAGGGAATAGAGTAATGGGATGAAAGTAGAAAAAGAGCCATAGTGTTACAAGGTCTTACTGAAAAAGTAGTTTGTTTTAAAATAGTTGATTTGAGTTAGAAAAATGTATTTAAAAACACCTTTTTCTCGTTTTTGATACAACTTTAGCTTGCTTTTGCTTAAAGCACATTTCCCGTTTTTTATATTAAGTTTAGCTGAAAAACATTTATTTGTCGCAATTTCAATTCAAACTTTGGTGCGTTCGATACATAAACTTTGAGAAATCGTGTGTAATTTGTAATAAAGAAAAATGAGTGTTAAATTTTTTTTAAAGTGAAAAATAAAAAATCCAAAAAAAAAAAAATGAATTGGAAAAAGTTTGTATCCGCAATCTAGTTTGTGAGACAGAAAACGCTTCTATACTTAAATGTTATGTTTTATGACAAGTAAAATGCAAAGAAAGGTTTCTTATATATTTGTTGAGAACTAAATTTTTACTGGATAAATGAGACTTGTAACATTTATTGAAATACCATCACGTTTAGAACGTCATATTTCAGTATTCACAACTATCATGGAAAACTATCAACTATCATTTAAAAATGTAGTAAAATAATCATCGGTTGCATATTTTTCATGAACAATATGTGTCTGCCTTTTCTGTTTGATATGATATATATTTGTACTTCAATTGCAAGTACATGGGATTTACATCCTTATATTGTTGATATTCACTATTACTCAAATTCAATTTATCTTCCAAAAATTGAATATAAATATTTCGTGCATAAAACACTTGTTTGGTAAAAGAATCTAAGATTCAAATACTTTATTTAACTAACTAAACACTTAAGAGTTGAGATATTTCAATATTGATTTTAATTGTAAGAAATCTGTTATGACATTGGAAGTTTTGTCCCGTTTTGCTTGTGTGCCATTACATAAAATGTTTATAAAATTGATATTCACAAAAAATAGTAAGTTTTTCTCATTTAGAACAGTGTTGCGCAATAAAAGGGTTCAGTATTTTGTTACAAATCATTAAACAAACATTTGATTTATTATCTTACTAATCTTAACCCTTGTTCACTAACCACTCGTGAGATGTAAGGAAAGCGGTGGTTAGTGTTAACGCTATTGTAAATTATAGTTAGTAATATCTAGGGCTAAGCAATAATTGGCGATATAAAATAAAGTTGAGTACTTGCCTTAAGAAAACACGATGTTTTCAATACAATGTTTACACAACTTAGCCTCAAGAAGCGAGATACATCTGTTACAATTTGGATATAAAACTTATTAAAAAGCATAAAACCGAAGGAAAAATAGTCCTAACGAAAGTTCGAATAATTCAATTAGATTGAATCAATCAGTAAAGGTTCAGGGAATTGTTGCTTAAAGCCAAAAACTTTGTATTTCTGCAGTATTAGTTGCAACACTGAAATGATTGCATTCTCCATTCATTGTCTGACCACCGATACTAAAAATCAAACATTTTGAATGGAACTTTGATCAACATAAATTTGTCATTTTTAACGAATTGCAAACTTCAAACATGAGCAATTTTTCGATCATATCAAAATATATTAGTAATATATTATATTTTGATAGGAACGAAGATCTAGGAAAAAATTTTTCTCGAGTTTTCAATAATCGAATTAGGTTGAATCTTAAGTAGTTCAAGGGGAAATTGTTATATATAAGTCCTTCAAATCAAAACCTTTGGACGATATTTCAATAAAACTTGGGACGATATTTCAATAAAACTTGACTGTTGATAGTCAATGAACATTGACAAGTGGAATTGTTTCGGCACGTTTGGCCATCAGCACTAGAAAAATTATAATTTTGTGTATGATCAAGATCGCTTTTGCCTTTCCCAACAGATTTCAAAACATAATCAAACACACATTGTAAATTTTAAACATAGAAAAATAATTTATTTTGATACGATCTAGACTACAAATTCAAAACATTCCTAACTTACCCAAATATAGCATCTTTGTCTCGCTTGTGGACATCTGGCGTAGCACCCATGATATGATTGGCAATCGGAATATGATTGGAATGATAGCCACCGTGATGATTCATTAAACTCTGCCTGTGTGGGTCGTATAGGCCGCTCGCCTGGCCGTCAGCATGGCCGTAGTGCGGCATGCCGTCCTCAGAGTACTGCATGTTTGCGACCTCACGCACGCTACCACGTGTGAATACTGAACGTAAACTAAACTTGGCCCGCAGGAATTTCGCGGGCGTTCGCCGGCCGGCAGGTGGCGTGGCTCCCGCGACTCTCCCCAAACTTCGAGACGGAGTGGCCCTTGGCGACGCTTGGCGACATTCGAGGTTGTCGCGCGGGGAAAACAAAACTTGCGGGTGGACAGTGCCGCTTTTTTAAAAAGGCTAAGTGCGTTACATCAGCGCCGTGCCTAAGGTGTTAACCACCCACCCACAAAAGCAGTCCCGTCACATTATCTCAAAAACACGATTTCAAAATTACCCTTTATTTTTGTAGCCCGTTGTGTTGCTCCAGTGTGACGTTAATTGAAAATACCAATACCTTAATTTTTGACGGTAACTGTAATTTACGTCGCACTGGAGTAACACACGGGCTATCAGCGACGGTCCGGAGTCAATCTCCGAGGAAAGATCCGAGGACAACAATAATAGTCCGTTCTGTTGCTCCAGTGTGACGTTAATTAAAATATCTACCTATTCTCCAACCTTAATTTTTGAATAGCCCGCTGTATTGCTCCAGTATTAATTTTGTATTGGTAATTAATGTACCTACTTAATTTTTGATAGTTGTAATGCTCTAGTGCGACGTTAATTCAACTATCAACCAACTTTAATTTTTAATAATTTTCGGGAACATTCAAGAAATACTTCCAAATTCAAAAGTATCTTCTCATCAAGCCGTTCCTGAGGTTTGAGAATTGGTGATGTTCTTCGATCTTTTCCTTTGGGATTGATCCCGGACCGTTACCAATAGCCCGTTGTGTTGCTCCAGTGTGACGTTAATTAGCTACATACCTGAGGTATGAGCCGGGCCGTCGTGGTTCAGTGAGCATGCCCTCTGCCCTAGCAACCTGCAAGTTATAGACAGAGCAGGTTCGATGCCTGTCAGGTTGTATTCCTTCCTGGGTGTATTTCTCCTTTCTGTGTCGATAAAACGTTCCTTGTGGGTATATGTCTATTGCTTGGTATTGTCTGTCTTGTATCTGATGCTGCAATGGCAAATAGGGTCCTTTCATCATAAAACCCAGCCCTCTGTGGTATGAGCTGCACACATGAAGGTCTCAGCAGGTCGTTTCTTGAAAATTTGATTTTCCAAAAGAACGCTCGGGACATGGTAGCCCAGTTGGAAGAGCAACGGATTAGCAACAGGAGGGTTGAGAGTTCGAAACTTGATCCATCCAAAGACCGCCGTTAGCATGGGGCACGTTAAATCTGCCGTGATCTCAAATATCCTCACGTTGGCGTGGAAGTTTGGACAATGGGATGCCAGCTCAGGTATTGACCTCGTCGTCTGACAATGGTTCAAAATTACGAGGTATTGTCATCGGATCTTTCCCTTCGGGATTGATCCCGGACCATTGCTTATAGCCAGTTGCTCCAATGGGATTAATTCAACTACCTACCTTTCGTGGTAATAGTCCGTCGCTGACGAGTTTCTGATGCTAGGGCAATTTTTTGAAAAACTAAAAATGGTATTATTTCCTTTCGTGTTCTATCTGAATAAATTATGCTAGGAAGTCCTTTGACTACGATTTTTATTCTGGGGCGAGTTCATTGTGCTTGTAAATTATTTATTGTAGTTATGGTGCTGGGGTCATATTGAAAACTTTCACTCTTAATTTTACTTTAAGAATAAATACATTAATACATATTTCTAAAAGCATTTTATTCAGTGTTGTCAAATAGTTTTCAAGAATGCCTAATTATTTCGATTTTGTTAAGAAAAACCTTACAATTTTCTTTTCACAACTTCATCCAAATGCTTAAGAATTTATTTTCATAAAGACATGACATTTTTGTATTCCCAAAAAATAAAATCATCTCCACATATCTTTGTAAGGGTTTAAAAATTGAAAAATAGCGCAACAAATTCTGAACAAGAATAGCATATCCATGCTTATCAACCCCTTGCGTTTTTCTGGGAATTGTAGGCGGCGCAAGTTCGATTCCTCCCTGGGTATTATGCTTGGCCAAACCTGGCCCCTGTGTCATAAAAATCCAATCAATCAATCCTCCCTGGGTATATTATCTATGACTCGTTGTCCGAGACATTGTGTGGCAAACCGACTGGAGCACTCAAACTAACAATAAGCTCCATAGTATTCAGAGCGATATATCATTGGCCTCCCCATTCTTTTCGACATTCCAATGTGATTTTGACTCGCCTGCGCATTGGACACCTTTACTCACAGGCATCTTTTCTTAGGAATGCCACTTTTTGTGGAGCGTGTGGTTCCCTTTACCATTCATATTTTAATCCATTGTCTTGTTTTCAACTACCTCTGGGCATTATTTTTTAACAACTCTTTTAACTTAGCGGGAGTTGATTGGAGAGAAACTCCATCCAAATATATTTTAAACTTATATCGCATTCGATTTTTTAATTCTGTTTTTTATCCTCATTCATACCATACTCTCATTGTTTGTATATGTCATTCTCATCTGTTTTATATCTACATGATGCTGGAATAGCCCGTTGTGTTGCTCTAGTGTGACGTTAATTAAAAATACCTACCACCTACATGTTGCAGGTCAATATTTTTAAATCGTAAATTCATTAAAATCATGTTTTCATCTTAATTTATTTTCTACATGCTGATCAACATGTTTTGTATTTCAACTTTATGTTACTAACCACATTTTTCCTAGTATTCTCTTGTAGAAAAATTTTGCGCTTGAGTCTTATTTACCCGCTATTTTTTAATGTTTTTATATTAACATTAGTTTCATTATTTTATCTGCACAGCTTGTCCATTTTTGGACCTTGCACCTAACCTAAATCAACCATGGGTATATCTCTCTTCTGTGTCTAAAACTTTCCTCGTATGGAGATGTCCATTAACTTGATGTTATTTGATGCAGCTTGGCCAAGAATAGCCCTTGCGCCATAAAACCAAACACAACACAACCCCTTGTTTTTTCTTGTACACATCCAAATATGTATTACCAGACCAAAAATCGTGATAAGCGAATCAGATGTAAGAACTATTGGATAGAATCGCACATAGCTACTATCAATCAAAATTAAATTCGAGCTACCTTTCAAAATTTTGGAAGAGTAACGGATTAGCAACCGGAGGGTTGCGAGTTCGAGACTCGATCCAACTGAAGACCGCCGTGTACGTGTGGGCTGGTGCACGTTGAATTTGCCAACGCACATGTCGTGACGTTGGCATGATGTGGAAGTTCGAAGAGTGGGGTGCCAGCTCAGGTATTGGCGTCGTCATCTGACCGTGGTTCGAAATTACGAGGCGTTATCCTCGGATCTCTCCCTTCGGGATTCACCCCTGGCAGTCGCCAATAGCTCGTTATTTTGCTCCAATGCGACGTTAATCGAACTACCTCCCTAGTTGCATTTCCTATGTCACAAAGATTATCAAGAGGAGGACCATCCATCATAAAGATATTCAGTCCTACTCTGAGTGTATAAGATATGCAAGTGTTGCTTATCTTAAATTTATCTTTAAAGTTACGAAAATGCAGGGAAAGGATTTTTTTCTGATCCAGTTTTATTTCACCCAAAAATATTCGTACAAAACAGGGCTACGAAATTCTAAATGTGTCCATCCAGTAAGTCCCGGGTTCAAATCTTGGTTTGTAAGCGCATGAATGTTGGTGATTGTTGGTTTTTGTTGGGTTTTATCGATTGAAGACAGAGTTTTATACATTAAAAATAAATTTTATTACGTAGCCAAGTCTTATGGTTTAAAAACATACTTTTAGAAAACAAGAAGTCTGATCCGCTCATGATCCCCAATCTTTCTTCACTTTTATACATTCAAAGATTTACATTCTTCAAATTTATGTGCCCCACACGGCACTATAATTGGAGGTTTGAGACCGATTCCAACATGCGGCCCCATCGGTTGTAAAACCTCAGCAGATGTATTACAATTCAATATATATATATATATATATATATATATATAAATCTAACAAAATATTTTTCTAATAATATTTTTAAATTTATTTAACAATAAAGGCTTTGTTAAAAAGTCAGCCAAATTACTTTCCGATGAAATATAATTTACGTTAAATAGTTCATCTTTTATTAATTTACGAATAAATTTGTACTTGATATCAATATGTTTAGTTTTCTGATTTTCCTGACTATTTTTTGAAAAATAGATAGCAGATTGATTATCACAATATACTTGGGGTCTTATGTAATCACACAAACTTAATTCATTTATAATTCTACTAAACCAAATAACTTCTTTAGTGCAATCGGTTAGTGCAATAAATTCAAATTCCATTGAGCTAAGAGCTATGCACTTTTGTTTAGAAGATTTCCATGATATTGGGATGTTACCCAAATAAATTAAATAGCCACTGCTTGAATGTCTGTTTGTGAGACCACATCCCCAATTTGCATCAGAGTGGGAGTAGGGAGTATTTCAATTAACGTCACACTGGAGCAACACAACGGGCTATTGGTGACGGTCCGGGATCAATCCCAAAGGGAAAGATCCGAGGACAACACCACGTAATTTTGAACCACGGTCAGATGACGAGGCAACACCTGAGCTGGCACCCCACTCTCCAAACTTCCACACCACGCCAACGTGAGGACATTTGAGGCCACGACAGATTTAACGTGCACCAGCCCCCTCTGTACACGACGGTGTTTGGCTGGATTTGAACTCGCAACCCTTCGGTTGCTAGTCCGTTACTCTTCCAACCGGGCCACCGCGGCCCAAATTTGCATCAGAAAAAGCAATCAAATTTGAACTTTCTACATTGGAAAGATTAATTTTAAAATCCTTTGTAAGAAAAACATAGTTCATAATATCAACAACGTAAGACCAGTGTTTGTAAGTATAACCATTACAAAACTGAGACATTATATCAACAGCAAATGCAATATCTGGTCTGGATCTATCTGACAAAAACGATAAACATCCTATTAAGGAACGATAGGGAAATTTCCTCATTAAATCATTTTCAATTATTTCTTCCTCTTTAACCTTATCAGGTAAGTTACAACCAATTTTAAAAGGTAAATTCACAAAACTTTTAGGAAGATCTTTGAATTGTGACATTAATTTTTCAATGTAGGTAATTTGATGTAAATAAATCGAATTTTCAATTTCTTGAAAGTTTACGCCTAACAAATATTTAGTTTTACCTAGGACTGTAAGATCCAATTTTTTGTCCAATAATTCGATTACGTCATTTATCAAATGTTCTCTTTTTGAAAACAAAACCATATCATCTACATAAACAATTAAAATTACATCTTTAAATTCAATGCCGGGTTTTTGCTTAAAACCTTGAGCAACAAGACGAGCTTTATACCTTTTAGGTATATTGTTTTCGTCCATTTTTATGCTGTACACCCACTTACTTCCAATTATGGTTGTATTTGTGGGTGTGTCCACTAATTTCCATACTTGCCTATCCTTCATTATCTGAATTTCTTCAGTCATGGCAGTATTCCATTTAATTTTATCCTTACTTGTTTGCGTTTCTTCATAACTTTTGGGTATTTCGACATTGTAACACTGATCATACATGTCGTACATCTGTTGGTCTAAAAAATTAGATTCATCACTAGAAGTAGATGGCACATTAGAAATATCCACATTAGGATGTTCAGTTTCTGGCTTAAAATTGAAATTTACAGGATCAAACCTAATCTTATTTTTAGTACAGTACTTTTTAATATCATTTAAAGATCTCATTCTCAAATTTTCAGGAGAATAATAGTATACATCTATCCTATTGCTTTTATTTCTAGGTTTTTCGATTCTTCGCCAATTTGAAATGTTAAGACTTTTTAAGTCCTCAGTTTTAACTATATCTTTAGAATCTAAAACTTGAGTTTCACTTTCCGATTTTACTTTTATATTTTCATTTGATTGATAAATAGGAATATCAGAATTAAGATCAAAAGAAACGTACTCAAAGTTTTTACCAAATAGTACATCAACAGCTTTCTTACTTTCGTCGATATGAACATGGACTGTTTCAACTATTCTCTTCTCGTTTGGGATATATATTCTGTAACCTTTAGTTTTCAAACCATATCCTGTCAAAATACCAAGTTTTGCTCTGGGTTGTAATTTATTTCTCTGTATTTTAGGAATATGAACATATGCCAAAGAGCCAAAAATTCTAAAATGTTTTACTGATGGTTTGAAACCAGTCCATATTTCGTTAGGAGATATACCCTCAGTTAATTTGTGTTCGCATCTATTTTTAGTATGAATAAATGCTAAAAGTGCTTCTGACCAAAATTGTGGTTGTAAACCACTGTCTTGAAGCATAACTGACACAATCCATGGCTGTTCTATTGAACCTTTCTGCAACGCCATTTTGTTCAGGGGTATAAGTTGAAGTTCTTTCGATTTTTATTCCTAGATCATTTAAAAACTTCTTAAATTCTTTGTGACAAAATTCTAAACCATTGTCAGTTCGGACACATTTTAATTTAACATTTAGCTGTCTTTCAGCTTTAACCAAGTATTTTTTAAAGTAATCAAAAACTTCATTCTTATTTCGAATAATATAAACAGTTACTTTACGTGAAAAATCATCAATAATAGATAAAAAGTATTTGTTTCCACCTAGAGAGTTAACTGGAGCAGGACCCCACAAATCCATATGGATCCTTTCCAAAACATTTTTAGTTTTCCTTTCGTACATATAGTTTCTTTTTAAGGATATTCTAGTGGATTTAGCAATAGCACAAATCTTACAATTTTTATCTATATTTTTACAATTAAGTTTTTCAATTCCTTTTACACAATTAATTTTACTCATATTTTCAATTAAGGGCATGTTAACATGACAAAACCTACGGTGGGCTTTTTCTAGATCTAAACCAGTTACATATGTATAATTTTTAATCTTGGGATAACCTTTTAAGATATACAATTTTCCAATTCTGGGAACAGTAAACAAATATTTATTATAACTATTATAAATAATCATTTTGTTATTTCCCCATTTAATTTGGTTTCCCACAAGGTCAATACGAGCACCACTAATTAAATTTCTTCTCATATTAGGTGAGTATAACACATCTTTTAAAGTTATATCATAATTTCTGTTTCTAAAACTGTAAATTGAATATCACCCATACCTAATACTTCCGAGGTGCTGTCCTTGTCTCCGACTAGGATCTTCTGTGGTGGTAGTTTTCTGAATGTCGTAAACATATCACGTTCTTTACAGAAGTGAGCAGTTGCAGCAGAATCAATGAGAAATTCCCTCGGTCTTTCATTTGGAAAATTTGAAACTGCATAGGCACGTTGAAGATCAGTTTTTGGATTGTCCTCCATATAAAATAATTCACCACCAGGTTTCTGCCGATTGCATTTCTTGAAGCACTTCGATTCGTAATGTCCCGACTTTTTGCAGTAGTTGCAGAATGGTCGCGGCCCCATACGACAAACTGTCGACTTTCTTGGGCTTGAAGGAATTAATTCAGGGTCCAGTACGCATCTGCTGTGATCAGGAGTAGACGCCCGTGTCTCCTGGTATCTAGATGACTTGTTTCTTGTAGCATAAGCATCGGCCACGATACTTAATTTTGTGCCTTCGTCTTTCCGCTTCAGCTCGATTCGGCTGGATTCTGTTATTAAATGTTTAGACAAATTGTCTAGCGTGAACTCGTTGTCATCTATCCTGTATAGCAGTTGTACCAGATTATCGTATTCGTGAGGCAAATGTCTTATTAGTTGAAAGCAAACTAAGAGGTCTGGGATTTCGAATCCACCTTCTTTTATCTGTAACAGCTTCTCATGCACTCGTTTGCAGAAGAGTCCAATGGATTCGTCCTCCGGCTGGTAGCGGATTGAAAAGAACTCGTCCACAAGGCCTGCCAATCGTGCTCTAGATGCTGGTTCAAAGTTGGTCTTTAATATATCCCAGGCTTCCTTACCATCCTCAGTAGATGAAATTAAGACTTGATATTTTCTGTCTATGCCCTGGTAGATAGTTGTGTATGTCCTCTGTTTCCTATAACGATAGTCTCTTTTTTCTTGTTCTGGAGCATCTTCCAATAATAGAGGTTCCGTTTTAGTGATAAATTCCCAGCAGTTCCGGTCCATTAGCAATACCTTCATGTCCGTCTTCCACGTGGCATAGTTGAAATCCGATAACTTCGGGAAGGAAAACATGGACATTTCTTGAATACCCATCATACTGGATACCGGTAGTGGCAGAATTCAGGTTCAGCTTAAGGTCTGTGGCCCATAACCAATTGTTGGGTTTTATCGATTGAAGACAGAGTTTTATACATTAAAAATAAATTTTATTACGTAGCCAAGTCTTATGGTTTAAAAACATACTTTTAGAAAACAAGAAGTCTGATCCGCTCATGATCCCCAATCTTTCTTCACTTTTATACATTCAAAGATTTACATTCTTCAAGGGCCGCGGTGGCCCGGTTGGAAGAGTAACGGACTAGCAAACGAAGGGTTGCGAGTTCGAATCCAGCCAAACACCGTCGTGTACAAAGGGGGCTGGTGCACGTTAAATCTGTCGTGGCCTCAAATGTCCTCACGTTGGCGTGGTGTGGAAGTTTGGAGAGTGGGGTGCCAGCTCAGGTGTTGCCTCGTCATCTGACCGTGGTTCAAAATTACGTGGTGTTGTCCTCGGATCTTTCCCTTTGGGATTGATCCCGGACCGTCACCAATAGCCCGTTGTGTTGCTCCAGTGTGACGTTAATTGAAATAACAATAACAAAAAAAATAACAATAACAAATTTATGTGCCCCACACGGCACTATAATTGGAGGTTTGAGACCGATTCCAACAGTTTTGGGTTTTATCGCGCAGAGGCCAAATTTGGCTAGCTGTGCCGGACACAAGGCAGACAATTGGTGATTGGTGTAACGGCAGCTTTCCCATTGGGTGTTCACAAATAGCCCTTAGTTCGTCCTTTGTACTGCCGAAGGCAGAAGAGATCAATGGCCGGGCATTATGAATAAAATTTTAAAAATATACTAACTTTGCAATGATGAAATCATCAAAAATGTTAACAACGTTCAGTGGCATAACTAGAGTAGGGATCTGGTGGCTCAAGCCATATCTGAAAATGCTAGTTCCTTATTTTTGTTTCATTAAAAATGGAATGTTATGTTTGCATATAATACTTTTTAGCATTACTCTCAAATGAAATAATGGCCCGGTTGGAAGAGTAACGGACTTGCAACCGAAGGGTTGCGAGTTCGAATCCAGCCAAACACCGTCGTGTACAAAGGGGGCTGGTGCACGTTAAATCTGTCGTGGCCTCAAATGTCCTCACGTTGGCGTGGTGTGGAAGTTTGGAGAGTGGGGTGCCAGCTCAGGTGTTGCCTCGTCATCTGACCGTGGTTCAAAATTACGTGGTGTTGTCCTCGGATCTTTCCCTTTGGGATTGATCCCGGACCGTCACCAATAGCCCATTGTGTTGCTCCAGTGTGACGTTAATTAAAATGAATGAATGAATGAATGAACAAATGAAATAAGTCAATTAGTTAATCAACAATTTAATTAATAATTCAGAATATCTTTAGAAGGCACAAGCAGTTGAGTAGCTCCAGTGCGACGTTAATTCTATAGAAGGTACTAAATGAATTTCGAAGAATTGATTATTCGATTTGAATTTTTGCTTAATGTTATTTATTCTCATTGTAAACATTCGGCGAACAACTATTTTTGGGTAATTTCTATACTTTTGTCTACCGATGCGTCATTTTGCCTAGAATAATTCCCTACTTTAAGCGGGGGCTGGTGCACGTTAAATCTGTCGTGGCCTAAACTATTCTCATGTTGGCGTGTTGTGGAAGTTTTGAGAGTGGGGTGCCAGCTCAGGTGTGACCTCGTCATCTCACCGTGATTCGAAATTACGTGGTGTCCTCGGATCTTTCCTTTCGGGTTTGATCCCGGACCGTCGCCAATAGCCCGCTGTGTTGCCCCAGTGCGACGTTAACTAAAAATACAAATACCTTACTTTAAGCCAAATATCACCTAACCACAATAAAACACATGGCTAAACAATATTGTTACTCAATCTATCTATTGATTGATTGAACTGCATAAAAATGTAGCAATATTTAACCGAAAATATTGTATAATTATAGCGGATATATATGTATAAGAGATGTATCTATGTATGTGTTTCATTATTTGCTTACGTTTTCCTTTGCCTGATTTCTATGCTCTGTAAATTTTATAATCACTAGTCTCAAAGGAGTTAAGTTGTCCTACCGGATACAGTGTCTAAGTAACATTACTTTTCTTCATTACTTGTATTGGTTCTGTATGAATCTATTGTATTTTGATCGATTGGGCTAAGGACTCTAGGACCTTATGAGGCCTGACGAATGTCCTCACGACCACTTCTCGTGTAGCCTTACACCTTCTGGGTATGCTGGGTGGTTAGGGGTAAAAAAATATCACCAAAACAAACACAGAAGATACAAATTTTAAAATTTTTAGATTACCTTACTGGCCAATACGCGAGTGCGTCCGGATAGCCTCCATCCTGGAGGACGAAGTACAATAAAGTTTAATTTGTGTATGACAAGGGCTCCCTTTTACCTAACTGGTAAGAGAAGGGAAACTGTCTCATCCGTATACGCTTAATATGTTTTGTTTCGTTTACATACTTTTAGTACCTTGTATGTGGGGCCGCCGTGGCTTAGTGAGTTTGCTCACTGCGATAGGACCCTGCGAGTTGTACCGGCGCAGGTTCCATTCCTCCCTGAGTGTATTTCTTCGGTGTCGGTACAAACTTTCCTTGTGTGCATGTCCATTACTTGACGTCGTTTGCCTTATGTTTTGCGCAGCTTGGTCAAAAAGGGCCCTTATGCCATAAAAACACAACCAATCTTGTGTGTCCATGACTTGACGTTTTCAGTCTTGAAGCGTGGCCGTGTATGGCCTTTGCACCACAAAACAATCAACTAATACTTTCTATGAAATTATTTAAATTTTGTCAAAAAACTTGCGAATTTCCACTTCCTTATATTTTCGGCCAATGCTTTGTTTAGTGTACGATGTTTTGTGTTTTACCTGATCTTTGCACATTGTTTCAGCTCTTCCACTTGAAGGAGTGAGGGTTGTTCATGGAGGACTCTTAAGTGACTTAATAGTTCATCTGACTGTATATGTCCCCCAGGGCTCAGCACAAAAGTATGCATCTCCCCCCAAAAAATTCAAAAATTGTTATTTACAAAAAGACTACATATAGACAGTTATTCCAAAATTTGTATAACGACAACTTAAAATGATAATATAAAATACAAATGCAAGGATATTACGGAAATACAGGAATAATAAAAGTATGTTGATATATTCTAAATTTTGTCTTAAAAATAACTCCACTGGGGTTGATTATTTTATAGCTAATCTAGACAATGCGTCAGCATTGCCATGTTGTGAACCCTTGCGGTAAGTTAGTCATATTATAGCGCTGTAATGCCAAAGCCCACCTAGACAGTTTTGCTCCGTGAGGCGCACTGTTAGTTAAATATGTAGGTGAGAGGGTTGGGATCTGATATTATCTGCTAATTACCTCTTCCTTCTGAATCTAATTTGAGTTCTTTTTTTCTCCTACTTGAAACCACTTCCTTTTTTGATAATTCTTCCACATTTTCGACTTCTATTAAGTTGATACTGTCTTGTATTTCCTCTGATTTCTTTTTTATTTTCATTTTAATGTATTCCTTCATGCTCATTTGGCTATATAGTATTGTTTCTGGACTCATCTTTAGAGCAGGGGCTTTCGATGTTAGTGATGGCTGACTCCACAGGGGCAGGAGAAGGCTCAGATTTTGGTTTCTTTGTAACAAATATACTATTCATGTCTGTTGACATTATGTCTTATAGCTAAAGTAGCTATTGTGTCCTTCTGGACCATCTCCCCCTCTTCAGTATTATTTTCATCTTGTTCTTCATGTTTATCGTGATTAATTTTCATACGATGGAGCTGAACGTTTTCCTAAAGAGCTTCGTATGCGGTCATACTTATAAGCAGATCACTAACTAATCTTTTGGAGACCACGCATGTGATCGGTACTGCCCCATGAAGGCCCATCGTCTACTCTAATTATAAATTCTTAATGGAGTTATCTCTTTTTCTCCGAATGCTGATTCTATTTCAATTCGTCGATCTCCTTCATAGTCTACATCAGCAACAAGATCTTCGCGCACCACTGAAATCTGAGAACCGGAATCGAATATACCCTTTAACAATTTTCTCCCACATTGGATGTTTATTATTTTAAGCTCATCAACATTCTTCTTCGTTTCCACTGGTAATGTTACTGGAATATTTATTTTCGCAGTTAAAACATTGGGATCGGCTACGCCATTTGGCTTAGAGGCTTTAACAATGTTGTTCTGGGCTGTCTGACTGAAATTTTCTTTTGGAGAGGTCTTCGCAGAGCAAAAATGGGTGGTATGACCTTCCACACCACATGAGTAGCAGGTTGGCTTGTAAGTGTCGTGACAATTTTGTTTTCTACTGAAATGCTGCTTGTGGTTTTCTTACATTGGGGCTCTCCGGAATATTTCTGCTACTTACAGATTTGTCTATGGGAGAGAACTGAGATTGCCCTTGCTCCAATCTTTCTTCAGGGATAGCTCCACTTTTCTTATGGCCAACCCGAACACTTTCATATTCATCGAGTTTTTCTGCCAGCTGTGAAGGGGAACTCATCTTAGCCCAGTCATCCAGAAAATATTCTCTTATTTCTCCAGAGACCCTCTTTTTCATTTGATCGATTATTATTAAATCTTTAACCTCTCAAAATTCGTAATTTCAAGTCCATCAATCCATTCTTGGAAATAATTTGAAGCTTCAAAAGTGAAATCACGCCAAGATTTTTCAGGGCTCTTCTGGTGCATCGTGAACTTTCTTCGGAAATTCTACATTCATTTTAAATCTCTTGAGTAGAATACTTTTTATGTGAGTATAATCTTCAAATTTTTCTTCAGATTCCCTAGCAATGAGTTGTACTATCTCAGATGGCAGCAGTGTTAGCAGACCCGAAACCCAATCTTTATCGAATCCTTTTCGCTTGTCTCTCAAAAAGAGATAAATAAAGAACAATATTGTCGCTTTTTAAATCGAACTTCGGCATCATTTTCACTAATTCATGACATGACATTACTGTTGTGTTATGTGAAATGTGTTTGAAATACTAACAATAATTGCAAACACTTTCCCTTTTCATTAGCACTAAATGCATACTATCATTGTAACTTTGATTCGTATCCACATTAACGCAATCCAAAATACGTTATGAACACTGTCGTGTTTCTAATACTCTTTTTCAACTCAAATTGATTTTAATTAGATGTTTCTTATTTTAAGGACATGGGAGTATTCAAAAATCGAAATTTATCACAACATGTATACATCAAATTATTTCATTTCTACAGTACTAACCTTGGTAACGCTTAAAACACGAATACTGACGCATCCTTAACAATTATTTAGCACTGCCGTGCTACTTTCGAAAGGATGAATACCGACGTATTCTAAACATTCTTTAACACTGCCGTGCTGCTTTTAAAAACATGAATACTGACGTATTCTAAACAATTCTTTGGACACTTGGTGTGTCTATATCATCAAAACGCAAACACACCTTCATTTCTTTTCGTTATAATACTAACATGCAAAATTATAACGTTTCCCCTTTTAGACTGTTAACATTTACAATTTACCATAATGCGATAATATGGGGAGCGTGCATAGAACATTAAAGGGGGCCTCTCACCTCTACAATCCTACCGACTGCGTCAGCCACCTTCCTTTCGTCCCCGCATTCAAAAGGAAAGAGATATTGTGTTTGAAAGAGACGTTTTTAACACAAAAAGTTTATTACCCCCAAAAACGTTTATTACACCACAAGTTCATTACAAAAAGTTCTAAAGATGCGTATTTAGTTGTTCTAAAGATGCGTATTTAGTTGTTCTAAAGATGCGTATTTAATTTCGTTGACGTCTAATTGTTTGGTGCTCTAGATTTGGAGGTTTGCTTTCACTTCATCTGCTCCGTATTTGATTTCCAAGTCTATGAAATCGTTTCAACTCTTCCACTTGAAGGAGTGAGGGTTGTTCATGGAGGACTCTTAAGGGACTTAATAGTTCATCTGATTGCACAGACTTTTATCGAAATTTTTAAAAAGAGGTTCAAAAATCATTCTTCAAAAAGAAAATTTCTATTTTTTGAGACCCCAAAATTAAATCATGGCTACGTTACTGGCATTTTCATAAAAAAACTTAAGCAATCGAAGAAAAAATATGGCCGTCTTCTGTCGTGAATAATTCCGACGAAGATCTCGACGAACGACATTATGACTCTATTTTCGTATCAACCACTCTTTTTCATTACTAATTAGTCAATTCGACCGTAGGTCAAATATTCCTCCGAGGGCCATATCTAGCCTACGGGACTGTAATTTGGGGATCCCTGCCTTAGAGGCCCCCGTGGCTCAGTGGCTCCACTGTACTAGCATCCTGCGAGTCGTAGGCGGCGTGGATTTGATACCTATAATGTTCGATTCCTCTCTTCTGTGTCAGTAAAATTTTCCTTGTGTGTTCTAATACTTGATATTGTATGTCTTGTGTCTGGAGCAGCATGACCAAATATGGCCCTTAGCCATAAAAGCCCAACCAACCTGCGAGTTATAGGCTGTGCAGATTCGATTCCTCCCTGGATAGATATGTAACCTTTCAGTGTACATCAAGCTGTGAGGCATACGAGTCACCCAAATGTTATTACCGCCGGAATAGTGTAGGTTTGTTGGTCTTTAAGATCCTATGATAATGCCTTTAGGGGTATTTCTGTCAGTCAAGTTTTCCTTACATGTGCATGTCTGTTACGTGACGATGTTTGTCTTGTGTTTGGCACATCTTGACTCCAAATGTGGCTCTTGCCCCATAAAACTCAACCAATCACCACCCTGACTTAAAATAAGTACTGAAGATACAGAGCAGGTGTTTGCAGTCGCATAATTATCTACTCTTTGCGAGTTTCCGATGTATCTATCTCAGCCCATTTCGAAACATCTGCGACAGCAGCTGATTATGGAAATCTCCAAACTTATTGAGCGTAGGGCCGGTTTAAGATAGTCAAAGTACGACGCGGGATGAATTGAATACGATATATACAATTTATACTAGAGGGATTTTCTGTGCAGACAAAACAGATGGGAACTGAAGGTTTTACTTCCGACACCCAAATGCCTTTTCTCATGATACATATAGGATTTAAATTAAAATGCTTATCGCCGTTTTGATGACACTTGGTGTCAAATCTAATTGGTGTTGACCTATCAACAATCAAAATGAATTCGAATTCATTTTTTGGAATTTTATTGGCGAAGTGCTGAAATCGTATTTGAAAAACAAGCCATTATGCTTTTTATTTCATCATCCTAAATAAATGTTCGTCTTTTTTTCAATAATCACTTTTCAATGGAATATATGTTGTGGATGGAAGGATAAATTAATACCATGGATAGCCACAAACTACAATATTTAAATGTCAACTAGTGCTAGAGAATAGCATGTTTTATTTTAATTAATCTCTTTCTAATGATATCCTACCTAACCGTCTAAGGGAAGTCTCAAAACATGTGTCGTCCAACTCAGATTTAAGGCACGTAGTACTAAAAAAACATTTACATGCCGCAAAACGTTACAAATATGAGTGTTGCCGTTTTATTTTTTTTTACTGATGGAAATTTTATAATCCAGTGTTTCGAAGAAACTGGATATCAATCCTGATACCAACGGTGGAGAATTTTAAATGAGCACTTGTGTTCAATTTAACAAGCACTTTTATTGTCATACTTGAATATAAATGCAAAATATGAATTAATTTACAAAGTATTTTCTCCAAGCCAGAAAAGGATTATTTCTCGGAATGTCCTCAAAGTAGATTTCTATTATATAATACATTATTACATCTAATTCTCTAACATAATACTAATATAGTTAAGAAAATATGTTGTCACGTTGTTTCTGAATACTAGTTAACTAATTTATTTAATGAAAAAAACTTATTTTAGCAGTATATTCTGATATTTTAATTTTATATATCGAAGCAAAAATCATGATTTGATTGAAACAAAAAGTGTAATATTTTTCAAGTACATTTTTGAGGAAACATTTGTTTAAAGATGCATAATTGTAACATGGTCCACAAAGGTTTGTCGTCCCGGTATTCTTAGTAAATCAAGGGTTTTAATGTCTTTTAGAACCAAAAGGATACCCGGTTAATAAGAAATACAAGTTTCGTCCTTAGAACAACTATTTCTTGAAGAATATACGTATGTATAGCAGGCAGAAATTGAAACATCAGAATTTCAATACCGTTTGCTTTCGAAAATAAAAAATCCTTTAATTAAAATCACTCATTTCTCAGCATTATGTTCTCTTCAGATGTTTAGAACTAATTATTTTTTCTGAGCGATTAGTGAACCGTTCTATGAAAATAGTAACAAAAGATGGCGCCACGTATTAAATAGCAAAATGGTTTGTATTCAATAATGCCGTACTGACACCCCTGACTTCCCTGCGCTATTGGCGGATTATCTAGTCTAAAAAGGAGCACCCGCTTTGGGGTTCCACTTCGGCAACGAATTTTTAGAGTTCTGCACATTGTTTTTGAAAAGAATTAAATTTTTTTAAAAATAAAACATTTGTCATGTCAACTGGCCAAATTCGAACGTTTTATACACTTTATTAAGATTTTATACCTTGGCTAATTTCAATTTGAAATCATAAACAACTGAATTTTATATGCATTGGTTTTCTTAATTTGTTTTGAATGTTCTGTGCTTTGTGTTGCGCGCAGCTTGGCAGGTAAATTATGTCATGAAAAAAACTAACTCAACCGACCATGTATATTTCCCAACCATAAAGACTAGAGCTGATTGTTATATCGTTGAGGGGTGTCAAAGACCCTCCCAGAATGTCAACTAGATTTTGAATCCCTCTCAACGATATTGATGTAATCCATAGTGGCGAGTGTTGATAAAAGTAATGGCTCGGAAATAAAACCAATATAATATTTATTAAAACAACAAATAAAGCGTGAAAGTGCGTGTGTTTTATCCAGCCTGCGAGCGGGGTGAGAGAATAAGTTTTAGCTCGGCTTTTATATAATCGTATGATGTCATACGCACGTGCTGTTTACAGCGCCGCTCCTCAATCAGGAGAGTGAGTCGATGTAGTTGGGAGTTCACTTTGATAAGGATATCTACAATAACCAGAAAGCATTCAAACATGGGTTTAAAAAAAATCACATTTTTCATTCTAACGTGACCACTACTGCAATACTCAATATCAGAAACTGACATTCGATTCGAGATTGAACATGTCGCGCAAAGGTTCCTTTTTCTGGGAGCTCGGCAAGGATCTTGTAGCAAAGAACGAGTGGATGAAAGGAGATTGTGTGGTGAGTCCTTCTTTTCCCATCATGGATACCTGCGCTTTGGTAGTGAGATTCTACCCCGCAGGTACCGAGGGCAGTAACGTTGATTGGCCGACATTCGTAGAAACCAGGAGCAATCCAGATGAAGAGATGCGGATAAAATTGGAATTCCAGCTTTGTCACGGTATTACGATGGCGAAGAGTTATTATAGCCCAAATGAAGTATTCAAAAAAGGTGAATCCATTGAAGAGTGGTCTATGGAAGATATCGAGGACTTTAAACGATTCACGATTTTCCATTCGCTTCCTGATCTGTGCTTACGAATATATTGTGTCCAGGATCGATAAGGAAGTCAAGTTTCGAAGGGAAATAATCTTAAAAGGGAAGGTGAAGAGCCAAAACAGTGAATAAATCCTAAAGAAATGGTATGTTTTTGTAACAAAACTGATACTTGACTCACGCTTGAAATTGATTACTTTTAGGTAACTAATTTGTAGGAGCTTGAAGAGATACTTTTACTGTAAACCTTTCCATATAATTGTAAAATCTCACCAATCTCGTGCTTGCTAATGTCAAAGAAATTTAAGTATTTTTAATGCGTTTTAGTGTTTCAGAAAAGAACTTTAAGAAATAAGCATAGTATTGGTTTAATGGAAAAGAAGGTCGTGTAGTTTTGTTTTATTCATATAATTCACTGTTATTGAATCATTTATATGTGATTAAAATGTTGAATGAATAGTGCAGCACATATTGTATCACGAATTTCGTTTAGAATGTTTGGCAATTTAGCTATTACAATCATGGTTTGAAGATAATATAAAGTTTCGAGGAAAATTTATTTAATACATTAAACCACTTTTAATATTGTTTGCGTGATGAATTAATCATTAATATTCTGTGAAAACTGGTTCTTTTACCAAGTGTATTTTGCATTAACTTTGGTTAACATTTAACTAAATTTTTGAGTAAAATAATTTGCTGTACTACTGATACAATTTTAATGAAAATTATGTAGAGATTTTGCTCAACATTATAAAGATTTGTTTGCTTTGAGTAAATAATTTATCTAAAGATTTTAAAGAAACCGAACCAATCGGCCAGTGTTCCCACATAAAAATTTCATGTATAGGAATTAAAACAGACAGCTAAACAATGCTGACATAAAAAGGAAATTTTGTCGATAATTTTAAGTGATATGAAAGAATCTAAGTACTGAAATTCACTCTTAGTAAGAGTTGAAATTTTGTCCACGAAATTCCTTTTGTAATTGAAATTTGAAATTCCTGTCCACGTTTTATTTAATTTAGCAGGACAGATCTTTTCGAGTTATTGAAATGAGAAAATTTTTAAATACTCTTATGTTAATTCAGAAAAACTGCCTGTTTTATTAGACATATTCTTCGAAACGAACCTTGTCTATTTGTGCAGACAAGCAGGAAAATGTTTATTAAAATTTACTGTACTCTAATCTTTTTTCATTTATCAGAAAACAGATTGATTTCCAACTCTTTCAGAAAAGCAATTTTTGATAAAATCAAAAAGGCCTCAAATTAAAATTTATTCGGAACAAACAAAAATGAAGAACTTTAAACTAGTTTTATTGATACGTTATCTGAAATCCCATTTAGAGTTGTCTGCTAGACACTTCGAAAGCGGAACTTGAAATTCTCCACTACCAGCTAGAGATAAATGTGGATTTACTCTATAGAGGAAGATTACTTATCACTATCAATCATAATAAGAGTATGCAACAGTGATAACTAAAATGTGTATCAAAGTGTGAATGAACGGCGTTTTTAAGTATAAAAAATTCTATAAAAAATGCTTTCTGTTTACGAAATAATTGTTGAAAGTTAATCCAAAAATATTGCTAAAATAAAAATTTGCTTGTTTTTTGACTGCTATAAAAACGAGTTAGTATTTAATCATTTGAGCGTCACGAGATTTCCAAGTGGTGTAGCAATGCTAACCACTTGCAACTAAATAACATCTGCATATATTATATCATCATGCAGATGATTAAATAACATTTTTGGGTTGAAAGAACCATGGTAAATATTCTATGGATCAAAAAGGTCAAGTTTAATTAGAAGTCGTCTAGGATAGGAATGGCCAACAAGTCGATCACAGCCGAAAGGAGACGATTTCAACACGCAAACGCAACTTAGTCGTAACTCATAGAAACAAACGGTCGTGGCTCCTTTAGTATCATAGTTGACGTTGACAATTCGCCTTCCGCGCTAGCCGTCCAGAGTGGGAGAGCGGCGTCCTAAGTCACCTGCCATCCGCTCGCTGTCCAACACGCCATCTAGCGGGCTTCTCGGCGCGCCCTCTTTTAATCCTCGGTGTAACAATACATAAGTTGGCATTCCTGCGTTCCTTGTTTAGTATTTATCATTCACCATAGTGGTAACATTGTATTAGCGTTTCTAGAAAAAGTCAATTTTTCTTAAAACTACTGCTGTGCAAAAATTTAAATACCTTCTTTCTATGGTACTGGTATGGTTTTAAATTAAAATTGTCTACTTGTATACTTCTTTTACACTTTAGTACCCATTAAAATGAGTAGTAAACCAAAAAAAAAATCGAAGACTTATCATTTCCGCGAAGTTTCCAAGTTTCCATTTTCATGAAGAATGGGAACTTGGTTACTTTTTACAACGATGAATGATAAATGTTGCTTAATATGGGGCAATGCCTCCGTAGCCGTTATTAAAAAGGGTAATCTGGAGAGGCATTTTTAACTTAAATAACAAATATAAAACAGATTATCCACAAAATAGTGACTTGAGAAAAAATAAAATTAGGCATCTTAAGGCTCAATTAAGAGCTCAACAAAATGTTTTAAAAGCTCATGTTGAAATCACGTGCAGTGACTATTGCATCATTCAAAGAAAGCCATTCAAAGCAGCCCAAACGCCGTTGTGGCGTGTTCCGTTAGGATCCTGATCATTACGACTTCAATTCCTCTAATTTCTCCCCTTCAACCTAACATTTGCAATCCTAATTAATTGGTTCGGGAGATGATCCCGGATCGTCGCCAATAGCCCGTTGTTTGCTCCAGTGCGACGTTAATTAAATACCTATCTAATCAATTGGACCTCGTTCCGACACCAGTAAGTATGGGTTAAGACTAGACTGGACCACTAATTGTATCACAGAATTTCTATTAGATTTAATCGTAAATTTCCACCTATCTTTCCTGTTACCCTTAGTGTTTTAATTTTAACTTGCTATCCGCAAGACCATCGTGGTTCAAAATTACGTGGTGTTGTCCTCAGACCTTTCCTTTCGGGTTTGATCCCAGACCGTCGTCAATAGCCCGTTGTGTTGCTCTAGTACGACGTTAATTAATTACCATTACCATCCGCAAGAACATCAGAGCAGCGCTGCGGATCGTCCGCTCGCCCAATCGGCCACCAAAGTTGAAAACCTTCGGTCTTGATCCACTTGAGAGGGTTGGTTGGTTTTGGGGTTTTATGGCGCAAGGGCCATATTTGGCCATGCTGCGCCTGACAAGACATACAACATTAAGTAATAGACAGACACACAATGAAAGTTTAACTGACACAGAAGAGAGAAATACACCAACGGAGGAATGCACCTGACAGGAATCTAACCTGCGCCGCCTACAACTGGAAGGTTGCTAGCGCAGTGGGGCATACCCACTGAGCCATGACGGTCCCCACTTGATAGTGACCATTTGAGTGCTGACTTACGCCGAGGATGCGCCTAACAAATTTGGCTCCGCTGATTGTTATCTATACATATATATGTATAGATAACTTAATTAATCAGCGGAGCCAAATTTGTATATATATATATATATCCCCTTCCACCTTTATTTTTAATTAAAAAAGAATTTCATTTTAGAAATTTCTCTTCTGATTTTTTTCCTCTTCGATGGGGCCGCAGTGGCCTAGTTGGAAGAGTAACTAACTAGCAACCGAAGGGTTGCGAGTTCCAGCCAAACACCGTCGTGTACAAAGGGGGCTGCTGCACGTTAAATCTGTCGTGGCCTCAAATGTCCTCACGTTGGCGTGGTGTGGAAGTTTGGAGAGTGGGGTGCTTGGCAGCGGGTGCTCCGTAAGTGATATATCTAGTCTAGTTCAGTCCAGAAAGAATAATATATACTCGTGCTTTTCCCAGTTAGGATAAAATGTTTTCTGTATTCCGTGGCGTTGATATGTAATAAATGTTGGTTATGTCATGTTAAAATTGCCTTCTGATTTTCTCAACTTCGCTAGCCAACAATGTAAATAAACTGCTCCTTATTTCATGGAAGATTGAAAGTAGAAAACAAATGTAATAACAAGTGGGATACATTTGAACTGTATGCAGAAAGAGCACATGTTGGATACGTTTATACATCGTACGAGAGAATGTGAGATACATTTAATGCCCAAAAATTGGGCATCTAATTCTGACTTCTGAATGGGAATAGATCTTTATTTACCTTATAGCTTCATGTGTTTTTAAAACACATGAAGCTATAAGGTAAATAAAGTTGTTTTAAAAACACATGGTCATTTTCTTTAAAGTAGGAAAGCACAATAGAGTATTTTCTTCCAAATGTTTCATGTTTTCACTTTACACCATATCGATTAAATTGCATTTTTGACAAAAAATTTCAACGGCTGAAAACGAAGTATTTGAAACCAAGCTTGGAAAATAAGAAATTTTAGCAATGCGTATTTTGCAATTTCAGCAAAATCTTACTGTTTTAGAGCCTGTTTTTTTTTGTTGATTTTTTTTAGAGTTTGAAAGAAATAAAAACGTTTCGAGAAAGAAATTCTGAATGAATTTCATAGATTCACTTAAAAAAAATCCAATACAGACTTATAATTTGCTAATAGAATAGATTAATATTGAATGAAGTGTACACACATACATTTAGGAGGAGGATACTTCACGATTAATTTTAGTACAAACGATATATTTACAGATTATATCAATAGATGGCGACACCAAGTTACTGTTGAGAAGAGGTTGCGATGTATTTTAAGAACCTAGTTCGCATCAATGGTTTTGGAATCAACTTACAATCAATGATGTATTCAGGTAGAGATAAACGAAAAAATTATGAAAAGCAATCGCTATATTTTGATGGAAATCGTTCTGGGACTTTTTTGGTGAATATTCAAAATTGCAGTTCTTTCCCCTGCTAGTTTCTTCAATATAAATTCAATAGGCGCTATTTTAGACATTTTTTAAAAGACAAATGGCTATTCACAAAGCTTAATATTTTTGCATTGTTCTTTAAGAAATTTCTGAATCGATTTCAATCAAAATTTACGAAGGTTGTTATTAATAATTTTTGCGATTAATCTCAATTAATATTTGATACTAAAAGTTTATCTTGAAAAGAAACGTTAAATTTTTTATTTGAATTCTTTCACAGCAGCATAAAACATTTCAACACGATAGGAAGATTAGTTTGGAAACTTGTTTAACATTAGATGCTTCAAATTTTACACATTCAGAATTCAGAAACCGTTGGACCAAGTGACTTGAAACGGCATTCGAGATTAAATTTCGATATAATCTAAATTTGGCATCGAAATTGGATTTGCGGTTGATAATTATAAAATTTGTACGTAATTCAATATGAAAACGAGCCTTTCAGCAAAAATCATGCATATCGTCTTGGAATAGGAACTCATTAATTGACGAAAATATCTTTTTACTGTACAGCTGTTTCGAGACTAATTATTAGTTTTCAGGGTCAGAAAATAAAAATTATAGTCATTATTAGAGTAAACAGATTACAATGATTATTATTTCTCATCGTGAAAATAAACATTTAGTGACTCCGAAAAAATGTTAGTTCATGAGTTTCTGCTCTAAGCCGATGATCTATACATATAAAGGAGAGTTGGAGTCTGTCCTCTACAAATCTACCGTTTGACCAATCCACACCAAATTTGGTACACTTATTCTTTGGAACCCTTCAGGTAACGTAGGCTACATATTAACCCCCGTTCTATTTGTCTTGGGTGTGCAGAGGGGAGTAACGTCCCGTCATCCTGGACAGAGCACTTTCTAGGGGACGCTCTCTTCCGGTCTGGCTGTGCAGATGACATCAGAGTTAACATCTACAGGAGTTGCCTCTCAAGATGAGCTTGGAGTTTTTTTAGAATCTTAGAGTATGGTGCAATCGGCAGATGGGTGCGGTTGCGCTAAAAATCGCTCAGTATCATATCGTTTATGTATCCCGTCTGTAAATTCTTTTAAACTGTAGCTTTATTATTGGAATGTAAATTTGTATGATAATATAAGATTATTTATATAGAAAGTGGTCTTTTTTATCGTCGATATGGTACAGGGGTTAAAGACAATTCGAAATCCTCTTAGGAATAACATTGCGTATTTATACGATCAATGTCAGACCAATTCACACTAAATTTGGTACATTCATCATGTAGAATTCTGCGAGACACAGAGACTATTTATTAACCCCATTCGATTTGTGATTGGTCTGCAGGGGGTTAAAAACAATTCGAATTCACCATAGGAATACTATTGAGAATAGTACGATGAATTATAAACAATTCAACCCGAGTAATCCAGCTAGTATTAGTATATATATATATATATATATATATATACTAATACTAGCCAAATTCAGTATATATATATATATATATATATATATATATATATATATATATATTTATTTATTTATTGGCACTACTATGGACGATGCGAGAACAGAGGGATGGATGTTTCCCCACTCCCCCGTAGCTATACCTTTATAAAGATTAGTGAATACCGATTTCTTTGCAAGAAATCTGACTTGGTCACATGGATGGTGGTATGTAATAAAACATTTCTCTGGATATCACGTATGGTTGGTTGGATTTTTTGGCCAGGTTGTGCCAAATACAAGGAAACGTCAAGAAATGGGCATATACACAAGGTAGGTAGTTGAATTAACGTCGACCTGGAGCAACACAGCGGGCTATTGGCGACGATCCGGGATCAATCCCGAAGAAGGGAATGATCTGAGGACAACACCTCATAATTTTAAACCAGGGTCAGATCAGGAAAACAATTTTTTAACACCTTTAAGACATTTTTATTTCTACAACTTATTTTTAACGCAAATCGTATATATATATATATATATGCATTTTTTCTTCCTTATAATACATTTTACATATATGGCACCCTCGTTGTATGACCACTATGAAAGAGGACTACTAACAAAGGCGATTTTAAGTTTTTTTATTGGGGATTATATGGAATGCCCCTTAAGTTCGTTTCGTGTGCTGAGCTCAATTGGTAAATCTGGTGAATACTGAACCACTCGTATTTTACATCACACTATTTTTTTGCTTGTTCTATTGCACCAGGCAAGCGACATTTTCGAATTTACCAGCCCTTAGGGAAGGAGGGGGGGGGGTATTTCAATTAACGTCACACTGGAGCAACACAACGGGCTATTGGTGACGGTCCGGGATCAATCCCAAGGGGAAAGATCCGAGGACAACACCACGTAATTTTGAACCACGGTCAGATGACGAGGCAACACCTGAGCTGGCACCCCACTCTCCAAACTTCCACACCACGCCAACGTGAGGACATTTGAGGCCACGACAGATTTAACGTGCACCAGCCCCCTTTGTACACGACGGTGTTTTGGCTGGATTCGAACTCGCAACCCTTCGGTTGCAAGTCCGTTACTCTTCCAACCGGGCCACCGCGGCCCCCTTAGGGAAGGAAATTAATTTGATAGCATTCATGACTAATTTAAAAAAATGAATGCATTTTTAATATGGGTTACGTTTGTTTTGTCTGTTTTAAAGTTGATGTCTTTAGTACAGACAAAACAAACGTAACCCATTAACCTTTTTCAAAAAAGGTAGGTCAGCGAACTGACGCAACGGCTTCAGTCACTAAATAACTGAGTACTCACAGTATGCAAAGTTCCGTGAAAATGTTGTGATCCCGTGAAAGCCGATTGTACTTAATACGGGCACATACACATACAGACTGACGGTTATGAAATGCAGAAATCTCTGATTTTGCATTACAATAACTTAAAACGGATATGTAACATGTTTATTTATTTATTTATTTATTTCAATTAACGTCACACTGGAGCAACACAACGGGCTATTGGTGACGGTCCGGGATCAATCCCAAAGGGAAAGATCCGAGGACAACACCACGTAATTTTGAACCACGGTCAGATGACGAGGCAACACCTGAGCTGGCACCCCACTCTCCAAACTTCCACACCACGCCAACGTGAGGACATTTGAGGCCACGACAGATTTAACGTGCACCAGCCCCCTTTGTACACGACGGTGTTTGGCTGGATTCGAACTCGCAACCCTTCGGTTGCTAGTCCGTTACTCTTCCAACCGGGCCACCGCGGCCCTATATGTAACATGAAATGGGGAGGAAATATTCAAATTATAAATAAATATTCCATTGTTATTTGGTTGCTCGGTTGGAGGAGTAGCGGATTAGCAACAGGAGTGTTGCAAGTTCGAATCCAACGAAAGACAGTCGTGTATAAGGAGGACTGATGCACGTTAAATCTGTCGTAGCCTCAAATGTTTTCAACCTGGTGTGTCATGGAAATTTGGAGAGGGGTGCCAACTCGGGTGTTGACCTCGTCATCAAACAGTGGTTCAAAATTACGTGGTGTTGTCCTCGGATCTTTCCTTTCGGGAGTGATCCCGGCCCATCGCCAATAGCCCGTTGTGTCCCTTCAGTGCGATGTTAATTCAATTACCTACCATTTTTATTTATATAGCTAGGTAGTTGAATTAATTTTTATTGGCCACACAAGTGCTGAAATAGTGTTCGAAAAACAAGCTGTGAAGTCACGTTCGAAATGCGTGCAGGAAACGCGTTCCCCTGCAGAAATACCACCACCTGCACATAGCTTGAAAGAAAACGCTCTCATTGGATACAAATGTTCAACGATAAGGTAGGCAGTTAATTAATGTCGCACTGGAGCAACACAACGGGCTATTGACGACGGTCCTGGATCAATCCCGAAGGAAAATATCCAAGGACAACGCCTCGTAATTTTGAACCACGGTCAGATTACGAGGTCAACATCTGAGCTGGTACCACAATCCAAATTTCCACACTGCGCCAACGTGAAGGTATTTGAGCCACGACAGATTTAATGTGCGCCAACCCTCGTATACACGACGCTCTTTGGCTGGACCGAGTTTCGAACACGCAACCCTGCGGTTGCTAATCCGCTGCTCTTCCAAATGGGGCCGCGGTGGCCCGGTTGGAAGAGTAACGAACTTGCAACCGAAGGGTTGCGAGTTCGAATCCAGCCAAAACACCGTCGTGTACAAAGGGGGCTGGTGCACGTTAAATCTGTCGTGGCCTCAAATGTCCTCACGTTGGCGTGGTGTGGAAGTTTGGAGAGTGGGGTGCCAGCTCAGGTGTTGCCTCGTCATCTGACCATGGTTCAAAATTACGTGGTGTTGTCCTCGGATCTTTCCCTTTGGGATTGATCCCGGACCGTCACCAATAGCCCATTGTGTTGCTCCAGTGTGACGTTAATTGAAATACCCCCCCCACCCCGCTCTTCCAAATGGGCTACCGCGGCCCACGATAAGTAGGGGAGTAGGGGAGTATTTCAATTAACGTCACACTGGAGCAACACAACGTGCTATTGGTGACGGTCCGGGATCAATCCCAAAGGGAAAGATCCGAGGACAACACCACGTAATTTTGAACCACGGTCAGATGACGAGGCAACACCTGAGCTGGCACCCCAGTCTCCAAACTTCCACACCACGCCAACGTGAGGACATTTGAGGCCACGACAGATTTAACGTGCACCAGCCCCCTTTGTACACGACGGTGTTTGGCTGGATTCGAACTCGCAACCCTTCGGTTGCAAGTCCGTTACTCTTCCAACCGGGCCACCGCGGCCCACAGGTGTTTGGAGAGTGGGGTGCCAGCTCAGGTGTTGCCTCGTCATCTGACCGTGGTTCAAAATTACGTGCTGTTGTCCTCGGGATTGATCCCGGACCGTCACCAATAGCCCGTTGTGTTGCTCCAGTGTGACATTAATTAAAAAATACAAATATATAAAATACAAATTCGCAGGTAGGTAGGCAGTTAATTAACGTCGCACTAGCGCAACATAACGGGTTTATTTTCAAATTGGCAGAAAAGTGTTGCTTTAAGATTTCCAATCTCTTGACTCCCCGTTAAAATTGGTTTCTTGAGTTGTGTAACTTTTCTCCGAAACGGTGCGAAATAATTTCAACCTGCTATTTAAAGTGTTGAAACAGAATTCGATATCACAATTGCCATTCATTTTTTTCTCAGTCGATTGTCAGTGGATGTGTAAAACGGAATTTTTCTTTGCTGTAAACGGGCTCTAGAAATCCCTTATTGCCTATTCAAGTGCTTTTGTTACATTTAGCTGAGTAATCGTAAACAATGGGATGCACATGCTTCATTGTTCAACTCAAGATAGAATAGTAAGTCACTGATCAAAAATAGTCTCAGTAATAATTTCACAAAAGATTGGTAATACCCAGAATTGAATTAAACTTCACAGCTCAAAACTATCTAACTACATCACGATAAATGGGACTAAAAAATTAAGCACCTTACTGAAGTTCCACAATTTCGTAAATTACATACTTATTAGTAATTTATTTTACTATCGTGAAAAGGGAACCAAGATCACCCAAAAGGCGTTAAATCTTCTTTCCACTCTTCGAAACTTTGGATAAATGAGTTCCAACACCACCTAAAAGAAAGACTTTTCTTAGACTGCCCTTAAGTAAACACGGGTGTCGCGCTACAAGGATACCCAAGCGATCTTTTTCTGCTGGAAGTTTTGAAAGTTTGGGTTGCGAGTTCGAATCCAACCAAACACCATCGTGTACAAAGGGGGCTGGTGCACGTTAAATCTGTCGTGGCCTCAAATGTCCTCACGTTGGCGTGGTGTGAAAGTTTGGACAGTGGGGTGCCAGCTCAGATATTGCCTCTTCATCTGACCGTGGTTCAAATTTACGTGGTGTTGTCCTCGGATCTTTAACTTTGGGATTGATTCCGGACCGTCACCAATAGCCCGTTTTATTGCTCTAGTGCGACGTTAATTAAAATACCAACCTATTACTTGATATCGAATGTCTTGTATATGGTGCGACATGGCCTTGAGCCATAAAACCCCAAAACAACCAACCAGGGATATCCAACCGATCTTTTTCTGCCTTTTCCCACTATTCTATCTCCCTGCCCTTTTTTCCCTATCACGACGTGTCCTCAGGGCCACATATTTAGGTGTGTGCGGGCATCACAATGCCAAGGTGCCCGAGTGATCTTTTCTCCCTCGCCTACCCTTTTTGCTTTTTCTTCCTCTCATTGTATTATGTCTTGTGTTTGGAGCATCTTGACCAAATATGGCCCTGTTGCCATAAAACCCGAAACCAACCAACCCTTTTACATTTTTTTTTACTTAACGTTGTCTTGTGTTTGGCAGAGCCATATCCGCAGCTTGGCCGGATATGGCTCTTGCTCCACATAACCTAAAACTAACCAACCCCGGTATTATGGTACCAGCGCCTTTTCCTGCATGTGTTGCCCCATACAGCCATTTCATTCATTAAAAGGCGACACTGCACTCAAAACCTTCACCTGATCAAACGGATGCATCTCATCCTTCCGATTTTTACTCATTTCCTGCGACTAACCCTCACCCTTGAAACTTTTCCCATTTCATCTGATGGGATGTGGATGGCAGATAAAGAACATAGATACTAAAGAAACTCATAAATCCACCGGATTCGTTCTGTTGAGTATTTCCCTACGAGAATGGCGCACGAACAACCCGGCCACTCGGGGATGTCACCGCGCCTGCATGTTTATGTTCAAAGGGGCTGCTTAACCCCCTCCCCTGTTTTCTTGTTTATCTGTCACTTGCGAGGGGACTGCCTGCTGAAAACCAACCTCCCAGCTTTGCTCTGCGTTGTTACTTGTTAATAAACACCTGTTATTTGTTAATCCTGAGTTCTATTCTGTTAACTCACAAAGCACAGAACGGGATCGATTGACGTGTCCAAACACGTTCATTAATATAGCTCGTTGTGTTGCTTCAAACTCTTGCTCCCGCTGTGTTGCGATTAGGCGGCGCGGGTTCAATTCCTGTCAGGTACTTTCCCTCCCTGGGTGTATTTCTCTCATCTGTGTCAGTAAACCTGTCATTGTGTGTCTGTCTATTACTTGATATTGTGTGTATATTACTTGATATTGTGTGTATATTACTTGATATTGTGTGTATATTACTTGATATTGTGTTACTTGATATTGTATGTCGTGTCTGGCGCAGCATGGCCAAATATGGCCCTTGCGCCATAAAACCCCAAAACCAACCAGCCCTCTGTGTTGCGTGGTGTGCAAGTTTGACGCGAGTTCAACTACCAACTTACCTACCTTTTATGTCAGTAAAACTTTGTGTGTGTTTGGTCCATTCACTTGACATTGTTTTGGCACGGTTTGTCAAATGTGGTCCTTGCGCCATTAAACCAACTTGGTCTACCTTAGACCTCGAATACTGGTACCATGGTGCCAGCGCCTTTTCCTTCATGGGGTTCCTCGTGCGGACCTTTCATTCATTAAAAGGCGAAACTACACCCCAAACCACCTGATCAAACGGATGTCTCTCATCCTTCCGATTTTTACTCATTTCCCATGACTACTCTTACCCTTGATACTCAAACCTTTCCCATTTCAGCGGATGGGATACGACACAAGATAAAGAGGAACACACACGAAACAAACTCGCATTCCTACCGGCCCCGTTCATTAATATGTTCAGACACACTTGAATGAATTAAGCATACCGTTCACGTCTATCCCCACGCGTTCGAGACGTTACACAACGGAATTGAGGACTCGGAACACGAACCGACGTTACGTGAATTCGAGCGCTGTGGACATTTTATTTTAAATCATTCGTGTGAACTTTTTCTTCCGTACAGTGAGGCATTTTGGTAAACAGAACTTCACCTTGATTTTGAAGATAGTCGGAGGTCGTTTGACAGCGCTCGAGAATTTTCACGTCGTGCCGTGGTAATTAAACTACATTGGTGACCCTGGACGGCTTCGAGCCATCTTGGTTGTCGCAGGATTGTCTTTCCATGTCCCGTGGAGACGTTTGGCTTCGTAGACAGTTTATTAATCCGTCACCGATTTTCATTGCCATTTTTTAAAAATTAAACTTAGAAATGAACCACGTATAACTTTCAATTTATCGAAGTAATACATAGGTTCCTTGAGTGAGTTGGTTGTTTTCGGGTTTTATGGCGCTAGGGCCATATTTGGCCAAACTGCGCCAAGCACAAGGCAGACAACACAATGAGAGAGAAAGAAAAAGCAGAAGTCTAGGCGAGGGTGAAAATGAAAGGTGGGAAAGATCACTTTCCTTTGAGTGAGACGGGGTCGCGGGAACCCAGTTGGAAGATTAATGGAATGGCAACCACAGGATTGCGAGTTCGAAATTCAATCCAACCAGACCGTCGTGTTCGTGGGGGGCACGTTAAATCCGCCGTGGCCTTGAATGGCGTGGTGTGCAAGTTTGGAGAGTGGGGTGCCAGCTCAGGTGTCGACCTGGTCATCTGACAGTTGTTCAAAATGACAAGGTGTCCTCGGATCTTTCACTTCGGGGTTGATCCGGGACCGCCGCCAATAGCCACTTTGTGTTGCTATAGTGCGACGTTAATTAACTACCTACCTTTGAGACTCGAACACAAAGACACTATCAGAACTGTTCCTGGGATATTCTTTGACTGCTTTATGATGTTAAAAAATAAATTAACCCGAGAAAACCGTGCGGTACCGTTTGTACCAGTGAAAATGGGTTCAGAAATTTACGATTTCCTCCTATAAATATCAATTTTTTTTAAAGTTTGATAACAGATGTCGTTTTATAAGAGTGAAGAAACAGTTCGAGGTGTATTCACAACAAAAATAGGCTTTTACTAGATTAATAATACAAAAAGTATGTACTAAAGAAATTAAAATTTGAAAAAAAAATTAATTCCGGCTTTTTCCCAGGTTAAGAAAAATCTTTTTAGAATCAGGTATTTTTAACACTCCAAGTGGTTTGAACGAGATATCACGGCAATCAACAGCTGACCAATGTTGCTAATGACGAGACATATCGTCATAAAGATATTGCCAATTTTAATGGTGACGAGATCAAGATCTTGTCGTTTTTCTTCTATTGACGGGATATCTCGTCCATCGAAATCTGCGAATGGTTTTGCTGATGACGAAATACCTCGCCAAGACAACCACCAGGAGGGTTAATTACAAAGATATTAAAGCAATTTACCACAGTAAAAGTACAACTAACACTATTGCGTAATTTTATTGCTGAACGGTTCTGTTTTGAATTGGAGGCATACAGCGGCTCTATCTCGGCCGACCTTATTTTTTTCCTGTCGACGTACATATGCATATGCGTACATATGCACGCCCAGAAACACCCCAGGAACGACTACGGGAACTTATAACGCATGTTTTGTTAATATTTACACCGCACTGATCAGTATGCTGTGGAGAAGACCATTACGCACTTGTCTGCCCTGGTATAAAAATGTTCCTGGTCACTTTCAATAGAAAGGTTCCTCGGTGAATGAGCCCTCAGGAGCACATGTTTAAGTGTGTGCGGGCATCACAACCCCAAGGTACCCGAATGGTCTTTTCTTTTCCCATGGGGTTTTCTGTCTGGTAAAAACGGGAGTAGCGCTCTCGGAATACCCAAGCGATCTTTTTTGCTTTCATCCTACTACACTATTCCCCAATTGCTCTTTTTTCACCTTTCAGGACATTTTTTACTTGACGTTCTCTTGGTGTTTGTCGCGCCTTAGCCATATACAGTGCAACTTGGATAATTCGAAGCTGAAGGGACCACTAAAAAAATTCGAATTATCCAAAACTTCGAATTAAAAAAGTTCCATCTTTTAACTTTAATTTCAGGTCCACTGAATGCTTGAAAAGATTATTCTGTCAATAAGTAAATATTTATTCAGAAAGATCATGGTATGAAAGACTTAAACATTATATGTATGTAAACAAAATAAGATTTACATTACGTAAGCTACAGCACATATTACATGTACTGTAGCTTACGTAACAGGTGGCGGGAAGGGGAGTCTCAGCTTTCACGTGTCGAACAGGTGGGGGTATTCCGTCGATGATTTCTTAACGATGAAAGGCCGAAAAGTCGTTATGGTTCGAAAGTTTTTATAAAAAACTTCGAATTAAGGAAGTTGAACTTCGAATTATCCACGATTTTTTAACATTGATTTAATGAGAAGTTCAAGGGACTAAGAGAAATCTTCGAATTAACGACGATTTCGAATTAGAGACGTTCGTTTTATCCAAGTTGCACTGTATTTCCCTTGCGCCATAAAACCCCAAAACAACCAACCTTTGAATTCAGGGTTAGTTTGAGTCCTTATGGCAATTAAAAATGGAATCAGAGCGACGTATTTGGTGGTTTTTAATCATGAAGTGCTTTACATAACCAATAGAAAAGGGCTCGAATTCAGAGGCGTAGCCAAGGGGAGGCCACAGGGGTGTAGACCCCCGGCGTCAGTGTCTAAAGTGGTGGCATTTAAAAAATATTTTGCTAAGTTTTGTGAATTTTATTGAAAAAAATGTTTTTTAATTCTAAGCACAATTTTGTCACAAGTATTTTCCACTGCTATGCATGTGAAATGAAAGCTTTCATGTACTCCATAGCCAAATATGGTTCTTGCACCATAAAGCCCAGAAACAACCAAAAAACCATTCGTTTTCCTATTGATTACTTGCAAATTAATTTTTTTACCTGCTACTTTGAGTATGCAGGACTTAGTTATTTTCTTGTTTCATATCCAGGAAAAGTGAAGAAAGTTAGATTTGTCAAAATCGTACTTTATACTTCGAATTCTTGAGCTTCTTCGAACTTGCCATTTCGGAATCGATAGGTCCACATTCAAAGAACTACCGAAGTTATCGTCGAAAAAGACGTGTTGAAATGGCAGGATCGACGTTCATGAAGGAAGAGGATATCCTATTTTCCCATCAGATTTTATCACCTACCGCCAGGCTACATTTATCTACTGCCACCCAAAAGTTGTTACATGCATTCTTTTTCAAAGCTAAAACATTTTTAAAAGCTTACATAGCTTAAAGTGCCTCAAGTGAATTTTATAATTAGGGTATGTAAGAGTATAACTTACAAGCCAAACAAATACATTAAGATCCGTATATATTATGCCCGTATGTATTATACGTATACTTTAAGGGGCTGCGGTACGTTTGGAAAAGTAGTGGATTAGTAACCCGAGGATTGCAAGTTCGAAACCAGATCAAAGACCGTCGTGTACACAGGGGCTGGTGCACGCTAAATTTGCCGGGGCCTCAAATGCCCTGCGGACGTATGGAGAGTGGGGTGCCAGCTTAGGTGTTGGCCACGTCATCTTACCGAGGTTCAAAATGGCGAGGTGTCCTCGGATCTTTTCCTTTGGGTTTGATCCCGAACCATCGCTGACAGCACGTTGTACTGATCCATTGCAACTTAAATTCAACTGCCTATCGACTACCTCGGTAGGTAGTTAATTTACGTCGTTCTGGAGCAACACAACCAGCTATTGGCGACGGTCCAGGATCGATCCCGAAGGGAAAGTTTCAAGGACAACGCCTCGTAATTTTGAACCACGGTCAGATGACGAGAACAACGCCTGAGCTGGGACCCCACTCTCCAAACTTCCACACCACGTTAACTTGAGGACATTTGAGGCCACGAAAGATTTAACGGGCACCAGTTCCCGTGTACACTGCGGTCTCTAGCTGAACCGAGTTTCGAACTCGTAACCCTTGGTTGCTAATCCGTTGCTCTTCCAACCGGATGGGGCTACCACTGATGGGGCTACCACGCCCCATCCGACTCCCTCGGAATTTATTCTTTGGAATTCTTATCGGCGATGTGCTTAAATCGTATTAAAAAAACAAGCCGACTGACGTCACGTTCAGAATACGTACAGAAAACGCGTATTGCCGTAGAAACGCTACCAGCACCTACATTTAACTTGACAAAAAATGTCTCAAAAAGAGACTCCTCAATTATAATCAGTCGTATTTAATTAAAATACATATTTAGCTCAAGCCTTTAACACCACACGTATGAAATATACACTTTTAGGATAAAGCAACATGTGGTTGTTCCTACATAAATGCCTTAATTTGTCATTAGACAGAAATAACTACCGTCATATTTCATGTTTGCGCCACTCGTTGCGAAAGAAAAAGCAGCTTTTTTCAGACGCTGTTGATTAATAGTTAATTACACAGCAATAACTTGTTCAGTGGTAAAAGTCATTTGTCTTGTTGGACATTACTATGATAATGTGCAAATTGATTTTCGAAGGGACTGGAATCTTTATTACAAAGAACTCAAGATACATACAAAAAGCCCACGGGAAAATAAGGTTGTTAATAAAAGTAAAGATCAAGAATTGGTCGTGAATCAAGAATTATAGAAAAATTGAGCGTAAACTTTTTTCATTGCGCACCATGCGTAATGAAAATGTATCTGAATTTACCACTTTGTCTTTTCCCGGAGCTGAAATCGGGTTTGATCCCAGACCGTCGCCAATAGCCCGTTGTGTTGCTCTATTGTGACGTTAATTAAATATCTATCTACCCGGAGCTGAAATCTGAATACTTTATCAAGTTACATTTTTTAAAGAATAGACCTGTAAAATATTCTTTGAAACTTTTCCCTTGCTTATTTTCAACTTCTGCGTTGGCGTTGCTTTTGGACTTTTTACGAAGTGTATGTTTCCCTGGAGGTTTTTGGAGAGGGGTGCCAGCTCAGGTGTGACCTCGTCATCTGACCGTGGTTCAAAATTACGTGGGGTTGTCCTCGGATCTTTTCCTTCGGGTTTGATTCCGGACCGTCGCCAATAGTACGTTGTGTTGCTCCAGTGTGACGTTAATTAAAATACCTATCATGGAGGTTTATCCTAATTCAATAAGAAAGATTGGTTTGGGGGTTTTATGGCACAAGGGCCATATTTAGCCATGCTGAATCAGACAAGATATACAATATCAAGTAATATACACACAATGAAAGTTTTACTGGTACAGAAGAGAGAAATACACCCAGGGAGGAATGCACCTGACAGGAATCGAACCTGCGCCCCTTACGACTCGACGGTTGCTAGCGCAGTGGGCGTACCCAATGATCCACACGGCCTCTCAATAAGAAAGAATAAAACATCTTAATTGTTCATGAAGCTATATAATATGGTTTCTGAAAACAGAACTTGGTTTTCCCATATATAATTTTACTCGTAAGTGAAAACAATATTTTAGCATGAAAGAATTTTTTGTATAGCTATATTCAGCTTTAATGCCACGATATCTTGATTGTATAACCTGAGTAATCATACATAAAAAGCTATTTTATTTAGATTTAGAAATATACTTTTTTTAAGATATCTTGCTGAAAAAGTAGTCTCACACATGTCTGAATAAGAAAACATCAATATTACACACAAATAGTTTTACAATACTCTACTTTTTTTAACATATAATACTTTATGGTTTTCCTATCCCGAATCGAAGTTTATGAGTCGTTGATTCGATTCCTTATCCTGTCTGCATTTCTCTCTTCCATGTTAGTAAAACTTTCTCTGTATGTCACTTGGTCACACTTGAGTCGTTTGATCACACTTGACATGTCTGCATCGTGTCTGGAGTTAGCTTGGCTAAATATTGGCCTTGCACCATTAACACCCAACCAACCTGAATCGAAGTATAAATACAGAGTGGCCATAAAATAACTTCCACTCTGGTCGGTTGGTTTGTTGGGGTTTTATGGCACAAGGGCCATATTTGGCCAAGCTGCACCAGACACAAGACATACAATATCAAGTAATAAACACACAATGAAAGTTTTACTGACACAAAACAGGGAAATACACCCAGGGAGGAATGCACCTGGCAAGAATCGAACCTGCGCAATGTTTACTCTTTGGAGACATCTGTAACTAAATCGAATAAGCGGAATGGAACCAGATATTGAGACTTTTAAAGACATTGGGAGATGTATTCCGTGCAAAAATTTTTTGCAGTACCTAAAGTCACCGATAAAGGAAAATTTGGTGCTGTTGGAGTCGAAATCAGTCGATCATTTGCATTAAAAGCAGACAAAATGAATTACGTAGCGCTTCGACTGCGTAAGGAACAACCATGCCACTAATTCCAGCTGAATGTGTGTAGCGTTGAAATTAAAAAGAGACTAGCAATAGACACACAAATTAATATAAAGGTAGGTAGGAAGTTAATTAACGTCGCACTAGAGCAACGCAACGGGCTATTGGTGACAGTCCGGGATCAATCCCGAAGAGAAAGAATCGAGGACACAGTCATTTTGAACCACGGTCAGATGACGAAGTCAACACCTGAGCTGGCATCCCACTTTCCAAACTTCCACACCAAGGCAACGTGAAGACCTTTTCATAGGGTGCCAGATCGGGTGTCGATCCAGCCATCTGATCGTGGTTCAAAATGACGAGATGTCTTGGGATATTTCCCTTCGGTATTGATCCCGGGCCGTCGCCAATAACACTTTGTGTTGCTCCAGTGCGACTTAAATTCAACTACCAACCACCGTTTTGGAATAACTCGAGTTAATTTTTTATTTTTTAATAACTATTGGAATGAGGAAAGAAAGTTGCAAGAAATAACACCTGAGAAACGTTTCGATATGACAAATAAGAGAAAAGGAGCAGACAATTTTTTTTTACGAACGTACAATCTGTTTTAATGACCAATACACGAATAGCAAAGCGGTGCTATTTTCGTCTTTCCGTTCAGTTTTTATGACCTTGAATAAAAATATCCGTAGACTTTGTCTATTCGGAATTCGTTTCTTGATTTCATAACAAAAGAAATAACGAACGGAAACCTTGAAATAAAATTCCTATTAACAGTTCGCGTTCCACATGTTTTCTGGACGCGTGCGCTTGTGTAATGGTCTGGGTGAGATGTTATCACTTTAGACCTAGTCACTTATGACCCACCAACTTAGAAATTTGCATTTGTTCTAATCCAAAAGAATGAATCCGCTGCATTTTAATTTGAACTAATTTATGCGAATCCGCTTAAGAAATAATTGCGTAATTCGTATTGTTCTACTGTTTTCTTTTAGAGACATGAAATACAATTAAACCGTAAATATTTTTCCAACGCATTTTTGTTTCAAATGTAAATGAGTTGTAGACTTTTGATGATTTAAACTTTCGATTTTTGTATTCATACTCGGGAAATACTTCGTATTGTGAATACTACGGTTACGTAGGGGTTAATTCTCATAGCCATATGAAGATGTCAATTGATTCAATGAATAACGAGGCAGATGAAAAATATAAAGAAACTTTAATACAAATTTATAAAAAATTCAACAAACAATAGGCTGGCTTGTCTACCAGCGTAGTGTGTTCTCAAATAAAAGTCTAAATAAGAAAGCTAATATGCCCCGATTATTCGTGATCGCTGCATTCTAAAGATATTTAATTTGCAACTAGCTCAGCACGGTCAAAGAGAAAGCTAATTTGTTTGATCCATTGCCAGTCACGTAAATAACTTTCATGCGTAGACCTATGCCACCACAATACAAATTTGCTTGTTTTACAACATGAAATGTAGAAGTACCATTTTATAATTTAAATCTAATTAAAACAGTAAAACTTTAGATACTAAAGCTGAATTCAAATAGGAAGTTCAAAGCGACACACGCGGACCAATCGGAGCGTTTTCACCTCTCGCGCCAGCTTCTGTGATTAGTCAGTGTTGCTTTGAGCATTGCGATTACTATTTGATTGCGGCTTTAAGATATACAAGACCTCTATCGGTTGGTTTTGGGGTTTTATGGCGCAAGGGCCACATTTGACCAAGACCTCTATCGGATGTATCAAGCAGGATAGCGCAAAAGGACCGTAGCATTCTATATTTAGTTTTCTTTTCTCACATATTTGTGTATTGCTCTTCAAAATTAGAATTTTAGAATCCTGAAAATGGAAACAGTTATACCAAGTTCTCAAAGCTCTATCGAAGTGAAAAACACTTAAATGCTTTCAAAATAAAATTTTTGTACGTATATATAGTACTTTCTCCAAAGATTTGCTTAATGATACATTTATAAATCAGTTTAATTTTCTGTAAGTCAACTTTTTAACCAATATTTTTGCTTCATAAATTAATCATTAATCGTCGTGCATAGACGAGATCAACCATGTGTATAATTTGCATTTATAATTCAAACAGAATTTGCCACTTAATTTACATCAAGGCCAGGGTCGCCCGGTTGGAAGACCGGATAAGTATCCGGAGATTTGCGAGTTCGAGACTCGGTTCAACCAAAAACCGTCGTATACATGGGTGCTGGTGCACATTAAACCTGTCGTGGCCTCAAATCCCTCACGTTGGCGTGGTGTGGAAGTTCGGAGAGAGGGGTATCATCTCAGGTGTTGACCTCGTCATCTAGCCGTTGTACACAATTACGTAACGTTCTCGGTTCTTTCCCTTCGGGATTGATCCCTGACAGTCGCCAATAACCCATTGTGTTGCTTCAATGCGACATTTATTGAACTACCCTCCCCAACCAGCATCCAAAAATTAAAGAATGAAATATTCACTCTAGAAAATCTCTAGGGAATTTTTTTCATCACCCAATAAAAACAGACAAGCACAAACCAGTATCCAGAAATGAGAGGATGAATACTTTGCTTTGACTCGTCCCTGGGACAATACGGTCTCAACCGTCCTGCAAAGCATTCAACTACCATTATTACCCCACCACGATTCACAGCTTCCATTCCCATTCCACAGCACTTCCGGACACAGCCAGCAAACAACCGCAAGACATGGACACTGACTTCCCTTCACGATTCTCTATTGAGGCCGAGCGGTAGCATGGGAAGCCGAGGGTCCACGAAGGAATTCGAATGGCGACATAAACGCTCCAGATCCAGCAAACAATGGGTCCTTGCCACCGGAGAATGAAGACATCCGCAAATACCACCCCCCGCTTCTTAAAGTCCTCCGGAGAACGTGACTGCCGAATCTTTTTATTAATAGGACAACAATAAACTCCCGCTAACAGCCGAGGCGTTCAATCAACCGACCACTCCTACCCCTCTGCTGCATAGTCTCTATTGAGAGGGAACTAAATAGTTCTTTTTATCTCCCACTGTGTTCAAATTAGGTCGGTCTATTGTCCAGGAAGTGTAAGGATCTTGGAGACTATGGAATTTGAATTCATGTTTCCTTTGGAAGGTAGGAATTGATGGTTCCTATATCGATGGACGTCCACGGTAGCCCAGTTGGAAGAGTAACGGATTGGCTACCGAAGGGTTACCATATGAGTCGACATGCTTACAAAGAGTCGTGTTCGCTGGGGCTGGTGCGCGTTAAATCTGTCGTGGCCTCGAATGTTTTCACGTTGGTAGATGTTTGGAGAATGGGGTGCTATCTCGGGTATTGACCTCGTCATCTGACCGTGGTTCGAAATTACGAGGCGTTGTACTTTGATCTCTCCCTTAGGGATTGATCCCGGAACGTCGTCAATAGCCCGTTGTGTTGCTCCAGTGTGACATTAATTCTATCTACAGCGATGGGGGTTTATGTGGTGTAGGTTCGATTCCTGGTGTGGAGCCGTCGTGGCTCAGTGGGTATGCCCACTGCGCTAGCATTCTTCAAGTTATAGGCGGCGCAGGTTCGATTCCTGCCTGGGTGTATTTCTCTCTTCTGTGTCAGTAAAACTTTCATTGTCCGTATTCGCTTTCAATGTCTTCAAGAAACTTTTTGAACTGTAGGTGATTAAGGTCATGGGATTTGATAAAATTAATTGTTGAAACCCCAACTTTCATAACATGTTCAAATCCTAGTTTAATCCTAGTTACCCTAGGTGTAACCTAAATTACCTGTAACCAATTACCTATCGTGTGACTTATTAAAGTTAAAATGGTGAGGCGGGCCGCCAGCAGATCAATGGAGGGCCGCGGTCTGTGCATCCCTGTTTGTAGACTGAAATTTTTGAATTCTTATTTCTTTCGGGTCGGGTTGGTTTTGGGGTTTTATGGCGCAATGGCCATATTTGGCCATGCTGCGCCAGACACAAGATATACAACATCAAGTAACAGACAGACACACACAATAAAAGATTTTTACTGACACAGAAGAGAGAAATACACACAGAGGGAGGAACATATTTCTTTCAGAAGGTAGGAATTAATTTGTTTCTCTGCCAATGAGGTTTTAGGCGGCACAAGATCTATTCCTGATGGTAACGTAACCTGGGTGTATTTCTCTCCTGTGTCAGTAAAACTTTTCTTGTGTACGTCCTTTTCTTGACGTCGTTTGGTTTGGCTTTGCAAAATTTTGTCCTTTCGCCATAAAACTCAACTAACCTATACCGATAAGCATTCGTCTTTGTTACTTGTTGAATATTGTGTTGCAGTTTAAATTTTAAAGCACGAATAGAAAATGCTGCACTCCTAGACGAATAGTACAACTCAAAGAGGTACTTTTTAAATTGAGCCCATAAGGGCATGACTGAAACCAGGGGCGTTCCTGAGGGGTGTGTTGGGAGCTCACTTACACGTTCTCAGAAAAAAAGGCGGACGAATGACATTCATTGTGTGCCTGCAACTTAAAAAAATGCCAATAAATTTTTCGACATTGTTTATTTTTATGTCTACATATAAGTTTCTTTTTTCGATTGTAATGACACACACACTTGTTTAGAACTTTATATAGAGGTAGGATCTGGGGGTCCCCGAGAAATTCGAAAAGCCTTGATACTGTAATGTGCAGTCTGTTTTCTAGATTCAAAAATTATACTTGGCCATACTTGGGATACGCATTTTTATTTCATGAAGGGTCAGTCATCTAAACTGGTACCGGGTCCATCATCTGACTTTGTACTAATAACAGTATGCACAATGCGTCACAATTCTGATTACTAATAAGAAATCAAGTATAATCAGAAAATTTGGCTCTTTCTTTTCCAAAGATTTGTATTTTTTGAGTTGCAAGCGTTTTTTAGGGACGATAACGAATAGTATTGATAAGCCTCAGTGTTTGGTTTGGTTTGGTTGATTTTGATATGTCGTTCTACGGTATGGTAATTGTTTGCTACCGAGGGCTAACAGTATGTCGTAGCATCTCTAAATAAAATTTGTAGATCATAAATGAAATGTAACGATGTCAATTTTAGATTTCATTTGGTTCTTCATCCACATAAAAAATTGCAAAAAGAAAATCGCAATTATCTAACTCTGTCCCTATATCAAGTTTATGTTAATATGTGACTGAGTCCATTTCTAACGAGACTTCGCTTGGCCAAACCTGGGACTTGTGCCATAAAAATTCAATCAATCTAACGAAACTTCATTGTTAGTTTATCTACCATGAGACAGATTGGAATTTTTTTAATGATTGATATATTAAAGAGTAATAACACTTTGAACCAGATCGATAATATAGGAAAAGTGCTCTAATGGAACATTTGCATTGAGAAATGTGATGATGATAGTTAATGATAACAATAATGGTAACGATTATATGTTAACAACATTAAAAACTCGATTATAAAAGTAGGGATAATGGAAGCTGAATTGAAATATAGGGGACTCATTGGAAATTTGAAATTTTATAAAGGATCAGAGAAGCTAATTATTAATTTTTTATCGTCTAAAACTTAATAAAAAGTAAAGAGAAAGTTCTAAAACACTATCGCTGCTAAAAAGTATTAATGGTTAAAATACACTGCTGGCCACCCAAATTGCAACACCAAGAAAGACAAGAGATATCACAACAAAATTTATTTTGTAGATAACATGTTGACCAAGTATCAAATGATTAAATTTATAGACTTCTGTGAAGTGTGGTTCCTGCCAAAATCAGTAGCCAGAGTAGCCGCCATTGTTGGAGATCACCGCTGCCACACGCCTCGGCATTGATTCAAAGAGACTTTGGATGTATTCTTGGGGTACAGCAGACCAAGCAGCTTCCACACGTTGCCAAAGTTGATCTGGTGTGGCAGCTGGGGATGTATTCTGGGTCAATCGTTGAGCAACCGTGGACCACATGTTTTCTATCGGCGAAAGATCCGGAGAGCGAGCTGGCCAGGGAAGCAATTCAATCTGGCTATTGACGAAGAACCCTTGGACAATGCGTGCCACGTGTGTTCGTGCATTATCCTGTTGAAATATGGCTGTGGGCAAGCCCTGAAGGTAAGGAAGGACAACTGGCTCCAACACCTCGGAGATGTAGCGCTGGCTGTTTAAAGTACCGGCAATGCGTACTAGAGGAGTGCGAGAGTGATATCCAATACCGCCCTATACCATAATACCAGGTGCAGGACCAGTGTGGCGGTGCATAACGCAGCTGTTCAGCATCCTCTCTCCACGGTGTCTCCAGACTCGAATCCGACCATCGTGGTGTTGCAGACAGAAGCTTGACTCGTCAGTAAAGACAATTTCATTCCATTCTGCCGTCCACATCCTTCTTTCATCGCACCATTGGCGGCGGAAACGTCTGTGGTTCTGCGTCAAGGGTAGACGAAGCAATGGATGTCTTGCGGACAGACCACTCTGCTGTAAACGGCGTCGAATGGTACGCGCAGACACTGGATGATGCGGTACAGACTGAATGTGCTGTGCTGTGGTTCGTGATGTGGCTGAGCGATCCGTCACTGCCATACGCACAATATGCCTGTCATCACGTGAAGTGGTGCACTGAGGTGGATGCGATCGAACACGTCGGTCCGTCGTACCCTCCTGCATCCAACGATCACATATCCGCATTACAGTTGTTTTGTTTCGTCCAACACGACTACCGATTTCCCTGAAAGATAATCCACAATCTCGGTAGGCCACTATCCTTCCCCTGTCGAACTCGGATACTTGATCAAAAGATGATCGCTGTTTTCTACGAGGCATAATTGATCGTTTTTTTTTGAAAAAAACCACAAGAAAAACACAATTGCCGTACTTGAAATCGTCGAAATCTCCAAGCCTTAAATAGCGCTTTGAAGTGGCGCCACAGGCGCGCGTGATGTGCGTCTGCGCTGAAATTCTAATCATTTGCATATCTCACCTCCGCTAATGCATGTTGTAAATTTCATATTATTTGCATGCTTCCTTCAGGGTGTTGCATTTACGGTGGCCAGCAGTGTATTTGTAAAGAAAGTCGCATGAAAACAATACTGGAGACTCAATCTTTACTTCGTGAAAGTATGACAGTAATGTTTTAAGGTGTTAGAGCGAATTTTTTACCAAAAAATACGATTCTTTGAAAAATGATGAAATTTAATTCATACTTTGCAGTTGTGTGTGGAATTTTATTAAACTTTTGTGGGTATTGAATAATCTACACCTGGTCCTCCACTGCAATTTTCACTGAGGGAATAAAAAGTCCTTCCCAAACGCAATTACCAGTGAAGCATCAGTTAAATATAATTGATTTGTTTGTCCTCCGATTCCTCAACACATTTACGATTATACCCACCTTTACGACTCGAATTAAACCACAACAAAGAAAGAAACAATAACCACAGATACTCTTCCTTCTACGATCATTATAAACCATATGTGTGTGTGCGAAAAAAACCCAATAAATTGCGAAGTTAACAGAAAAAAAGTATTTTTCGAAAGTTTCGGAACAAATGACATTTCATCAGACGCTTGGAACAACTTGTTTATCGAAGGAATCGAAACCTTAATTGCCGGTGTGGATTAGAAACTGCGCCATATTTCGAGGGGAGGAAACAGCTCAAGAAAAAGGGAACAAACGGAAGAAAAAACGACAAAAACTCACGCGAAAGGGAAGGTAAAAAAAAGAAGAGTAGCCAATTCGATTCCAGTTTTCAAGGACGTGCTTGGAAGTAACCATTCCATGACCACGACGGAAGCAGAGAAATAATGGAGATCACCATGGCCTCATTTTGACCAAACCGTAACAATCATGCGAAAGAGATCGAAATTTGCAGTTCCTTTTCAATTTGCAGCTCCATTTTTCAACTTTTCTTTGTTGATGGGGATAAAAGAGGGGGAGATTATTAATCGATGATTCATTGAGACGTTAAACTGAACGCACAGGATCACTTAATCTCGGACCAAGGAAACTTGCCATCTTTGTATCGAATTGAGCAGACGGAATCGTTTATCTCGATTGGTTTTCGTGACATTATAATTTGCACTTGCGAGCTACCGGAGAAAGTTGTTCAGTCTTCTGGAACAGTTCGATTGCTCTTGATTTATTACTCGGCGAAGTACTCTTTCAATAGTTTTTATTCAGATCAAAAGAGGTTAATCAAGATTTCCACGAAAGAAAAAGTTGAGTCTGGTCTAAAGTTTATAAAGTTTCGAATATTCTTCCGTGTAGGTTCAGGGTGAGCTAGCTACCCATGAGGTTGGTTGGGCTTAGAGTTATGGTGCAAAGCCATATCTGGACAAGCTGCGCCAAACGACGTCAAGTAAATGGGCATGAACACGCAAGGAAAACTTTACTGACTCGGAAAAGAAATACACCAAGGGAGGAATCGAAACCCTATCCATAAAGAGGGTTGGTTATTTTGGGTTTTAAGGCGCAGGGGCCGTATTTAGTCAAGCTGCACCAAACACAAGACAGACAACATCAGGTAAATGGACATACACGTCATGCAAGTTTTACTCACAGATGAGAGAAATACAACCAGGATAAATTATAAGAATTGAACATGCGCCGCCTACAAATCTTGGAGTGCTAGCGTAGTGGTCAAAGCCACTGAACCAAGGTGACCCTCTCATCTTGGGACAAATCCAGTCCATTATTTCCCTTCGACCTTCTCAACCATCCCGTCGAATAAACGCAATTTTAACAAGACTTCGCATCGGACACGTTTCAAGCAGACATCTTTTGTTAGGAGAGAATGCCCTTGTGTGTGGCTCGTATGGATTCCTTATACCATCCATCATATTTGTATAGAATGCCCTGTTTTTAAACATCGCAGAAACGTTTTTAGTACTTCTAATTTAACATTGCGGAACTTAATTGGGGAAAAACCTCATTCAAACATTTAAAAATTTTTACATACTATTGACTTTTTAAACTGTGTATAGATTTTACTTTATCATATTAATTGCATCATAAAATACATCATGTAAATATTCACTGTATCATTTACAGTATATTATAAATCGCGTTGCTGGACAACGTGTTTTTAAACTATCGTCTCATTTAATACAAATTATTACTCATTCATCATGTTTTAATATTGGTCTGGTGATAATTATATCTTGAAATCTATTTTTATCCTGCGTTTGGTGCAGCTTATACATTTCTGTATCTTGCGCCATAAAATTCAAAACAACCAACCTCTTGGAACAACAGGGACAAATGTTAACAATCCAATTAACTTCATTGATAGAGTTATACCTATATACAAACAATTACAATAGGTTTGAGATCGACACTCTTCAAGTGCCTCATCATTGATTCTGATGAGTTCCTTTTGGTAAAGGTACTAATTTCTACCAAATTATGTCCTGAAACACCATATAATTTTCAGATTATCGAACATCCTAATTTTGTATTAAAAAATATGAGAAAATGAAGGTTCATATTCGTCTGAAATTTCGACCAAAGCTTTCTTATGGGGTTTACTGTCTTTATAGTAAACACCGGGGTCGGGCTCCCAGGGTACTCAAGCGATTTTTTTCTGCTTTTATCCCACTACCTCTGTTCCTCAATCCCTCTTTTTCCCCTTTCACGACATTTTTACTCGTTGTTTGGCGCAGCTTGGCCAGCTGTAGCCATTAAGGCTTAAAACCCTTAAACAAACCAACCAACGCTTTCTTATACAAGAACACATAAACAATTTATTAGGGTGAGGAAAACCAAATATTTAAAGTTTAATATAAACTGATTACTGCTATGTCCCTCCATTATGTTTAAGAAATCATTTTTACCACACTCCAGACCCTTCACAAAGGTTTACATTCTTATTTGTTTAATCTTACCATTGATATAACTAAAATGCTTTCCAATGCTATTCCATGACGTCACGCTTGTGGCGACACAACTTACTATTGTCAACGATCCGGGATCAATCCCAATTGGAAAGTTCAGATGTTTCAAATAGGACAGCTAAGAGCAGAGAATATGAAAATTGTTTTCCTCGGCAGTGAAAAGTATTTTACAATGGATGAACCAAAGCTGATAAATGCGTTTCTTTTAAAACTAAAAATTTAATAGCTAAAAAAATTTTAACTAAAAATAAATCTTTTCTGTACATCCAAATGTAGGGGACTAGTTTTTTGTGGTAAAACGTGCTTCCTGTACTTATTCTGTGGTGAGTAACCGGAAGTAAAATCCTCGTCTTCCAGTTGTTAGTCTACATTGAAAATCTTTCTCGTACGCTACTTAAGTTTATTAAAAGTTAAAATGTTTACAGCACCTTGCTGCTTGCCAATCATTACCTTGTTGCTTAGTCGTAGTTAAACAGCCTCTTCAAATACACGACGTCTGTTTGCTATCGCATTAAAATAAAAAATAAAATAATTGCCGATGAAAGTTTATACAAAGGCGTGTTTTGTATTTTTGTTAATTAAAAAACAAACTTTGAGAAACCTTCGAAAGTACAGTGGAAAACGTGAGCGTAAGATCAATCAAGTAAAAGTGAAAAAGTAAACAGGTATTGAAAGTGTTGAAGTTATTGCCAGAGGTGAACAAGATGAATTAATATGAAACTCGTTTTGTTGAGCACCAGAAAGCACCATTCACTTCAAATACTTATTTCGTTTTGCAATCGTAAAAGTTCAATAACCAGCATAAACTTCCTTTAAAACATTATTGGTGGAAAAACTAACCAGTTTCTAGATGACTTTTATAAGATAAATCTAGCAGTGGTTTTTCAAATAGTTTTTGGCCAAACGCAAGGAAGTCTTGCCATTTTAATAGATTCTATTTTGTCTTTAGCTAGTTTCTTGCTTTTTAACATCATTCACAAACGCCATTTTTGTGTTTGGAAATGTTACTATGCCCATTACGCATTACTAAAACCAGTAAAAGATAGAATTCTTCAAAATTATTTTAATTGGATTTAATTTTGAATAAGAGTAACCCCAAAATTATCCCTCAAACATTTTCCAAATAGAAACGAATTACTTAACTTCTGTAGGATACAATTGTTAGTTCTGACAATAATAAAAATTGATTATTGATTACCTTTAGAATAATTAAAATAAATTATTCTAAAGCTGAAAAGTATTCCTTCTAATTAAAGCTGAATAACTATTCACATTGCACAACCTTCTGGGTGATAGTATTTATTTATTAATGTTTGAAGATGGATTGTTATTTCGATAGCAGTTTAAATATCATTGTTATTGCGAAACAACTGTTAGCAACTGTTATCGAAAATATTAAGTTATTTATAAATGTTATTGGAGACAGCAATGGAGCAATATAAATTGAATTTGTAATGTATGATAGAAATAAAAATTTAGACTAATTTTTCTAGATTATTTAATAGTGAATTTAAACAGTTAATATTTGAAAAAGCAACTATTGGTGTACATTTCTAGCAGTCAACAAAAACCGTTAAATTTAGCAGCTAACTATTAGTATAGCCATTTGATAATAAAACTTTAAAAAAGCTGTCAATTATAACTGTTTTCGTGAATTAGCAAAACACTTAACACTGTCGTAAAATATAAAAGCTTTGACCAACTCTAGTTTTTCTTAGTGTTATTCATTCTGTTCGTTTACCGCTAAAGATAAGTTGAAGCATTTCTCAATAAGCACGAGAGATAATTGTACAATTTCTAATTTTTATTATTTACAAATCAGTTCACGCTCGTTTTCACGAACCCCAATGGACCGTAGAAAAGTTTGTAAAATAGGAAGTTCGTTAATAGGGACTTATAATTTGTTCTAGGTACTTGGACGAGACGGTGAAAATTCGTAAATTCTGAGTTAGTCAAAACGAACATCGACTTATTTTACTTATAATCATAATTATCTATACTTCAATAATTATTTGACGCTGATTACATTACACAGATTAAGTAATATCATCTTCAGTTATTTTGTAAGTAATGCTTCGAATGCTTCAGCATCGAGCGTTAAATAAAAACACGTTTTTGAATATTGGATCACGATTTCGGTAATGTATCTTGATCTGAATTGTTCCAAATTTTTGTGAGATCAAAAAATAGAAAATCGGGGGACAACAGTACAAACGTTTATTCCAATATTAACTTGATGAGGCGTGACTAACGTTCATAACTACCACCCCGGTTTCAGTTTTATTTTTAAAATTGTAAGTCAAATTCAAATTTAGCGCAATAAAGAATGAAGCCAGCCTTGTCAAGAATTTAAACATTTCCCCATTTTATTCGACGCACTTTTCTCAATAGCCGGCGTGTAAACTCTAATTTTAATGTCATTTGACGATAATACACAAAACCTACTTCAGCGATGATCAATTTTATTTGTCAGTCTTCAGTTCTTGCATCACTCTGATGCTCTTTTTTGAGTCGTAATGCAATGCTGTTGGCACAGTCCGTGACTAAAGAATGGATTATTTATTTGAAGGGCGAATTCAATGTTCCGGATAGTAACCAGACAACCAGCAAATTCATTCAATACTATGCAAACTCAAAGGAATTAGTTTTACTTTGTGTATTAAAAGTGCTAGCGATGAAAATAACGCAAAGCAAATTATTTGTATGATGAAAATGCAGCTTTTTGCAAGTCTTGACTCCAAGGAAATAGCAGCATGACATCAGCAAAAAGTGTGATAATTACCTCTCGTAGCATATAACTTGTGTAACTTTTAAAATAATGATAAATACAAATAGATCACTCATGTTAAAACAAATACTCAAAGTATTATATACGGATAATAATAGACATTTCCGGCTTACTTTATTTCAATTTTATCCTCACTTTACCGAATTTTTAAAATACCATTGATGTTGTCTGTCCTGTGTTTGGCGCAGCATGACCAAGCATGGTCCTTGCGCCATAAAACTCAATTAACCAAAATGCACTGAATTTCGTATTAAATTTAATATCACGCATTTGATGTAAAACACCAAAAATATATTTTACCAAACAATATTTATTCAACAGTAAAAATTCTGATTTTTATATTTTGTCAGACGATAATTATTCATTTAAAAGAACAAATTTTATTTATATTTAGCAAACGATTTTTGTTAAAATTGTAATTTATGTCGTCGGCTTTGCAGAAATTCATTAACTGACAAATTTTTTTACTGTACATCTGTTTAAAGACTATTTATAAGTTTTTAGATTAAACAAATTAAATTATGCATGTTGATAGTGTTATATATCTTTTAAAATGATCATTTAGTGTGTCCGAAAAATGTCGGTTAATGAGACTAACTTTCTGCTCTAAGCTGGCGATGTAGTATTTATCTCTGATATTCTTTTGCTGTGGCAACAAAAAGGAGATAAAAACAAATAATGAAGCGATGTTACACAAATATATAAATACGAAAATATTGGAACTTGATATAATTTTAATGTATAAACAAAAATTAACTTTTAATACAATTTCCTGTTTTATTTCCATAGCAATGTATGCACACAAGAACCTACAAGTTTGTTACAATTTTGTATTGCCTGTTTCTTATGACTCATAATAATGCCCTTGTAATTATCATTCATAATTATGCGGGCTAAACACATTTTGTCTAAGTTTGAGGTAGTAATTAAGTTTCATATATGAGCTTAAAATATTAGAGTGGACAAGTATTTTGTCGTTATAATGATATACAGGGTAGTCTGAAGAAATCGAAAAATTTCTGATTGAAGAGCTATGTAAAACTCGTGTATGACAACCTAAAGATAATGTCAAATGCGGCGGCCAATATAATTTGAAACTGGCTCAAATATTAGAAATGTGTTCTTTCTGGGTAATGTTTCGAAAGTGTACGAAAAATTGAAGTGTCATCTTTCCGAGATCATTCTACAGATGTAGATTTGAAAATCTTGCTTATGTTGCATGACTCTTGCTTCACGTCCTTTTCAGCTTCTAATCTTGTTTTGTTCTTAACACAGGAAGTATGTGTTTTGTGATAGTATCATTATCATTCAGAACACTTGTTACGATTGTAGCGGTTTCTTGCTCAGATATTCCATATTAACTACCCTTATGCCGTAACCCTCAATTGAAGTTCACATCTAATGCAACTTTTGTATTGTCTTGATATACGAGATTGTTGTAGAACGAAGTTGAAGTTCCGCGTTCTTTTCTTTCATCTTTTAAATTTCAAAAAGTTCATTACGATTATTAGCTAGAGAACTTAAGCCATGTAGCTATTCAATAGTTACTTATTTATTACCTTAAAAAATAAGAAAAATAACATTTAGGTAACTGATGGCAGTAGTGAAAGGGAAATATTTTCTAATTTGAAATCTAATCTTTATCTCTATCTAATGTCTAATCTGTAAGTGTGTCATGCCTAGAATTTCAGCAATTTAGCGATTTGATTAGACACTTTTCGAGTCAATTTTAATAAATCCCTTTTCAAAAAGCTTTTCGTTATATCCACCGACGAAATGGAAACGAGGGGTGTAATAAGATGAAAATTCTAGTTTGTCTTTACACATACACACTTTATACGCGGGGTCGCTGAGGCTAGGTAGGTTTTCTCACATCGCTAGCAATCTACGAGTTGTGGGGCATATGTGCGATTCCTGTCAAGTTCAATTCCTCCCTGGGTGTCCTTCGGGGGCACATCTTTATGTGTGTACGGGCTTTACGAACTCGAGGTAACCTAGTGATCTATTCCTTTCCCATGGGGTTTACTGCCTCTGATAAACATGGGGCCGCGACCACAGGATGCCCAAGCGATCTTTCTGTTTTTCTCCCTCCTTTTCACAATTATTTTACATTGCCTGTCTTCTATTTGGTGTAGCTTGACCAAATATGGCCCTTGCGCATAAAACCCCAAACCAACCAACCTCCCTGGGTGTATTTCTTTCTTCTGTGTCAGTAAAAGTTTTCTTGTATGCGAATGTCCATTACGTGACGTTGTCTTGGTGCAGCTAGGCCAAATATGGCCCCTGTAACATAAAAACCCAACCAACGAAACCAACCAGATTTTATGAATAGACTTGGTAGAGTTCCCAGCCGCACTCTTATTGGTAATATCAATGTCATTACTCAGAAAACCGTCTAAGAGTGAAATCAGCAGACATACAAAGGACAGAAGCAGACATACAAAGGACACATCGTGCTGCATCTGTGCCCACAGGATTACATAGAACAAGGATGCACAGACACGGCCCTCCATTGATTTGTTGCCATCCGGCTCTACCATGTGTTTTAACTTTAACAAGCACATAAGTAAATTTGGTTAAAACAAGGGTTTGAACATGTTATGAAAGTTGTGGTTTCAACAATTAATTTTATTAAATCCCGTGACCTTTATCACCGATAATGCAAAAAATTTCTTGCAGACACTGAAGGCAAATATGATGACTTATTTTTTACACAGAAGTTAGGTTGCTAAGTCGCGGTCAAACATTGCAGCGTTTTCTAAAGATAATTGATGAAATTGAAATTTGCAGACTGAAAAAGAAAACGTCCCTGATATAAAACGTCCGGATTTTGGTTGTGATTTAGCTTTTCTGGTTGACATTACTAATAATTTAAATACGTTAAATATGAGACTTCAGGGCGAAGATCAATTGATTATTCAACTTTACGTCCACATTTAGTCTTTTCAATGCAAGTTGGATCTTTCAAACCCATTTAAAGTCATAGAACTACGCCCATTTTCCTAATTACAAGAATTCTTTTGAAAAGGTCAATGCCAACTTCAAGACCAAGCCGAAAATATTGATAATTTGATACCAGCCTTCAAGGATCGTTTTCTGTTTTTCAAAAGTAAAACCATTGCTAGATTTATAATTAGCAACCCTTTCGCAATCTCGCTTGAAAATGCATCCGAATCAGTAGAGCTTGAACTCATCGATATGCAAAACGATGAGAACCTGCGAAATAAATTTAATGAAGACAATTAATTAAACTTCTATCGTTGTGTCGGGGATAAAAACAATTGTAAATCGTTACTAGATAATGCATTAAAACGCGCAAGCCTCTTTAAGTGAACATATCTGAACAAACCTTTTTAGTCATGAATATTAGTAAATTAAAAAAAATAGGATCTGCTTGAGTAATGAAAATTTAGAATCAATTTTGCTCTTGGCTCTACTACAAAAATCAAACCAAATAATAAAACAACTGTTAAATCAATGAAATGTCAAGCAATCAAATTAAGTTATTTATTTACATTTTATTACCTTTGTAATAATATATCTATATAAATAAGAATGGAGTGTTTGTACATTGAATATTTTAGACTAATTTCAAGTTTTCTATCCGTTTTGGGCCCTTCTGATGCAAAATCCGTCTCTTGCGCGTTTGGTGTCTGTATGTACATCTGTCTGTCTGTATGTGTGTGTCCGTACAGCGTCCAAACGGTTGAATATATTTTCATGAAACTTTGTATACTGTGAGTATTTATATTAATTTAGTAACTGAACTTGGTTACATTAGTCTGTCTGTCGGTCTTCCCGTTCTATGTCTGATTTTGTGTCTGTTTGCACAAGTATCACATAAAATTTATCCAATATATTTTAATGCAATGTTTTATATTTTATACATTGTATTTTTGGTTAGTTAATACGTTATTTTACATGCCTTTGCTTAAATATTTAGACAAGTTTCATGCTAAAACATTTGAGTAACTATATTTAAATCAACCATAATTTGGTAGTTTTGGAGTAGCTGAAAGGTATATTGAGTATTGCAATTACTTGTATTGTTTTACCACTGTTGCTGAAAAATCAATTTTTCACAAAACTATTTTTACGGAATTAAAATTCTAATATTTAATTTGAGCCTTATTTTTTTACGAAATATAAAAATATTCTGAATATTTGGGACAGACGCTAAAGAGAATAAAACAAATATATGCAGAACAAGACCTTTTAAAATACGACTGGTAGCTAATACGGCAACCTTGGTATTTTTTTAATCCTTTGCCTTTTGAAATTTATGTCCCTTATATTCCAACGATCTATTGTGTAGTGAAATAATAGATACATTCATTACTTTTCGTTAAAAGCTTTTTAAAAACTTCTTAAGTTATATTTCTGGATTTTCAATTTGATGTTTTTCGTTCAATAATTGTAATTAAGATAAGTGGTTTAATTAGTTTGAAATATATTTTTAATCATTGTATGATAATTTTGGGAAATGCTTTTGTTTTTAAATGACAAAGTATAATATTTATATGCATACTCTGAACTATTCTATGCATTCTGGGTAACATTGTCACACTCTAGAGATTCATTCTTATTAAAAATTTAAATTTAAAAAAATGTAGAATGTTTGATATGACATTCATTTACATTTGTGAAATTGTGTATTTAACAGTTGTGTACCTTTATTAGTCTGGTAGTTGTTACATATGATGAATAGGAATTACACAATTTATTTACGAAAACAGAAGTTAGTTAACCAATTCAACCCGAGTAATTTTGATATTGATAAATAAAATTTAAAACATGATAGAGATAATTTCATATATTTTTTGACTGTCCTCCCATAACTTGCAGTAAATCTATGGCCCTTGCTCTTAACAAGTCTGCATCCCTGACCTTGAATTCAGGAAAATGTTTCTAACGTCTGTCTAGCATGTTGTACTAACATGTATGGCACAGAAATCCATATTTGTGTATTGACGAATGGGAATAAACGGATCTAATGTAAAATCAACCACTAAAGTTTTCAGGTTAGCTTAAATATGCTTGATTTGATCTAGAGCTGTCTAATATAGCTAAATTTCTACAGAACTTACCTCTAATGAAATTCTCCAGCAGTCTGATTCAATCAAAGACCGTCGTGTACAGGGGGCTGGTGCACGTTAAATCTGTCGTGGCCTCAAATGTCCTAACGTTGGCGTGGTATGGAAGTTTGGAGGGAGGGGCACCAGCTCAAGTGCGACCTCATCATCTGATCGTGGTTTAAAATTACGCGGATCAAAAAACGTCCTAGTCAAAATTACGTCCTCGGATCTTTCCCTTAGGGTTTGATCCCGGGCCGTCGCCATTAGCCTGTTCTGTTGCTCCAATGCGACGCTAATTAAATACCAGCAGTCTGATTACAGTAAGCAATGAGATATCTGGAAAATCGAAATCAGTGTATAAAAGAAATGTGAGCGAGCACGGAAATGGTAAAACATGTTACTAAAGAAAAGAAAAAAACCCGAATCACTATGGTGAATGGGATGCAATTGAAACGGACGTTCAGAAGCTAATTGATGACATGACTGATGGGTGTACTTTTTATCAAGCACTTTATTGGATGTAAAAATAAGTTAGAGGTCAGTAAGAGAAGAACAAGAAATGGTAGTATCAGGTATTAAATACGCATAGCGATGAAAAATTGAAAGTGGATAAAATAAGATGAAATGTGAGTAACAACACTGCCATCAAAAGATATGAACAATTAACCCTCCAAGTGGTTTCAGGGGGCGTCGTGGATCAGTGGGTATGCCCACTGCGCTGGAAATCTGAGAGTTGGAGGTGGTGCAGGTTCGATTCTTCCCTGTGTGTATTTTTTTCTTTTGTGACAGTAAAACTCATTTTGTTTGTCCATTACTTGTTGTCTATCTTGTGTTAGGCGCAGCATGGCGAAATATGGCCTTTGCGCCATAAACCCCAATAAACCAACCGGTTTCGACGAGATATCTCGTCCATCAAGATCTGGCTAATCTAATCAAGATATTGCCGATTTTTTTTATAATGGCGTGATTATATCTGATTAGATTTGCTAAGGTTGAGATACCAAGTCGAGACAACCATGAATGGGGAAAAGAAACTAGCTCCCAAACTTTAAATATGCTAGCAGATGGCCTATGAGCGGGGTCTACCAGTATATTTTAAATATGAAACAATAAATATTGTTACTCTAGAGATACATTCCGCAATTTCTAGTAGTATGTTCAACCGAATTTAAAATAAATTCTATGCATCTATTGTGTGTTACTATGCATTAGAGTTCTTTTGTTGTATGTTTATCATAGCGCATGACGTAACACACCATGGTGTATTAGTCACATAAGAAAGAGTTCCAGACAACTTTTATTTCGTTAATAAGAATCGATGAATTGCGTGCTTTCTGCAATGATTTTGTGTGAATAGTATCTTGCTCGATTCTTTTGAGAGTAAAAATGCTTGAGATTTATAGTTTTGTAGCCTTCAATGTCATAATATACTATCACATTACCGTGTCCAAGTGCGAGGAAAACCTATCTTTTGATTTCCTTAAACAAAAAAAACTCCAGTAATGATTCAGACGTGCTTTCACATCCAATACAGGAAACAGAAAATGTGTTTTAAAAGCTGGCCTTGGGAATTTTACAGCATCGTAATAGGTTCTCTTTAATTGATCTGTAAACTATATTCTGGTGCGAGTTATTGTTCAATTCAAAACGATACTTGGGATCGGATATAACGGTAGAGAATCACGTCATTTTACATTTGACCTGGTAATTATATTTGGAAATACTATTTCATTATAATGTTCCTTATTTGAAGAGGGCCGTCGTGGATCAGTGGGTATGCCCAATGCCCTAGCAACCTTCGAATTGTAGGCGGTGCAGGTTCGATTCCTGTCAGGTGGATTCCTCCCTGGTTGTATTTCTATCTTTCTTGCCAGTAAAAATTTCATTGTGTTTCTGTTTATTACTTGATATTGTATCTCGTGTCTGGCGCAGCATGTCCAAATGTAGCCCCTGCGCCATAAAAAACCCCCCAAACTAACCCTTATACAAATGTTCCTGCGAATCGGTCTGGCATTGCTATTGAAATATGTACATGTTGACATATACTATAGTTTCAGTATTTCACCCTCAGGGGCACATCTCCTTTAGGTGTGTATGGGCTTCACGGATACGAGGTACTCGTATCCGTAATCACTAATCACTAAAAGATCATGATCACTAAAAGATCACTAATCTTTTATTTTCCCATGGGGTTTAGTAAACATTGGATCGCGCTAACTGAGTGCTCAAGACATCTTTTTTGCTTTTTCTCTTCCTATTACTCTATTCCCCAATTCCTCTTCTCTTTTCGCGACATTTTTTACCTGGAGTAGTCTGTTGTGTTTGGAGCAGCTTGGCCAAATAAGTCGCTCGCACCATAAAAGCGCAAAACAGCCAACCATAAATTTTCAGACGCGAATTTTTAACAACTCAAATTACAAATATACGACTTTGCAAACATTCGTCTTCGATTTAGTTAAAAATATAAGATTCATTTTACCTAAATAATTGATTTTTTTCATACTTCACCCCAAGCCATCAACCGACATCAACATTTCAATTGCATTTAAGTGATTAATAAGATCTATTTTGAAGGATATATATATATCCTTCAAAAGGAAAAAGATTAAAAGTAAGGATATTGATGGGGAGCAAAGGACAATGATAATTCCTAATTTATCTTTTTTTATGATTATTACTTTACAAATGAAGTAATATTATGAATATGATGCTAATTTACTACGAAAGGTTGAAAGGGAATGTTTGTTTTCTTAATATACACCATCAACTTTTGGAAAATATATATATTTTGCACAAACTCCTCTTGTTACAAAATCAAAAACCGGGTGGTAAAGTTACTCAGCAATAGGAGGGACTTTGCCCAATTCAATTTTTTCTCTATTCAGTTTTGTAGCCCTCTTGAGTTTTGGTATATTTGAAGAAAAACATCAATCTCTCAACTAACTCCTTTTTTGTAATATTAGTTGTAAATTACACAAAAGAGCAAAACTGTTCAAAATAACTCAAATATTTATTTCAACTCGAAGCGAGAAAGGAACGTGAAAGAGGTTGCCAAATCATCTTTAAAATGGTAAATACCTCCTCGTCCGGGAAGACTAGTATCAAATATGCTCACCTGGTAACATGTTAAGCTATGCAAATGAAAGTTTGAATGTAAATTCCACGATTTGCATTTGCTTTTGAAAATCAGCCGAGACGACTGACAACATCAAGATACAAGTCATCACTTCAGAATAGTTTGTCGACGGAAAATTGCCAAGACACAACTAATAGCTCCAAGAGATCGCTTTCGTAACTACCATTTGTCCTTGAATATTAAAAAAATAGACAGTCACCCAAGTTGATGGTATGGGCTGGATGGATGGTATGGGATGGGTTAAGGACAGAAATTCCATATTTATACTGTTTTCAGTTTGTAAGATTTCTCAATTCCTTAACACATTTTCCGAAGACTGTGAAATATGCGTTTGTATCAACAACACACACCAACCTATGATAATCTCAACAATGTATTCCTGATGCATTGGTTATTTTACCCTTTTGCCGATTTTTTGATGATGCCGAGATAAAGTTCTGGTTAAGTTTTTCTTTCTAAGGACGAGATACCTCGTCGAGAAACCAACAGGAGGGTTAAAAAACTTAATGTTCGTTCATAGCCTCTTATAAATAACGTTTTTGTGAAATGTATTTTTATTTGTGTCCTTTTCATTCAAACACCAATCAGGTAAAAATTTGATTAAAAAGAATTACATAAGGTGTTATGCAATTATAATTATTGGGGTTTCTTGGTTTTTATTTTACTCCCTACTACCCAATACACGTTACACAACTTAGACAGAAAAAAAATGTCACGCCTTAACGGATTGTTTGTAACAAAACCGAGCACATGCAAGCTGGTTGTGAATACATTATCTGAAATCTGAATTTCAAATCAAGCAATTTGTCTTCTTTTCAAGGGTGTTGGTAACAGGGCATTAATTTTCTACATGTTCTTGGCTGAAAAGAAATAGAGATAATGTTCGAAGATACATCTTGCAGAAGTTTGTGAATGTTAGTTGAGTACAATCATTAGTTAAATTGCTAAAAGCGATCTCTAATCAAATGAGTTTCAGTCCCTCACTGACCAATCAATGTGCGGGTATTGCACCGGTGCGGTATATTTACGTATACTAGCGGGTGCTAGTATACGTAAAGGGATTCAGAAGTGAGGCTATGCTGGTCAGGACATGACCCTTCAAACCTTGACTCGAACATGACGAGCTATGTGACTCTCACGAATAGCAGATGATTCGCTCGATGACGCTGGTCGTTAAGAAACTCAAACTTTCAGCATCAGTCTTCAGACAAGGGCCGAGTAGCCCGGTTGGAAGAGTAGCCGATTAGCAACCGGAGGAGTACGAGTTCGAAACTCGTTCCAACCAAAGACCATCGTGCCTGTTTGGTCTGTTGTACGTTAAATCTATCGTGGGCCTCAAACGTCCTCACGTTAGCGTGGTGTGGAAATTTGGAGAGTGGGGTGCCATCTCAAGTATTGGCCTTATCATCTGACTGGTTCAAAATTATCCTTGGATCTTTCCCTTCGGGCCTGATCCCGGACCATCGCCAAGAGCCAGTTGTGCTCCAGTGCGACATTAATTCAACTACCTACCAACCAGCCAGTCTTTAGACAAAGACAGCCAAGAGTTGCTGAGTACGAACTTGTTTTGTTCGTCGCAAGTAGTTCTGCTACAGTACTTTGATATTTTACGACGGACCAGGAAAAAAGTTGTATACTCAAGGTACTGTGGAACTGCCAACTTTCAATTTACGAGAACAATCCTTATACGAACATCCTTACCCTCATGGCCATATCTTTATGTGTGTATGGGCTTCGCGAACCCTAGGTACCATATTGATCTATTCTTTTCTCATGGGGTTTACTGCCTCTGTAAACAGGGGGGGTCGCGACTCCAGGTTTCCCAAACGATCTTTCTCCTCCATCCTTTCTTTTTACAATAGCTTGACATTGCCTGCCTTGTGTTTGGCGTAGCTTTGTCAAATATGGCTCTTGTACCATAAATCCCAAGCCATGTCTAACTTGTTTCTTAGAAATGTATAAGAACTAGTTAGCTTCATAGACTTCTCTTTATTATACTTTACTATCATGTAATTGATTAGAATATTTTACAAACCTCGTCTGTATAAATCTGTACCTTGGTAGAAAAAGGGTCAATGTCCGTTTAGCAAGTTTTGGATTTAACACCTGATTCAGTAATTTGTTTTGAATTTTTAATACAGCGTATGAAAAATAATTTCTAATGTTTTGATTCTTTCATAATGTATTGACAGTACTCCATTGACACTTTCTGTCGTAAATTTCATTAGCTTAAAGTTTGCAGACAACTAAATATCAGCGAATTTGGACATTGGCCCTTTTTCAATAATGTACAGAAATATACATTGCAATTTCCAAAGCATTTAAACGAATCATTCAGTGCGATTTTTGTCGAAATTGTGTAAATGAGAAATGTAATCATAAATTATAAAAACGTTGAGTATTGTAAGAGTAAATAGTATTTTCTTGAACAAAAAATATAGAATATAGATTATATTCGAATATTGATTATTCGATATTCGAATATATAGATTTAGTCTTCATCAATAGCATTTTCTCAAATAAGATTAATTTTTTGTCAAAACTATTCAATAAGTTTAATTCAGAGAAAGTTCTTTTTGTAGTACAGGGATGCAGACTTTTTAAGACCAAGGGTCACATGCACTATGACTTATTGGAGAGCCACCCAAAAACATAAACGTTATCTATTATATTATTTATTTTATTTATATTTATCATATATTGTGACAAAGAAATATCATAAAAGTAAGTACAGAATTTAATTTGATGAGTGACATTGGCATTGATTTGTCAATTTTAATATTTGGTTTGTTTCTTGTACCGGTTCCTATTTTTCAATTTGCTAATCGTGACTTAAAAAGTTCAGATATATATTGACTCAGAGGCTTGCCTTGCGAATTTTAACGCATTATCTAGTTGCGATTTATAATTATTTTTATCGACACAACGATAGAAGTTTAAATTGTTTTCATCAAATTTATTTCGCAGGTTCTTATCGTTTTGCACGTCAGTGAGTTCAAGTTGTTTTGTTTTGGGTGCATTTTCACGCAAAATGGCAAAAGGATTGCTAAATAAATCTAGCAGTGGTTTCACTTTTTGAAAATCAGTAAAACGATCCTTTAAATAACACATGGTGAGACGGGCTGTCAGCAAATCAACAAAGTATGGGCACCAGAGCAAACATGTGGGCCGCGGCCTATGCATCCCTGATCTAGTAATTTTTGAAGGTCCATCTTTTCAGGTGTTTGGACCAACATTTAAATGAATCGCAAATCGCCTACTTTTTGCGACATAGTTTCCATAATTATACACTTCAACGTTAAAAATACCCAACTCCACTTTGAAGGCGACATGGTAATGGAAATTACGATTACTTTAAACAGTACTCAAAAGATGAAAGCAAAACATTTTATTGCGTGCAAGTTACACTAATGAGAATGAATAAATATAACATGAGCGGATGACGACAGACTTGCTCTCCAATTGCACCATCAGATGAAAATATATCTATAACGTGAAGGTTACAATCATAAAAATCAGCAATCAATCGCATTTGGATCTGATATCACATTAGGAAAAATTGTTAACCGGGAAGGCGAGTTTGAAACATTAATCATAATTTCGTATGCATACTCCGTCGCCAATGAATTGCGATGACATTCAAATCAATCTGCTTTGCATACACTGATTAGTTTTGTTGGTCACAAACAGGAAAGGTCTTCAAACTCCTATTAAGCCGTGGTATAGTTAAATTTTAATTTTTGTTGTGCATGCGATCTTGTAAACAAACTTGAAACTATAGGAAAGGACATATTTAATTAATGTTAATCTTGATAGCTTAAAATAAGTTCTGCAAATTGGAAAAGAAATTAATCCCGAATCTACCTGTCCTCGGCCTAGTATTTAAATCAAAGAACTTTGTTCTGAAAGACCACAGAATGTACTGCAACATGTCATACAAAATCTCGATAAACGATATTCAGATGAAAAATTGACATCCTATTCCAGTGTAAAATGCATATTTATCCAATTGAAGAAAGTGACGCAAATAACTACCTTGTTAAAAACTTATCCTCCGATATAATCCACTCTAAAATCATCAGTTTGACCTGAGAAATACATTGGTGTTCAAAACTTAACCCTCCAAGTTATTTCGACGAGATATCTCGTCCATGATCTAGCCAATCTTACTAATGACGAGATATATATCTCGTCATTAAAATTCTAATAAAACACTGATATTTTTTATGACGACGAGATCAAAATCTGGTCAGTTTTGCTAATGACAACATATCCACCGTCGACAACTAACAGAAGGTTTAATAGTAAAGGTTTTCAGAAGCTACTTTGCAGTGAGGTGACCTGAATGTGGGGAAAATGATACAAAAGGTATGTAGAGTTAGCGAACCGATGTGTAAAAACAACGGTAACAAACACAAAACCAAACAGTAAAAAAAGTATTTGAACTAAGTGGTGACACATTACACTGGGTGCAGGAGACAAGAGACTGAAAAATTAAAAAAAGATATGGTCATTTGTAGACCATGACCACCCTGAACTTGCAGATTATGCATTGCGTTTGCATACAGTAGAATGAGGTTGTGGATACGTTCCACCCAGTAGTAAAACTCATTTCTATGTTAAAGACTGACACGATTCCAACATTTGAATATGCAACAGTTTTCCACTGAATATCCCCAGCTTACAGTTGTCAGATAGGTAGTTAATTAATGTCGCACTGGAGCAACACAACGGGGTTTTGGCAACGGTCCGGGATCAATCCCTAAGTTAAAAATTCAAGGACACCCCTCGCAATTTTGAACCTACGGTCAGATGATGAGGTCAACACCTGAGCTGGCACCCTACTCTCCAAACTTCCACACCACGCCAGCGTGAGGGACATTTAAGGCCACGACAGATTTAACATGCACCAGTCCCCGTGCACACGATGATCTTTGGTTGGACCGAGTTTACCGCAGCCCGCAGAAAGCTCAAAGCGACACGTTTCTGTCGCCAGAAAAAACTACAACTTTCGTCGCTGTCGTGGGGCCAAGATATGCCAGTTGGAAGTACAACGGATTTGCGAGTCCAATCAAAAACCGTCGTGTACACGGGGGCTGGTACCCGTTAAATCTGTCTAGGCCTTAAATGTCCGCACAATGGCAGGGTGTGGAAGTTCGGAGAGTGGAGTGCCAGCTCAGGTGAACCTTGTCATCTGACCATGGTTCAAAATTACGAGGCGTTGTCCTTGGATCTTTCCCTTAAGGATTGATCCCGAACAGTCGCCAATAGCCCGTTGTGTTGCTCCAGTGTGTGTAATTAACTATCTATCCATGGGGTTTACTGCCTCTGATAAACAGGGGGGTCGCGACCTCAGGATTCCCAAGCGATCTTTCTCTTTAACCTCGCCATCCTTTATTTTCAAAATAACATGATATTGTCAGGCAGCTTGGCTATATATAGCCTTTGCGCCAAGAAACCCAAATTCAACCAACCATCCTAAAGTTTGCCTGGAAAATAAAAAAGGAGCTTCGTCCGTAATTGATATGCCATGCCTCCAAAGCAGAGAGCAAAGCGACACGTGTCCGTCAACAGTAAAAATGACAACTTTCGTCGCTCTCGTGATACAATCGAGAGGTGTATTTACATTTCCAGAACCCACAGGGGCGTTCTGCGAAAATCGAATCAGGCCGTCGCCCCTGACCTCCGTAAGGTGGTAATTAGGCAAGTAAGTAGTATATGATCGCGCGTGGAACAGCCTCCAATGCGATTTTGAACGGCTGGTTTCGCCTAGTTAATTTATTCATCGGCCGAGGACCTTCGGAGGGATATTGCGCCCGAGTCAGCAGAAAGCGAGAAATCCGGTCGCTTTTTATTCGTCCGACAATGCGTTTCCGAAGCTCGGCGGGGAGTGGAAGAGAAAACAATATTGTTTTTTTCAATCGGAAGAGAAATCGAACGATAAGAACTTTGGAGAAAATAAAACCCAAACCGCAAGTGGTTACGGGTGCCCGGGTTTTCCTGCTGGCGATCGAAACAAGTTGTTATTGGGAAAATGAGTCATGGATCTCGAGAAAGTGATGTCCAAGGTTTGGAAATTTTGAGACGCGAATCTTGAAAGGGTCTTTCGAATCACTTGACGTCCAACCTAACAGGATGTTGATTGATATATTTTCACGTAGGCGTCAATTTAGTTATAGCAAATTTCATTTTAGCCGAACACTGCCACAACTCGAACGTCATATAACCGTGGTTGAAAGTTACGAGGCGTCCTTGGATCTTTGACTTAGGGATTGATCCTGGACCGTCACCAAAAGCCCGTCGTGTTTCACCAGTGTGATGTAGATAACTACCTACCTTCCACCAACTCGAAACAGCAAATTTTAAGCAGAGGAAAAATTCAAATTCTAATTTACATTACGTTGAATTGTGAAGCAGCTATTTCAATTTGAAATACAATTAATAAAGAATTGAGGGGGGTTATTTCAATTAACGTCACACTGAGCAACACAACGGGCTATTGGTGACGGTCCAGGATCAATCCCAAAGGATAAGATCCGAGGACAACACCACGTAATAATAAAGAATTGAGATTTTACGTTATGATAGATTTGTGAGTCCCTATATATCCGAGGGGCTGCGGTGGCCCGGTTGGAAGAGTAACGGACTTGCAACCGAAGGGTTGCGAGTTCGAATCCAGCCAAACACCGTCGTGTACAAAGGGGGCTGGTGCACGTTAAATCTGTCGTGGCCTCAAATGTCCTCACGTTGGCGTGGTGTGGAAGTTTGGAGAGTGGGGTGCCAGCTCAGGTGTTGCCTCGTCATCTGACCGTGGTTCAAAATTACGTGGTGTTGTCCTCGGATCTTTCCCTTTGGGATTGATCCCGGACCGTCACCAATAGCCCATTGTGTAGCTCCAGTGTGACGTTAATTGAAATACCCCCCCCCCAAATAGAATTAACGCGAATTGAGATTTTGGGGTATAAGACTTGTAATGCTCTTCGTAGTTGATCGTGTCAGACATTTTATTAAAATTACTCGGCGTCCGACTTTAAAAGGTAGGTAATTAACATCGCACTGGAGCAACAAAACTGGCTATTGGCGATGGTCCGGGATCAATCCCGAAGGGAAAGATTGTAATTTTAACGCCTCATAATTTTGAACCACGGTCAGATGACGAGGTCAACACCTGAGCTAGCACCCCACTCTCCAGACTTCCACACCATTCCAGCGTGAGAACATTTGAGATCACGACGAATTTAACGTGCACCAGCTCCCATGTACACGATGGGCTTTGGCTGGACCTAGTTTCGAACTCGCAACACTCCGTTTGCTATCCGTTACTCTTCCAACTGGGATACTGCAGCCCCCAACTGGATAGGATATTAATATTTTTACGTGGTTTTAATTCAGTCAGCAAATTGCACTTCAGAAGACCACTGGCACCGCGAGTGGTTATGGTTTTTCCTGTTCGGTTTGCTGGAAATTGAAATGAGATTCTTTGGAAGTTATTGAAAATGAATTATGGATTAGGAAAGTGGTATAGGGATTGAAAAATTTTAAGATATGGATATTGATAGGGTCGTTGAAATTACTTCGCACCCAACCTATTAGAATATTGATTCATATATTATTACGTAGGCGTGTGTCAACTCAGTTATTGTGAATCGCCCTTCAGAAAACCACCCTACCACAAATCAAACAAATTCTAACCAAGGAGGAAAACTCAAATTCTAATTACATTGCATTGATTTGTAAATTCGCTATTGAAATTTCATAGAACTGTTAAAGAATTGCAATTTTGGGTATGATAGACTTGTGATAATCTTCGTTCCCCATAGTTATTTCGTCATCTGACCGCGTGGTTCAAATTACGTGGTGTTCTCTGATGTTTCTCTTAGGGATTGATCCCGGACCGTCGCCAATAGCCTTGTGTTGCTCCAGTGTGACGTTAATTAAAATAACTACCTCCCCATAGTTATTATGTCAGACATGTCTTTTGATGGCTGAAAGGGGTGCGGTAGCCCAGTTGGAAGAGTAACGGATTATCAATCGGAGGGTTGGCGAGTTCGAAATTCGGTCCAGCCAAAGACCGCCGCGTACACGGGGGCTGGTGCACGATAAATCTGTCGTCCTCACGTTGGCGTGGTGTGGAAGTTTGGAGAGTGGGGTGCCAGCTCAGGTGTTGACCTCGTCATCTGACCGTGATTCATAATTTCGTGGTTTTTATCTTTATCTTCAGGATTGATCCCGGCCCGTCGCCAATAGCCCGTTGTGTTGGTCCAGTGCGACGGTAGTTATCTACCTATCTGATGACTGAACTTGAAATGTACGTTTTTTTAGAGTTGCGATTGTATTCTTGATAGAAGATTAGAAGATTACCTGAAAATAAGAACTACTCTGCGAGCTATTGATATGTATTTCCACTCATTAATTAATTGCTTTTACCTGTCCAGACAATTACTAAAACAACATTTCTGTGCTGACTCCAAGTTGTATATGAGTAAGAGTTGAAATATTCATTGGATATTCCTGAAAACGGGACAAGTGGTTTTAATGGATACCAATACCTGGATAGAATCAATAAGTTTCATAAACATATTCCATGAGGTATATTAATGGTTGAATCTTTGATTTTGTATGTTGTTTTGATATTTATAAAATATAATCAGCTCACAAGTAGTTTATTTCCCCAAGCAACATTTGGACCTCAGTATCTTGTGAGCAGTTTTAATACTTTGTTGGTTTTTCAACAAAGGGCATTTTTTGACTAATCCCTTTTATTTAGTGCGGCGGTAGCCCGGTTGGAAGAGTAACGAATTAGCAACTGAAGGGTTGCGTGTTCGGAACTCGATCCAAAGACCGTGTACAGGGGGCACGTTAAATCTGATGCACGTTAGATCTGCCGAGGCCTCAAGTGTATTCACGTTGGGGTGGTGTAGAAGTATGTAGGGGGTATCACCTCAGATCTGACACCGCCATCTAAACATGAATCGAAATTATGAGGTGTGTTTCTCCGATCTTTCCCTCAGGGATGTATCCCGGATCGTCACCAATAGCCCGTTGTGTTGCTCCAGTGCGACGTTTATTCAACTACTCACCTCCAAAGAATTGGTGTAAGCTTCTCTGTCAGTAAAGTTTTCCCAGTTACAAACTGGCAACCCTTCGATTGATAATCCATTTACTTGACGTTGCCTTAAACTTTGCGCAGATTGGTCAGATATATGCCCCAAGAAACACAAAACTAACCAACCCAAACCTAATTTACGCAGTAGGTAGTTAATTAACGTCGCACTGGAGCAACACAACGGGCTATGGCCGACGACAGGGATCAATCCCGAATGGAAAGATCCAAAAGTTAAACGCCTCGTAATTTTGAGCCACGGTCAGATGACGAGAACTCCTGAGATTGTACCCCACTCTCCAAACTTCCACACCACGACAACGTGAGGACATTTGAGGCCACCACAAATCTAACGTGCACTAGCCCCATGTATACGACGGTCTTTGGCTGGACCGAGTTACAAACTGGCAAACCTTCGATTGCTAATCCGTTGCTCTTCCAAGTGAGCAGACGAATGAATGTGAAGTGATTGCTTTGCAACTCGCTGCCCTCATCCCATGAAACTGTAAGTAACTTTAAAAAATGTTGTGTTCAATTTTAACAACTTAAGCGTATAACCCTGACCATGCACATTAATAAATTAAATTAAATTTTTTCCGCATCAGAGATTCCAATTACAATATGAATCGTTTCCCCCAAAGTCACTCAGGCAATTGTGAGTTAACTGACACGGTCGATTCTAAAATGAAACTGTCACCTTTGGATAGAAGTGAAATTCTAGACAAGGCAAGGTCAACCGTTTTGGACCAAGGTCATTCATTCTTGAACATGACCTAAAGCTGGTCAGATATCAGTGGATTGAAAAAAACACGTTTCAGATTGGCTTAGAAACAAATCATAAAATTAACGGCGCTTGAATGGAGGGGTAATTATGATATGCGATTATACAAATTCGCATAGAATTGACAATCATGTTAAACGTTTCGACAATGACTATTTTACTAGCTCACAAACTAACTGACCTAGGGAGTGTATTCACCGTTGCGCAAAAATTGTAGCAGCTATGTAGGTAGTTAATTAAAGTCGCACTGGAGCAACACAAAGGGTTATTGGCTGGGCCCGGGATTAATTCCGAAGGGAAAGATCGAGGACGACGCCTCGTAATTTTGAATCACGAGAACACCGGAGTTGGCATCCCCCTCTAAACTTTCACACCACGCCAACATGAGGACGTTAGAGGCCACTACAGATTTGACGTGCACCAGACCCCGTGTGCGCGACGGTTTTTGGCTGGACCGAGTTTCGAACTCGCAACCTTCGGGTTGCTAATCCTTTGCTCTTTCAACTGGGTGATGGAGACCTATCTCACGTTTTAATTTCCTGTCCTAGTCTGGCATTTTTATATTCAACTTTTTAAAACTCCCTCACCTAATTTGTCTCTCTGGGTTCTCTGGTCTCCCCACTTTTCCATTATTTACTCTATTCCGGATTTTTAACATGCATAATTGTCACTTTAATTATATATCAAATCATGCTTTATCTTTTCTTGTGGATAGGGAAAACCCTATCCATATTTTATGAATCAATTCCTTTTAAAATTTTAAGGCCAATTCTGTATGGAGTTATCCCATCATTTAAACTTCATTGCTTCACCTATTTTATGATCATTGTGTTGAAAACATTTCATTCTTTTTATTCAATTTTTATATTTTTCAGTGTAATATCTCTATTTTAAACTGATTTTATTGGATAATACTTCATTTTATGTTCGGCGCAACTTTTCCGCTATTGCATCTCTCGCCATAAAACCCAAACCAACCATCCAACTGGATTACCACGGCCCGTGTACCAGTTACGCATAGTGGTGTAACGCGATACATGTTAAGTCTCATACATTGTAGTGGGCGCTGTGTGAACTAGGGAAGTGTTAAGTCTCCCACATATTGTAGAGGGTGCTGTGTGGAGATTCAGGTATTAGACACTGGAGGTGCTCTCTTAGTCCTAACGAGAAGGCTTCCTTAGCCCTAACGAGAAGGGTCCTTCCGTAACCTTGTTAATTTGCTGATAATAAACATGTTTTGTTATAACTAATTGTGTTAATTAGAATGCAGGCCACTAATCGAGCTATTTATCAGAACAATACACATGGTATGAACAATGACGAGTCACGACATCGGTTCGTTATGTTACTAACATCTAATCAAGCGTTGAGGTACTAAAAATTAGGTTGTAGCATAATAGAAATGTTAGTTAACATAACAAACATGTTATGTTAACTAACATGAGTTGAATATAGTATGAAATATTATATATCTTAGTTTATATATTTCAGGAAATTACGTATTGCACTTAAAAATAGGTGGAACTGCACGAAAATAAAGTTTGGCGCCGATCTTGCCTTTTTAAGTGAATTATTTCTTAAAATTAAAACTAAGTTAGCTTCTAATTATAGAAAAGTCGCGTACGCGGGGACTGGTGCACGTTAAATCTCGTTAATTCTACTACCTACCTTAATTATAGAAAATTAAGTTGTATTGGAAAAGGAGGGGTCGCAATTGAAGTAGAGACGGGCATAAGTTAAAATAATTTTGCATCGAAGGTGCGAGAAGTGTTTTTTCAAGGTGAAACCAAGACCAAAAGATTCCACTTCAAGTTTACAAACTTAAAAGTAATCAATTTCCGAGTCAAGCATCAGATTTTGCTACAAAATCATAACAATTCTGTAGGATTCATTCACTGTTTTGGCACTTTTCTGGGGCCAAAGTATTTTAATGAACCAAACAAATTTTCCTCGAAACTTTATCTTCAAACTATGATTGAAATAGTTACTAAACATTCTGAAAGAGAAACTCGTGACATGTGCTGCACTATTCATTCAACAGTTTAATCACATTTTTATAAATAATTCAACAATCAGTAATGACATGAATAAAACAAAAATACACTATACCTTTCTTTCCCTTTATGCGTATTTATTAGATATTCACTCAGAAACACTAAAACGCGTTAAAAATACCTAAGTTTTTTTGACAATAGTAAACAAGATTGGTGTAAAATTTTGCGATTCTTTGGAAAGTTTTACAGTAAAAGCGTCACTTCAAGCTTACGCAAACTTAAAGGTAATCTTTTTTGGCGTGTGTCAAGTATAAGTTTTGTAACAAAGGCATACTGCTGTGGGATTTATTCGGTTTTGGCCCTTCATCTTCCTTTTGGACTTTATTTTCCTCGAAAACTCTACTTTCTTTTCGATCCTGGACCCAATAATTTATTCGGAAGCACAGCTCAAGTAGCGAATGATGTAACGCGAATCGTTTAAAATTCTCGATACCTTGCATGTACCACCCTGTAATGGATTCACCTTTTTCGAATACTCCAGTTGGGCTATGATAAACTTTCATCACCGTAGTACCATGACAAAGCTGGTATTGCAATTTTACCCGCATGTCTTCATCTGAATTTCTCCTGGTTTCTAGGATTGTCGGTAGATCAGTCTGTGAAGAATCATAACTTGCGGGAAAGAATCGCACTTCCAAAGTGCAGATATCCGTGATGGGAAACGAAGGACTCACTACACATTCTCCTTTCCGCCATTCATGCTTAGTTACAAGATCCCTGCCGACCTCCCACAAAAGCGTACCTTTGCTCGACATGTTCAATCTCTTGAATCGAAAGTCAGTTTCCGATATTGAATGCTACTGCATCAGTGGTCACGTTGGAATAAAAAGTAGGGGTTTTTATACTTGCGTTTGGAATGTTGTCTCGGTTTTATTGCGCAAGGGCGATATTTGGCCTCTCTGCGCCAAGCAAGGGGTATTGGGTATTTGGGTATTTCAATTAACGTCACACTGGAGCAACACAATGGGCTATTGGTGACGGTCCGGGATCAATCCCAAAGGGAAAGATCCGAGGACAACACCACGTAATTTTGAACCACGGTCAGATGACGAGGCAACACCTGAGCTGGCACCCCACTCTCCAAACTTCCACACCACGCCAACGTGAGGACATTTGAGGCCACGACAGATTTAACGTGCACCAGCCCCCTTTGTACACGACGGTGTTTGGCTGGATTCGAACTCGCAACCCTTCGGTTGCTAGTTCGTTACTCTTCCAACCGGGCCACCGCGGCCGCCAAGCAAGGGAAAGACGATTGACTTTTTAATGAAATAGACTGCCGCCAAGCTTCATGTTTCTTTCGATCGCATGGTAGGTAGGTATTCAATTAATGTCGCACTGGAGCAACACAACGGGCTATTGGCGACGGTCCGGGATCAAACCTGAAGGGAAAGATCCGAGGGCAACACTACGTAATTTTGAATCACGGTCAGATGACGAGATCACACCTGAGCTAGCACACCACTCTCCAAACTTTTACACCACGCCAACGTGAGGACATTTGAGGCAACGACAGATTTAACGTAGAACAGTCCTCGTATACACGACGATCTTTGGCTGGACAAAGTTTCGAACGCACGGTTGTTAATCATTGCTCTTCCAACTGACCGTCTTCGGGATTGGCTCTGGATCGTCGCCAATAGCCCGTTGTATTGCACCAGTGTGACGTTAATTTAAATACCTACCTATCCAACTGACAGTGGAAGACGATGGTGATCCTTTGCGCAGCTTGGCCATATATGCCATAAAACAAAAAGTCTAACCAACCCAAACCACTAATTTACGTCTTAGGTAGGTAGTTAATTAAGGTCACACTGAAGAAACATAACTGGCAATTGGCGACGGCCGGAATCAATCCCGAATGGAAAGATCCAAAACGACAACGCCTCGTAATTTCAAGCAACTGTTAGATGACGAGAACACCTGAACTGGCACCCTACTCTGAACTTCCACACCACTCCGACGTGAGGACACTTGAGGCCACGACAGATCTAACACGCACCATCCCCCGTGTATACGACGGTCTTTGGCTGCATCGAGTTTCGTACTCACTCCGGTTGCTAATTCGTTGCTCTTCCAACTGGGCTACCGCGGTCCAAGATTGCTAGAGGTATTGGTATTTTCAATTAACGTCACACTGGAGCAACACAACGGGCTATTGAAGATTGCTAGAGAACCTCAGGTCCGTGAAGCTCCTACACACCTAAAGGAGATGTACCCCTGAGTACTCTACTCAGTGAGAACTTCTCCCACTCGTAAAGTAATTTTTATTCAACTTTAAAAAAAAACCGACTTTCTTTTCAGCAAAAATTATTTGAAAAATCGACCAATTGCTCAATTTGTCAGAACGATCGATTGTTTACTAACGAGCCTTAATAATTGGGCGATTTTGTAGTTTGGGGGGGGGATATTCAATTAACGTCACACTGGAGCAACACAACGGGCTATTGGTGACGGTCCGGGATCAATCCCAAGGGGAAAGATCCGAGGACAACACCACGTAATTTTGAACCACGGTCAGATGACGAGGCAACACCTGAGCTGGCACCCCACTCTCCAAACTTCGATTTTGTAGTTTGGGGAAGTTGTAACTTTAAGCTCTTTGTTTTCTCTATGATTTTGTTTCAGTAGTTTCTTTTTTCCTGTCATTTTTGGGGGCTGTGTGACTATTCTGCCGTGCTAACAACCTGCAAGGTGTAGGAGGCGCAGATTCGATGCCTGTCAGGTGCATTTCTTCCTGCGTGTATTTCTCTCTTCTATGTCAGTAAAACTTTCGTTGTGTGTGTCTATTGATATTTTATGACTTGTGTGTTGACGCAGCATGGACAAATATGACCTTTGCGATATAAGACCCCCAAACCAACGAACCTGTCATTTTTGTTCCCTGTATTTAATAGCTTTGTGGTAATCTACAGGTAATTTATCATAATCTACTGGTAATACGTTGTATATCTGCAGGGTTTTGTTTTATTGTGTACCCGTTACATGCTCTGGAGCCGTCGTGGTTCAGTCTGTATGCCCACTGCGCTATCAATCCACGAGTTGTAGGTGGCGCAGATTCGATTCCTGTCAGGTTCGATTCCTTCTTGGTGTATTTTTCTCTTCTGTGACAGTAAGGTAGGTAGGTGTTTGATTAGAGTCACACCAAATCATCACCGATTTAACGTGCACCAGTCCCTTTGTATACGACGGTCTTTGGTTGAATTCGATCTTGAAACCCTCAGGTTGCTAATTCGTTACTCTTCCAACCGGGCTACTGCGGCCCTCTGTCAGTAAGACGTTCCTTGTGCGTGTATGTCCTTTACTTGATGTTGTCTATCTTCTGTATGGCCCAGCATGGCCAAATATGGCCCTTGCTCCATAAAGCCCAAAAGGGCCGCGGTGGCCCGGTTGGAAGAGTAACGGACTAGCAGCCGGAGGGTTGCGAGTTCGAATCCAGCCAAAATACCGTCGTGTACAAAGGGGGCTGGTGCACGTTAAATCTGTCGTGGCCTCAAATGTACTCAGGTTGGCGTGGTGTGGAAGTTTGGAGAGTGGGTTGCCAGCTCAGGTGTTGCCTCGTCCTCTGACCGTGGTTCAAAATTACGTGGTGTTGTCCTCGGGTCTTTCCCTTTGAGATTGATCCCGGACCGTCACCAATAGCCCGTTGTGTTGCTCCAGTGTGACGTTGTTAAAATACCTACCTACCTACCTACCTACCTACCATAAAGCCCAAAAGCCAAGCAACCTGTTGAATACTCTGTACTTCTGATCTTTTCTCGTTGTCAAGGTTTAATCTGCCAGTTCTGTGTAATGAAATAAAAGTAATATAACTCTGTTATGGCTCTAATAGCATTATTTTAATTTGAATTTACCTTTGTGGCGAGTAGGTAACTTAACCTTCCAAGTAGTTTCGACGAGGTATCTTGTCCATCAAGATCTGATCAATTTTTCTCATTCGAGATATCTCGTCATCAAGATATTGCTGATTTTTTTTATGAAGACGAGATCAAGATGGGGTCATCCTTTAATGACGAGATATCTCGTCCTTCAAGATGTGGTCAGTTTTGCTAATAACCAGATACCTCGTCGAAACATCCTCTAGGAAGGTTAAACAACTAAAAATCTCCACTTCTGTAACGTTTAGACTAAAATTTTTATTTTCTCAAACAAATTTGTAATCAATGTCCTTCCTGTTACGACTTCGAGCAAATGAATCCTGTGTGTATTTGTTTAATTATTATTTCCCCACAGAAAAACATGCTATTACAGAGAACAGAAAAATATATTATCCATAAAAATACATACCCAAATGCATTTAGACAAGAGAAAACAATACTTCATTGAAGCAATTATTGAACTCCAGTCATTAAAAAATATAGCAACGTCTAAAGTAGGTACTTAGGTAGTAAATTAATATCGCACCGGAGCATCATAACGGGCTATTGGTGACGGTCCAGTATCAATCCCGAATGGAAAGATCCAAGGACAAAGTCTCGTAATTTTGAACAACGGTCAGATGACCCAAAACAGTACATAAGCTGGTACCCCACTCTTCAAACTTAGCAACCTCCGAGAAAGAATAAGATAGTGCAAAGATCTATTCGTAGAAAAATTGTTACATTTTTTTAAAGGTTTAACAAGTAATTAATAATTTTCAGTTTCTGGTGATATACCTGGTTGCTGTTTTGGATTTTTTTACGGCGCAAGGGTCATATTTGACCATACTGCACCAGATACAAGACATACAATATCAAGCAATAGACATACACCCAATGAAAGTTTTACTGACACAGAAGAGAGAAATACACCCAGGGAGGAATGCACCTGACAGAAATCGAACCTGCGCCGCCTAGAATTCGAAGGTTGCTAGCACAGTGGGTATTCCACTGTACCAGAACGGCCACGGTAATATTCCTGGGGACGTTATATAAAACCAACGAAAGAAGCTAAAAAGATTGAATCAGTGTTTATTATGAAGAAGGTTGTAAAATTTTTCGTTAAAGCAATGCCTCTACGGAGCTTCAAAGTAATGAGTCCGAAATGATTTCGCCATTCATAAAGATATGCACACACCTGAAGATTCATAATTCTTGAAATAATTGGGGCCGTGGTAGCCCTGTTGGTAGAGAGCAGATTAGCTACTAAAGGGTTGAGAGTTTTAAACTAGATTCAATTAAAAGACCGTCGTGTACGTGAGGGCTGGTGCACGTTAAATCTATCGTGGTCTCAAATATCATCACATTGGCCTGGTGTGGAAGTTTGGAGAGTGGAATGACAGCTCAGGTGTTGACATCATTTGACCGTAGTTCAAAATTGCCCTTCGGGATTGATTCCGTTCCTTCTCCAAAAGCGCGTTGTGTTCAGAGAGGAAGCAATGATAATCAAAAGTAGAGTGAGCAATGGTCAGCTTTTTATATGGCCATGATCATGTGACCAAAACTAGTAATAACGTGACCCTTTGACTATACTTCGTCTGTTGTGTGGAACCAAACATTCATCATCTGATTGGTCCACGGTATGGGAGAAGACGCCCATCGATCTGATTGGTCATGTGATAGTAGACTTCGGTGATTTCACCAATTTTGTCGCTACTCTACAGGAATGCACATTCACACACCTACCCTATCATCCGATGTTATGTCGGCAAACGAGGAGATAATATTCCAAATTGGACAAACAAGTCAATGTTTCTCAGAAAAGTCACGCAACTACTATCCGACATGTTGGTCACGTTTTGAAGCTCCTCTTAATAACAATGCTGTCTACTGTATTTCACGTCCATGATTGCCAGTGCGACATTAATTCAATTAACCTCTTAAAATAAATATATCTCAAAATTTATTCTGTACTATAGCAAATTACCTGACCTCACTCGGATTGAATTGGTTAACTATAGATTGAGAGATTAGAATAATCACATTCCTCTTTCGCAGAAAAATGCCAAATCATTTAAGTATGAGTAAAATAATTTTTTAACATAACTTTTCGACATTTTTATAATTTCTATAACCCATTTAGAACACAAATCCTTATACATACACATCAATCCATGCCATACTGTCATGCTAAAGGCACAAACTGACGAAAGGTGACAGACACTAAGGTAACTACTACAAAAGACGATTTTGAGGGAGTATTAGGAATTTCCTTTCTCAAGTTCTATTCTCCTGTAAAATTGCTCAACTCAGTTCGTAAAAATGACGAATTTATGACGAATTCTTGCATTCATAGTTTACCTACCAATATCTTTTTGATTAGTAGTACGCTTGCACCAGGTTTGCGATATTTCGAATTTCGCCATTATTAAGGGTAAGATGACAAATTAACTCGATAAGATATTTATCACTAAGTTTGTTTTAAAAGCAAATACATTTTTTCTGGGAAATTCCGTTTTGTGGCATGTGCAATAAAAGAACTTGTTTTAAAATTTAATGTCTTCAGTACAGACGAAGAAAAGGTAACCTATTACCATTTTTTAATGGTGAATCGATTTGACAGCGTTTCTTATAAAGGAAATCATTGTTTTATACGAAATTTCCTCGTATAAGTTGCTTAAATATAGCTTCAATTCGTAAAATAAGCCACATTGACCTGTTGCTATGACAAAGAATTTATAATATTTCAAGTCTTAGTTCGGATATTTTTAACATTATTCTTCCAATAATGGCAAAATTTCACTTAAAATTTGTTTTATTCTAACCTATATGCCGCTTTAAATCAAATACTTTGCGATGAAAAGGAATTATAATTTATTAAAATAAGTGTTTAAAACAGTAAACAGCGAAATGAAGCAAAATAAAAGTTTGCAGAAAAAAGTTGTTCTTAAGATAAATTCGAGATTCTTTTCTTCTCTTGGTCTTGCAGTTGCCACAACTTACAACCAAACATTAGACAATTTAAAAATACGAAATTAATCCTGAGCGAAAAAACCCCAGAAAATAGGAGTGCACGTGGCAAACGAACACGTGTTTCCGTTTCGTTGCAAAATATCATCCGTTCCAAATATTCGGAAATAGTCTATATTTCGCAAAGAAAATAAATTAGACTCATAATACAAAAGGATTAGAATTTAAATTCCGTAAAAAATAGTTTTTGCAAAAATAATCGATTTTTCAGCAGTACTGGCAAAACAATCCAAGTAATCGTAATTCTTCCAGCTTCTCCAAGACTTCCAAATTATGCTTTATTTATGTATAGTTACTCAGATGTTTTAACATGAAACTTGCTTAAATATGTAAGCAAAAGAATTTAAGAAAATGCATTCACCAAACTAAAATATGGTTTATCCAATATAGAACATTGCATTAAAATATGTTGAACGCGTTTTATAAGATACTTGTACAAACACATAGACACAAAATCAGACACAGAACGGGAAGACGGACAGACAAACGTACCTAAATTCAGTCAGTAAATGAATGGAAGTATTCACAGTAAACAAAGTTTCATGAAAATATATTCAACCATTTGGGCGTAGTAGGGGCCACATGCAGACAGACGCCAAACGGCCAAGAAAAAGTTTCTGCATCAGAAGGTTCAAAACGGTCAAATAACTTGAAATGGGTCGAAAACTTTCAATGTACAAACACTTCATTTTTATTTATATAGATTGTCTAAACATCTGATATGACAGTTGTAATAAGGATTCCAAATTACGGATCCAAATTCCAGTTCCGATCTAACATAAACATTAAATAATTAAATCATGTTTTTATTTAACTTTATTTGATTACATTTTTATAACACTTAATACTGAAATAAAAATTAATTTTTACAGCTATTGTCTCCCTCTGCTCCTACACAATGAATGCGCACTCAAAAATAATCTATTACTACCATAAAGTGGAACGGACATTACAGGAAATGAGAAGTCACATACTATTAATCACTGAATAAGAATGGACCGAGCGCAAATCGTGACATTCCATTTATGAATATTCCTATGCCCCTGAAATACCCTTTCAACGCAACTCGATGGTAGTTAGCGTAGTTAGGTCAAGACACAATTTAACCATGTCATTGATAAAACTATTTCCTTGTGTGTACCCATATGCTTCTTTTTACTTGAAAACTAAACTTTATTTAACCTCTATTCCAAGCGTTTAAAACATCTTTCGCATCTTTGAGACGTAAATACAATAGGCAGGGAATGTTAAACAATACTTCAACATATATTTATAATTGAATCAAAATATTATTGAACAATAACAAATTACCTGAATATTTATTTTAACTTTTCGAGATAGAATTGCAGCATATTTTAACAGAAAAATGGCTTGTTAGCTTTGGTTGTTAAACTAATAACAATAGTTCTCGCCTCATGTAGTTATTCGTATGTCGATTGGGTAAAAACTGGTTTGGTAACAACGGTAGAATCGTTAGCGATCAAAAATAATTAAGTACTTGTGCAATAAAAAAGAATTAGTGCATTTCCCATTACTTGTGTTTTTATTTCAAAGCAGGGTACGTAGAGTTGGAGCTTAACCAGTTGTCAGCCTTTTTCTGCAATAAGTCAAATCTGTTGCTATTCTATTTATCTCTCGAGAATCGGTGGTTTTGCACATTGCGTTAGCATCCTGCGAGTTGTTGGCAGCGCTGGTTCGATTCCTCCGATGGGTATTTCTTTCTCCTGCATCAGTAAAACTTTCCTTGTATATTTTTCTTGTACCTTTGGTGGTTCAAAATTACGAGGCGTTGTGCTTGGATATTTCTCTTCGGGATTAATCCCGGACCTTCGCCAATAGCCCGTGTGTGCTTCAGGGCGACGCTAATTAACTACCTACCTATTATCCTTGCAGTTTTACCTCCGTTTCGGAAAAGTTTGGCTCTTAATCTAATTGACTTGACCTACCTACCCCAATTCGGAATTCATTCTTTGGAATTTTTATAGGCAAAGTGCCGAGATCATATTCCAAATATAATCCAAATGACGTCACGTTCGGAATACGAGCAGGAAGCGCTTATCGCAGCAGAAGAACTATCACCACCTACATTTAACTGGACAGAAAAACCTCATTTCATCATCGGTACCAGCGGTCCAAGTGGCCGCGATAGCCCAGTTGAAAGGACAACGGATTAGCAACCGGAGGGCTGGGAGTTAAAACTCGGTCCAACCAAAGACCGCCATGTACGTGGAAGCTGGTACACTTTATATCTGTCGTGGCCTCAAATGTCCTCACGTTGGCGTGGTGTGGAGAATGGTGTACCAACATTGGTGTTCTCCTCGTCATCTGACCGTTGTTTAAAATTACGTGATGTTGGCCTCGATCTTTCCCTTCGGGATTGATCCCGGACCGTCACCAATAGCTCGTTGTGTCGCTGTAGTTAATTAACTACCTAGTATCCTTGTAGTTTTATCGCCGTTTTGGAGATGTTTGGCTCTTAATCTAATTGACGTGACCAAACAACTATTGTACCAATTCAGAATTAATTCTTTGGATTTTTTTAGGCGAAGTGCTGAGGTCATATTCGAAATACAATTCAACTGATGTCACGTTCAGAATAGGTACAGGAAACACGTATTTTAGCAGAAGCACTACCATCTACATTTTGCTGTATAGGTAGGTCGTTAAATAACATTTCACACTGCTGCAAACAACGGGCTATTGGCGACGGTCCGGGATCAAATCCGAAGTGAACGATCCGAGGACAACACCACGCAATTTTGAATGACGGTCAGATGACGAGGTCACATTTCAGCTGGCACACCACTCTCCAAACTTCCACACCATGCCAACGTGAGGACATGTGAGGTCACGAGAGATTTAACGTGCATCAGTCCCTGGGTATACACGACGGTCTTTGGCTGGACCGAGTTTTGAACTCGCAACCCTCCGTTGTATAATCCGTTGCTCTTCCAACTGGGCTACCGTTTAGCTGGACAGAAAAACCTCTCATTGCATCAACGATACCAACGGTCCAAGAAGAGTCCGAAATTCCTTTCATTTTCAGTGCTTGGGTGGATTTCGAAGGATACCGCGTCTGAGTGATCACGCACACTCCGATCGTAGGAGCTTTCTCAACACCGATGTCATATCGGATACAAGGTGACAAAGATCCAGGGATGGAAACAGAAAAAAGTCTGTTGTCCAATGGCAGATTATCTCCAAGTGCTTTCGACACTGTGTCCTCAGCAACAAATCGGTTCCTCTTCGTCGCAGCCGTGGTATGATGGCATTTAGGCTGGACAGTTTCTCGGTCAAGGGCAGTTCTTAGCTTGCCACACTGATTAAGCGAGCATGCTTCAGTGGACAGGGAGAGCTTTGCTCCAATAGTCCGCAGGATAAGCAACGAGACGATCCTTAAGCGAGTTGAGTAATTGCAAACACAACTTCCTCTGTAATGTAGTCGCAATTTCAAATCATCATTTCTCTGGATTGTTATTAATGATTCATAAGTGTTCATGGAGATTCGTATTTTTAACCTTTCCATTGAGTTATTTGAGAAATGGCTGTTTCCGTTAAGTCACATAACGTCCACCAAAAAACGGTACGCTTAAGGTAAATGTAGCAAATAAGTTTACCATAGGCCCGTAGACCAATACGGCCCTCCGGACAGGTTTACCTCAGACCCGCAGATCAAATACCGTCCTCCGAATAGGTTTAGCCGACTCGCAGGCAATTATACGCCCCACAAAATAAGTTTAACCGGTTCGCAGGTCAGATGCGGTCCTATGGATGGGTTTACCTCAGGCCCGCAGACCAGATACGGCCCTCCGGACTAGTTTAACCGGCCCACAAGCCAGATATGGCCCTCTGAATGCGTTTAACTTTCCCGTAGGCCAGATACAGCCCTCCGAACAAGTTTAACCGGCTCACAGGTCAGATAGGCACACTGAATGGGTTTAACTGGTCTGTAGGCCATTTACGGCCCTTGGGTTAGATTTAACTGGCCTACAGGCCAGACACGGATCTCTGGGCAGGTTTATTGATTACTCGACGTTGTCTGCCTTTGTTTGGTTCCACTTGGTCAAATATGGCCCTTGAGCCTTAAAACCCAAAACAACCAACCAGATAGGCTCAACCTGCCCGCAGCCCAGATACGGCCTTCCGGATAGGTTTAACCGACCCGCAGGCTAGGTACGGGCCTCAGCACAAGCCCGATATGGATATCATATATTCCTAGAGGATACTCATCCATAACAAAAATAAATATTAAAAAATAGCTAATCGGAACTTATCGTTATTTTAAAAATTGCTGCTTTGAAATTTTCGCAAGCAGATATATATTCTTGTTTTTTTACTTTGCACACATAGGACAGGGATCCATTGTCCATTAGCATCCATTGTCAGAGGTCGACACGTGATGGCAGCAGGGTATGAAAAAATCATGATTTGTTTAAAATAAAAAACGGAGTTTGATTTAAATCAGATTAAAAAGAATTACAACGGATTTTTGTGGTTTTAATTGATTCGTTGCCTTTTCAAGTTCAAACTTGTCGGACATAAGAAGCATATCAATGTAGTTTCTAGATGGTTTTATTCAAATTACGGCGTCTCTCTAACTAAAGCATACGAAAGCGAAATCAATATAAAATACAAATAATATGCAGTGGGAGAAAGATTACATTGCAGCCTTTCATAATCAATTGGCCTTGAATGTCTGAATGGCTGTCTTTGTAATCTCCTTTTCACCAGCAGTAACTCACTGGAAAAGGGTAAGTTATTCAGGCTTCCAATGCCGAACAGTGAAAGATTGTCTTTCCAAAGAATGTCCGAACACCGGATTCAGTCATTTGCGCAAACAATATTACCACTTTCTAGAGAATACGAGTCAAAAGGAAAGTTTGGGGGATTTCACATACTCGACGTTTTCCCACGATAATGACGACCGAAAGATCACTAGGTATTATTGTTACACACCTGTAAGACATAGCCGGAAGGGTTGCTTGATAGGGAAGTCCATCGCCCAAGGTGGCGAATTGGGAAGGTTACCTTAAAATGTGAGTATGGAAAGTGTCGCGTAATTCGATTTTTTTCCCGTTTTGTATTCGTTATGTGAGAATACCGTGACAAATAATTCCAAAATAACGCTCTTGAATGATTCAGAAAATCTACCCAATGTTGTTGGTTTGTCGCTGACATTCAGGGAAAATGAATTGTGTATTAAGATTGGTTAAAAAATTAACTTTTATTTGGTGTAACTTCGTAACTAACACTAACCTATTCGCGCAAAGCATTTGCTCTAAATTTCTTAATTGCTCATATCTCTTGATTGCAGTGTCGTTACTCACATTTCTACTCTGATTACTTTTATCCAACAACTCACGGAATGAATAAAATAACCACATCTATTAATTGAAAGAAGATTGGAACAGAATCCTTTGGAAAGAACGTATTGACCCTTTTTTGCGGAAAAGAACCCCTTGGAAAGAACGCATTGACCCTTTTCTCGTCTAGTAGAATCTTTGCAAGGGATTCTATTCCACAGAAATGGCCAATAGAATCTTTCCAAGGGATTCCATTCCACAGGGTCAAAATTGGCTATAAGTCATGTAGGGAAGACTACATATTGCATGGTGGAATTACGAGTGTGAACCCCTCAGAAGGTTAGTAGTTTATTGACCTAAAAGAAGTTTCTCAAAATTATCCTGGAGGGAGCGGAAACTACAAAAATTCAGGCAATGTGTATGAAGGAAAAAAGAAAAATACGTTCGAGTTTTGCTCAAGTTTAAGAGAAATGGTACTCGGACAAAGATTTGGTCTTTCAAACTTCAGTGATCTCACAGTTACGTAGGAAAAAATGTCGCATGCTGAAATAAAAATGAATGGATATTTTCCCCTAAATTATAGATTTCAGCGTTTTATTTCAGCATTTGTCATACGATGTCGTTTGTCGTTTTAATGACGCGTATGACTAAAGGTGCAAAAATGTTTCTAATACTACTTTAACCCTCTGAGCGTCACGAGATTTGTGAGTAATGTAGTATTTCTTTTACCCTGCATCACACATAATGAGTTAATAACCACAGCTATTGGTTGAAGGAATACTAGGAAAGATTCTATTGGTCAGGATGTCAAAACTGGTTACAAATCATGCAGTGGAGATTGCAGGTTGCAGAACGGATATAAGCGTATTTACCCCTCAGAATTAAGAGATAAAGCTCTTAACCCTTTAAGGGTCTGGGATGTCTAACTACATATTAGTATTTAAATAACATTTTCTAGTTGCAACAAGACTAAAGCAAACAATTAAGGCTAAAATATGCAGTCTAATTTCGTATTCTGATGTCAAAGTGTGCTTAAGACGGGGTGGAAAATACGGTGCCTTCATCCTTAAAAACTAGAAGTACTACATTTGTGTTACATGCGTAGATACATTTGTTATGCATTCACAGATTAGGTGATAAGTCTTCACGCATAGGTTTTGTCAAATATATTCCTTGTTATAGTGCCCCTTCAAAGGCTTAACACTGTCACTTCACTATAAATCACTATTTCAAATCTAGATATCCTTGAAAAAAGCCCTCAGGGGCACATCCTTTAGGTAGGTATTTTAATTAACGTCGCACTGGAGCAACACAACGAGCTATTGGCTACGGTCCGGGATCGATCCCAAGGGAAAGATCGAGGACAACACCACAATTTTGAACCACGGTCAGATGACGAGGTCACAGCTGAGATGGCACCCCATTCTCCAGACTTGACACAACGCCAACGTGAGGACATTTGAGGCCAGATCCTTCGTACATGACGGTCTTTGATTGAATTCGAACTCGCTATCGTCCGGTTGCTATTCCGTTACTCTTCCAACTGGGCTATGGCGGCCCTCATATCCTTTAGGTGTGAAAGGGGTTCACGGTTGTAAGGTACTCCAGTGATCTTTTCTTTTCCCATGTGTTACTGTCTTGTAAATGCGCTCCTGAGATAAGCAAGCAATCTTTCTGCTTTCATCGCATTACTATTTTCCTCAATCCTCTTTCTCTTTCACGACGTTGCATCACAACCCCGAGGTTCCCGAGTGATCTTTCCTCCCTTTCATTTTTACCCTGGTCTACCCTTCTGCTTTTTTGCTTTTTCTTCCTCTGTCATTGTGTTGTCAGTCTTGTGTTTGTCGCAGCGGCAACCAAGTTCAAATGAACCCAGATGTATTAAATATGTTTTTTGAAGAAAAAGGTATTTGAAGTATATTATGTTTTAGGGGGGGGGGGGGGAAATGTGCTCATATATCAGAAAATTTATCTGAAAGTAACTTGAATCTTATGTTACCGAATACAAGAATTAAAAATCCCAAGTTATGACTTGGGATTCTTAGTTTTATATTTGGTTTCAAGCTCGTATCTGGCCCTTACTAATACTTCGAAACAAGACAGGTAAACTCCAAAAAAAAAGGAAATGATTTGTTAAGATTGAAATGGCCACGATCGAACAAAGTTAGGTACGTAACCCTACAAGTGATTTCGACGAGATCTCTCATCCATCCAGATCTGACCAATTTTACTACTGACGAGATATCTCGTCATCAAGATGTTGTCAATTTTTTTATGATGGGATCGAGATCTGGTAATCTGGTATCTAATGATGAGATATCTCATACATCAAAATCTGGTCAGTTTTGTTAATGACAAGATGCCTTGTAAAGACAACCACCAGGAAGGTTAAGCTGGCCCCATATGCGTACTTCGGGCTCCTGTACCAGGTTAGATGACAAGCCAGTGTAGAATTCGGTTGGAAGTGTACACCCCTTGAAAAATACCAGTATCCCAAATATTTATTACTTAACTTGCACGGATACATTTCCTCCTCTTCCTTTCATACTTATTGTACAGCTTTAGTATAAAAATACAATGAAAGATTTAATTTTTCAAACTAAGACGAACTACACGCTACAGTACAAAAATTACTCATTTTTCGGGGTCCCTCTTGACTTCGGGCCGTGGTACCATGGTACCGGTGACATTCCATCTAAAGTGTGTAAAAACTGTGCATAAGAATTGTTGGATATTTTTAGCAGAGTACTTTGTTCAAAAAATACTTTTTAAGTCAGTAGGTTGTTTTAATTAACACCACACTGGAGCAACACAACGGGCTTTTGGCGACAGTCTTGAATCAATCTTGAAGGGAAAGATCCGAGGATAACACATCGTCATTTTGAACCACGTTCAGATGACGAGATAAACACTTGAGCTGGCACCCCACTCTAACCTTTCACACCACGCCAACGTAAGGACCTTTGAGGCCACGATAGATTTAACGTGCACCAGCCTCCACGTACGCGACGGCCATTGGTTGAATAGAGTTTCGAACTCGCAACCCTCCGGTTGCTAGTCCACTACTCCACCAACCGGACTACAGCGACCCAGCTTTGTAAGTTGGATAAAGTACTCTTAAATCCATCAAACACTCAATCCATCATACTCTTAATCCATCAAATCTAACATGCAGGGGAGTACAGACACGTAGGTGGAGGGTCACCAATACTATACAACCGGATCCTTTGTTCAAAAAGTACTTTGCAAGTTGGATCAAGAACTCTTAAAAAACATCCAATAATTCTTACGCACAACGGAGTTCTCCATACGTAGGTGGGGGTCACCGGTACGATAAAACCGGGGTACTTAGTTCCAAAAATATTTTGTAAGTTGGATAAAGTATCCAGTTTTATGCCACGGTGACCCCTCACCTAAGTGTACTTCATCCAACAAATCTAAAACACACGGAGATTACACATCCGTAGGTGGGGGTCACAGGTACCATAAAACACGGTACTTTTTCAAAAAATACTTTGTGAGTTGGATGAATTATCCAGTTTACCGGTGACCCCATCTCCATGTGTACTCCTCTGTGCGTAAGACTTGTTCGATGTTTTTTTAACAGAGTACTTTGTTCAAACAATACTTTGTATTATAAGTAGAGGTAAGATACCGGTTTTATGGTACTGATCACCCTTAGATTTGTTGGATGTTTTTAACAGAGTACAACCAACTAATCTAGCACACAGGGGTCACACGTAGGTGGGGGTCTGGTACCATAAAACCCGCTAGTTTTTAAAAATATTTTGTTAGTTGGATCAAGTACTCTTAAAAAACATCCAACAAATCTAACACACAGGGGTTACACGTAGGTGGGGGTTACTGGTACCATAAAACCGGGTGCTTTGTTCAAAAATACTTTGCAAGCTGGATATTTTTTAACATAGAATATATCCGACTTGCAAAGTATTTTTTTTAACAAAGTTACTTGGTTTTATGGTACCGGTGACACCCACCTGAATGTGTGTCACCCCTTGTGCGTAAGATTTTTTGGTTGTTTTTTAATAGTGCTTTGAAAAATATTTTGCAAGTTGGATAAAGTGGATTCATGGTATCGGTTTGACCTGCTTTGCGTAACCCCCAGTGCGATAGATTTGTCGGATATTTCTTAAGAAAGTACTTTATCATCAGAATGCTATTTATGAGCGAGAACACGTGCAGAAAAAATGTATGAATTCTGTCCTCTAAGCAAATTTGATTAGAAAAACAAAATGAGGATGGTATTTCGTAGCCTTTCCAAATATCTAACCTGTTTCCCCAACAATTAAGAAAACTAGCATTATTAAATGAATCGGCAAAAAAAGTCGTGGTTTAATGACATGAAGAAATATCTTTTACGTTCGTAAACAAGTAAAGTGCCAGAAATCCCTTAAAAGATTTGAAAAATGACTTAGATAAGTTGAGTTCTAGTACGTAGAGCAGAGGCCATTAAAGTGAATTGTCTTTTAAGGTGATTGTTAAACTTGAATATGGTAAAACTATTTATGTGAAGATCCTGAAAGGAAAATTTATTGCTGATACATGAAAAGTAGTATTGAATATATAAGGGGGAAAGTAATTTGACAATATAATGCAAGGTAACGAGACAGATAAAAACGATGAAAACATAAAAGAAAAAACTCACGAAATAAGTTTTGAAAAAATGTAGTACATTTATGTGAAAAAGAATTCCGTGTTTGCTGTCGAAATTTCTATAAATATTTAATGTATCTCCTTTTTTAGCAAATTAGTTAAAATTAGAAACTAAGCACGACACGGTAAGGTTAACCCTCCAAGTGTTTCGACGAGATATCTCACCCAAGATCTGCTCAGTTTTGCTAAGAACGAGATATATCGTCGAGACAAAAATATCCTATCATTCCATCAGGGGCACATATTTTGGTGTATACTGGCATCACAACCCCGAGGTACCTGAGTGATCTGCCCTCTCCTGTTTTACCCTCACCTATCATTCTGCTTTTTTTCCTCCCTCGTTGTCGCGTTTGGCGCAGCTTGGCCAAATAGGGTGCTTGCATCACAAATTCCAAACAACCAACTTACATTCCAACGGGAATGAAGATCCGAGCAGGAAAAACAAATTGTCCACTACCTAGAACTGGTGACAGTTTGGAACAGGTTTTTGCACAGACTGGCCACTAAAGGGCAGTTTTCGACGCGAATATAAACCACCAGGAGTGTTAACGGTAAGATTTAAATATTGTAAGGTTAGATAATATACAAACGGAACTTCGCATAAAGTGAGTGGTTTGTAAGTGAGGTATATAACGTGACCCCACCAACAGGGTAATGCAAAGTGGTCCACTAAATGTTCTGCCATAATGATTAATATTCAATTAGCCGCGCATTGGGGAAAAGATAATAAAGACGATTCGATAAATAAATGTAAAGAAGGTACTACACAGATTTTTCCATTTACTCAACATTTGGATATTCAACTCTGGAAAGGGAGCCCTCAGGGGGACATCTCCTTTAGGTGTGTACTGGAATCACGAACCCGTGGTAGCCGAGTGATCTTTTCTTTTCCCATGGTGTTTACGGGCCTTGCGCTATAAAACCTCAACGTCCAATCTAATCCCATGGGGTTTACTGTCTTCACTAAACACAGGGGTAACAATCCCGGGATACACTCATTTATTCATAAATTTTACATTTTATTCTATGACAAATTTCTTGCGCTCGTTTCTCTTAAACACTACTTTTTAATATTTTTATATAATACAATGATTTTATGATTTGATCTTGCGCTTGACACAGCTTGTTCTTTTTTGGCCATCGCGCCATAAAACCCAACATTCAATCTGGGATACATTCAAGCGATCTTTTTCTGCTTTCATCCCATTACTATTTCCCAATCCTTTTTCCTTTCACGACAATTTTACTTGATATTGACTAGTATTTGACTCAACTTGGGCAAATATTTTTTTCCTACGTCAGGAAAAGTCCAGGGATCATAATTTCTTACCGGCAGCCCAGTACAAATTAGCCCTGCTAAAAAGGTGGTCAACTAAGATGCGATCGTCAGATAAAAAAGTGCAAGATGAAAGATGATTAAAATCCATAAATTGTCCTCCCCGTAGAACAAAAGGGTCAGTCAGGAGAAGCGTGCACACCAATGCGGTGTAAGTGTCCTCTTAAAAAGTCATGTCCAGTTAAAATTAAAAAATTTGCCGTAGTAATATGTCGTGGCAAATTAGGTGGAACAGGGTCAGACCAAAGCTTGCTCCATGTTTTGTCCATGGCCTTAAGCTTTTGATGGTCGCACAGACGGACTTATTTATCTTTCGCTCTACTAACCTGCAACTTGGGCAAATATGGCCCTTGCGCCGTAAAACCTAAAAGCAGCCAACCACAACTGTCGGTAACAGCATGTCTAGCATTGACAGCGTACTGCAGTCTATTTCTATAGTGACTGCCGCCACACGATCTTAGCAGACAGTCAGTTCATTAGCCTCCAATTCCGCGAAAGCATTTTGAGTTTGTAGGCTAAATGACTGGCTCAGTGGATTGTATCCACTATAGCAAAAGGTTCGATCCGTTCCTGGGTGTATTTCTCTCTCCTGTGTCAGTGAAACTTTCTCGTGTGTCCATTACTTGAAGTTGCCTTGTGTTAGTCCCAGTTTGGCCAAGTATGACCCTTGCGCCATAAAAATCAAAAAGAACCAAATGAATTTATACGAAGCTGTTCAGGTTGGGTTTTATGGCGCAAGGCCCGTATTTGGCCAAGCTGAGCTCAACATATGACAAAGATCGTGAAGTAATGGACATACATATACAAGGAAAGTTTGACTGACACAGAAGATAAATTGTCTGTCTTGTGTTTGGCGCAGCTCAGCCAAATATGGTCCTTGCGCCATAAAACCCAAAACCAACCACAGAAGAGAGAAATACACTCATCATAAATTACAGGAATCGAACCCGAAAGGAGTTAATTCTATTGCTAGTGCAAATTCTCTTCTAATTTGTATTCGTTTTGTTAGACAATGGTTTGTATTATATTTTAGTTTACATTTCATTAACCCTCCTTCCTGACAGGTGCATTCCTCCCTGGGTGTATTTCTCTCTTCTGTGTCAGTAAAAATTTCATTGTGTGTGTCCGTCTATTACTTGATATTGTATGTCTTGTGTCTGGCACATCATGGCCAAATATAGCTCTTGCGCCACAAAACCCCAAAACCAACCATTAACCCTTCTGGTGGTTAACTCGAAGAGGAGTCTCGTCATTAGGAGAAAACTGACGAGATCTTGAAGAAAAACGAGACATCTCGTCACTAGAAAACTGAGCAAATCTTTATCTAGTCATAATAAAAAATCGGCAATGTCTCGATGAAGAGTTGCCTTTAGCAAAATTTATCAGAGCTTGATGGACGAGATATTTCGTCGATGCCACTTGAAGGGTTGACTCAGCTCCTGGAATCAGGATTATATTGTAAGAATAGTGGTACTCTGTCACTGAGGGAAGAAAACTACACCCGTTGTAACGTCGGAATGAATTTAAGTTGAGTGGATTTAAGCATAGGAAAGAGCTTTAATCAAGCAACACATTTAAGTGGATTAAATTTACAGTATTTACAAGGTTATAATACAGGGTTACAAGGCAATTTAAGGCAGATTTCGAGGCTAATCTAAAGTTAAATCAACAGTTTCAGTCCCGCGGTTCTATTGGAGATGACCAACTCTGCGTCCGTCCACTTCCAAATCTTCAACGGATCTTATCGACGTCGAGGGGTCAGGAATGCAGGTCACCCACCCCTCCAGTTAATCGTTACCGAACGGAGACAGTTACCAGAAAAGGGGTCTGCTGGACACTCCTAAATTCCATCCGGTCGCAAACTCTCCAGGCATTTCCGTTCGGGTGGATTTTTCATCGACGGTCAGTTCATGTTAGAGAGGAATTTTAAATTCCAGAAGGGAAAATATGACGCTACACCGTGCGTTCTTATCTCTACCAAAGAGACATGAATTGAGCAACAACAAATCGAGGAATTCCGTCTCAGACCCCCAGCAGAAGACCTTCAAATTCCACATCCCTTCCTTTGACATTGGAGATAAGGAACGAAAGTTCCCGAGTTACGCTTGCTAAATTTCTACCCGGAATCGTGAAATGTTTCGGGGCTTTAATTTGTGGTTTCTTGCAACTAGTTTCACTTCTCGAAAGGTCAATCTATGGTTTTTAGAAATTTGGGGGTGAGGATTCGGTTTCCCCCTTGAATTCAGGCCTTCAGGGGCACAATTCCTGTAGTTGCTTACAGCCTCATGGACCTGAGGTACTCTAGTGAACTTTTCTTTTCCCGTGGAGTTTGATCTCGCCTACCCTTCCGCTTTTTGCTTTTTTGCCTCTCTTGTCTTGCATGTGGCGTAGCTTGGCCAAATATGGCACCATAAAATCTAAAATCAACCCATGGGGTTTAATTTCCCGGACCTGAGGTACTCTAGTGATTTTTTTTCTTTTCCCGTGGGGTTTGATCTCGCCTACCCTTCCGCTTTTTGCTTTTTTGCCTATCTTGTCTTGCATGTGGCGCAGCTTGCCCAAATATGGCACCATAAAATCTAAAATCAACCCATGGGGTTTAATTTCCCGGACCTGAGGTACTCTAGTGATTTTTTTTCTTTTCCCGTGGGGTTTGATCTCGCCTACCCTTCCGCTTTTTGCTTTTTTGCCTCTCTTGTCTTGCATGTGGCGTAGCTTGGCCAAATATGGCACCATAAAATCTAAAATCAACCCATGGGGTTTAATTTCCCGGACCTGAGGTACTCTAGTGATTTTTTTTCTTTTCCCGTGGGGTTTGATCTCGCCTACCCTTCCGCTTTTTGCTTTTTTGCCTCTCTTGTCTTGCATGTGGCGTAGCTTGGCCAAATATGGCACCATAAAATCTAAAATCAACCCATGGGGTTTAATTTCCCGGACCTGAGGTACTCTAGTGATTTTTTTTCTTTTCCCGTGGGGTTTGATCTCGCCTACCCTTCCGCTTTTTGCTTTTTTGCCTATCTTGTCTTGCATGTGGCGCAGCTTGCCCAAATATGACCCTTGCGGCATAAAACTCCAAACCAACCCATGGGTTTGGTTTCACGGACCTGAGGTACTCTAGTGATCTTCTCTTTCCCATAGTGTTTACTGTCTTACTGCTGAACTCGGGGGTCACGCACCCGGGGTACCCAAGCGATCATTCTGCTTTCATCTCACTACCCCATTCCCCAATCCCTCGTTTCTCTTGTCCGTCTTTGGACCTTGCGCCATAAAATTCAAACCAACCAACCCATTGCGATTGCAACCTGCGAGTTGCAGGCGGTGCAAAATCGATTCCTGTCAGGTTTGATTTCTCCCTGGGTGTATTTATCTCTCATGTGTCAGTAAAACTTTCCTTGTGTATGTCCCTTTCTTGGTGTCTGTATTATGTTTGGCATGGCCAAGTATGACCCCCATGCCATAAAACCCAACCCAGCCATGTATTTAAAACTTGTTTTTAGTTATATTTGTTCTATTCTAGTTGTTTACATTTTGTTTGTGTTTTAAAATGCACAAACATGATATTTTGTCCAAAATTACTCTACGAATGACAAAATTTATGTATAATCTACTCAAGTACGTAGCGCACAGAAATATTAACATTCGTTTATTAGCAAATGACATCAGACATAAACAATACAGAATCAACGATTCGACATTCATTTGCCAATTATTTCGCTTTTTTGAAATAATAATGATTTCAGCCATGGATAATATTGCTAAAACATCTCGGGAGAGCAGGCCACTAATTATATTCTTAGTGTGAATACAGAAGTCAATTAGAAATACAGAAGAAAATACGAAAAGAAAATGAACAGACGAGATGATAGGTTCAGACGGTCAAAAATGCCGAATCGTCCTTAACAAGAGACTGTGATGCAGTAGAAGTAAACTTTCGTAAGTTAAATGTGGTTAACAGGACTTAGGTGTCAACTTTTGCCATTCATTTGATTGGAAATAAGAACAGTTAAGGTAGTAGGACGTTAATTACCTCGTAGGTAATTAACGTCACACTGGAGCAACACAAAGGTCTATTGGCGATGGTCCGGGATCAACCCCGAAAGGAAATATCCGAGGACAACACCTCGTCATTTTGAACCACGGTCAGATGACGAGGTCAACACCTGAGCTGGCACCCCAATCTCCCAACTTCCACATCATGTCAACATGAGGACATCTGTAACCTCGATAGTTTTAACGTACATCAGCCCCCGCTTACACGACTGTCTTTGGTTGGACTGAGTTTCGAACTAGCAATCCTCCTAACAGTAAGAAGTAAGTTAAAAATATTGTTTTAAATTTTATACTAGTTTTTATTTCATTTCGAAGTATGAAATGGGGATATAGAGATACTTTACAGATTTAAATAAGGTATGAAATGTGAGGTAGGTAGTAAATAGGTAGTAGGTAAATATCCACTTCCGGCAGTTAGCCAATTTTGTTTCTTTGTTCATACTTTCCTCGAGGATTTAATTTGTACTTTATGACAAGCGAGTGTTGAGGTATGTAGTTGAATTTACTTAGCACTGGATCAAGTGGACAGGCTGTTGGAGACTGTCCGGGTGGGTGGGTGGTATTTCAATTAACGTCACACTGGAGCAACACAACGGGCTATTGGTGACGGTCCGGGATCAATCCCAAAGGGAGACTGTCCGGGATCAATATGAACTATGAACAAAGATACTGTTATCAATAGATATAAGGATTTAAGAAATTATTGCAGTTTTAAGCGTATCCAATATCGTTTCTATAAAAATTTCTTTTCCAATGGTAAAGGAAATTAATTAACGTCGCACTAGAGCAACACAACGGGCTATCGACGGCGGTCCGGGATCAATCCCGAAGGGAAAGATTCGAGGAAAACACGTAATTTTGAATCATGGTCAGATGATGAATAATACCTGAGCTGGCACCCCACTCTCCAAATATCCCCAACACGTCAACGTGAGGACATTTGAGGCCACGATAGATTTAACATGCACCAGCCCCTTTGTACACGACGGTCTATTGGTTGGATTCGAACTCGCAACCCTGCGGTTGCTAGTCCGTTACTCTTCCAACAGGGCCACCGCGGCCTCTTTCAATGGGTAGGTAGGGTATTGTATGCGACGCAGGTTCGATTCCTGTAACTTACCCGGGATGTACTTATTTCTCTTAAATAGATGGTATTTGGGTTGGGTATTTCAATTAACGTCACACTGGAGCAACACAATGGGCTATTGGTGACGGTCCGGGATCAATCCCAAAGGGAAAGATCCGAGGACAACACCACGTAATTTTGAACCACGGTCAGATGACGAGGCAACACCTGAGCTGGCACCCCACTCTCCAAACTTCCACACCACGCCAACGTGAGGACATTTGAGGCCACGACAGATTTAACGTGCACCAGCCCCCTTTGTACACGACGGTGTTTGGCTGGATTCGAACTCGCAACCCTTCGGTTGCTAGTTCGTTACTCTTCCAACCGGGCCACCGCGGCCCTCTTAAATAGATGAGGTGAAACGCAACGAATCCTTCTAATGCGATGTTTATTTTAGGAGAAATATCTAGACATATATTTACAGCTTTTTTTAACGAGCAGACACCACAATACCTGGGAATACTATTGCCTGAAAATATCTATGCGAACAACCTTATCAAGTATTCTTTCAGAACACGAACTCTGATCCGAAGTCGGGAGTGTCAATGAGGGCTGATCCCGGACCGTCGCCAATAGCCTGTGTTGTGTTGCTCCAGTGTGACTTTAATTAAAATACCATACCTACCCGCATTTCTTTATACTGTTGTAAAACAAACAAATTTGTATTGCGGTGGCATCGGTCTACGTGTGAAAATTAATCCCGTGACTAGCAATGAATCAAAGCAACTCAACGTAAGTTCTTTCAGTCGTGCTGCGTCGTCATCTGACCATGGTTCAAAATTACGTGGTGTTGTCCTCGGATCTTTCCCTTTGGGATTGATCCCGGACCGTCACCAATAGCCCATTATGTTGCTCCAGTGTGACGTTAATTGAAATACCCCCCCTCAGTCGTGCTGCGAAAACTGCAAATTTTACATCTTTGGGGGTATTTCAATTAACGTCACACTGGAGCAACACAACGGGCTATTGGTGACGGGGGGGGGTATTTCAATTAACGTCACACTGGAGCAACACAATAGGCTATTGGTGACGGTCCGGGATCAATCCCAAAGGGAAAGATCCGAGGAGATCCACCACGTAATTTCGAATCACGGTCAGAAGACGAGGCAACACCTGAGCTGGCACCCCACTCTCCAAACTTCCACACCACGCCAACGTGAGGACAGTTGAGGCCACGACAGATTTAACGTGCACCAACCCCCTTTGTACACGACGGTGTTTGGCTGGATTCGAACTCGCAACCCTTCGGTTGCAAGTCCGTTACTCTTCCAACCGGGCCACCGCGGCCCTTACATCTTTGGAATGTGTCGATCTAGGATGAGCAGGACAGCTTTTTTTGTTGACTTATTTTAAAGGAATACGGTACGCTTGCAGACTAGCCTTATTATTATGCTTATTGAATTTTTAATAAAGTTACTTTGTATTTCTTACCTCGTTATTCATTGAGCTAATCGAAATCTTCATATGGCTGAGCGAATTAACACCTACTTAGTCGTGAAATATGCTTTGTATTTGTGAATACTGCGGCGAATACAAGGATCGAAAGTTTCAATAATCAAAAGCCTCCACTTAAATTTGTTATGAAATACGATTTAAATTCTACTGAACAAAGAAACAAAATTGTTATCTGTCGGAAGAGGATATTTACCCCCAAAATCAAAATGATTCGATTTCTGAATCTGCTAAAAACCTCCAGACACAAATATTTTGTATTCCTTTTACTTCCTTTTCGCAAATCACGTTGGCGTGGTGTGGAAGTTTGGAGAGTGGGGTGCCAGCTCAGGTGTTGCCTCGTCATCTGACCGTGGTTCAAAATTACGTGGTGTTGTCCTCGGATCTTTCCCTTTGGGATTGATCCCGGACCGTCACCAATAGCCCATTGTGTTGCTCCAGTGTGACGTTAATTGAAATACCCCCCCCTTTTCGCAAACTTCCCCTCTACCATTGAGTGTACGGTCTCCCTCAGTGAGCGAAATGTCACCAATTAAAAGAAGATCGACGATCGAGAGAGGTAGGTAGTTGATTAACGTCGCACTAGAGCAACACAACGGCTATTAACGGTGGTTCGGGATCAATCCCCAAGGGAAAGATCGAAGGACGACTCTTAATTTTGAACCAAGGTCAGATGACATTCGAGACCACGACAGATTTAACGTGCAACAGGCCCTGTGTAAACGACGGTCTTCGGCTGGACCGAGTTTAGAACTCGCAACCCTCCGGTTGCTAATCCGTTGCTCTTCCAACTGGGCTACTGGCGCACCATGTCCAAATGTAGGCCTTGCGCCATAAAACCCCAAAGCAACCAACCAATCCAACTGGACTACCACGGCCCCTAAATCTTCGAGGAAAGCATGAACAAAGAAACAAAATTGTTAACTGCCGGAAGAGGGTATTTACCCCCAAAATCAAAAATTGTTCAATTTCTAGATCTGCTAAAAGGAAGAACTACAACCGCAAGTATTTTGTATTTCCTTTTGCCGTCCTTTCTGTAAAAATCCCCACTCTACCATTGAGTGTGCGGTCTCCTCAGCGAGCGAAATGTCACCAATTAAAAGAAGAGCATCGTTCGAGAGAGGAGCTTGTTTCTGGAACAGCTGACAGGTAATGTGGGAACCGGTGTGTTGCAACGCTTTTGAAGCAAAGCGGAAAGAAAGTTTCCTCCTTTCGGCAGCAGTGAAAGGAAAAGAAACTACTGGTTTTTTTGGCGAGAATTATTTCTCGCGCCAAACTCACCTGACCGGGAGTGACTAGAGCTTACAAAGGAGGAGACGGATCATTTGGAATTTCGCTACAATTCGAACACTTTTCGGAGCCTTGGGTGATTTACTGCCACCAACATGAATGGACATACGAACGGGATATCAGGTCAGTTCCGTCGCAGGGCACCTGTTTTTCTCTCAAACTTAATGGATTATTAAGAATATCGTTAATTGTATATACTCCCGATAATTTTCTCTCCATAATTTTCAAGTCTTGTGTTTTACTTCCTGCCTTTTTCTAAAGTTTCGGGGATCATTTGGTGTGAATATTTGTGTAACGTTTGATTTTGAAGTTAGCTTACAAGATTTCGAATATGAGATACGAACATGTTTACTGGATTAGTTTTGAATGCACTATGCATGCAAAGTATAAGACTGACAGTACAGATATTTGATTTTATCTCAAACTTAATGGATTATTAATTTCGTTAATTATACACTCCCGATAATTTTCTGTGCCATAATTTTCAAGTCTTGTGTTTTACTTCCTGCCTTTTTCTAAAGTTTTTGGGGTAATTTGGTGTGGATATTTGTGTAACGTTTGTTTATGAAGTTAGAGCTTACAAGATTTCGAATATGAGATACGAATATATGAGTTTACTGGATTAGTTTTGAATGCACTATGCATGCAAAGTGTACAAATTTTTTTGACAGTATAGATATTTGATCAACAGTATTCCCTTTGTGAAGCTTAAGTGGAAACAACGAGTGTTTTGTATCATTAATGGGCTAAAAAGTTAAAAACCTAAAGTTTCGAATTAAAGAATTTCTTTATCAAGTCAAAAGTTTAAGATGAATATTGTGATATCCATGTTTGAAATACCTTTTTAAGTTATGAAATATTTTGAAATGATTAAATATGAAATGTTCACACCAGCAAATTTTGAATTAAAAGTAATATTAATTTTATTACGAACTTTTCAATAATCTGGGGTTAAAGTTGTATGCATTGATTTATACGGCAAAATCTGAAATAAGACTGAAAATCTTATTTAAAGACTGAAAAGTCTTGATTTTCAGTCTTATTTAAAGACTGAAAAAAATCTAAATAAGACTGAAATTCTAAATAAGACTGAAATTCTAAATAAGACTGAAATTCTAAATAAGACTGAAATTCTAAATAAGACTGAAATTCTAAATAAGACTGAAATTCTAAATAAGACTGAAATTCTAAATAAGACTGAAAATCTAAGATGAATTTACGTGAAAATCTAAGATGAATTTACGTGAAAATTTATTCGATTCGGAAGATTTAATTTGCCAAATAATTGCTCTGATGTTCATCAACAAGGAATTAATAAAGAATAATTAAGCGGCGTTTTCGTCAAAAACATTTCCCACAGCAATCACAAAACCTTTACGTCCATACTTAGGGTATTTTCATCAGATGATTGCTCCGGTATTAGTGAAAGCTCACTACAGTATTGATACTTATTTTACACTGAAAATACAAGTTCTAACCAATTTTAAAAAATTGATCGTATTTGTAGAATTGATTTTATTCAAAGTAATTTGAAATGCATGACTAATATGAAAACCCATATTGTGTTAAAAGTTTTATTTACAAATATTCGAAACCTCAACTTTCTCTTAAAGTAAGATTCTTAATTTTTCTTAAAACTAGAATTTAAAGAATAATTCAGTTTTGAAACATTTAATATTACTTTATTTAAAATAAATTTATTATTTTTGTACTTTACATATGCCATAAATGTTAACGTTAAAAAATTTGTTAGCGTATTACCATCTAAATGTTATATTTGTTTCGCAATTGTTTAACAACGCAATAACGCTCCTAAACAATTTCACTAAATTCGAAATTAAGTTTTTTTTTGCATTGAAATACTGTCAAATATTACTTTAATCAGCTTTTTTGTGGGTTGTAAAGAAATTTAGTTTTAACATTCTTCGTACTTGGAAACTATTTGATAAATACTCGTTACCAAGTAATATTTTAGAAATCTTTAATTTTAATCTTGTTTCAATGGTTTCAATTCAAGCAAAATCGCATCATGGTGATTTATGAAACGGATAGAGCAATTTCATTTAAAATCTGTTCAGCCTACTCGTTATAACAAGACAATTTGACAAGTTTGATTTGCTCAATACAAAAAGCTACGCGCGTTTATTTTAAAACACCATTTGTATCCAGAACTTCATTGCAGAAGCCTAGGGTACAATAACCTAGCCTAGATAGAGTAGTGCACTCCCACCCTGGGGTATAAAGTTGCCCCAATTTTTCCTCCCATGTACATGGCCAGTCTTTAACAGTCGGTGTCATCTTTCAAAAATAGAGGATCTTTATCATATTCCTTGTCTTTCCTCTGTCACTTCGCGTTGCAATGACTTGTTTTACCCAGATCACTTTCAATCGCTTACTAAGTGTCGGATTCTTTATATGCGAAAAGACCGTCGTGTACATGGGGGCTGGTACACGTTAAATTTGTCGAGGCCACAAATATCCTCGCCTTGGCGTGGTGTGGAACTTCGGATACCAGATCGAGTGTTGACTTATATTTCACGTCTATGGTGTCTATGGGCTCATTACTTGCCGTTGTCTGTTGCGTTTGACGTAGTCTGGGTGCCAGCTCAGGAGTTGACCTCGTCATCTGACCGTGGTTCAAAATTTCGAGGGGTTGTCCTTGGATCTTTTCCTCCCTGATTGATCACGGACCGTCGCCAATGGCGCGGTCCATGTCAATCCCGCAGGGAAAGTCCGTGTGTTGCTCCAGTGCGATCTTGATTAATTACTAACTTATCATTTACTGGTATGTTTTTGCAGATCCCCTCGTTCGCTCGCTAAGTCGGACCATCGTTTACATGGGGCAGGCGCCCGTTAGAACTATCGAGGTTACAAATGTCCTCACATTGGCGTGATATGGAAGTTTGGAGTGTGAGGTGCCAGCTCAGGTGTTGACTTATATTTCACGTCTATGGTGTCATTATTTGATATCTAATGCGTTTGACAAAGCTTGGGAAAATATGGCTTTCTCCATAAAACCCAAGCCAATCAACTCACCTAAAGGATAAGGTTCGATTCCTACCTGGTGGTATTTCTATCTTCTGTGTAGGACGCTAACTCAGGGGCTTTCCTCGTCATCTGACCGTGGTTCAAAGTTACGAGGTGTCGTCTCCGGAACTTTCCCTTTTGAATTGATCCCGGACCGTCGCTATTACCCCATTGTGTTGCTCCAGACAAACCTCTAATGTAGAGACGTAAATTCAACTACCTACCTCTTTAAATGAGCATTCAAATGAAGTGGCATTTTCCAGATGTGACAAACAAAATATTGTGTATCTGATTGAAATAATTATAAGTGGAATTGTAGAATAGTCATAATGACAAATGTTCATAAATTTACTGAAGGTTTGATAAAACTTTAGACCATAATTTGAAATTATCAACGTAATTGGGTTCACCAAAAGGTGACCACCATGAAATGATTTGTTTTCGATTTCCAAATCCTGCTTTGAATTATTAGAAATCTATATAGAGCATTTAATTATTTTCGTATCACTATACGAGGTTTGTCTAAAAAGTATCCGACCTTGAATTTTCCTGCATACGGTAATGATGCTAGAGCGGTGCCACTGTGCACAGTGGAAGAAGACAACTTAATGCGCATGCTTGAATTTTTTCTCCGTGTTCGAGTGTGTCAGTCGCTGCCTGCTGGCCGCTGAATAAGGTGCTGTTATAAGTGTTCGTCGGATTTTTGATTTCTCTCAAGATGACTGAACGAGTTGAGCAAAGATACTGCATCAAATTTTGTCAAAAGCTTGGCGATTCGCAAAGCGAAACAATTCGTAAAATTCAGCAAGTTTTTGGAGACGATGCTATGGGCGTAACACAAGTGAAGGAGTGGTTTAACCGATTCAAAAATGACCGCACATCGGTGGAGAGTGATCAGCGTCTTGGGAGGCCTCAAACCGCTCGGAATGCAGCTGTTGTTGAGAGGGTGGAAAATCTGGTAAAAGGAGATCGTCGTTTGACCGTACGAGAGATTGCCGAAGAGGTTGGGATCAGTAAAGATTCCGCACATGCAATTTTGCATGATGATTTGAACATGCGCAGAGTGGCTGCAAAATTTGTGCCCAAGCTGCTGTCGGCACAACAAAAAGAACTCCGTCTTGAGATTGCACAGGACCTTCTGGACACTACCAACACTGATCCTCAGTTTCTGAACACCGTGATTACTGGAGATGAGTCATGGGTATACGGGTACGACCCAGAAACAAAAGCACAGTCGTCGCAATGGAAGCATCTGAGTCTCCAAGGCCGAAAAAAGCGCGACAGGTGCGAAGCAAAATCAAGGTGATGCTAACTGTGTTCTTTGATATCTGTGGAATTGTGCATCACGAATACGCACCGGAAGGACAAACAGTGACAAAAGAGTACTATCAACAAGTTCTACGCCGACTCAGAGATGCAGTTCGGCGCAAAAGACCACACCTCTGGACGACGAAAAACTGGCAGTTGCATCATGACAATGCTCCGGCTCATTCGTCACACCTGATCCAGACTTTCTTGGCGAAACACGGAATTCCAGTCGTCTCCCAACCTCCCTACTCTCCAGATATGGCTCCTTGCGACTTTTGGTTGTTTCTGAAATTAAAGATGCCGTTGAAAGGATCCCGTTTTGAGAGTAGAGAAGAGATAATGCAGAACGCGACAACGGAGATGAACACCATTCCAAAAGAAGCCTTCCAGGAGTGTTTTCGGCAGTGGAAGGATCGGTGGGCTAAGTGTGTGAAGGCGCAAGGGGCCTACTTTGAAGGGGATTAGGGTCCCAATTTCGTCACTTAAGTAATATATTTTTCCTGGCCAAAGGTCGGATACTTTTTAGACAGCCCTCGTATATTCAATACTATAAAAATCTTAATTTCTTTAATAACTTAAACTTCTATTAGTTTAGTAGGATGTTCCTGGCTTAATACTAGTCCATAATAAGCACATTAAATGTGTTTTACAAAAACAATCGTGAACTAAATTACAAGTAACGTTTTACTGTAATTAAAACTTTATTGTTAAAATCAAACTGTCCAAGGTCATTTAAACATTTCAACAATATATTATAAGAAGTGAACAGTTGACGATAAGAATTTAAATCAAAAATTTAATTTTAACATCAAGCTTTCTTCACGCTATTATAGTTAATGGAATTTAAGAATATACCAGACCACTTAAACGATTTAACAAGATTATCCACTTAATGCTTTGATGTTACATTACGAACGCTGGTTTAATGCTCCTTTAAAACATTATTCTTAGTTACCATGAACATCTTATCCGAGGTCTTTGTTCTTGATATATGGCCAAACTTTGATCTTTCAATCTAGGAGGTTCTGTATCATCTATAATACCACTAATTCTGAAGAATTGGTGAAACAAGTGATTGTATAGCTTTGATATGATTATAAAAGCTTTGCTTTTTTTGGTTCAAATTTTTCTTTATTCTCATTTTGCAATATTCGGGGGTTGGATAGTCAAATAACGTCGCACTGGAGCAACACAGCGGGCTATAGACGAAGGTCCAGGATCAATCCCGAAAGAAAAGATCCAAGGACAATTCGTAAATTTGAACCACGGTCAGACGACGAGGTCACACTTGAGCTGGCACCCCACTCTCCAAACATCCACACCTAGCTAAAGTGAGGAAATTTGAGACCACGACAGATTTAAAGTGAACCAGCCCCCGCGTTCACAACGGTCTGGCTGGACCGAGTTTCGAATTCGCAACTCTCCGGTCGCGAATCCGTTACGCTTCCAACTGGGCTACCGCGGCCCCAACTTTATGACTGATAATATGAGCTTCGGTTTTGGTTTTTTTATTTTCTCATTTTGCAATATTTCAAATGACTTAAATAATATGATGTTTGAGAGCAATGTGTTCCGATCCTTAACTAGTGGTGGGATGATCGTGGCTCAGTGGGTATGCCCACTGCGCTAGCAACCTGCGAGTTGTAGGCTGAGCAGGTCCTATTCCCAGTCGGGTTCAATTCCTCCCTTAGTGTATTTCTCTCTGTGTCCACATTGGATGGTGTGGAAGCTTGGAAAGTAGCTCAGGTATGACCTCGTCATCTGACAGTGATTCAAAATTACGTGGTGTTTTTTCTCGGATCTTTCCCTTTGGGTTTGATCCCGGTCCGCCGCCAATAGCTTATTGTGTTGTTCCAGTGAGACTTTAATTAACTACCTACCTCTCTTGTGTGTCAGCCAAACTTTTCTTGCTTGCGTATGTCTATTACTTCACGTTGTCCCCATTGTGTTTGGCGCAGCATGGCCAAATATGATACTTGCGCCATAAAACGCAAAAAAATGTAACTAGTTGCTTATGTAAGATATCCCTCCCTCTCTATTGTAGATACAGTGAATGTCGATGGAAAATAATACAGGTACATAGTACAGGCAATTTCACACAATTGTTCAAAATCACCCCTTTTTAGGTTTTTCATTATACCCTTATGTATAAAGCTTTTCGAGAGACTTTTTTTTGTCGATGTTACCTGGGGGGCATATATATTACCGATATTATCTATTAGATATTTTTGCCGATATTACCTATTATAAAGTGCAGAAATTAGCATAAAACACTTTTTTATTCCGTATTTAATTTGTGGAATTTTATTTATTAATAATAATTTATTTTTAATTATTTTATTTATGTTATTAAAATTAATTAATCTAAATAATTAATTATTTTTATTTATTATATTTATATTTATTTATTTTATTAATTTATGGAATATTTAATTTTTTTACAAACTTTGGACCATAGTACAGAACTATCATTCATCATTTCTTTAATAAATCGAAAAAGAGTTGATATGATGTTTTGCAAAAGGTTAGATGCAAAAGGCAACTCACAATGACAGTTGACAAGCGTAAAAACAATGGTTGACAGTGTTTTAATACCAAAACAAGATAATTCAATTTAAGTTCTGTCATTTATATTAAATGGTTCACACGCAGCTCATATTTCAAACATTGGTGTTTTCGTACGCGCAGGTGTTTGGACCATAGGGTTGGGTGAAAAAAAATACGGTGTTCAACCACGGAAAATACAGCTAGCTTAGTCGACAATCTAAAGATGGAAGAGAGTAAGAATGACGAGAATCGGAACAACTTGAAGGTTATGCACCTAGGTTTCATTTAGTTTTTCGTTGCTTTGGATTGTTTTTCTTTGACATTCGTATTTGCTATAGAGTATAGTACTTTTTTCTACTTTCTTTGTGTTTGTCATCTATGACGGGCTGTTACAACTCGTAAACAATACTTGAAGTGTAGCAAGGGCGATTTAGCTGAACGAAATCAAAGTTTGTTTTGTGATCGCGTTGAAAAGGGTGACGTTATAATTCCTGTAGCTTGTTATCTACAATTTGCTGATGTGCTTGGTTTGTATGCGTTTGTAGTTTTTATTTGAGTTTGGAACCATTCATAACTTATAAACAGCCCTTTTTTCAGCATCCTTCGTATATTGCCGCTGAACTCGGTTAGTGCGTGTGCCTTTGCCTCGATAGAACTGACCATAAACTTGAAATATAAGTAGACTAAGCATTGCTATTCAGAAGATCTTAAAATATGCGACCATGTCGAGACTAGTAGTCACGTGACTGCTCTGAAAAATTGACCGGGCCGATTTGACATCTTATCGCCTTGTTTGGAGATGCATCTTAGGCAGAGCAAATGTGTGAATGCCCATTTCTTTAGAGTGGCGAAAAAAATGATGAAATCGCCAAAGTCTACTGTCACACGTACCAATCAGATGAAGAATCAATGAATGGGCGTCTTCTCCTGTCCCATTGACCAATCAGATGATGAATGTTAGCTTCATCCTGGCAGGCGAAATTAATCTAAAGGTCACGTTACTATTAGTTTTGGTCTCATGATCCTGCGTACATTAAATGTTTACCATTGCTTACTCCACTTTTATAATTTCCTCTATGGTCTCGATTATCCCTTAGGGCAGTATCTTTAGCACATTGATGCCCACTACGCTAGCAACCTGAGTGTTATAAGCGATACAAGTTCAATTCCTGTAATTTGCCCTGAAGGTATTTCTCTTTTCTGTGTCAGTAATACTTTCCCTGTGTTTATGAATACTTTGAGGTAAAGAAATGATCGGCAATAATCACCAACGGGATGACTGCCCTGTTGATCTAATAGCTTTAACTGATGCTTTAATAACTAATGCTAAAAGCAGAATTATCACGAAAACCAATCGCACAATTACTTCATAAAAACTAGGAGCTCCCGATAAAATATATTTTCGTAATTTATGCAATTTTAATATGTAAGGAGTGATAGATGGGGGGGGGGTACAGATTGATCAAATTATGAGATTATTTGTTGTAGTCCTAATGAGTAATTGAATCATCTTGATATTTGCAATTTATCAATGACCGTTAGTCAATATCTTAAGTTATGCGATGACTATTAAATTTCTTTATGTATTCATCTAGAGCACGTGTATGGGGTGGGATTTAAACGAAGCTTACGGAATTCTTTTTTTAAGAAGTGTCCTTCATCTTCCATCTGCCTGACATGTATAGTGAATGCAAATTAGCGCAATTATAACTTTAGGGAAATGAACAACGGACACGAAAACAGCGTAAGCTTTTGATTAATGTATTTTAACTCGCGTCCATTTAGATTTAGAGATATATTTTCTTCATAAATTGATAAATTTGAGTCGTTAAGGGGGGGAAACAGAAACTAGTATTCAGTAAATTCTGCTTTAGCATTTCCTTACGCATGCTAGTGCAAGACAATATATATTTATAAATTAGAATTATCATAAATCATCGGGTGTTCATGGAATAGTTACCGATGTTTTAAGTTCATCGTTGAAGACATTACCATCAACGTAAGACTGGTGTTTAAGACACGTAATGGTCACCCTATTCGGTACCTAGTTTTTTTTTCATTTGATACTTGACTTGAAAGAACCCTTGCAAAAAAATTCGATAGAATTCTATAACAATTTCGATAGAATGTAGTCTAGAACTATGGCCCGATTTTCTATCAGCTCTATAAAGTAACCTCTATGGAAGCTCATTTCTTTTGTTTTACGACTTTACTTTTCTATAGAACTACACTATAGAATTCTATAGAAATACATTTCTATAGAATCGTCTCGTTTTCTTAAGAAATCTAGCGAATTCTATGGAACTTCAGCTTAGTTCGTAATGATGTAAAATTAATCTGTCCAATGTGAATGGGATTGATATTGTAATAAATAAATAATAAATTTAAAATTTTCAATGAGATGTTATTCAACGCCTTAAAGTTTCGAAAAGTAAAAGATAATTTGGTCTTAGCACAACCATGTATTCGAAATTAAAAGTTACTCATTGCTTTTAGTAACATGTGCTTCAGTTAGATATTTTACTTATACAAAAGAGCAAAACCCAAAAGATTGTTTAGTTTCTAAAATCATCAAATGTGATGCTCCTTAATAACATCGTTGATAAACCCTTCGCATTGGGAAACTACAGTCGAAATTATTTATCCTCATTTCAAATTCCAAAGAGCTTCCATTCTATAAAGAGCGGTCAAGGATGATTTAAAAATAAGTGCTCTTATCAATAACATTCCGAACATAATTTTGCAAGCGTGTTTGAAGGATTAATACAACATGGAAAACTCATACAAATAATCTTTGTTCTACACAAGTATCGAAAGGAAGCTCAATGAATATATTTAAAGAACCTTCAACTTTGAGGACAAGATATGAAAGATGAATGTAGCAATAGGAAGTGAAAGTGCACTGTCCTTATTCTGAAGTTAATTCCTCGAGCACGAATTAATGAATGAAAAAATTCGAATTGACCGGAAATTTTTCGAATCCCCATTCTATTGTAAACAAATTACTTCCTCCGTTTTCTTTTGATATACTTCAATTATACTTTTCCCTTTGGTTTTCGAGATTTTACGAACTTGACCCTTTTAGCGCCAAGGTGAAAATCTAGAAAGCAAATCTAAGTCTATTTTTAATCCATAAAACAAAAAGGTTATAAGCCGATAAAAGTGACACCTGGAAAACAGCCTTAGACATCAATGGTTTTACTTTCTAAATCAGCTAATGAAAAAACAAAAGAATAAACAATCCTTGCATGTTTTTTATATTATACTAGCAGAATATCTGCGTTGATCAAGTTGAGTAATTGATTGTAATGTTACTCAATGTTATTTGTATGGGGCTTTCGAATTGTTTTTTAGCCCTCTCTGTAGAACCAGGAGGAATCGTACTGGGTTTATTTAGTCTGTTTCCCGCAGGATTATAGCTTGTCGGCTTTTGGACCCTGCGCTATAAAACCCCAGCATCCAATCCAATCCCGCCTATCTGTTGGACACATTTTAAGTATATGTCCTGATTTTAATGCTATTAGACTCAACTGCTTTCGTGCTACTAATACCAGTATTAAAGACTTATTGAGTGATCCTCATCCAAATCTGTTTTAATTTATATCAGACATAGGTTTTTATAATTTAATCTAAAAATGATTTAAAGTGGTTTTTTACTATTTTATATTTGTTAAATTTTGATTATTAGTATTGAATTTATGAATAATTGGCGATAAAAATTTATTTGAAATTACCGATAGTTTGGCGCAGCTTGGCCAAACCTGGCCCTTGTGCCATAAAAATTCAATCAATCCCGCAGGATCATAAAACAAGTGTACCAAATTTTGTGTGAATTGGTCAAACGTAATGATACTCAATGTTATTCCTATGGATTTTAAATTGTTTTTATCCCCCTCTGCAAACCCAGGACAAATCCCCCGAATGGGGGTTAATATATAGACCGCTTCCCACAGGATTCTAAATACCAAATTTGATGTGGATTGGTCAAGCGCTGTTAATTTGAAAAGAGTACCGACAGACGTCAACTCTGCTTCACATATATAGATTGTATAAAACATTGTATGAGACATTTTCTGTCAAGCTAAATATAGATGGCGGTAGTGTTCCAAACGTGACATCAGTTGGCTTATTTTTTTAATACGATTTCAGCAATTAGTCAATAAAAATCCCAAAGAATAAGTTCTGAATGATATATGAGATAGTTAATTAGTTAACACCAATTTGATTAAACGCTAAACGGTGCCAAAATGACGATAAACTACATTTTACAGGAATCCCGATATGTATCATGAGATCATTTGGTTACCAAGAAGTAAAATCTTCGTAGACCGTCTGGTTTGTTTACACTGAAAATGCCTCTCGTATATAACTACATGAAATCTAAATATTTATTTACTTTCAAAAATAAAAATTGATTCTGTATTACCAACGGTTTACTTTGTGTGTAAATGTTTGAATTTAAAAATAATTTAAAACGACTTAATAATTTTACTTGGAACTGTATGTAAAATAATTTAAAACGACTTAATAATTTTACTTGGAACTGTATGTAAAATAAATTAGAAAAGTTGAGCCCTGATAGATTGTGAAATGGGATCTAAATGAGAGATTTAAATCTATTTTGCATCTGGTTTCAAGATCTCGATAAAATCTTTTTTAGTCGTTTATGTAATGATAATCACTTTTGTATTCAAATAGTGCTTTGGATTTCCGATGTAATTATCTCAGTTTAATTGAGATGGTTTTAATTTTAACTAAAACTTTAAACTTAAGATTTAAGTATGTTTTTCATCTAAGTTAGATTTTGTTAAAGAATTGGAAGACAATTTTTAACAAGATAGAGACAATAGTTTTTATACATCGATTCCCTTTTTTTAAAAAATTCTGTTTGGTTCTCGTTTTGGGTGAAAAATATTTGCAGTCTTAACATTATGAAATTTTTCTATGAAACACAAACTACAAATTTTCTTGGTAAAAAAATAGAAACAAGAAAACACATTTAATGAAATAGTTAATTTCGGTGCGACATTAATTCAACTACCTACCAATAAGTAAATATATTCACGAATGTTTAAAGTTTAAAATGTTTGAATTATACCAATCCGTAAATGGTAACCGGAAATTCTTTCCAGTACTGCATTGATTAAGTTAGTTTTTCCTCTGGAAAATGTCCACCAAACCATGTTTTATAACTGATAGCTTCCATAATAGATATTTGCATGCCCAATGAGAGTTGCCCAACCATTGTATTCTTAAAAACTGGTTTTGCAATGCTCCATACGTGAAAAGGTTTGAAAGTGGTAATTTACTTGTACAATTCACAATAATAAATTTAACTGGTATTAAATTTAAGAAGAAAAATATTTATGAGATGAAACAAATGCCTGCTCCTCGATATTAAGTGTAAGAGGAAGTTGAAGAATTGCAGTTCTAGAACTTGGCTCTTTCCACCGCTGAAGTGAGACATATAAAGTTAATTATTTCACAATTAAACATGCATTCTGAAGGGCGAAGGCAATATTCTTACTAATTACTGACCTTGAAAATGGTCTATAGTGTGGATTTATTAATAGAAAAATTGCTACGCAGTACAAATTCAGAAAAAATCCTACGGAAAGTTGGACTACTCTGTTCCCAATACCTCTTTTTCCCTTTCATGACATTTTTTACTTGACTTTGTCTTGCTTTGGAGCAGCTTGGCCAAATATGGCCCTTGCATCATAAACAACCAAAACAAACAACAAACCTACGAAAAGTTGAACTTTTATAAATGCTAGAACTGAATGACCGAGTGTACCACGTAAGAGTTTTCGCCGTTCTGGTACAAATAAATTAGTAAGCGGACCAACTAAATATGTAATAACTAAAGTAAATTGCATTTATATGTGCACTAAATTCAGTTATTTAGTGATGTTTGTTTTTGAGAATAATAAATTTATTACCCCAATTGTTTTAATAGGTCATCGATAATATGAAGATCAAAACGAACAACCTTCAAAACCAAAAATTTTCACTTTGTTTCTAAAAGTACGATAAAATCTCGATAAAAAGATTGCCTCTTGGGATACCTAATGGATGAATGTTTCGATTCTTATTTCACCTTCTACATCATTTCATAAAAACAATATCCAGAAGAGTAAAGATTCCAGATTCTTCGACGTGAGAGAAAATTTCTGGTAACAACAGAATATTTGGTCCTTAGGGGATGAACATGCAGGTATTAAATTAGATACTATCATGTTACTTTCTGATCTACTTGTTAGCGATAATGAGAAAATAGACTGCAAAAGTTAAACGCAACAAATTATTTGAAACGAAATTGACCAATCGGTCTAGTGGCCTGGGTGTTGAACACAAAAGTTCTTGATTTGAATTCGGTGTTGAAGTATGGATGTTTGTCCGTCTAGAGTAAATGAGTGGCGTCTGTAAACGAGTTGTATTAAGAATGTGGGAATGAATGTAAGGTGTAACGTGAACCCACCAGGTGGTGCACCAAGGTAACAAACAATGAGTGGTTCACAAATCCATCCTTGTAATGGCATAATAATTAACCCTCCAAGTGGTTTCGAAGAGATCTCTTCCATCAAGATCTGACCAATTTCGCTAATGACGAGATATCTCAAAGACATTGCCGATTTTTATGACGAGAGCAAGATCTGGCCAGTTTTATAATGACAAGATATCTCGTCCATCAAGATCTGGCCAGTTTTCCAATGACGAGATTCCTCGTCAAGACAGCTAACCACCAAGAGGGTTAAGTTCAATTAGACGGACACTAACAAAAAATTAGAAATTAAAATATTCCTGAAAAGCAGAATTCGCGTACAAAATTTTTAGGGGATAGGAAAAAGCGACCTATTCTCTGTACTTGTAAGTATATCATAATTCGATTATAGCGGTAGTATTGTCGAACAGCGAAGGTATAATTTTCATATTTAACAATAAAACGTTTTGTAATAGTATTACAACAAGTGAAATATGAAAAAATGTTATCAAATCCGACAAACAATCAGTTCCTTGAAAAAGCAAATTAATTTAACCCTCAGCATATTTAACACCCTGCACCGAATGTCAAAAGAATTAAAAGAATTTGTGTTGTAGAACTTGTGACAGATTTAGAAGAAGGCATTGAAATAAATGCGATTCCTGAAACAATCGAGAGTTATTAAATCATACTGAGAAATGGGCGATTGGTGAAACGAAAATTTCTGGTAAACAGAACGCTGAAATTGCAAATTTCTCTCGAAGTATCAAGTGGTAAGCAAAATTTTAACATATTTGGGCGATGTCATATTTGCTCAAATCATGAATTGAAATTTAATATGTTTGGGTCAGATGATAGGATGAATCGAGTCTTCTATTGTGAGGTGAAAATCCAGCGGAGTTAAATTAAAAACCTTGATATTCAATAGATAATTGGTAATAGAATCGGATTGGATCAATAAAGATTGCTGTTCATGTTTTCTAATATAAATTCCATATTTAACATTAAAAACAAGAATTTAAAAAATTCCAGCAGAAACTCGTTAACAAACCACTCCGAGGCACAGCTTTAGGTGTGAACGGGCTTCACGATCCCGAGGTAACCTAGTGATCTATTCTTTTCCCATGGGGTTAACCAAACCTGGCCCTTGTGCCATAAAAATTCAATCAATCCCATGGGGTTTACTGCCTCTGGTAAAAATGGCGTTCGCGACCCTACGATGTTCAAGCGATCCTTCTCTACTCTCCATAATTTCTTTTCACAATTACTTGACATTGTTTGTCTTGTGTTTAGCACAGCTTGGTCAAATATGGATCTTGCGCTATAAAACCCCAAACCAACCTTAGGGGACGAACATGTAGGTATTAAACTAGAAAGCATCATGTTACTTTCTAATCGAGTTGAGCGATAATGAGAAAATAGACTAAGAACCGTACAAAAGTTAAATTACCATCATTAGAACCCGATGTAAAATGAAAAACAATATGTTTGTATTTTCGTTTGTTTCAACAACATTTAAAAAGCATTTTGTTATTTCAACTAAAATTGCGCAACAATTTATTACAACAGAAATTTCTCACTCGCTTTAGCAAAAATGTAGTTATGAGAGCTAAATTTATCCTTGCGATTTGTAATTTGTTGGTTATACGTAAAATGTGCGTTCAATTATGATTTATGTTAATTCATCTACAATTTCATTGCATACTTGAGCAATCGTGTAGGTTTAATCTAACACAATCCCAATTGTTCGATATTAACGTAATTAATGATTGCTCAAAACTAGGCAAACTACAGCTGCCTTTGAACAAAATTTCTTTTGAATAAAATTTAAAGACCACACCCAAGTTGAAAATAATAGCTCTTTACTCTAATAATAGTTGTCCTTGAATTCCAAATATAAGCTACTGTTTAAATTATAAATTTTCGAGTGTTCGCTATTGATTCTATATGATGGTGACCTTGTTCACAATGTGTTCCTTGAATAGAAAATGTCTATTTCAAAGATAATTTCATATTTAAATACTAGCTTGAGGTAGATCGAAGTTTTACAAATCAAATCTGAAGAAATAATTGGAAGTTTCAATATTAGGAAGCGTGCACAAAAAATAAACAGATATTCCGTTTATTCGAACGTGAGTCATCAATGTATGTAGCCTTGAATTTGTGCTGTGATCACTAAAACCTGTGGGGATTTAAAAAAAATATAGTTTGAATGCTAATGAGATGGAATTGAAAAAATTTCGTTCGAAAGTTTTAGAAGTCTAAGTCATCAGCCTAGATTTTTTTTATATATATTAGTTACATTTTACGTAAGGTATTGCATCTAGTGAAAAAAACGTTTTACACATGGTGATAGCGACATGAAACAATATAGCCCTCTTAATTTATGTTTTTTGTTTTCCTGTATCAATACTGAAAAAAATAACACGAAAAATAGCGTCAGCTGTTACACGGATGTTCAGTTTTTATGATATAAATGTGTATCACAGTTTGTATCAAAACAATAAAGTTTCGGACAAAAGTAGCTAAGATTAGAGGTTGAAGTAACAATGCACATAAAAACATAGAAACAGCTGTATGAAGAAAGATGTTTACGATAAAAAAATATGAAAACGAAAATGTTATTAATAAATGCAGTAGTCTTAAAAGTCGTTTGTCATGCTGAATTTTTTTAACAAATGAGCAAGATGTGTGAAAGTATCTGCATCAACAATATCTTAAAATTTGAGAGCTTTACACAATTCTGGTTCAAATAAATAATCTTAGGTCTCTTATTTTCTCTCAGCAAAAACTGAATGACAAAACAGTCAGACAAATTATCTGGTGCTTTACAAAGTGGTTTGAAGGATGTCCTAAAGTGAATAACATTCACAGTTCCTTTTAAGTAATATATGTAGAATAGTTCACCATGCCGCCTGGTATAATGGTCGACGCATTTTTGCAACGATCGACTTTCCATGCATACCTCCGTACTGTTAGGATTTTAAAGACGTTTTTTTTCACGTCAAAAGAACACAAAGAAAGGGTTGTAGGATTGACAGGAAATTGGTCCATAATAGTTCTAGCTCCATAGCAATAGCTTGAGTCGAGTCAACAGCGGCAGGTTTCCCACTGACCACAGCGCCAATTGTAAACCTCAACGTATCTATCTGAATGATCTCTCAACGTCCTGTTGGTTTACGGTCGCCGGCTGTTTTGAGTTGATCTTATCCCTTAATTCCCTTCTACAGAGCCCATAGCCGAGGGGTGAAACTGAAAATTGTGCTACATTTATTTCATTTTAACGTTTTAGTTTCGAACTTTTCACAAGTGGGTTCACAAATAATTAAGTAACCGGTATTTTTAACTCTCTGAAGGATGCACATGCGTATATCTATTCCGTAACTTGCAGTTTTCCCTGAATGACTTCACCTGCGAGTTGTATTGGCCCAGGTTCGATTCTTGTCAGATTCGATTCCTCCTTGGGTGTATCTCGTTCAGTGTCAGTAAAACTTACCTTGTGTTTATGTTCATTACTTGATGTTGTATGTCTCGTGCCTGGAGTAGCATGGTCAAATATGGCCCTTGCTCCATAAAACCACCCCAAAACAACCCAACCCTACGTGACTTCTAACCAGTTTTGGCCTTCTTGACTAATAGAATCTTTCCAAGGACTCGTTTCAACTAATGGATGTGATTATTTAGTCATGTTTGATGCGGGATAAAGGCAATAGTGCAATACTCGGAAATTTCGTGACACTCAGAGGGTTAATGCCTGTATAAATAATTTTGAATATTCTTTTTTCAATGCATATAAATTATTTCAAAAAGATTAAAAAACACTTCAAGTAAAAAGGATAGGTACCTATTATTTTAAAAATCAATCATAATTATACCAATAATTTTTGTCAGATCGGTAAAAAAATATATCTATGGGGTGCTGCAGAATTTTAGTAATTAGTTTGTGTGCCACAAGATGAAAAAGATTGAAAATAACTGTCATACCATAATTAAAAATTCAAGTGTTAATTCTTCCGTTAAATAGCCCTCAGGGGCACATATTCATGTGTGTACTGGCATCACAACCCCGAGGTACCCGAGTGATCTGTCCTCCCTTCTGATGTTTTACTTTCGCCTATCCATCTGCTTTTGCTTGGTTTTCCTCTCTCGTTGTCTTATGTTTGGCGCAGCTCGGCCAAATATGGTCCTTGTGCCATAAAACCCAAAACCACCAAATCTTGTCAAATAATTGTTTTGATTGTATTTTAACTGTCGTTCTTAACAAACCAATCGGCCAATTGCGATTACAATGTTTAAACCTCTAACGCAGAATTTTAAAACTCTTTGGACTGCTAGTTTGAGAAACTATTCATCCTTACTGAGAAATTTCTATTGAAAGTTGTTGCTTGGTAGGTAAGTGAATTTACGTCGCACTTGAGCCACAGTATGGGATTTCGGAGGCGATCCGGGATCAATCCCGAAGAGAAAGGATTCGAGTACACTTCGTTATCTTGAACAACTGTTAGATGACGAAAGTTGTAGCTCGGCAATGAATTAGCAGAAGCGTATTCAGTGTTTTCGTCTTTTAATGCCCTGTATTGTAAGGGCAATTTCGTTCCAGGGTAGGGCCCCCTAGAGGGCAAATCTTTAGGTGTGTACGTGCTTCATGAATACGAGGTACTCTTGTGATCTATTCTTTTCCCATATGATTTACTGCCTCTGGTAAACATGAGAATTGCGACCCCAGGATTCCCAAGTGATCTTTGTTTTCTTTCTCCTCACCATCCTTTCTTTCACAATTGCTTGACATTTTTTTTTGTTTGATGCTATGTGGCCCTTGCGGCATAAAACCCAAAATCAACCAGGGTAGAAGTCGCGGTAGCCTAGTTGATACCCTCGGATTTGCGACCGGAGGATTGCGAGTTTCAAAAATCGATCTAATCAAACTCCGTCGTGAACGTGGGGACTGGAGCCCGTTAAATCTGCCGTGGCTTCAAATGTCCCCTCGTTGGCGTGGTGTGGAAGTTTGGAGAGGGGGTTGCAGTCGTCATCTGACCGATATTCAAAATTGCGAGGTATTGTCCTCGCATCTTCCCCTCGGGATTGATCCCCGACAGTCGCCAATATTCAGTTGTGTGAATTCAATTACCTACCAACCGTTCTATGGTAAATTTTTGTTCTTTCAAAAGAACGATCGCGCGAACGCAGTCGGAGGAAGTGTGTCACTGCTTTCATTTAACCGTTTTAAAAACGCATAGCACAAATAGAAAGATCAGTAGTTCACAGGATTCGGAGTGACGAGTGACATGAATAATAATGAAAAAACATTTCAATAAGCTACATCGTCTCTCGACCGGAAAACTTCTGATGAGATCGGAGATTGATAAACTGTTGTTTTTTAATGGTATGCCTATCAAGTTGCTGTAAGTCATTTCCGGTTAGTTGAGTGGTTAGCGTCATGTTGGGAATTTATCTGTATCTGGCATCTGTTATCTTGTCTGTATTTTCAAACATGGGTTATGAAAAGCTTTTAAGCTGACGGAATTTTATCATAACATCAATATTTTTAAGCGAACAATAGTAAATCAATTGAAACTTGACGCAAAGTTGACAAAATGAGATTAGTTTCCACATTTACCTGGTTCAAGAGGTTTTAATTTAAATTTTTATTACCAAATTAAGATATTTACTATTACTTTTGAGTTCAATCTTGATGAATTGTAATGACAGCAGCTGCAATGAAAACAAGCATGCCCGACATCGCAATTCTAACTATGTTTTGTAAAAACATTTTCTTTAGTTTTATTTTTGCTTGCCTGGCATGTCATTACCCGAAGAACATTAAACATTTGAGCTCAATTATTCAAACTACATTACTATTGCGCAAACATGTTTGAGTTCAATTATTCTACTACATTACTATTGCATTGAAAACAATCAACAATCCTATTTAATGAAAACTAATGGCCTAATTTTCTAAAGGTAGGTAGGTGAATTCAGTTTTCGCACTGGAGCGAACACAATGGGCTTTTGGCTATGGTCCCGGATTAATACTAAACCGAATTTTCTAAAATAATTTTTGAATTATGAAAAATGTTGGAAAATGATTTATTATCTTGATTTCGATTTTTGAAATCTAGCACTCGTATATTATAAACGGGATTTTCACTTTGAATATTCTAAAAGTTCTCGTTAAAATGTCCGATCCATTCGTATTAAAAAGTAATAATGAATTTGAATTTCATTTAAAACATAAATGAGAGTAAATTTCTGTACCCCAGAGGTAAAGTGTCGCAAGTCCAAATTGGTTACTTTTCAGGAAAGCGATAAAACTAACTTTTTACTTATAGAACAACATGGACATACGTCGTTCTAATCGATCACTAATTCAGAATAGAAGTCCCTGACAGTTACCACACTTTACTACTAGATAGAGCACATTTTTTATGTAGACTTGTTGATATAACTCCAAACCGCCAAAAATGGACTTAGTAACAATTTTCTCCTATTTTTCCATTTTTATTATAACATTAAAAAGGGTAATATAAACATAAAACTAGTAGGATATTTGACCTTGGTTTTTTGAAACCTATGTCTGGTTCGATGGAAGTGGTTGCAATTCTTAGTGAATTGTCAAGGTGCTCGTCAAGAAACTTGAACTGATTTTACTCTTCATGTGCTTCATCCTTGAAAATAGTGGTTTACGTACGTACTGAAAAAAGCGATGAGATGAATAAGGCGTGATTGTGAAGCGATGGATATTTTCCTGAGAGGATAGCGATATTTTTCAGGACTTAAGACAAAATCGCACATTAAGTTTACGATCTTGTGGCACCGCATTGCTAGCTGTTCAAGACTGCGGGTTGAACACCCCTGCTTTAAAGGTTTCCGAAATTTATGACTGAAAACTAAATTTTGAAAACAATCTTTCATGCAACTTTTAGAGAATTCTGCTTTTTCTCTTTTTTAGAGGCTTAACACAGCCTCAAGGAAAACAGGAAAGGTAAGGCTCAAAGAGCTCCCATTCAATCAAATTATATTACGTTTTCAATCAAATTATATTACGTTTTCAATCAAATTATATTACGTTTTCAATCAAATTATATTACGTTTTTAATCAAATTATATTACGTTTTCAATCAAATTATATTACGTTTTCAATCAAATTATGTTACGTTTTCAATCAAATTATGTTACGTTTTCAATCAAATTATGTTACGTTTTCAATCAAATTATGTTACGTTTTCAATCAAATTATGTTACGTTTTCAATCAAATTATGTTACGTTTTCAATCAAATTATGTTACGTTTTCAATCAAATTATGTTACGTTTTCAATCAAATTATGTTACGTTTTCAATCAAATTATGTTACGTTTTCAATCAAATTATGTTACGTTTTCAATCAAATTATGTTACGTTTTCAATCAAATTATGTTGCGTTTTCAATCAAATTATCTGTTTTCAATTAAAATAAGGTATACTTAAATTCAAAAAGCCCTTGTGGTCTATGTTTACAATATTACATTCATTATATTTATGCATAAATTTCTTTACAGAATCTCGAGGAAAGAGGGGACTCGTCGATGTGATAGCGTCTGATACGAAAATCGTATGGAAAAAGAAAGTGGAGAATACCGAGATTGATAGGTTCAAAGCTGTCATCAATAAGAAATATGACACCAAAATCAGTGAGTATTTTTTTTCTACCACCAAGTTAGACTTAGGAACAGTGACGTTAATTATATGTTGCAGAAAAGTTTTCATTACTTATGCATGTATGCAAATCTGAAAAAAGAAATGACCTACATTTGAAAAAGTAACATCAAAATCAGTCCATACAACATTTTAAGTTAAAAAAGTTTTAAAATGCATTGAAAAATCAAAGGCCTTCTCGAGAGAATTAAACAAAGTCTTTAATTCCATAAATTCTTTGAACGTCTGAGTGAATTCCCAAATCCTCAATATTTTTTCATGTGACTTTAAAAATATCTCATGGAGGTGAATATTTTGTCTGACGAGATAAATGTAAATGTCGGTAGTTTTATACAGCAGAACGTGTTTGCTATACATATTCTGAGCATGACTCCATTTGATTTGATTTTTGAATAAGATTTCAGTATGTTGCCAATAAACATTCCCGAATTGATATGATAATTGATTGGCCAACACCAATTAGATTAAACACCAAAAGTAAACAAACAACATTTAAGGGTAACCCCGATGTGTATCACGCGAGAGCCATTGGGTAGCGGAAATAACATCTTCACTTTCCGTCTGATTTGTTTGTTTACACTGAAAATCCCTCTCATAGACCGCTGATATAAAGAGTATTTGTTTAAATGAAAAGGAGCAAAAAAATTCGCAGAGTTAAAAAGGTATACTATTAAAATTAGTTTTTCAATAACAAGTTTTGAATAGTAATTATGTTAATTCTGATAATAGCACTATTTTTAAAATATTAGTCATCCGTGAATATTATATATTTTTCATTATTATTGAAAAATACTAAACTTTACTAGTTTTTTTTGTTTTGCTTTAAACCCAAAATATACTAAATTTTTTAAACAAAATTTTACTTTGAAAATCGAACAAATATTTCATGTATTAAGAAGTATATTTGATAATTTTTCCATTAATGATTTATTAAGATATTATTTGTTTTATATTCATTATTAAAATACTGGATACATTGTTGACTTTATTTTTCTAGAGACATACTGGGAGTTGCATAGATGGTCTATCAAAAACTTTCATCTGTTTTGGGAAGAGATATGGAAATTTTATGGGATAATCCATTCAAAGCCATATCAAGAGGTCAGTACATTTCTTCAATAAAACCCTCCAATTAACAAGATATTTCTATAGTTTAGTATTTGCTTAGAATGTAAATAATATCCATAAAACAAATTGTTCAATTATAGTGTTTCTAATAACTAGACTAATAAGTGCACTTAGTTTAATTAAAATATTGATTACAGTTGATAATTTGTACATCTATATGTGGAATAATTTGTGAATAAATTAAAAATTTGAACTCCCACCTGGCAATATATATTGAAATAATTTTTTAGCCAAAACTCAAGGAGCTAGCTTCCGGACCCTTGCCAAACAGACGACTAAAATTTTCATCCCGAAACGGCTATTTAGATAGAATCACAGCGGGTTGCCATATTCCATAATAATTGCCAATTGGCGATGGTACTGCGTTCTTGAATTTTAGCATTATTTAATGTATTTTACAGCTTAATTTTGTCACTTTTAAAGAAACGGTTCCATGTTTATAAATTAAAAATGAGATTCATTTATGAGCTATGATTTATAGCTATAAAGTGATAGTGTGTTAAACTCACACAGACCAAAGATATCCTACTTTCTGATTAAAACTGCATTTTTATTACAATTGTCAATCAAAGGTAATTTTATCTTATTTGTTGACAGATTTATTTTAATAGACAAGATTTATTCCAAGGTATAACTCACAAATGTATCTGGTTTGCCTGTGAGGCATTTTTTGTTACGCTAAATGTTGGTGGCGGTAGTGCTTCTTTGGCAAAAAGTATTTCCTGTACTCAATCCGAATAAGGTTTGAGTACAGGAAAGATGGTATCCTTTGTAAGTAAGAATGGTAATCCTTTTTATCGAATAAGGTTTCAGTACGTCACCAGCAGAAATTCCAAAGAATAAATTCCGAAATGATATATAGTTGATTGGATCAACGCCAATTAGATTAAACGGCGATCAATTACGTTTTAAGGTAATCCCGATATGTATCATGTAAGATCATTTGGACAGCGGTAGTAAAATCTTCGTAGACCGTCTGGTTTGTTTACTCTGAATATCCCTCTCGTGTAGTGCGTCAGATATTTGAGAACAAAATTTGACTTTGAAGAAAACAATCACTAGAAAAACCAATACATCGTCGATTTACAAGTGAAACGCACTAAGTCAAAATTCTCAAGATATGAGTTTTTTAATTTTTCTAGAACAGAGTGATCTTAAGACTATTGAATTCCATTAAGTCATTTTTTATTCTTTGCGTGAAGATTAGATTTCTTAGTGAGTTTAGAATGAGTAAAATTTTTTCTCCTTTCGTTTTCTAAGGACTACTTTTTTTATTTAGTGTTTCGATATACTATACGCGATATTTGATTTAGTCGACGATATACTATTTATTCAGAGTGTAAATGTTCTTACACAATAAAACAGGTTCTATAAAACCGCCTTCAGCCTCCGCAACTTCTGAAGTCAAGTTCGATTTCTCTTGTATCAGTAAAACTATCTTTGTACGTGTGTATCCATAACTTGATGTATGTCTTGATTGTTTGGCGCAGCTCTCAAATAAGACCCATGGACCATCAGAAACCAACCATCTGAAATGACTGCACTCTTCCTCTGACCGTGGCTCAAAATAACGAGGTTTTGTCTTCGGATTGCACCCTTTGGAATTGATCCGGATTGTCGGATAGCCCATTGTGTTGCTTCAATGCGAGGTTAATTCAACTACCGACTACATGCGTTCAGGTGATCTTTAGTAATGTTGGGTATAACGTCCCCGATGGCAGCTTTCAAAGAGTCCTTGGTATCGTGAGCATGCTTATTGGGCTCCCACTCAAGAGTACCCCAGACGTAGTCCAAGAGGCTTAAATCAAGCGAGATAGGTGGTCAAATGTTGGGAGAAGCACTGATAATGCTCTGGACTTTCTGGAGAAACTCATGGCTTGTCTGCATATGGACTTGCGCCATAAAACTCCAATCAATCTGGACAAACTACTTTTATGATAATGTCAACCAGTTGAGGAAATATGGCCCTTGTGCCATAAAACCCAATCCAACCAACAGCTGAAGATGGTTTTTCTGAAGACATTCCTGCAAGAAGCCAGGTACTGTTCTGATCTTAAACAAGGACCTGTTGACATTTAAAAAGCTTACAATCTCCGTGGTTGTCGGTTAAGGTTACGAGAACATGCTTTTTCATTTCCTGAGTTAGATACGAATTTTCCACATTGCAGTTGCTAGGCGGTGCAGGTTCGATTCTTCCCTGGATGTATTTCTCTCTTTGTCAGTAAAGCTTTCCTTATGTATGTATGTCCATATACTTGACGTTGTTTTCCATAGATTGGCTAAATACGGCCCTTGCGCCATAAAACAAAAAAACTAATCACATTGCAGTTGTGAAACGAAAGTATTTAGGTTACAGTTTGTGCCATTAATGTCCTCTAAACGTTGTGTTCTCAAATAACTGACGCACCCTGAATGTGTAGGACGTAGTTGTTAAGTTTGTTCATGGTTTTAATATCTCAAAGACAAAAATAAAACATGTAGATTGAATGCATATTTAATTCGATCTAATTTCGCTCGTGAGAAATATTTTATTAAATATTGTTTAGGTTTTAAGAATTCTGTCTGTCATCTCCATCTGTTTATTTGCTCGAATGACCTGAAATTACAAATTCATGAAAGCAATTTTGGATCAGGGGGACAGTTCTTCTGACATCGCTTTTCACATTACAATTAGCACGACAATCTACGATGCTTTTTTGCTTTCTCTTCAACTAATAAATGCTTTGCCCGTTTAAAACCTATCCCTCATTTCTCCAGACATGGAATGATTTGTCCTTTAACCCTTAACACCCTACAAATGCTATGGAAACGTTGGCATTTCTAGTACATTCTATGTCAAACAGTTTAAGATGAAAGTGATACCGCTCAACATATCTCGACAATGCACACCTCACCATCTACATCCGGGACTCCCAAGTACCAGTTTAGATGACGGGTCTCATTAAATAAAAGAAACAACCCAAGTACTCAATGTTAACAAATTATTATATTTCCCCCTTTTCCTTTATACAGTTTCGTAGGTGTGTGTGTTAGATCCCTGTCCCTAATCATGGGTGCATTTCTCTCGTGTCTGAAAGTTTTCCTTGTGCGTATGCCCTTTACTTGACTTCATCATGTGTTTGGCGCAGTTAAAAACCAAAGATGGCCCTTGCGAAATAAAAACCAACTCAACCAACCTTTATACAGTTGATGTATACCACTTATAAGCCCGATGAAAAGATTAAAATGCTTGAACTCGGCGATCTAATAGGACATTACAAAACTGTTAACTTTTCTCTTCACAAAAGCCCCTCTAAGACCACTGATCTCAGAACTCTGATACCAAACCCCGCCTCCTTTTGGGTAGCGGAAGTAAAATCTTCGCATTCCGTCTGGTTTATTTGCTTACACTAAAAATCCCTCTCACAAGTGTTCGTATTCTTGCTAAAATTTGTTTGCATTTATTTTAATTTAAAGCGAACAAAAAGAATCAAAATAAAGAATAAATTTTCGTAGCACGTGCGCGGGTTATTTTATATCTCGTATACAAAATATTTTGATCTTTTACAACACGCAGGATATTAGGAGCGACTTGGGGATTTTATAGCTGAAAATTGTTACAGAAGTTAAAGTAATTTTAAAAAATTCTGTTTTATCATTTTTATATAAAAGGTAAACATATCCCACAAAAAACAAATATAAATAGCAATTTGGCTCTCGAGATAAAGTGTATCCCATAATAATAATGGCAATTTGACTCGAGATAAAAGTGTGTATCTCATAAAAACAAATATAAATAGCAATTTGGCTTTTGAAACAATTTATTAGTATTTTGTGTTTGAGATCCAAGCAGAGTGATTTTTCTGCACTTGACAGCTGAGGTCTTAAAAATAATTTATAAATCATGTTTGACACTCATTCTTCCTGTTACCGAACACAAAAAAAGGAAGAGATGTCATTCTGATACCGGAAAGTCGCAGAGGATGCTTCCTATCTACATTATTTTAGACAAGGTAAAATCTCACCGCGACGCATTTCATTGGAAGAGACCCACACATTTGGTTGGGATACTCAGAACGCCCCTGTATCTGATTTTTGCACGAATCTCATCTCCTAAAATCCACTTTCCTGCGGGTAACAGAGTATAAGGGGCGTCTTAACTCCACAAACGTCACTACTTTTGCCCTATCCAAGGTTTTTCAAGCTTCAAGAAACCCAGAAGGTCAAGGTCTAGAGAGGACTCATTATGTCAAAAATAACATTTAACTAACTTGGGAATGATAAGTAGTGAATAGGTAGTTTTATAAAGGGAAAAAGTTATGTAATCGTGTTGAAGGAGTTTTCACTGGGTCATTTGAAGGACGCAGTAACTATGAAGAGTTAAATAAATAAGAGGGGCTTAAAAGTAAGCATGGTAAACTGGGGAAGGATTTCGACTGTTTTGTTAGCGAAAATACGGTACATAGTGAACTAAAGAAGCAAGAATTTTACAAAAGGGGTCGTAAGTACCATTAAAGCAAGCTTGTTGACCAATAAACCTTTGTATTTCTTGACCTTCATTCGATTATATTTTCATGCCTCTAAGTGGTAGACTTTTTTGAATAATAAAATAATACAAAATATCTGACCAGAGATGTTTGAATAATAAATAATATAATTTGAATAATAATATATCTGACCAGAGATGTAACATTCGTGAAGATTTGATATTAGCTCTTTTCGAAAAGAAAAAAAATTAGCTATACCGAAAAATTTGGAATAAGCTTGATGGGAAGATAGTGTAAGCTTCAAAATGGTTTTAATCTTCATGACTAAAATCTGATTGTCCCATATGTAACTGGAAATGGCCCATTTCTAATATATTTGCTATTTCATTTCTCATAAAAATATTTTTTGTTGCTACTTTACTCACTTGAAGAGTAACATCAAGAAAAATTACCCAACTCAAAGTGAACTTTATAGGACAAGGGAAGGAAGATAGAAAATCTTTAAGCCTATTTTACAGATAAGTTTGAAGAATTTCATCACATCAATTAAAAATTCCTGCTTTGTGGAAGTGGTTCTATAGTTCAAGTTTGATAGATCCATTCTTTAAAAGATGAAATATCATTCTAAATCATCACTTCTATAGAGAAGGTTCTATACGTGTAACACCGTATATCGAATTCTTTTCTTTCTGTTCTTTACTTTCTAACTATCACATGCTTCTCTTTTTCAGATTTATTTAAGCATTAAAATAACACATTTATGAAATTTCTTACTTTCTTTTACTTGTCTTGTACCTTCTAAAATTTGTTAGTTACTTTAGATAATATCGGCTAAAATTACTTACATATCGATAAGTATTTTTTAAAGTAATTAACTTTACATATTGCTTTAATTAATACAATTGAATACCGTTGGCTTATAGCAGAAACTCATAAACTGACGTTTTTTCCGGAGACACCAAATGCTTATTTTTATGAGTCATAATTGTTATTGTAATCTAGATAGAAGCAACTTAGAAGATACTTGGATTGTAATTTAGAAGATACGTGAAACTAAAATGCTTATTTATATATATTTACCTAAAACCTTTTTGTTTTTAAAAAACCTATTCAGTAAAATTTTGTTTTCATAGTTAATGAATTTCTGCTCGAAGCCAACGATATGTTGTGTAAAAAATATTCTAAGAATACTTTTAAATAGTCATTTGTAGTTAACTTTTATTCTTTAAATTGTTTCACTACTCTTCATTCTGTAGCTTTTTCTATTACTATTTTATCCTTTAAACTTTTTTAATAGCATTATATTTATTTTTACAAAAATACTTCTCCACTAATAGTAGTATACTAATACTCATTTGCTTCTCTCTATGCTAAAATAATTAATTACAATAAAAACGTAACATGATATATCCTTAACAATTATCAAGAAAGAAATAGAGAGCAAAGGAAGAGAAGAAAACTAAACAAGTAGATTATGGATGAGATTTAGTCTATTTGACATAGATTTACGCTTATTTAGAACTAGCGGTACACTATGGACTATGGAAAATCTAAGGATAAACTCGAACCATTTCAATGCGATTAAAATCCAGGTCTATTTGATTCCAGATTTATAGGTCTTCGCTTCAACCCCGTGGTCTGATGGCTAAGGCATTTTATTCTTGTCTGGCAGGTCTTCTGTTGGCCGACAGTAAACCCAATAAGGTATCTAGTATGCGTGCCACGAGGTATTGTACTATGTGTCTTCGTGATGACGGAAACATGCATGTTGGTTATTTTCAGCGATGTATATTGCAGAAAATGTTGGAGAATTCAATGGTCTGGAATTTTTAGAGACAAATTCAATACTGCTGTTTGCTGTCTCGAAATCGATCTTATTGGTGATGGGAAATGTTTGTGTATTGTAAATAAAACTGTACAGTGTTTAACAATATGTTTGACAATAACCTTAGACTCGTGCACTGCACTTAATAATTTAAGTAATAGAGTACAGAAATATTGTGAAGCCAGATGGGGAATGACTGAGTCAAACCCTGGCATTTGCTGCATTCACGATAATTTTGAAGCCACAAGACTGGCTTGTAAATTTGACTAGCAACTGTTTACGCTACCAAAGATAGACAGTTAACTAGTAAAACGATGGATGCCACCTGCGAGTGGTGCTGTGTGTTGTCTCGTCCTGTATTTGTCCTTTGTATGTAGCAGACCGCGGTAGCCCGGTTGGATGACTAAAGTATTAGCAACCGGAGGGCTTCGAGTTCGAAACTAGATCCAACCAGACTGTCGTATATTTGGAGGCTGGTTCACGTTAAATTTGTCGCGGCCTCAAATGTCTTTACCTTGGCGTGGTTTGGAAGTTTGGCGAGTGAGATGCGATCTCAGATGTTGACCTCGTCATCTGACCGAGGTTTAAAATTATGAGGCGTTGTTCTTTAAAATTACGAGACCTTTCCCTTCGTGATTGATCCCGGACCGTCGCCAATCGCCCGTTGTGTTGCTTCAGTGCGACGTTAATTCAACTACCTACTTTAGTGTGTAGGGGTCCACAATAAGTTCTCCTATGTGGAGTATGTTCTTATTGGAGATATGGAGTCGCAAAGGTAATTTCAGGAGACTTGATTGGTCAAGGACATACGAGCAACTTTTAGAAAAGTGTACGTATATCTGATAATAAAGGATTAAGGATATTAATTCTCCAGAAATATTTAAATGAACATTTAAAAATTAGTGTTTCAATCACTATCCAACCAGTAATCCATAGTAACTAATAAAATAACATTCCAACAAATTAATCGTTTTGATAAAGTAAACAACTGTTGAAATCTTATCTTACTATTAAACTGCATTGCATAAAGTTTTGCATCTCATGTTAATAGTACTAATAAACTAAACGCTTTATTTTATTGGATTCAAATCGTGAAAGAAAATGATTTTTATATGGATAGTAAGTACTATATCCTGAAGTTCGCAAATGTAGACATGACTTTTTTTAATATGAATAAACGTGTGAAAATTTTTCATTTTCAAATTTGTTATTCTTTGTTCATAATTGCATCTATTGTCAACGAACAAACGGCAAGCGAAGGTACATGTTATGAACGTTGAGAAACAAATTGTACGTAAGATTAATGTCACCTAAATGACTGGTAACTGAGACTTCAAGTTAATCTAAATGTCATGAATTATGTTAATCTGAATGTCATGAAAGGTTACTAGAATGGCCTAATCTAGCTGTACAATCTTATACATTTAAAATAAAAAATTCCATTCAGCGTATAAAATTGAGCACATTTGTCTATTTAAAGTTGCCAGTATCGGCAAGAAGGTGCGGTCAAGCCGTACACTGGATGAACATCCTGTGGCAAAGGATACTGACATACACATGAGTAACACTGTTTTCTTTACACAGTATTCAAGCGCGTGTAGGATATTCGTGTCGTTTGTGAGGAATCTACATTTTATTTCAATCACAAAAGAGTTTCCAGATGCTGTAAATCATTTACCTTAATAACGAGAAGACGATTTTAAAGAATTTCTATAACTTGTGATATTTATCTTTTTGTAACTTTTAACAATTTTTTCAGATTGTGAAGAATGGAAAGGGATTTGTGGACATTGACTGGTTTAGTGGAGCACGCTTGAACTATGCAGAAAACATCTTGAGGTACAGAAATGGTGACTTAGCTATGATTTGCATTGGTAAGTAACTTGTGTATAGGTATTTGAATTTATAGGGGTAAAAACCTACTAAGTGTCACGAGAAACTTATGAAAAATACTTCAAAATTTATGTAAGTCGATTTTCATTATTCCATAATTACAAAGTAGAAAAGCGTGAAAAGTTCAGTTTTGTAAGTCTAATCAAAGTATACAAATGCACAATATTAATAAAGTAAATTTTGCATACATTTTATAGTTCAAGAATTTAGTATTTTTCCTTTTCTTATTAACTCCAAGTAATTTCTACGAGATCTCGTTTATCAAGACTGATCAGTTTTGTTATTTCAAAGATACCTCGTCATCAAGATATTATCGATTTTTTAATGATGAAGAGACCAAGATCTGGTCAGTTTCTTCTAATGTCTAGACATCTCGTCCATCAAGATCTGGTTAGTTTGGCTGATGGTATTTAACCCTCCTGGTGGTTATCTCGACAAGGTATCTCGTCATTGAAAAAACTCGCCAATCTTGATATCGTCATAATACAGAAATCGACAGTATCTTGACGACAAGATCGTCGAAATCACTTAGATTGTTAAAGACAATATTCAGTATGAAGCGCGAAATCTAGATTCCAGCATGAAAGTCGAGAATTGCGAATCATGCTTGCGTTTGAATCAGTCTACAGCACCTAAATGTTTCAAAATTTACAAGGTTTCAGGCGAGAGGTATAAAATTACAGCCAGTTATTGTACCATTCACGTTCTTTGTACTTAACCGATTAGATAGAAATTGGAGTTTAATACGATCATATCTTGTGTTATCAATAATGACTGCCCTAATTTTCGGGGGAGGCGGCATGAATAATCAAGGCGAAAATGTGCAACCTACAAACCGGTACTGTTTGATTACAAGTACGCAAACCGGTATCGTGTATCTTTAGGACCGAGGGCATGCTTTTAGAACGAATTCACGGACAGTTGTCTCGGAACTTGTGGATTTTTGTTTTTAAGTTGTCCGTGACCGCTTTCTAAAGAAAGATCGAGCGGTAGCCAAAGGAGAACTATGAGAGCATTGTTTCGTATTTCTCATTTGGGGGTACATTGAAGTCAGAGTCAAGGTCGTTTTCGATTCTTTGCTATCCTGCGGAAAGGATGACCTTAAAGTTTTGAGATCTCATGATCGCCTTTATGCCGCGTGGAATTTGGAATTCTTCTGGACCTTTTTAGTTTTCTTGGAAACATAAACAATAGCTTTTGATCTTTGATTTTTGTCAAATTAAATTGATGTTCAACATCGAGCAAAGATTTAGAGTTTTATACTCACTTTTTCTTAAATCTTGTGGCCTAAAATGCCCTCACGTTGGCGTGGTGCGGAAATTTGGACAGTGGGATGCCATATCAGGTATTGACCTCGTCACTTGACCCGTGGTTCAAAATTACGAGGTATTGCCCTTCGATCTTTTTCTTCGGGATTCATCCCGGACCGTCGCCAATAGCACGTTGTTTTGCTCCAGTGGGACGTAAATTCAACTACCTACCGCCTGGCGCCACCAAAATGGGAAGGTAAACAACGGTTCATCCACATAAGGACATCTCCAAGTGTCACATAAAGGCTCATTTAAAAGATTTGTTTTAACGTTCTCTACGTGATCGACATATATACATCCATGAATTTTGCATCCGTTGGCTTTGAAGAAGTGAGACCTTTGGCCGAGCTTTGGCAATGGGCTTCGTTGCATTCCGTGGTGTTTGCACGTGCATTCTTTATTCCGTTTTCATCGTTTATGCGAGTGAAGGTCAAACCAAAGCTTAAAAAACTTTGGCTATTTAGTGGTACATGATTTGTGTATTGATTGCGTGCAAAAAGTGTCTGTTATACCACGGAACTACAGCCAACCTTCAAATTTCACCTTTATTTTGGAAATGTTATAGTTTGGAGACGCTAGACGCGATAATGACGCAGTGTCTCGTCACCAAGATATTGACGGTTTGTTTGATGACGAGATCAAGATCTCGTTATTTTTTTCTAACGACGAGATATCTCGCCCATCAAGACCTGGTCAGTTTTTCTAATGACAAGATACCTCGTCGAGACAACCACTAGAAGGGAGTACCACTAAGTACCACTAAGAGTACATTTGAAGGATGTGTGGAAACATGCCGTTTTATAATTTGACTAATTTCATTTCATTTGGAAGAATGAAATGTGCAGATCGATGCTTGCATTCATTTAAAATGGATTAAAATGAGGTAATGAAATGTGAGTAACGAGTTTGCCATCAATAGACAAGAACAATTAAGAAACTGTAAAGCAGATACTACCAGTATACTAATATAAAATAGTTTACTATGGCAGACAATTTAAGATAACAAAGTGCCAGAACTGAACAAAAACTTTGAAAACGATTTGAGCATGGTACTGCAAGGCATGTTTGATACTGGGCTGATTTATCTCATCAGTTCTCACTTTCACAAAAAAGTTTTGATCCAGATTTCTTCATTTCAAGTTGGGCGGGGTGCTCGAAACGTGTAATCACTGCTCCAGTTTAAAGCTCACCTTGAACATTATAGTCACCTGATAATTACTTCCATAAATTTACGAGATCGTTGTTATCCTCACCCATAAAATGGACAACTGGGTCAGTTTTCATTGGTCTATAACTTCATTTTTTAAGTATTTACTTCAAGTAAGGAAGTATTTCGCAATTCAATTTTTCGTTGTTATAAATCGCTTTGTTTTGTAGAACAATATTCGAACCAGGAACGGACTTAGAGGATTGGAACAGGTGTTATGAGAGGAAATTCTGAATTCTTTCAACTTTCTGTTTTCCAAAATCATGCGGGGCCGCAGTTGGAAGAGCAACCGGAGTGTGCGAGTTAGAAACTATGTCCAGCCAAAGACCGTTGTGTACACGTGGCCTCAAATGTCCTCAAGTTAACAAAATTACGAAGAATTACTCTTGGATCTTTCCCTTCAGGATTGATCCCGGATCGTCGCCAATAGTATGTTATGTTGCTCCAGTGCGACGTTAATTAACTACCTACCAAAAGTAATGATGTGATGTATGACTTGCTTTGCCTAAGCTTCAAACAAATTAAGAGATGGAGCTTTAAACTATCTCATAGTTGGTAGGTTGAGTTATAGCGCAAAAACTATCACTACTATCGTTATTTTAAACTATCTCATAGTTGGGGCTATAGTTCAGGGGCTATAGTTCAAGGGCCATGTTTTGCTGCTACAATCTCATGGAATTGAACCATCTGCATGTTAATATTTTGGATCGGTCCTGCATGCTGCTAACTCTAGAGATGTTTTTTCAAGTGGTGCAACATTAGCGTTATCATGGAATCTTAGAATGCGACATGAATAATTTAAACAAAAAGTTTGGACTTAAGAGAAATGATGCTACTGATCAGGTATCTAGTTATCAGTTACATAACAGGAATTAAAATATTTCTTATTTGTATCTTAACTTGAATCTTGAGATTAAAGTATTCGAAACATGTATTCATTTTTGCTTCACATAATGTTTTGTTAAGTAATGTGGAGATTTTAAGCCGAGATTATTTATACATCCATCAATGAGTTCTATTTCAGTGACCGTAGCAATTATTAAATCTCTTAAAATAAAAAAGTGGCATAAATAAGTGTATCCATAGAAACTAGAGACTACAAATACAACAATTTTGAGTTTCGAAAATACAAAACATGTTTCGTATTTTCGAAAAATTAATATTAAATGTTTTATATTGAATAAAAGATAGTAACTACAGTTTATACAAGGTTTGGTTGAGAAGTTAGTGATAAATTAAGATCAAGAAAAATGAATTTAAGAAATATATAGCTCACACATTTAAAGTTAACTATATTTTTATCATAATTCATATTGTGTGTATGTCCCCAACTTGAAGTCTCCTGCCTTGTGTTTGGCGCAGCTTGATCAAATATGGCACTTGCCCCATGAAATCCAACCAACAGCCATTCATTGCGATCATAAAGATTGATCAAATTAGAGAAATATCAAATGCACTAAATACAGGAAATCTCTGGAAATATTTCAAGAACACTACGGATATTCGTAAAGTGTTACTGGGCCTAGACAACCACCAGTAGGGTTATCTCGTCATTTTCAAAAACAACCAGTTCTTGATGGACGAGATATCTCGTTATTAGAGAAATTGACCAGATCTTGATCTCGTCATCATCAAAGTCGGCAATATCTTGATGACTATACATCTCGTCATTAGCGAAATTGGTCACATCTTTGATGGGCGAGATATATCGTTGAAACCACTTGGAGGGATAAATAACCAGAAAAATACCACAACTAGAATTTCATTGCGAAATTTATCTTTGAGAAGAGACTTAGTTACATAACAGTCGATACAATCTCTTACACAATTATCAATCTAGTATACAATTATCAATCTAGTATACGATTATCGATCGCTAAATTTTGTGTGTTAGTCCTTTTTTTTACACCCTTTAGGCCTACTAAAAATAAAACAATAAGAGCGCGGCAGTGTTGTATGAACCCTGTCATCTTCGCAATTATAATGCAAATTGTGTCCTTACAAGGCCACCATGCAACGTGTAAACGCTGTTTATTCCCAAGATGCAAAACGAGCGCTAACAGCTGAAGCAGAAACTTCCGAAGGTCAGTTGTGATACTTCATAGCCGAAGAAAAAATGACCTATGGCCTTTTACATAGCTTTTACCTTCATCCCAATTATCCTTGTTCTTATATAACGGACCGTTCGAGACTAAAGATGGACGGTTCCAGTTAAGGTCATTTTGGGAAGAAAACGACTCGTTCGCAAGTACGCCAATCGGAGTGAGATCTCCGGTTTTCTTTTTGTTACATTCGTCGCGTGATTTAGGAGTTCCTGTCTTCGAACTTTTGCCTGAAGTGTCTTGATACTTTTTAATCTCCTTGATGAGGGTTTAATCGGATGAAATTTAATTTGTCGTTGCAGAATTATCGGAGCTTTAAAATCAGTTTCCGAAATACCTCGTTCAAAGAACGTTTTTATTATTTATATGCCTTTTTCTGTCATGCTAAATGTGTAGGTGGCGATAGTGTTATTGAGGCGGAACGTGCTCCCTGTCCGTATTCCGGATGTGGCATCACTTGGCTTGTTTCTCGAATGCAATTTCAGCACGTCGTCAATAAAAAATTCCAAAGAATAAATTCCGAATTAATGTCTTCCGTGTCAGGGCAAAAGGGGTTAAGTCAAAATGACTACTCAGAATCTGAAGATGAATATTTCACTTTCTCAAACATATTCAAGAAAAAGAAGCATGCCATGTGATACAACTAATTATAATTTAGATTCAGATTCGTTTAGTTTCGATTTTAAGCATATTATATTATTTTTTAAATTAATGATTTACTTGACTCCTTTTAACCCCTCAAAAGTCACTTATTCCCTTTTGCCCCGACACGGAAGGTGTTTGGAGCAGCTTGTTCGTCTTTGGATCTTGGGCCATAACAACCCAAACCAATCAATCGGCCTGATACGGAAGATATGATAGTTTATTGGTCAGTGCCAATTAGATTAAATGCCAAACGATGACAAAACGTTGATAGCTACATTTTAAGTTAGCGTTGACCAATCAACTATCGTAAATGAATTTGAAAATCATTCTTTGGATTTATTGACCACGCGCTGAAGCGTCAAACCCAAACCAAGTGACATCACATTCGGAATACTAACAGGAAACACGATCGCGACCTACTTTCAGCTTGATAGAAAAAGCCTCGGATATGTATAATATTTTCCGACAATTGTGGATATAATATTATAGATTGGATATAAAGTGGACTGAATAATTGCGGATCAGGGATCTGTATGAAGAAATTATATTACAAACTAGCAGTGATGAAAAACGAAATGAAATTACGATCTTAATGAAGCCAAATGAAGTTTAATAAAGAGAAACTGCGTTCTTCGTGAATTTGTTATCTAAAAAAAAGCGATGAAGGACATTTGAAATTAAGTCTCGGTGGAAAAGACCAGCGAACTCTCCATTCTGTGATAATGTAAATTAATAACTATTCAGCACGCATTCATATACCTGATGTCTGAGGTTTAAAATTTTTATTAGCTGCAATAATCGCATTCATTGCCTAATATAGATAGTAAGACACGTTTTTCCAGTAATTCACCCTTGATGTATTTTTCTATCTTGTACATCATGATTAAGTTTCTGAGCGTAGAATCGAAAGAAAAGGTTATATACATCTCTTCCATTTGGATATTTTAAATAAATCCCCCAAATTATTGTCGATTATCTTAAACTAGAAACCGACTGTTTCATTTAAAAGAAAATCTGTTCCAAACTAAAGCTATTGTCGGAAAGTACTGGGGAGGGAGTCCTGATAAATGTGAAGTATTTGTACTGTAATGTGACAGTATCTTTTCCCAAGTTCGAAAGTTTTTATCTTTCAGTTGCATGTATAATAATAAAGCTGAATAAGTTTGGAAAGCAAAGTGGTAGGAAATTTTTTACGGATGGTATAAGTTAAACCTCCCAGTGGGGTTTCGACGAGATCTCGTCCATTACAATCTAAACAATTTTGTTAATGACGAAATATCTCGTCATCGAGATATTGCAGATATTTTTATGACGATATCTGGTCAGTTTTCTTCTAATGACGAGTTATCTCGTCCATCAAGATCTGATCAGTTTTCCTAATGACGTTTCATCGACGAGACAACCACCAGGAAGGTTAAACATAGAGTACTTGAAATATATATGTATCGTATTTCTTGAAGGGATCGGTCATCTGGGTGCCGGGGCCTGTGATGCGTCTGGGTGCCGGGGCCTGTGATGCGTCTGGGTGCCGGGGCCTGTGATGCGTCTGGGTGCCGGGGCCTGTGATGCGTCTGGGTACCGGGGCCTGTGATGCGTCTGGGTAGCGGGGCCCTGTGATATGGTTCTAAGAACTAGAGTGAAGGTGTTATTAAATTGATCTTTGAGTTATTTTCATGTTAATTGATTCATACATTCGCAGTCTTATTAATGTTGGTATTCCATAAAATTAGTCTCTTTGTTTGCAGATGAGGAAGAGAATGAAGAACGTGTTACTTACGCAGAAATGTATGACGAAGTTGAGCTTTACGCTGCAGCGTTTCGTAAAATTGGACTTAAGATGGGAGACAGAGTTGCATGTAAGTAAATTGTTTTGTTAAAAACGGCTTTGCTTTAATTTCATGATATATTTTGTCAAAAGGCCGACCAATTGGGCTGGTCAGGGAAACTTCTACATCGAAAGGTTCGTATCCGAATAAGGCATGGATGTTTGTCCGTCCTGAGTGAATGTGTGGCCTTTGTGTGTGTGTAAACTGTTTGTGCCTTGAATATATGATATGTATGTGAAGTGTAACGTGAACCCACATCCCTGGTGCATCAGGGGCCAAGTGGATTGAAATTCCGCCCTTGTAGTGCCATGATGACTAACGTTCAAATGCTCAGGCATTGGAAAAAGGTTTGATCAGTGAAAGTTTGAAAAAGTGAAATCGCCAAAAGTCTTGCTATTGTGTCACGCGGACCAATTAAATGATGATTCGATGATTGGACGTCTCTGGTTCTGTTAATCAATCAAATGATATAAATTCGTTTCCACCCGGCATATGAAAGTAATCTAAAGGTCGCGTTACTACTAGTTTTTGTCACATGTTCCTGGATAAATAAAATACACACTTGAAAAACATTGTACTTCCAGTTTCTCTTGCGTTCTCATGGTATTGAAGTTTAGAGAATGGGGTGCCATCTTAGGTGCTGACCTCGTCATCTAACCGTAGTTCGAAATTACAAGATGTTGTCCTCGGTTCTTTCCCCTCGGGATTGATTCCATACCGTTATTAATAGTTAATCCAATGCAACTCAAATTCAACTACCAAACCAGCCAATCAGCAAACAGAATAATAAAAATAATACATTACTTTTTATGTTGACTTCTGTATCGAAAGGTTCTTGGTTCGGATCTGCGGTAGAGCACGGATATTTGTCCGTCTAGGATGAATGTGAGACCTCCCTATACACGGTTTGTACCTAGAGTGTATGGTATGTATGTGAGGTGTGAAGTTACCCACCCCCGTTGGGCATCAGTAACGCCAAGTGGTTTGCAATTTCGCCCTTGTAGTGACATGACGTGGCGATATGGTATTCTTCGAGATATGTTTGATTATGGTTTTAAAGGAAACCTACCCATATTTATTCAAAAAATTTTATTATCACGTGTTTTTAGAGTTCGTATTGGTTCATTTTTATCGAACTACCGATAATTTCACGCAGCTTGGCCAGACCTGGCCCTTGTGCCATAAAAATTCAATCAATCATTTTTATCGAACTTATTTATTCAGGATGAAGGAGTCCTTCAAGGTAGCGTTTTAAGTGTCACCCTCTTTAGCCTTCATTTTAGTCATATCAATTCACTTCAACCATCTGCTCATGTACACAATTTGTTGACGATTTGCAGATATGTCAAGAATCTGATATGCGCTTGATAGAGCGGCAACTTCAGACAGCCATTAACAACTTGGTCAAGTGGTTCGACTGTAATGGTCACACACTATCCTCAAGCAAAAGTGCCTGCGTCCACTTCTGCAGGAAGGGGAATCTTCATTCAGATCCTGTAGTTTGTATCCGGAACACAGATACCTGTGGTGAATGAGATAAGGTTCCTCGGAGTGATACTCACCTTCCTACCCCATATTTTGAATCTACGTAGGAAGTGCGAAAAATCTTTAAACATCTTGAAAGTGCTCTCAAACACCTTGGGGGCGGATCGAATATCCTTACTCCGAGTGTATCATTCCATCCTCCTATCTCGCATTGACTACGGGTGTGTTGTATATGGTACAGCAAACTCCTCCAATTTGCGCAGATTGGACACTACACCATTCTGCTTTAAGGATATGTTCTGGTGCATTCCGCACATCACCTGTTACCAGCCTTTACGTGGAAAGTAACCAGTTCCCACTTGAGCTGCGGCGAAATAAGTTGTCAGTCAATTATTACTTAAAGATCCTTTCTTTACCATCTCACCTTTTAAAGCGCATGACTCTTAGTTCAAGTCTCAATCGTTTATATGATGATAGACAATTATAGAAAGAGGCAAACGCATCATCAACGATTCACCCTTATGCGGCATCTTGACTGCATCTAATGATGTTTTAAAGTTCTCACCTTGGAACACCCCCCCCCTTCCATTAGATTCATCAATCCCTTTGCAACATATTCAAAGTCTGACAGCTCCAGCGGTTTTCCAACAACTTTTTTCTCACCATCGCAGTCAACTCGCTTCTCATACCAGTTTTTACGGATGGGTCGAAAACAGTAAGACATTTGGGCTGTGGTGTGGTTACAATGCTACATCCAGCTACAGCCTACATCCTTCCTCTTCTGCTTATACTGCTGAAGCAGTCGCCATTTGTCGCTCTCTTCAGCAAATAACTCCTAGCACCCATAGTAATTACTGTATATACACTACCGGATGAGATGGAGTGATGAAAGTTACAAATGGTAGGGTAAAATAACTAGAAACATATATTCACCACTACAACATTTATTCGTACATCCAACAGCTATTATATACAAATTTACAGATATTTTGTGACAGAAGGGTTCGGCTGAGGTTAGGAACGAGCGTCCGCTAGCTTCTCGGTCTGGATCGCAGCTCTGATTTTCCCAGTTTCTTCGGCAACATCTAAGGAAAAATCCACTTGAAGTGGAGTTTTGAGTGTAGTCAAGAGGCTTGATACTTATGAGATCATGAATGTCAGTATAACGTCATGAAAATGCTTTATGTGAGCTTTACAACCGATGTAATGTCATATGAAGTGTTGTAAGAGTATTTCCCGGGTAAGTTATGGACAGATGGTTACTTGCGAAAAATTTTATGATCTCCAATTTAAGACAATTGCGGAACATGACGTTTTGATTAGAAAAGCCGCCATATTAGAGGGTTAAATGGGAAGTGTTACAACAGCGATAGCATGAGCATACTGCAACAGCTGGAGCATTATAACCATTGTGTGTCAGACATATTTAACATCTATCAAACATTAAAAAGAAAGGGATTCGATATTCTCTTTCGTTGGGTTCCCAGCCATGTGGGTATCGAGGGCAATGAAGCAGTCGACAATGCTGCAAAAACCGCCTCTACCCCATTGTCCCTGGCTGTACCATTTTTTGACGTCATGAGATCCAAGAAGGATTTTATTCATAGTTTATGGCAAGAGTTCTGGAACCCTGCAAGTCGACAACAAGCTTCATCTCATTAAACCTCTCATTAACCCAGTTGCTCCAGTGCGGAGGATTGATGTGAAATTGACTCGGCTCCCCATTGGACATACCAGATTTACTCATCGTCATTTATTACTTGGGAAAATGCTCATTCGTGCCATACTTGCTTTACTCCTTTTACCGTTCATCACATTTTAGTAGTTTGCCCTGATTTTAATCATCGTCGTAGATATTTTAATAGCTCTATTTTAACCATGCAGGATTTGATAGGAGAAAACCCACACCCAAACCTTTTCCCTTTTTAAATACAATTCGTTTTTTAAATGTTATTTAATTTTATTCATTATGAATTTTACATTTTATTCAGTGATAAATTTCTTGCGCTTGATTTTCTTAAACACTATCTTTTAATATTATATATATACACTGATTTTACGATTTTTTTATCTTGCGCTTGGCGCAACTTGTCCTTTTTTGGGCCTTGCGCCATAAAATCCAACTATCAATCAATCTAGTCCCATGATGATTAGCGTTCAAATGCCCAGACATTGGAAAAAAGTTTGTCAATCAAAGGTATTGCAATCAAAACTCATTCATTTGTCTTTGGAAAAATGTCGTGAATCAGTTATTATCTCAGGGAAATACCATTTATAAAAAGTACGTTATATTTTACTGGTTGTAGAGAATTGAAATTGTTTTTTTTGGAGAGGAGAGTTCATCGTAAGACATCTGGAAAATCTAGTACGTTCAGATTTTTTTTTATTGAAATCGTTAGCAGAATCTTAACCGATGTGATACTAAAACGCAATTTAAAATTATTCGGAAATGCTATAGAGTTTGATACTGATAAACAGCTTTTGTTTGAAAGACAGTTCAGATAAAGTTTTACCAAATAATTTCGTTATTCAAGGGTGTGCTTGGTATAAGATATTTTATATTAAACACCTACCTTCATTTTAAATAATGTATGCTCATGATCCCGGTTGAAAATGAAAAAAAGCAAGATCACACATAAGGATCTCATCACAAGATCAAACAAAAAATACAATTTGAATATCAAGATAACAGTATAACAAAGAGAACTCAGGAAAACTAGTTCCTTTATTTATTGAACAAGAATAAGTATTTTTCTTATTAGTAAAGCGGACATTCGCAAATATTTGCCGAATAGATCGACAGCTGAAATGTGTGTAACCTTCAATACCTATTTTCAAAATAAGGTAAGAAAACCGATAACGACAAACAATTGTAAGGAGTGTTTGATGAGTGTTGCTACTTTTTGTATTATAAATCTCAATTGCATTTCCTTTCTATTTAAAAAGGAATACATTTTCTAATTTTATTACATTTTGTTTGCATAGAAATAAATCAATTCTTATTTTACAATACTGTGTCAGATGCAAGACAGGCGCAGAAGATACTTTTAAAATTCTCAAGTTTTATTGCTGAAAATTGCATTATTTAAACGAAATTCGTCAATGCTGCACACATATTTATTGCATATAAATTTGATCTTGTATGTAAACTTCCATTGCACGATTTATGATGCAGCACAATATTTAATCTGACTATTAATATTTCATTGGGATGATAAATACCTGTAAAAATTTGCATATTTCTATGAATACATTTGGATTTCGTTAAAGTTTTCAATAAGACGGGTGAGTGCAACTTTGTCTACCAAAAAGTACTTAATGGAGGAGGTAGATTATACTGCTGTATATATTCCAAAAAGTGCTTAATGGAGGAGGTAGATTATACTGCTATGTATTGTAAGTTAATTTTGGCAGTCGTAGCTAAGTTCTCACACAATACTCCAGAATGTAGCAGTGGCTGAATTCGACAAATGCTGTCACTAGATGCTAGATTACCAATTGCGTCAAACCGTGAGAGCTGTGGTAAAAACACGAGTGTACTTCGGTATATGTGGTCATGCAATATCGATAGCGGACTGCCTTGTGTTGCTTTAAGCAGCCGAGCGTAAGTCGCCGTATGAAAAGAAGGCTGGCTACGAAGAGTGAAGCTGTAATAGGAGTAGAAACAGTGTCTGTTATCAGATTACCAGACAGCCGTCTGGTGTTTGTGAGAAGTGCCATCAGGCTTGTTTTTGAAAGCACGCGTTTGCAATGGCTTTTGCCAGTCATCAATTATCAGAATGCGTAAAGACAGTTGCAACTTTAGTCTACCTAAAAGGGCTTCTTGAGGTTAATTTGCTGCATTTCCTTATATACTTCTGTATTGTAAGTTAATTTTTGTAGTGGTGGACTGGGTTGGCAAGTTCATTTGACTTTGAATATTCTCATTAGCAAGAGAAACTAGAATGCCCCTAAGATATGGCGTAACATAAATGGTAGTAAAATACGTAATGCGTTAAAGGTATGGTACCAATTTAATGATCGTTAATTTATTTACGTGCAACCCAACCCGTTTTAATTCAGAGCCAATTGCCAACACTAAATATATACTGGGGCATTTCCGGGTTTCGAGTAATCGTAATCACAGCAATTACTCTTAAATTTCCACTGGTTAATGACACTAAATGTGCATCGTAGTGAGTACTGAAGAAAATGCATGTGTTATGGTGGGACACTGACATTTTAAGTGCTGATGGGAGTTCTTTAAACGTCATCCTTTGTTCTTGAAAACTAGGAAGTTATTTGCATTTTTTACAACCAATACAATAATTTGTAGCTCAAAGAATCGCATTTCTTTCTTTTCAGGAACCGGTTACCCACTTATCGAGCAAATGCCGACGTGATTGCCACATGAGAATCTTAACCGAGAGGGTTTACCTAGAGCTAAAACGCATTTGATGTCAAATGAAAAAGCTAGATTTGACATCACTGTTAAGGAATAAAATTATTGTTAGGAATTCATCTGGACGTCTATTAAGTCGCGAGAGAAAAGGCTTAATCGACACATTTAAAAAACGTTTTGTTGTCAAAATTTAATTACTTGAAGTAGTTGTTCATTGTTAGTGGTTACATCAACAGAATTTTGATAAAGTTGTAAGCAAAAATGAAATTGGAATACTTCGTGGAAGAATTCTTGAATGCAAGATTGAACTAGATTCCTTTAGCGAAGAATTCTTGAGTGCACGATTAATGGAACTAGAATGATTTGTGGAAGAATTCTTGAGTGCACGATTAATGGAACTAGAATGATTTGTGGAAGAATTCTTGAGTGCATGATTAATGGAACTAGAATGATTTGTGGAAGAATTCTTGAGTGCACGATTAATGGAACTAGAATGATTTGTGGAAGAATTCTTGAGTGCACGATTAATGGAACTAGAATGATTTGTGGAAGAATTCTTGAGTGCACGATTAATGGAACTAGAATGATTTGTGGAAGAATTCTTGAGTGCACGATTAATGGAACTAGAATGATTTGTGGAAGAATTCTGGAATGAGAGATTTGAACTAGAATGATCTTTGGAAGAATATTCTCTAATGCAAGATTAAACTAGTATGCTTTTTGGAACAATTCTTGAATGCCAAGTTAAAATAGAATGGTCTGGAAAAAGTTTAGAAAGCAAGAATTAAATGAACTAGAATGCTTTGAATTGCATAGAGCATATCGAAATAAGAATGCTTTGAATTGCATAGAGCATATAGAAATAAGAACATCTCAAAAAGCTGTTGGTTTTCCATTTTCAATGATGATAGTTTTAAACACGATTTTAGTTAATAAATTTTTTCAGGAATTTACGAGTACTTTGAAGGTGCGATTTATATTGATCGTTTTTATTTGTCACATGTGTACTCTTAGTATCTATTTACTGTTTTGTATTACGTAACCTATTGTATTATAAGTCGTGTAAAGACAAATGCAATGAGACCATTGTCTCATTCACTATCTCACTGAAAGAACATTTATCTCATTACAGGTTACATGCCTAACCGAAAGGAAGCTATCTATGCCCATCTAGCAGCCGCTAGCATTGGAGCCATCTGGGGTGGTCCTTTGCCCTTTTATGGCGATAAAGTAAGCATTATCACAATAAAGATCACATGTCATACATTAGACTATAAAGACAGAATCCATATGTAATTTGAACTTGTTTTCTGTAAGGGGAACTGATTCCGTCTAACATACTCATTAATGTTCAATGAAAATCACTGTTTTTAAAAGCCATACTGGGCTTTAAAACTTTAAACTTTTACGATAACAGTCGGACCTCGGTAGCCCAGTTGGAAGAGTAGCGGATTAGCAACCGGAGGGTTGTGAGTGCGAACAATCTCGAAAATATCCCCGAGACGCCTCGAATTCCAGGTTCACTCTAAACTGAACAGTAGACATTTCAAAACAATTTCATTTGACCATGGTTTAAAAATTTTCTCGATATGTCGAAACGGCAATATGCAGCAGGTCTCTCCTGGTCATCTTATCTGGGACTTGTCCAGGGAGGTTCTCTATTTTAATCCTTTGGTAGTCTTGGACTTTTTGAAGATGCATGAACTCAAGGACTTGGTCTAGCTTGTCTAGACCAAGGAGAGGAGAAACAACATAGGTAGAACTTATTAATATAGTTGTTGCTAATTTCCACGTCTAGTTCGAGTACTTTGGCTTAAGTTAGTTCTACTTCCATTCAGGTTAAACTAGATTTAAGAAGAAAACATTGATACTCTGTCAGTTTCTTGAATTGTCGTGTTCCCTTCAGACTTATCGAAACCTATCTGATTAGAATATTCTAAATCAAAGAATCCACTGACTTGCGAGAAATATTTACGTTCTCTTTGCATTTGTTTAACCCTCCCGGTGGTTATCTCGAAGAAGTGTCCCGTCTTTAGCAAAACTGACCAGATTTTTATGGACTAGATATCTCGTCATTAGAAAACTGACCAGATCTTGATCTCATAATTATCCTAAAATCTGTAAAATCTTGACGATCTGTAATATCTTGATCGCGTCATTAGCAAAATTGGTCAGATCTTAGAAGAGATGTTGAAACCACTTGGAGGGTTAACATTCGTGCAAAAGTAGCTGATAATACTGAGATGTCATCGGTAGCTTCATTTGAAAGTCTTCAGTAAGATTTTTAACAGTATTTTTTAAATTTTTTTTGTGGAACTACTAAAGATTCAAGCGAGCAGAAAGTAAATATACCTTCTCGATCAAAGTTTACCAGAATATTACTTTTGTAGTAAATCTGAACTTTATTTGATGATAAAATCGTGAGCATGAATGAATGAAATAAGGTTAATTTGAAGACCATCGCTTTGAGAATTGAAAAGTTTAAGGAAATATTTAATGAACTGAATGATTTATGGAATATATGTATAATAGAATATGTAACGAGTGAACTACGAGCACAGCTCCAGCTGCGGAGCTATAAACCTCAGAACTGTTGCCAAACTAAAAGTGAGAACAACAGTTTCAAGTCGGCTGCGATCATGAAACCACCCCTGTAACCTTTTCCTCCGATATATTTTAATGTTTGTCTACTTATGTTTGTAAATTTTATGTTTTAACTTCTAAACTAAACTATTGTAAATAGTTAGAGCTACTCATTTTCATTCCATTACAAATATTATTTTATAGGCAGCTTCAGAAATAATTCGTCCCATGCTTCCCAAATACCTTTTCACTGTGGACAGATTCTTAGATCTGAAACAAGAAAAGAACTTGATGGACAACATTCCAGTTATTTGTGAAGGTAAAATTTTGTAGACACACTTGATGACAAGCGTTGTCGGCTTAACAAATGCGAGTGAAGCTGATGAAGAGACTAGTTTTAAATTTTGGACTGTTGTCCAAAGTTTGTCAAAAAATTAGATACATAAATTACGTATAGAATAACAAAAGTGTTTTACATCAATTTCTGATTTTTCTACAGGTAATATCAGCAAAAAAATCTTTTGATAAGTTTCATCTCTTAGAAGCTATAGAACGTAAAATCTAAAAAATGGTGTGCTTTTGGAACACATTAGTTTGAGAATTCCGATACTAAATTCCAAGCATTTTATTGATGACACTGTTGAATGAAATTTACCTCGGTGAATCCTAATAATCGTTATCGTAACTTCCCTGCACAAGATGTTTTTATCAATACCGCCCAAGCAGAAAGCCATACACTTATACTTTGTTTCAATACATCACAAAGAAACATTGAAACAACTCACCGTATTATCAGTGTTAAGATAGAGTTCATGCTACAATGAAGCAGAAATGCAAATGAGATGTATTCATGCATGTAGTATACGCATCAAGTAGACAAACCGCTCATTCCTTCACTATTTGGAAGGGATTAGTATTAACGATGTTTTTCCTTGAAGAAAAGTTAACGAAGGTGAATGTTATGTCCCAACAACTATGTAAAAATAAAACATGCAGATATTAACGGGATTCAGCGAAGGTCATTTTCCGATCGATTGGAATATGAATCTATTTGATCATATTTATCAACGAGGTGATGGATACAAATTAGGCACAGTAATCGTTCAAACGCGTGAAGGTTAAAGCAAGATATGGCGTGCTTTACCTGTGTTAGTATTCAGAACACAGTTGTCTTGAACCGTTACGCCCGAAGTTGACAAAAACATTTAATTTACCGCGTTTTGATTTTTGTCATTCATTTCCCGCAATTAAATATTTAGATCAGCCCACCAGACTATCTCGTGGAACGCGGCAAGGTGAAAATAGTCTGGCTTCGCGAGAAGTTGAAAAATTTCCTATTGAATCCTGGATAATGATTTCTCGCCAACCGCCTGCTTGCCAATATTGAATCGCCAAACAATAGAGCCAATTTTTTAAATTTCATTTGCCATCTGTATTCTTTCGTATACATCACTTCATTCATGATCTGTGGATGGTGAATTAAATTTCAAAATAGCTACTTTGACTATCACAATGTTACGCACAAGAGACCACTGTCTCATAACATTGCAAAGATCCTGGGGAACATTTTCCAAACAATCGCTTAGCACGGGAGACGATTTTCAATTACAAAACAATTTTTATCCGTTGATCGGTTTCAAGAACAACCAAATTGAGAGCACGAATCGGAACGCCAAAAGTCAAATGAGTGTTTAAATCAAAAAATCTAAGTATCAAAGTTCTTCCTATCATTCCAAATACAAATTCCCCTCAACTCAGAAAATAGATAATTTTCTTAATTTTTTTAAAAACTCCTCTAACTAAACTACTTTAAAAACTACTCTACTAAAAACTAACATTAATCAATTTATGATTTTAGAATTTCTTTTCGCTGCATCAAGTTTCACAAACTGTATTGTACTGATACCTAAAATATTATAAAGGCATATTGCAAAGACAAAATGAAAGTAATACTGTAATGAATACAAACTGTTAACGGTATTAAATGGATCTTAAAACTTTCCATAAATAAAGATAAAAAAAATTGAAAGTTTGACGTTTTCATGATACTTAAATAATTTATGGTTTGAATGTTAAAAAGTCATAACTCGATTTTCATGAAAAGGACAAAGGAAAGAAAATTTCCTTGTTGAGTGCAGTACTTTCAGGAATATTTCCTTTTGTGATAAATTAAAAATCACATGTAAACATCCCCAATGCCAGTTTTACGAACGTGTAGTCCTTCAAGCATTCCGTTGACGAGAACGTGGCAGTTTCAGTGACAACCCGGTTCACCATGGAAGGAGCTGTCACATCGCACCCACCGTAAACTGGGGTGAAACAATGTCTTCCTGGAGGATGGAAAGCTGGCTCACCATTCACTTATCGTCTTGAAGAAACCAGGAAACTTCAAGCCGAAAACCCGAGTTCGGCACTCACTAGATTCAAACTCGTAACCAAACACTTCAGTCCATAAGAGCGAAGTCTTTAGCCGCTCGGCCTTCTGGTGGGCATTAGCTCGTGGTACGCAGCAAGGTGAAAATTGTTTGGCTTCGTGAGTGGTTGAGAAACTTCCCATTGTATCGAATGAGAATTGTCCTGGGCAATGATTTCTCGCCAACTGCTTGCTTGCCAATCTTGAATCACCAAAGCCATAGAACCATTGTTTTTTTTTTAATTTTAATTTGCCATCCACAGATCTTGAATGAAGTGAAGCACACGGAAGAATATGGATGGCAAATGGAATTTAAAAAATGGCTCAATGCTTTGGCGATTCAAGATTGACGAGCATGTGGTTGGCGAGAAATCATTGCCCAGGACAATTCTCATTTGATACAATGGGAAATTTCTCAACCACTCACGAAGCCAAACAATTTTCACCTTGCTGCATTCCACGACCTAGTCTACTGACAATGATTTCTGGTAAAACCGCATAAAGAAAGTACCCTACCGTTGAACTACCTATGGATTGAGAATAACCATCAACGTCCCCACACAAAGTATATCTAGACCAACTATACGAATATTCTTCGTGTTTTCCCGCTGTGAATCGTGATTGAAATTGAATGGTAGTAAATATTGCATCACTTTCACACCAAATGCACTTTATTGATCGAAACAAGCCCAAATTTTACAAATCGAAAACAAGTCTGCAACAGCATGTTACTAGCCCAGAAGAGATTCTCGCAATCCAAACTATGTCCCACCAAACCCTATTTCCCGAACCTCATCCAAATGCGTATCCCACTTTTTGGAGGTCAGGCATGGGATCGCACACTTTCAGCTCCAGGAAACACCTTGAGCCAACGGGAAGGAGGTCGAAAGATCCCCGCTGGGTAGAGGAACTGAACAACACTTTCACCACCGACGAAGAGACCTACTGCACTTGTTGATTCCCCGCTTCGCCTGGGCTTGGAATTGTTCCACATCCCACGCCGCTGCATTGGAATGGACCTTAACGACTCGAATCAAAGCCAGAGCCATTTTTTTTTGTTAGGGGAGTTGCACGTGGAGAGAAGATCGTGCTGAGCGAGCTTTTCTCGTGGATGAGAGGGAAATGGTGCCGAAGAGAGCGGAAGTGTTCTCTCTGGCACACGAGGTTCATGTTCGTAATCCTCCGATTCGCATGATTGGTTGATTGCTGTGATGCCACTGCTGGTTGGTGCTTGTCCAACGGTGTTGGATGAGTCCTACAACAAGACACGGAGGTTGGGCGAAATTAATTTTTCGGCTATTGTAGTGGGGCTGGAGAAGATTTCTTGGCTATGACATCGATGCAATGTGGGATGTGGTGTGGAGAGGTTGCTCTTTTTTACATTTCGTGCACTGGTACTGGGGTCGTCGTAGCTGTGTGTGGAGTGTGCCCATTGCGCTAGCAATCTGCGAGTTGTAGGCAGGTTCGATTCCTCCCTGGATGTATTTCTCTCTTCAGTGTCAGTAAAAATTGTGTGCATGTCCACTAGTTGATATGTCTTGTGTCTGGCGCAGCAAGGCCAAATATGACCCTTGCGTCATAAAAACCTAACGAAAACCACTGGTACTGACTTGGTACTATCGACGAAGCTCATGTTTTAGATGTCCAGTGAGCAGTCGGGTATTCATGCACTTGATTTCATCTTATACCTTTAAGCCTAATGACTGGTGGTTACCGAGTATCAGCTACGATTCCAATGATAATTGATTTCAGGGCGTTGGCAGAGGGAGGGCTACAGTGGATCGAGTCCAAGTCTTTCTTTTGGCCCAGTGCAAGGATGTATTCAGGAGGAGGGTCCACGGGTCGAGTTCCTTTTTGGATGTTAAAAACTATCAAATACATTCAGCAGTTTAATTAGCACGAATCGGCTTCGTTAATAAACGGGCCGCTGCAGCCCTGTTGGAAGAGTAACTGATTAGCAACCGGAGGGTTGCGAGTTCGAATTCAACGAAAGACCGTCGTATACAAAGGGGGCTGGTGCACGTTAAATCCGTCGTGGCCTCGAATACCCTCACGTTGGTGTGGAAGTTTGGAGATGGGTGCCAGCTCAGGTGTTGACCTCGTCATCTGCGTGGTTCAAAATGACGTGGCGTTGTCCTCGGTCTTTCCCTTTGGGATTGATCCCGGACAGTCACCAATAGCCCGTTGCGTTGCTCCAGTGTGACGCTAATTAAAATACCTACCTACCTCGTTAATAAACAAGGTTTGGGTTTCTGTTAATATTTTGCTACACGGGTTTAATTAGACCGGGATCTAGTTAACCCTGTGAGAGACCCGAGATTTCCGAGTCGTGTAGTATTGCTTTTACCTAGCACAAATAATGACTAAATCACCGCATCTATTGGTTAAAAGAATTCTAGGAAAGATTCTATTCCTCACAGATATCTTTAGGAAGGTTTCTTGGATGAATTGGGAAGTTATTACGAATTTTGGAAACCATCCGGAAGATAAACTGGTTAAATCTAGGAAGATTTTTGAGGAGGAATTTATTGATCCGATTACACCTAAGGACTTCAATGAGGTTTCCTATGGAAATCCAATGTCCGCCTAGAACGTGCCAGTGAAGCTCCTTGAATTTTCCCTTGCAAATCCTCGGATATGCATCGGAAAGTTTATGGAAAATTGGGAACTTTTGGAAGCAGTTAAGGACGCCCTAGGAAGATTAAGAATCAGGGAACTCATGGGCCCTAGTCCTAAAGACCTACTTTCATAACTTCCTACGGAAATCAGTCCCAACTAGAATATTTCTTAGTACAAACAATCATAATGTAAAATAGTTAGGATAAAGGGATATCTTGGAGAAATAGCATAAAGCCTGTATAAACTCAAATATCATTACAATCCCAAAACATACTTAACTACAATACAACTAGAATTTTCTTTTTCCTTTCTCATGAAAATTTGAACTTTTAAAATTAAGACAGTGCTTTTTCTAAGAGTAATGTAATAAAGGAGTATTGCAAGCCATGAACTAGAATTATAATTAAAATCATCGCTCTGTGGTGAGGGAAAGTATGATTAATTAAAGTTGCATTAATTTTTTAGGTTTGGATTCGTTGGAAAAAATCATCATTTGTCGAAGCAAAGAAGAAACTTTGTCGAAGGACATTAAAAAACTCGACCCCAGATGGTGAGAAATTGTTATTGAAATTTAAACTAATAACATTGAGTTTGAGTACTATAGAAGTAAACAAATACGTATTCAATATATTAACTTTACTTGTTATCCTTCTGAAAAAGGTAGATAAGATATGAAACGAGTTATTTAACTTTTTTCTTTACCTGAAGCCTTGAAATCAATTAATGCCTTTCAAGGTTTTTTTCATTTAAATGTTTTGCTTGTATCCATTCTACTGTTCATTTATGTAATGCATATTGACGTTTAGAAGGTTATTTTAGACTACCAGGTAGAGAGTGACAAAGCACGTACGAATTGAATATACCATATTTTCTGTTAATTTTTAATTATTTTTTTGTACTAACTTTTCATATTAAAATTTTAGCAAGGTTCTTTCAATCGATGGGTTACTTGTAAATGCTTCTAATTGAAAACTTCAATTTTTCTGACAAAACACTGAACAGATTTTTTTAAATGTTGAATGGGCAATGCTAGTTTTTATTTAGTATTTGTTTGTTATGTAGTAGAGTTCTTTGATCCACTTACACTTGACTAAGTTTGATCTACTTTTATTAAATAAAAAAAAATGTTGCTTTGAACAAAACGTTTACAAGGCAAATGGAGATATTCTAACTGTCGTAAGCGTAAGGTAAGTAATGAAAATATTAGGAGTAAGCACTGTATAAACAATTTTGATCAACTGGTTATATTCAAAACTGACATAGATTTATATGGAAAAAAATACCAGCCACTAAAAAAATTAAAAACGAGAACTTGTCACTTTGCTAAATTTTGCTTTCACATCGTTAAGAATTGTATAACAGGAATGACTGGTGCTGGTATATTTTGGGACCGAACGAGACAGCATTTTGATAAACAATTAAAATAATTATAAATAAAAAAATTATATTAATATACAATTTTCCCGTAGCAAATTTTGGAAACCCCAATTCACCTCTGGTTTGTAAAACTTAATAAAAAAATACTATAAATATCGAACGGCTTAGAGCAGAAACCCATTAACTAATGTCTTTGGGAGATACTAAATGCTCATTTTCATGACGATGAGAAATACATTATCATATTGTAATATATTTTTAGATTAATACTATCAAAATTCGTATACGTTTTAATTTATGACCCCAAAACCGTTATTCTTCAAACAGCTGTACAGTAACATTTGTTTTGTCAGCAAATTAGTTTCTGCTCTAAGCTGACGATAGGTTCCTCATGTCCTTCATGAAATCTTTATTTTTCGAAATTCGTAGAATCTAACAATTCGTAAGCACTTTCTTCTATATGTAAGCACTGCATTCATTTCTGTGTCTGATTTCATTTCCATGCATAGTTGCTTCTTGGAAGATTTCCTGAAAGTTGGAAGGAAGTCTGATGGAAGCGTACCCACCATAATCTTCGAGCAACTGCCTTTCAACTACCCCGTCTGCATTAACTTTACGTCAGGGACAACAGGACATCCCAAAGGTCTCATTCACTCCTGTGGTGTGAGTTTCAAACTGTTTAAGATCCTGTGTTGTGCGGTTCTGTCAGATTGGCATGAGTCTCGTGGTCTAGATGAGTTTATTCGTTAAATCAGTGAGCAGGTTAAACGTAGACATTACGATCCCGCAGTGTTTGAAGTCTTTTCGTTCCATGACAAAAGCCATAACAGTGATTATGAGTTGGCGAAACACAATCATCTACGGCGATCGCCATACATGTTTTTGAGTGTGATAACCATTTCCCTTGCGAGCTTAATCACATTTGTAGGAATGGACTTATCCAAGGTCATCTGCATTCTCACTGGAACACCAGGGATTTTCATGTGTATAACCCCCACTTGGGAAGGAGTTGGCATATGGGCATAATATTTATGGGGCAGTCTGTTAGTTTAAAACAGTAGTAATTATTTTTTTATTAAACTTGAAAGTTGTATATGGTTTTATATGATAAATAAAAATTTTAATAAAAAGCTTTAAAAAATTATATTGGAAAAGAGAAAGTTTAAAACATTTCTGCAAACTAAACATTTAGCATTTAGAACACACATTTACATTATTTTGTGAGCGTCTCGTCATCAAATTAGGTCCTCAGTGCGATATATTTTGATGGAAAAACCAGGTTTTGATTTTACCACGAACAAAACTCCAAGATTTGAAATCGGCCAATTCCTAAAAGGTCTCCACAAAAAATTAATTTCTTGAAGTATTTGTTATGGGATTAATAACATTCTTCTCTGACGAAATTTCCTCATTTTTAATATCTGATGGTGTTGTCATCTACATTTAGTTAAGTGTACGAAAAGAAGAGATGACAAGAAAGATTCTTTCTAATCTAGCGTTTTCTTATCTTTTTCACTGAAGAATTCTTTCGTTAACCCCTTAAAATTCAATCTTCATTATAATATTCTTCCTTACTGCATTTTACACGAATTAAAAAGAAATATTTGTTTCGGAAACGCGCAAGAATGGCTCTCGATTTTTAAATCGATGTTTGATAGATGAAGAAACAAGATATTTCTTGAAAAATAGAGGTATGAACGAGCAATTAGTACGTAGAATCAAATACCTTTTTTGTTTAATTTATGCCTTTTAAAGTGTCCCCTATTTATTGTTACATTTGGAATTATATAGCCTACCTTAGAATGTGTAGTAACTAAAGTATATATTCTGAACAACAAAACTAATCAATACACAGAACATCACATTTTAAATAACTTCTGTCATTTTATACACCTTCGTAATCTCTATTACACTTTGATGCAGTTTCAAAATATATCTACCGCTACATTAGGAAATAGTTTATATAAAAGATTAAAAAACTTTATTTTTAATGCTATTTTCTGTTTCGTGGTACTCTTGCTAAATTAGAGGTTTTTACAGACACTGCTTCCCCTCTTAAGAGACTTCAACCTGCACTGCAATCTGAAAAGAGGAGATGTTACCTTCACTCCTTATCCGGTAAGCATTCCTCAACTTTTAGCACTCTTATTGTCATTTGAGTAATTGAATTAGTTAAATTTGAGAACTGTACAGAACAAACGCAAATTTTATTAATCTTTTGTTTCTTTCGGGGAAATTAAAAGATGTATCCATTCTACAAGAAAAAAGGCAAGATTTCATCAACCTTCTAATAAAATAGACGGATCATGTGGACGGAGTCGCTGTCGTTAAGATCTCTGATCTAAATCACAAATCGACTTAGTCGATTGGCTATGGAAGCGCAGACTAGTGTTTTTGATCACGGTGGATAATCACTAACCAATCAAAATTTAGGATTCATGTTTTTACCCACAACCACGTGACAGATCTTCAAACCGAGCAACTGGAAGAAATAACATGAAGCTGCGGTCACATGATCCGTCTATTTCATTTCAAGATCGATGGGTGTGATAAATTATTGATTGATTAAAGTGATTATCCAGAGTAATTGAAAACACTATTCTCCGCTTCGATAGCAGGGCCGCGGTAGCCCGGTTGGAAGAGTAACGGATTTGCAACCGGAGGTTGCGAGTTCGAATCCAACCAAAGACCGCTTGGCCATGCGGGGCCCATGCGCCATAAAAACCCAATCAACGTCATGCACAAAGGTGGCTGATGCACGTGTCGGGCCTCAAATGTCCTCACGTTGGCGTGGTGTGGAAGTTTGGAGAGTGGGGTGCCAGCTCAGGTGTGACCTTGCCATCTGTCCGTTCGGAAGTACGTGGTGTTATCCTCGGATCTTTCCCTTCGAGTTTGATCCCAGACCGTCGAAATAGCCCGTTGTGTTCCTCTAGTGTGACGTTTATTAAAATACCTCCCTACCGCTTCGATAGGAAACCCTTAGGGGCACAACTTTAGGTGTGTACAGGCTTCAGGAATCCTAGGTACCCATTCTTTTCCCATGGGGTTTACTGTCTATGGGGGTCGCAACCCCAGGTTTCCCAAGCCATCTTTCTCTATTTTTTCCTCCATCTTTTCTTTTCGTAAGCCCTTGTGACTTACCCTTCTGAGATCTTAGGACAGCGTCTACATGTACTGTCTATTTCATTGGAAGATCGATGTAAGACTTGCAACGACGTTTATCCTCCTATCATGGTTAACGTTAAATAAAATATTTAAATGCTTTCACGAGACACTGCTCGCGTAGATTAAATAAGTATTAAATCATGACAGATGAGGAAGCGCGTAGTACAAGCTACATATATTTCATTAATGTCCTTGGCGCAGAAATCGATGTTATTTTTTATTGTCGAATGGCAACAGCGGATATAAACACTTTAAATTCAACCGCTATGGGATTTATTCGCCAATTTTGCCGTTTAGCTTAATAGACTTGATTCGCTCTATGGAGCTGCATGATATTGCTAAAACTACACAGATGAGCTCGCCACTATTGCATATATCCAGCAGTCTGACTGCAGAAAAGAATGAGAAGTCTGGAAGATAGAAATTATAGCGCAGAAACAAAAATATGAACAAAGGTACAGCTTTGTACGCATACTTTTGTGGCAACGCTTTTGGCGCTCTTTTTATAGCGAGTTATGGCAGGTAAAAGGCAACCCATCTTTATTAGGACTATTCCTGCTTTTATGGCAACCTCGGCAAGCGGAAAGTTAAAAATTTCATTTCGAATATTCTAGAATATTCTTTTCATTATCCTTTGAATTCATTGGTTCTTTTAAACTTTTTCCCCAATTTTCCGTTTCATGTAAATTTGAAGAATTAAAACGTTTAGTTTGATTTTAGTCACGGCCCAGAGCAGTCCTATCTAACTGGGACTGCTGAGCAAATATAGGTTTAGCGTCAAAAAATTTCCGAATCGCCTTTGAACAAGGAATGAGATGAAAGTGAAGTAGACGTTTGGAATCTAGTTGGAGCAACAGGACTAAGGTGTGTTCATTTTGCCATGTATATTATTGCGAATGAAGACCAGAAGTAAACAAAATGCTGTCATTTATTTTTTGGATGTCATTTTGGAGTATGAAATCCATTTATGTGGCTACTATATTCACTATAAATGGATTCAAAAAGATCTGAAGTCGAGTAACGACACTTTCTATATGCACGGGTCATCTAGTTTATGATAAACTAACAGAAAGTACAAACTATATTGGAATAAACTTGTTAAAAAACGAGCATAATTACGTAATTTTCTATATCAACGTCAGTAATATTAGTTTTTTTGGTTCCATTTAGAATAATTAATTGAGATGTAGATTTGAGCTGTGAATTTAATTGATAAATGTCAGTTTTTGCATTTTCCTACATTAATTTTCTTTTATACATTTGTAATTGCTCTTTTCAATTAATTTTATTTATAGATCTGTTTCGAATCAAAATATTGTCAAGAGAAATAAAATATTTGGATTCATTTTTACATTAGTTCAGGTTGAATTCTGCTTGTTTTCAGTTAACACATTTCTCAACAGATGGCAGCAGCAAAAGAGACAACTTGCTCTTTGAAGATTTCATTTGACCCTTTTGCTACAAAAATTCTTATTGAGGGGAACTTCGACCTAATAATTTTTTTAATATGATCAATCGTCAAAAATATTAATCAAAAATGAGATTAACATTTTAAATCAAAACTGCACACTGGCAACAGCTAAAGCATAATTCCAACCTAATCTTTTCAGAAATTTCGTGCTGCCATCTATTGGTAGAAATGCTAGTATGCGATGTGACAAATTTATAGAATCTTTAATTTTTGTATAAAAATATACATTAACGATTTATAAACATCATTTTTTACATTGAAATAATCTTAACGATACTAAAAACATTCATTTATCAAATATTTGTAGTTCTAATGTATCATTATGATCAAACAAATTCAAAACTTCCAATGTAAAAGGCTGTTTCAAAAATATTTACAATATTTATTTTACTTGTACTGAATTTTTTTGAACCTCTAAGTGACTACGTTATTTAAACGTGGGATACAAAACGTCTACCTTCTAATGGGCCCCAACTCCTTGATAATAGTAACATACAAGTATGATAACTTTGCTTTTCGCATAGATTGAGATTTTTAATCTTTTAATTTTTGAATAAAATGAGTACTCATTATCGATTCGTACAAAACAATAACAAAATCTATTTCCCTTAATTATTCTTTTCTTTCAAAATATTGGCAGGTATATAGAATTTAGTAAGGGAAACGTTGAATTACACGATTGTCCCAATTTACTTAATTGGCATCTCATCAAAAATGATCAAGTCGTACATGATTAAAAGAGATGATTATTTTCAAACAGAAAACAGTTTATAGGAATATTTCAAAAATGCTAATTTGCTTAACCCTTCTGGTGGTTGTCTCGACGAGGTATCTCGTCATTATCAAAATTGACCAAATCTTGATGAACGAGATATCTGGTCATAAGAAAAAATGACCAGATCTTCATCTCGTCATAAAAAAAATCGGCAATACCTCGATGACAAGATATCTCGTCATGAGCAAAATTAGTCACATCTTGATGGACAAGATATCTCGTCGAAACCACTTGGAGCATTAAAAGAAAACTTAAACTATTTCAATACATTTCGAAATTTTGGTTCGACTTATCTCGTATCATCTCAATTAAATAATTTTTTCACAAATAATAGATACAATTGTTTGTCTGTAAACTTCTGCATCAATTCATCATGAAATATACTTTGTGCATAAACAGGTCGGTTGGAACTTGTGGAATCTGTTCATGTCCAACTTTACGCTGGGCTTGACCGTCGTGATGTACAACGGATGTCCTTTCTACCCCGAGATCGGTTTCTGGGAGGTGATGGACAAGTACAAAGTGACCTACACTTTTCTTGCGACGACTGTCGTGGATAGGATGGAAAAGAACGACGTCGTTCCAGGTATGTTGTATTTCAAAGAAAGCTCGTTACAGGTGATTAATACGCAGAAAAATATCAAAAGGTAGACATCAAAAACGTGTATAAAAATAAAATTCGCTAATTGTAAATCAAGACTAAAATTATTCCATTGTCACGTTTTTAACGAGCTCGCAAATTGAGTAATTCGCAATTTGATTCGTTTGGATTGTGACGATACATTTTCAATGCGATCACTCGTGTGATAACCGAGAAGCAAAATTCGCCACCTCATGTATTTGGCATCTCAATGTTTAAAACACAGCAAATTTATTGAAAGCGCGTTTATTTAAACTACTCCGTTGCACTGCCTCAGACGCGAAGTTAGGTGTATACGGGCTCCACGTACACGAGGTACCCTAGTGATCTATTCTCTTCCCATGGGGTTTACTGCTTCTGGTAAACATGGCGGGCGCGACACTAGGATGCCCAAGCAATCCTTTGCTTTTTCTCCTCCATCCTTTTTTCACAATTACTTGGCATTGTCCGTCTTGTGTTTAGCGCAGCTTGGCCAAATATGGCCCTTGTGCCATAAAACCCGAAAGCAACGAACCAGACGGAATTGTTGAAAATTGTTCATGTTGAGAAAGTAAAACAATTTTATGCGATGTTCAAAACGCTAATTGTGTCTTGCAAGTTGTAGAAACATTTGCTTTTCTCCATCGGATTGACAAGGACAGTTAGATCTATTTTGACTTGATGAATCTCGTAGAGAAAGTCAATTAGCACATCCGTAAATTAACAAACATGTCGATACAAACATAAGCAGATAGCCCTCAAGAGGTTCCTTCGCTATTCTTGAGATTTCATAAGTATGGTAGGCTTTCCTGGAAAGGAATCTGCTTTAGTCCAATTTATTTGAGAGATGAAAAGCATGAGAGGCTCTTACTGTCAACTAAATGTAGGTGTCGGTAGAGCTTCTGCGGCGGAACATGTTTCTTATGCGCATTCTGAACATGACGTCCTGATGGCTTGTCTTTAGAATACGATTTCAGCAGTCGTCATTAAAATTTCCCAAGAATAAATTCTGAATCAATATATGATAATTCATGAGACAATATCAATTAGATTAAACTTCAAAAGTTGCCAAAATATCTAAACTGCATTTTAAGGTAACCCAATATGTACCCTGTGAGAACATTTGGGTAGCGGAAGCAATCTTCACAAAGCAAGATCACCTTGGATCTCAAAGGAAAGGCCGTTTAGTTATCAATGTGATATTGGGTATTACGCGAGGTTGACTAATATTTACAAGACTTCGCTGATGCTTTGAAATCTCGAACCCCCTTTGTCAGCGTGTCCAATTTGTAAATGTTGGTCTAGCACTGTATACCCAATGACCAATTTCAGCCATCCTGGTGGTGGAGTATGATCATGAGACTGGCACGTCTAACAGATACTGTTTTACAGGATAACTGCTTCAGACATAAAGTCTAGGTACCGAAGTTCACTATGGAAATGCTCGTGCATTTTGAGTGGGATGAGGTTTGGCGAATTTGGCGGTGGGTGGTTTGGCGAGGGAAAGGTGTTCTGGTGACAATGGGTCATGTCTTCTCATTACACAAGCTATTGGACAACCAATTGTCTGAGTGTACCAATGTGACAAACTCGAATGCTTCAAGAATCTTCTCTAGAGAATGGGCTAAATCTCGTTTCTATGGCAACATACATGTACTTTCTGTTAGGAGCGGTTCTCGTGGAAGGCAGACAGTAGAAGAGCTCCGTGAACAGGTAATCTACAGGATAGTGGAGACGACACCTTATAGTTTCTACCCCTCTGGGGCACATCTTTAGGTGTGTATAGGCTTCACAAACCCAAGGTATCCTAGTAATCAATTATTTTCCCATGGGGTTTACTGCTTCTGGTAATCATGGGGATCGTGACCCCAGGATGCCCAAGCGATCTTCTCTCTATCCTTTCTTTTCACAAATACTTAACATTATCGAGTTTTACGGCGCAAGGGCCAAATATGGCCCTTGCGCCGTAAAACTCCAAACCTCTATAATTTCTAAATGCCCAATTTCAAAGTTGAAAAATCGCTATCAGTCTCATTCGCCGCATTTACACGATTCACATGGTGGCAATTGGCGACATGATTGTCTACTGGATATTGTCAAATGGGATGACATCTTTACTTCCAGTCAACAGTAAATGAAACTACACCCTTGTTCCACTTTCTGTGATAATTTACCTTCAATTGTGATTCAGTTGAGAGCAATACGCAAACACGTATTTTTTTTTCTTTCAGGTCCCGATTGCAAACTTGAGCATTTGAAGATGTTGACCATTGGGGCTAGTCCAGTAAAGTTGCAGAACTTCGCATTCTTGCTGAATAGGGTAAAGAAAGACTTGTTCGTGAACTGCCTCTATGGTAAGTTATCTTTTGTACTGATGCAAGATTGAATTGGGATAGTTAAGTGTTGCTTTCCATCTCCAGTTCACTGCCTAAACTCACAATGAACGCCAATACCATTGTAATTAATTCATGATTCTTGTCCGCAATGATCGCTTGAAAGGTTATCCATCCTTGAAGCTCCTCCAGCAAATGAGACGCGAAACCACATGTGCTTCCGTTCCATCAGCCTTGAACGGATTGACACCATTTCCTATTTTAAGAAACTTTGGTGACACTGTTCTGCTGAGATATATCCGTTACGTATCCGTAAAAGGCGCAATCGGTGACCTTGAGAATCGCTCAATTTCAGACCTACTCTTCCGGAACGACCGAGATCTGGGGTAAAATTTATCTTTTTTTTAAGTGAAAAGAAGTTAATCTCAGGAAAGTCTCAACATCATTCATCCGCAGAAACATCGTGCCTCAGGTGAAATGCTGCCGCGATTTGTTCGCGAGTCTTTCCAACGAATGCGATGTGGTAACGGTTTGTGCGATGCGGACTCAAAAAAATTATTTTGCGTCTGTCACCTTTTTCTACCACTTCTCTTGACAAGGTTTACAATAAGAAGCAAAAAAACTCGAGATGGGTTGCCAACGCTTATACACATACGTCCGAAAATTAAGGATATTGAAAACCGACACGAATCCGACCTCAGGGGTGCTTGCGTTTAGCGCAGCTTGTCCGCTAACGAACCTGGTGCCATAAAATCCAAACCAAACCGCCCTCAGATGCATCTCCTTTAGATGTGTATGGACTTCACAGGTCCAATGTACTCGAAAGATCTTTTCTTTTCCCATGGAGTTAACTGTCTTTGGTAAACGCGGGGGTCGCGCTCTCCAAGGGATGCCCAAGCGATCTTTTTCTGCCTTTTTCCCATTACTCTGTCCCCAATCCTTTTTCCCTTAACATTTTTTTACTTGACGTTTTTTTGTGTTTGGCGTACCTGTCCAAACATGGTCCTTGTGCCATAAAACGCCAAAACCAACCGAGACGAATCCCTTGCCAAATACCTGCAGCGAAGTACCTCAAATGACATGAATATTCCACAAGCCATGTGGTATTCGTGGTACACAAGAACATTCACATGCCTCGTGGTGTAAAGTCCATAGTAGTGGCTGGCCGCGGTAGTCCGGTTGGAAGAGTAACGGACTAGAAACCGGAGGGTTGCGAGTTCGAATCCAACCAAAGACCGTCGTGTACGTAGGGGGCTGGTGCACATTAAATCCGTCGTGACATCAAATGTTGTCGTAGTGCGGAAGTTTGGAGAATGGGGTGCCAACTCAGGTGATGCCTCGTCATCTGACCATGGTTAAAAATTACGAGGCGTTGTCCTCGAATCTTTCCCTTTGGGATGATCCGGACCGTCACCAATAGCTCGTTGTATTGTTCCAGTGTGACGTTAATTAAAATGCCTACCTACCATAGTAATGGCTCCGTGTCGGGTCAACACCTTCACCAGTGACTACTGGTGGTGAATCTTGATAAAGTGCAGATGTTTTTAAACCTCCAAGTGGTTTCGACGAGATACCTCGTCCATCAAGATTTGACCAATTTTGCTAAATGACAAGACATCTCGTTCATCAAGCTCTGGTTACTTTTGCTAATGGCGAGACACTTTGAGATAACCACCAGGAGGTTTAAAGGGATTCAAGATGACGCCAACTGTACCCCAGTGTCAACTGGAGGGACAAGAGAGACGGTTTTAAAAACTACAGGTAGTCGGATATTTTTTATGGCACGCTGTCGCAGGTCGTTTAGAGTTAATCTCGATTGTCCCTTTTTATAACGTCCATAACCTAGGGACATAAATCATCCCTGATTATTTGTGCACATGATGCATATTCTATTAAAATTAATAGCTATTTGATTTGTAGCTTGACTGCGTCGTCGTTTATCTGGCGCACTACGTTACTGGAAACTAAAGGAATGAAATAAAAGTGCTTATGTGACGTCGGTTTTAGTTATTGCGAAAAACACATTTTTTTGCTGTTAAAAGCAACCTAATATGGGATGTGCTGGCCTCTGATCCAATGCCGGCTTCATAAAATGCAAGCATGTTTTCCACAAGTCTGCCTATGAGTGCACGGAATCCCATTCTTGCCCTAGAGCGCGTCTATACTCTTGTGCAGTGTTTGGCGTAGTGCAGGCTGCAGTGCGACGATCGAGAGCACCCCCTACTCAATTGGATTTAGATCAAATGACCTTGCTTGATACGAATTTAGTATTTTCCTTAATTTTTCGACATGTGTGTATTTTTGTAACGTCCACTCAGGCTGGTTTAATTAGCCCTTGTGTATCAAAAAACGACCTTAGAACAACAAAGAAAACCTCAAACTCGGGTCATTGGTAGAGCTATTTTCCAGTAACGAGGAAATTTGGGGACCGCATGAATATTAACAATTTTTTCAAATAAGAATCAACTTTTAAAAGTTTTACCAATGATGGAGTACTAGAGAAATATTTTTAATGATTGGTAAACAGTAATATCGCCGATTTACAAATGAAACACTATGGGATGATTTTCGTTTCTTTCCTGCTAAACTTACCTCTTTTGGGAGACTTTTTTACTGATTGAATCAAATGCAAAAATAAAGATCTATGCAATCAAATAATTCCAAACTTTATAGGCTATTTATTATAGCTTCAGGTCTTCAAAATTTTTTGTATATCATGAAGGATCACGCTTTACCACATTGACCATGATTCCACATGAAGTTCGTGATCCCCTGGTTGGCATGATTTCTCAACTCCAAGCGATCTTAAACAAAAAAAATTGAACGAAGTTTTACTCGATACACATATAGCTATCGTTTGACAGACCAGAAAAGTAAAAAATATATTTGAGGAAATGGTGAGAGATTTATCAATTCAAAATCATCGATTTAGCTAAAAAAAATTACCGAGTTTTTTGCTATAAAAGTATAAAAACATAACATCGCTTTTCTGGCTGGTAAAACAATAAAAGGCTCGACATGCTGTAAAAATTTTAAATCAATCCAATTAATAGTTTTATAGATATCTTGTCAACCATTCGCAAAAAAGCTGTTCCGAGAAAAACTCGTTTTAATTCTACATCTGCCCACTGAGTTTATCTGAGTGAGTCTGTTTTAACTAGGTCAATTTTGCGAATTTCGACTTGAAATTTTGCGCACATGTTCCCTAGATACTAAAGAATAAAATTACATGAAAAATAAAACATCGATTTTCGTCGAAAAAAGAAAATCCATTATATAAAGTAAACAGTTCTGAAAAAACGAAGAGGAAAAAATTCTACTCGTGTAAACTCCCAAAGTGTCCATGTTGGCGTAGTTTGGAGAATGGAATGCCATCTCAGGTGTTGACCTCATCATCTGACCGTGGTTCAAAATTACGAGGTATTGCACAGCCAGAGTCATTCATTTGGCCGTTATCCAAATACTGGTAGCAGGGCGCGGTAGCCCAGTTGGAAGAGTAACGAATTAGCAACCGGAGGGTTGCGAGTTAGAAACTCGGTCTAGCCAAAAAACGTCGTGTATACCCGGGGATTGATGCACGTTAAATCTGTTGTGGCCTCAAATGTCCTCACGTTGACGTGGTGTTGGAGTTCTGAGAGTGGGGTGCCAGCTCAAATGTTTTCGTCATCTGGTTCAAAATTATGAGGCGTTGTCCTCGGATATTTACCTTTGGAATTGATCCCGGACTACCGCCAATAGCCTGTGGTGTTGCGACGTTAATTCAACTACCTACCCTAAGTGTTTCTCAAGATATATAATTTTCATGCAAAGAAGAAATTACTTTCTGAATTTCACCAGTCTATAGATCAATTCTGCTCTAGAAATGCTAGAAACTAGGATTTGGTTACTTTTGACTTGCTGTACGTCTAAGCATACGATATGAAAGCAATATTTTACGACTAAACGCTAAAGAAATATCATTTATATCTTTATTCCATTAAGTTCCCTCGCTTTTCTGTCACTAATTTGTTGATATTTGGAATGTCATTTGAACGTGATACTTTGAAAAGAGAGCACAAATCTATGCCACTTTAATCTATTAACTTCAAGAAATTTTACTTGGTTCATTCTTGAAAAAAGTTTAATATGAGATAGAAACAGTGTGGATAGCTTTCGAATGCCTACATTTGCTATTGATGTACTGGTAAAAATTTTAGATTGTAGCTTTGGATTTTTCTGTTTGGAAAGAATCACTGAAAGTTTGATTCATATAAAAAATATGAAGTACATATAAGATGTGAAAGACATTTTTACTGATAAATATTTAAAATGACAGGATCTTTCTAAATATCTCAAATGTTTGTTTTTAAATAAACTGTATGTATAACCTTTTTAGGAAGCTGTCTTGTTGATCCATTAGTTTTTTGCTTTTATATGAGCATGTCCTCATACCATTCGTAGCTCGAGTCATACCTCTGTAATATTACACCAAGGCTCTTGCACTATAATTCAAAATAAAGAACATGACGTTTGAATATCCATCCTTGATAATAACATTATGGAAACTATTAGTTACTAATTCAAAAAAGAGCATAACTTTTGAATACCAGCCTTGATCATAACACTGGAATCTTATTAAACGAAATCTGCAGAAGGAAAGATTAATTAATTTGAATTGAAGTCGAATGAAGTTTTAATATTTCATTTGTATATTCCTAGCTTATATCGAAGAAAAAATGACTAAACATTTCTGCGACAAATTTTGTGGTATGCATCTTTAAATATGCTAAAGCTTTTAAATTTAAATGAGTGGACAATTTAAATTTAGCCTTCGAACGGTTTGTCACCAGTATTCTATTTTAAAATATGAAGCCTTTGAAAGAGTTGGCGTGTTTATTTTTCATCCGATAACGCAAGGTCTAAGCATTTCAAGATAAATGCTATCGAATATTAATGTCCAACTTATCCAAATGCCATTAGTATGCAGACTGCGATCTATTTTATCTATTTGTGCTCGAGGCAACAATCAATGACAAGCGAAATGCTCACCATCTGTTTCACTTCCGTCTTCAGCTATCCGTTTCTAAAAAAACCATCGAACCTTTTCCGAGACCTTAGCTGCTTTGACCACTTTTTATGTGTTTACAACCACACAATTTCATTTTTATGTATGTTTACATTTGCACTATTTTCTTTTCTGAGAAACGAAGAAGGATTCTTCGTTAGTTTCTGATTCTTACATTTTCTAAGAACCTGCAGCTGAATCCGCCCTTAGTGAAGGGACCATATAAATATATATTTCACTATCACGTGGCACAGAAATCGATATTTGTTGTGGAATGGCGAACGGATATAAACACGGGTATATTACGGGATTCATTCGCCAATTTTGCCGTAAAGTTTAAATGTGCTTGGTTTGAGTTGTGGATCTGCATATGGCTAAAATTACACGGATGAGCTCCATTAAATTCTTCAGCAGTCTGATTACAGAAGGTAATGAGAAATTTGGGAGATACAAATCAACGCAGGAAAGAAAATATGAGCAAACATAAGTTTAGCGTCAAAAGATGTCGGATGGCTTTTGAACAAGGGAATGGGATGAAACTGAGTAACATTCGGAATCTTATTGTAGTAACGTAAATGAGTTGTGCTTTATGTCATGCGTTTCATTGGAAATGAAAACTAACAATAAATGTAAACGAAATGCTGTTAGATATTATTGGGTACTTTTTAATTCATTTAGAGGTATGGGATCCATTTTTGTGAATATGATGATTCATTCATTTTAAATGGATTGAAATAAGATGAAACACGAGTAACGACAATTTGCCATCTAGGATTTATCTTCCAACCATGGATGTCTACGTTTGGAATAGGGTTCACTGGCTCGGTGAGTTTGCTCACGTGCTAGCACCCTGAGAATTGTAGGGCGGCACAGATTCGATACCTTCCTGGATGTATTTCTCCTGCGTTACTAAAACTTTCTTTTACTCTGCCTATTTGATGTCTTTTATGTTTGACGCAGCTTGGCCAAATATGGCCCTCGCGCTATAAAACCCCAAAAGCAACCAACCATGTTGAATGAATGGCTTTTCTATAAACGCTTTCTGGGAACATTTTCACGTGTGCACGGGCTTCACGAAACCGAGGTATTCTAGTGATGCTTTTTTTTCTCATGTGGTTTGGTCTTTACTAAACACGGGTTTCTTACTCCCGGGATACCAAGTGGTCTATCTGCTTTCATTCCGCTGCACTATTCCCCAATCTCTTGTTCTCATTCCTCCCTGGGTGTGTTTCTCTCTTCTGTGTCGGTAAAACTTTCATTGTGTCTGGCGCAGCACGGCCAAATATGGCCCCTATGCCATAAAACTCCCAAACCAACCCTCTTGTACTCGGGTCGGCGGTAGCCCAGTTAGAAGAGTAAAGGATTAGCAACCGGAGGGTTGCTAGTTGGAAACTCGGACTAGTCAAAGACCATCGTGTACATGGCTACTGGTGAACATTACATCTGTCGTGGCCTCAAATGTCCTCACGTAGGCGTGGTGTGGAAGTTTGGAGAGTTAAGTGCCAGCTCAGGTGTTGTCTCGTCATCTGAACGTGGTTCAAAATTACGTAGTGTTGTACTCTATCTTTCCCTTCGGGATTGATCCCAGATCGTCGCCCTTAGCACGTCGTGTTTTCAGTGCGACGTTAATTAAATAACCCCTCTTGTTTTCACCTTCACGTTTTTAACTTGTCTTGTGTCTGGCGCAGATTCGCCAAATACAGCCTTTGTGCCATAAAACCCCAAAACAATCCATCTTCGTGCCCTGTTGTAGAGGGCTTGTGAATAGTTCTTGTCATGCAATTATCGCGGACCTGATTTTTAGGGAGTGAAATTCTTTCGAAGATCCGCAAGCTCTTGAATGCAACGCGAGGATTGTTTCCCCAATTGCGCGTTTCGGGTGACCCATTTTCGTAACGTTGATGGACAGGAAAATTAATTTGAAGTGAAACCGAGCTAGCGTTGGGGAATTTAAATCTCAGGGACGTGTTTAAGAGCGGCGGTTTCTGTTTTGAAAGCCATATCCCTTTTCCGTAATTAATAAGACTAGTAGACCAGCGTATGGCATCTGAACTTTCTTAATTGCTTATTTCCTTTCATGCCAAAGAGTCGTTACTCACATTTCATATCTTATATCCATAAAGGGCATCCATATTTACATGGATGTATTTCATGTCTCTAAATGGAATAATTATCCAGAAATATGTAATAACATTTCATTTACTTTTGCTTGTGTTATTCCCAATTTCAATAAAATGTGTCAAAAAGCACAGATCAGCCATGTTACCACAATAAGATGGGCCACGGTAGCCCGGTTGGAAGAGTAACGGATTAGCAACCGGAGGGTTGCGAGTTCAAATCCAACCAAAGACCGTCGTGTACAAAGGGGGATGGTGCACGTTAAATCCGTCGTGGCCTCAAATGTTCTCATGGCGTGGTTCAAAATTACGTGGTGTTGTCCTCGGATTTTTCCCTTTGGAATTGATCCCGGTCCGTCACCAATAGCTCGTTGTGTTGCTCCAGTGTGACGTTAATTGAAATGCCTACCTCAATAAGATTCTGAATGTCTAGCTCATTTTCATCCCATTCCCTTGTTCAGACACGATTCGGCTTTTTTTGACGCTAAACCCATATTTACTCATTTTCTTTCCTGCTTTGATTTCTGTCTTCCAAATTTCTCATTGCTTTCTGTCATCAGTCTGCTGAAGTATTTCGTTAGAGTGAAATAAATCACATGAACTTGGTATCTTTCGAATTGAAACTACGTAGATTGGCCAGCGAGTTTCACTACATGTCCACCAGTTTCATACACATGAAAACATCCAGTCGTAAAAGAAGTGAAGACATCGTAGGAATTGATCAAAACAACACATAATCTTAAAACACAAATGAAACGCACGACTGTAAACGTCTTAGCTGATAATCTAAAATTACTGAATTAAACAATAGTAATTAGTCATTTAAAAAACATTAATTTTCTACAATGTTCACCCGAATTTACAATAGTCACCGTTTTGTGTTTATAAACCATAAATTATTAATTTGTAGTTCAGACTATATAAAAGTAGCATTCACTAAAGTGAATAATATAAGTATGTGTTTAATTACAGGAGCAACGGAGGTTATCGGTGTGTTTTCAGGATTTGATCTCAATACTCCCGTTTACAGTGCAGAAATCCAGGCACCAGCATTAGGAGTTGATATGAAATGTTTTGACGAAGATGGTAATATTTTTACATTCCTCAGTTATAATTTAAACCACCATTTTTTTCCATAATTACTTTTCAGATACTGTCAGTAATTGTCAGGTAATGCCTATTATCAACAACCAGACTGGTCATTTAAAGTTACAAAATAATTCAATTTTATTTTATAGTCAATTGAATTTAAAATGTTGCTTCATATACGTTCAGTAGAGTAAAATATTTTCATTTAACTAAGATAAAAATGAAATCACGGGAGAAAAAAAATCATTCTTAAATGTGTAAAGTTAGAGATCGCAGAAAAATTATTTGTAGCCCTGATATTTACAATACAGTCGTTATAATTTCTGGAATTATTTTTTATTCTGCTACGATTTTAAAACTGAAAAAATTAAACGTGTAGCTTAATACTTCGAGTAGAGAATGAATTATTTGAAACAAATCTGATCTGTATAGTAAAATAAAGCTTTGAATGTTAAATTTCGTTAAACTTCGATGTTCCACGTTAAACTTCGATGTTCCACGTTAAACTTCGATGTTCCACGTTAAACTTCGATGTTCCACGTTAAAGTTTGATGTTCTAAACAAAATTCTTGCACATTGCTCGGTCGTGCATTTCTTATTAGATGTCAGTGTAATTTTGAGCAAAATGGGCCTTCGATGTTCTACGAAAAATTCTTACACATTTCTCGGTCGTGGTAATATCTCGATGGTAATATCTCAATTGAAATTACCAGCGACTATTATCAACCTCTAACAAAACAATGAAAAAAATTAGACTTAAGATTTTAAATGGTAAATTGACTGCACCAGCCTGTATAAGTGTAAAATATAATATTGTATTCATTGAAGCATTGCTACAAAATATTTGTTTAAAATATTTCAATCCAATTGACTGTTGATTTAACCCAAAAATATGCTCCACAAAATGTAGGAAACTCTATTATGGGCCAAAAAGGTGAATTGGTCATTTGCACACCCAATCCTGCGTTCCCAATTGCAGTGTGGAACGATCCAAAAGGGAAGAAATTAGAGGAATTGTACTTAACAAAATATCCAGGTATTGATGAACTCATTTGTTAATAAAATGCTAAATATACGTTTCTGAAACTTTTAATCTTTAAATTTTATTTCTTTTGTAAATGCGTTGTTATTCTTTGTGATTTGAACATTATCTTTCTGTTGCAGGTGTTTGGTGCCAAAATGACGAATGTTGGATAGACCCCAGAACTAAAGGTGTAGTTATCATCGGACGAAGGTAAATGAAATTTTATAATGTTGAATACGTTAAAATTACATATAATTACACGGTATATGGTAGGCACAGGAAATTTTTTATCTACCACTGGTGCCATGAATAGCAAAATTTCAGTGCTTACATATTTAATTTATGAAATTAAATGTATGACAAGCTGCTCTCTTATTTCAAAACGATGTATATTTTGATTTTTTTTTTACTTTTACCTAAGCGATGAACACTAACATTGTGAATTGAATTTAAGTTGTGGCGAGTGGATTTAGGCATAGAAACAGCTTTGAAACAAACACATTAAATTAAATTTACGGTATTTACAATGGTTAAACAACTCAAGGAGAATTCGAGGCTAAAAGAAAGTTGAGACAATGGTTTCAGTTCCGTGGTTCCATCGGAGCAAACCAAAAGGCGCAAAGACTGGAATGAGCAGATGAACAACAAACTGCATAACATTTTCAACCATAACATTCCTGCCGTCATTACCATCTAGACGGCTTGATATTCTTATTACGTCTTCGCATTGGCCATTACAGGTTCACGCATAGATATTTGTTTACGAATGAAACCGCTTCATCGTGCCATCATTGCCAACAACCATTAACCATGCGCCATATTTTAACTGCTTGTTCACATTTTAAGCATCTTTATCGTCTTTTTCTTATTCCTCATCATCAATTTTATCGGATTTCTTGGATCACCCATTTCATTCATCACCTTTTACCTTCCTTCATCATTCAAGATTTTTAACACATCGATAATTTATAAGATTTTAAATTCAATTTCATAAAGTTTTATCTAAGATGGGGACACCCTATCTTAGTAATCATTTTTAAAAAATAAGGTTTTACACTTCTCAATTAAAATTTTACCTTTATTTAAGTTTCATGCAACCCATTTTTTTTATTCCTTGCACTTCTTTTAATGTTGGTCTGATTATTCTATTTTCTCCATCGGAGCAGACAAGCTCTGCGTCCCTTCACTTTCGAAACTTCAACGGATCTCTGTCGAGGGGTTAGTAATCAAAGTCACCGCTCTTCCAGTTACTCGTTAACGAAGGGGACAGTTACCAAACAAAGAGGTCTGCTGGACACCCCTTTATTCCATCCGGTCGTAAACTCTCTGGACATTTCCACTTAGGAGGATTTATACATCGACCGTCAGCTCGTGTTAGGTTGGAATTTGAGGTCCTCGGAAAAAGGAGAACCATGACGCCACAATATGTAAACTAGAAATATGATAGCAACTATTAACAAGAATTATTTAAATTAAAGATTTTGGCACAGGTAGTAGAAACGAAACCTAGAAAGAAATACTAAATCCACAAATTGGTTGTAATTTTGCATGCAACGAAACGTGTTAAAGCTGATTCGCTTTTTTTTTTCAGTGATGATATTTTGAACCCAAATGGAGAGAGATTTGGATGTGCTGATATTTATCATGCAAGTAAGTATGTACTTATTACCGTAGTATTATAAGAAAGAGAAGCCAAATGACGAAAATGTATTCAAATAGATGTTTTAGATTCGAATTATATGAATAAAACGGAAAATCGCATTAGATCCTAATCATAGACGTGGAATATAAGTAGACTGAGCATTGCTATTGAGAGGAGCTTCAAAGAATGAAGAACATGTCGGATAGTAGTCACGTGACTGCTGTTAAAAATTGATATGGTTGGCCGATTTGATATCGTACCGCCTCAATTGGCGATATAACATCTTATCGCAGCTTGTCCACTTTTGGACCTTGCGCCATAAAACCCTAACATCCAATCCGGTGTGTCAATGCGCATTTCTAAAGAGTGGCGACAAAAGTGGTGAAATTTCCAAAATTTACTATCAGATGATCAATCAATGGGTCATACAGATGATGAATCAATGGATGGCCGTCTTCTCCCGTTATGTGGACCAATCAGATGATAAATGCTAGGTTCCACCCAGCAGACGAAAGTAGTCTAAGGATCACGTTACTACTAGCTTTGGTCATATGATCCTGGGCACATAAAAATGTTACCATTGCTCACTCTACTTTTATATTTCCTCTATGTATCCGATTGGTTTGATGATAAATTGAATCATTGATCAATGTTAGCTCAGGCGTTGATCTCGTCATTTGCCCGTGGTTCAAGATTACGAGGTGTCCTTGGATATTTCCCTTTCGAGATTGATCCCAGACCGTCGCCAATAGCCCGTTGTGTTACTCCAGTATGACGTAGAATTCATCTACATACCATTGATCAATGCTACACATTGAAGATAAAATTTTGCTTACGTTTGATTATCGTAGTAATATTTGACCTTTTGTGAGTCTAAAGTAGTTATTTAAAAATTATTTATAACATCTCAATAAATGTATTAGTTGATTCAGAATACGTTGGATGAAAACATTTATAGAAAGCAATAAAAAAAAATAAGCAATAGAACTACATTTCCCGGAAATTTCGTTCAAGAAATTAATAATTTTATTATAGTACTCTAAAATCTTAATTTTACAAAATTTTATATCTTGTTTATAATTTATAACATCTAAATTCGTTGATTCAGAATAAGTTCGATGAAAATATTTATATAAAAAAAGAAATAGAACTACATTTCCCCAAAATTTCGTTCGACAGATTGAAAACATGGCTGTCCAAATTTTAACCAACAGATAAAAATATTAAGTTTCTATTAACTGTTTCTACAGCTTTAATTAAATACTTTACGAGATCGTACAAAACAAAGCATTTTTGTATTCTGAAAACTCACTGTACACGCAGTAAAATACTTTGGCAAAATGTGATTAAATGAATAATTTTTTAATCTAATTAGCTCTCGTAGCAAACAATGTCCGTAAAACAATAAACCTAACTGTTGCTCAAGCATTTATTCGTTGCTTTTCTTTCAGTCCACACAATGGATGAGCTTCAGGACTACATTTGTATCGGTCAGAACAACAGTGATGGGGATCAGAGAGTTGTCCTTTTCGTCAAACTAAAGAAGGAGTACACATACAGCCCAGAGCTAGTGAAGAAAATCCAAAAGCAGGTGGAAAATCAGCTGACGGAAGAGCACGTTCCTGCAGTGGTACTCGAAGTAGTGGACATACCGGTAATAAATTATCATTTATTTGTAATTTTTTTCTTCAAATGTCAAGGATGTGATTAGGACTAAAATGTAGTACGTATTCGAAACTCGATCCATCCAGACTCGTGTACGTGGAGCTCGTTAAATCTGTCGGGAAGTCAAATGTCCTCACGTTGACGTGGAATTTGGAGAGAGGAGTGCCAGATCAGGTGTTACAGAAAGGATCATATTTACAGTGAAAAATCTTCACACATTATGTCCAATTTCTTCAAATATATTTTAAGTTTAGAAAATTTTTTGATAACGGATTGTTATATTTGAAATAATACTATAAGATTTTTATTTACGTACCTCAAATACTTAAAGAAATCCAATTTAGTTCAACTTTTTATTCATTTTGTACTAACTGGATGACTAAAATCGTTTTTCATTCATAAACAGAATTATTCGCCATAAAGATCTCAAACAATAAAATTTGGAGTCCCGAAAATTCATCTAGTACCATAGAAACCACCCTGAAGTTTTGCTCTACAGGTGACCAGAAAATATCAGACTCCCGCTCTAGACTTGCGAGCGGGAACATCCGATATCTATCTATCTAGCTTTAGTTCAGGGTCATAAGGCATTTCCATTCTGAATCATGAGATTCCCATTCAGGGTTATAAGACATAAGTAACATTGAACAAGCCTAAAGTCATCTGCCTGTTTTGGTCTGGCAAAGGGGATTTTTATGGAAGTCCTGATCTATTGTCGGACTCTGAGTATATTTGGACAAGTGGATTTCGTTTAGCCCTCCTGGTAGTTATCTCGACAAAGTCTCGTTATTACCAAAACTGACCAGATCTTAATGGACGCGATATTTCGTCATCGGAAGAAAACTGACCTGATCTTGTCATAAAAAAATCGGCAATATCTTGATGACGAGATATCTCGTCAAGTATTAGCATAATTGGTCAGATCTTAATGGATATCGTTGTAACCATTTGGAGAAGTTTATGAAAATTAAGGAAAAGGTTACAACAAGCAGAAAAGCGAAGCGTTAGATTTAATAAGATCCTTGCCATCCGTTTTAATAACAAATCTTAACCCTCCTGGTGGTTGTATCGACGAGGTATCTCGTCATTAGCACAACTGACGATCTTGTCCATCAAGATCTAAATCTTGATGGACAAGATCGTCATAAGAAAACTGACCATTGATCTCGTCACCATAAAAACTGAAACGACCCCGTCATAAAAAAATCGGCAATATCTTGAATATATCGTCATTATCAAAATTGGTCTTAACTTGATGGATGAGATATCGTCGAAACCACATGGAGGGTTAATATAACCTGTTACTTTCCTTCTAAAATTAATTTCGTCTCTCCCCACAGTACAATCTAAATGGAAAGAAAATGGAACGAGCCCTGAGAACGATAGTAGAAACGAATGAGGTCCCAGAACTGACTAACATCAAGAACCCAGAGTGCCTGAATGCTTATTGCAACATTCCAGAGCTTCAAGGCTACTGAGTTTCTATCACACTCATCTAAAAAGGTACAAGTGCTACAAGAACTCATCTAAAAATTGCTTTACCGAAATGAGAACTGTTGTGTGACTTTTGAATGCCCAATGTTCAATAATGCCGCACCTGTTTAATGAAGAAAAATGTTTTGCTTTTATCGTCACTTCTATATCAAGTTCAAGAATATGTTAATGAACTACAATAGTTTTACATTCCAATTTCCCTTCGCGTTTCAAAAGTTCGTATTTTTAACATTTTAATTGTATGCCATGGAATTATGTAGTGCCATGGTACTTTGTACTTCAAAATCTAAGAATTGGTTCTTCAATCCTTTTCACAAACAGGTTATGAAAAACATAAGTATTTGATGTATGAACTTCTGTGGTTGATAACAAATGTCTTGTCCCCTTGATAGTACATGGGTATAAACGTATTATATATAGATTTAATCAAGCTTTAAATGGAAGTGTGTTGTGATTTTTCAACATGCACTATTTGCTATTACTGCATTTTATTTTCCTGTTGCAAATGTTGCACATTTTTCAAAACAGATGCTCACTGCATTGACTGTGCATTCACTCCTACATATAATTTCATTTTTTTTTCTGGTGGATTCTTCTGAATTCGCGCGCGAGATTACTTACCTGTAAAGATTTTTTTAATGTAAAAAAGTTTTATATTTAACCGGATTATATATGACGAGTACATTTAAAACCAAGCGGCACAAATATACCTGATTTTTTTTATTCAGTACACAACAGTATTTATATAGTGTAGAAATTACATAAAAGTTATTTTTATGCAATATTTGTAAAGTCAGATTTTATTAGGTTTTATTTATATATTCATCCCCATATACAACACATAAATATTTTAAAATTCTATCTTTATTCCAAATATATCTCTAGTATTATATAATAATTCTAAACTCTTTGTTACCTTTTAGAATTCATATTTTTGTGATGTGTAGGATATTATTTCTTTAAAACTCGATGGGTAGTGTCCAATTTTTACTACTTTATCAATATATTTATTTTTAATTCATAAATAGAAAGTGGATGGAAAATTGAACCGTGCTTTTAAACTGAAAGAATAAAAAGGATTTGTAATCTAAATAAGGATATAAATTATACCGAATTTATGTATGTAAATTCTGAGTTTTCTGAATAAAAAATACTTGTCATAAGCTGATGTATTTAATATGTTGGTTTTTAACATCTGATAGTGTCCTTTTTTGTAATCCTTTTTAAATAAAGTTATTTTTTGTTCATATTTATCTGAGAATCACACAAAGTTAAAAGTTAATTGTTTTTTGTGTGTGAATTTCATGTAATTTATCGTGTGATAATTTTGTTTATGTCAGTATGACTGTATACTATAACTGAGAAATATTTTAAAAATATTTTTCGTTATACATTGTTATCCTCAAACAATTGTATTATTTTTAACAAATCTTCACTATGATATAAAAATTTGAAGTTGATGTTTCTGACAATTGACAGATGTTTGTTTAGATATTGTTGAATACAATTGGGCTTTTATAAAGTTGCCAGTTACAAAACTTTCTAGTATGCTACACAGTAAAATTGCAGTGATACTATTTGTATAATTTTTGTTTTCTCGTCTTAAATTTTATACAAAAAATAAGCTTCCGTATACCATATTAGTAATTTGCTGTAAATATGATATTTGCTGTTTCTGGATATAAAGAAAGTTAACACCTGTTTTTAGCTGTTTCTTCATAGTGGAAAATAATACAATACGATACAGATAATTACACTTACAAGATAAATCAATTTTAAAAGGTTATTACTCTCCAATATACAGGGTGTCCCAAAAAGGTTGTTCCGCAATTTATCTTTTTATCATTTGGAGATAGGTAGGCAATGTAAATTGCAAAAGTGCACCAAATAAGGTTAGTAATTAAGATACGTGAATAAAATTATCACGTGATAACAATTTAAGCGGATACAGTTTTTAATTTGTATACAACCTCTCTAGATAAAAATCCGAGATAGCAAAAATGTTCCTTACCTGTATCCCTATCGTTAGTAAAAAACCATATTTCTATAGGTTGAATAAGTAACGGAATACAAGAGTTTCCATTTTAAGGGGCCGTATCTAATTTAGAACGATAGCCAAAAATGAAGAGCTAAGTTCTGCATTGCTGCAGATGGAAAACATTTTGAACATGCGTTGTAAATTTCCTTTTATTTTTATTTAAACCACTTTTCTATTTTTTTTTATTGAAGATTACATTGTCTACTATTATTCAGTGCGATTTTCATCTGGAGTTGCAATACTACATTACTTTGCACAATGTTACACTTTCTGACCGAAAAAAATGCTTTTTAGCATTGTGTATACGGTCCCTAATCTGACTGCTTGAACAGTTGCACATGCGGTATAAGTCAACTTTTTTGCGTCATTATGCCTCAGTTTCTGTTCAACCTACAGAAATGCAGTTTTATGCTAACGATAGGGATGCAGGTAAGGAACATTTTTGCTATCTCGGATTTTTATCTAGAGAGGTTGTATAAAAATTAAAAAAACTGAATCCGCTTAAATTATCACATAATTTTATTCACATATCTTAATTACCTACCTTATTTGGTGTACTTTTGCAATTTACATTTCCTACCTATCCAAATGGTAAAAAGATAAATTGCGGAACAACCTTTTTGGGACACCCTGTATATGACGTATCTAAAAGGCAATTTTTTGCGGATATAGATTCAAGTCTAATACTGAAGTCACATAACACTATCAAAAGCAAAATTTTAAACAGCTGAATGAGAAAATAGAGAAGTGTGCAGAGTGAAGAATCTACAGATGTTTATAAATAAATTTATAAAGAATGGGGGAAGGTTATTTAATGATATTTAGTTTAAATTTAACTCCAAGTGGTTTCGACGAGATATCTCGTTCATCAAGATCTGACCAACTGCGCTACCTAATCAAGATATTGCTGATTTTTTATGACGAGATCAATTTTGCTAATGACAAAATACATCGAGATAAACTCTGGAAGGGTTAAGAAAAAAACAATAGTTATATTGAGAAGGTATTTCTCTGGGCACGCAATTATACCAATTGAATAGGCGAGTGCTATACCCATTTTTCACATTTAAGGAAACAGCGTAGGAATCACATAAGGCAGTGACTCATGTTTACGCACCCAACGCATTTTTTCATGACCCTATGAGGTATTTTCAGTGTAAATAAACCAGACGGCCTGCGAAGAATTTGCAACTGTCCAAATGCTATCGCCTGAAACATCGGGGTTACCTTAAAAACTGTTAATCGCTATTTTAGCTACATTTAGCGTTTAATAAAATTGGGGTTAACCAATTGGAAATTTATTTTTTAGAATTTTTATTGGCGAAGAGTTGAAATCATTAGATAAACAAGACATCTGATGTCGCGTACAGGAAATGCATATCCGCATCAGAAACATTACCGCCACCTATATTTAGCTTGAGAAAATGCCTCTAATTTAATAAAGATTTCACACTTAAACATTTTATAGCGGCACTAATTATGATAGATATTTTTATTTAACGTCGCACTGGAGCAATACAACGGGCTATTGACGACTGTTACACACTTCAAAATGCAAAGGTAGGTATTTTAATTAACGTCACTGGTGCAATACAACGGGCTATTGGTGACGGTCCGGGATCAATCCCAAAGGGAAAGATCGAGGACAACACGTAATTTTGAACCACGTTCAGATGAGAACTGAGATGGCACCCCACTCCAAACTTCCACACCACGCCAACGTGAGGACATTTGAGGCCACGACAGATTTAACGTGCACCATCCCCCTTTGTACGTGACGGTGTTTGGCTGGATTCGAACTCGCAACCCTCCGGTTGCTAATCCGTTTCTCTTCCAACCGGGCCACCACGGTCACAAAATGCATAATATAGGGCGGTTATAGAAAAGATTCATTGAAGGGCTTTGGACAACAATGAAAAGCCATTTTTTCAGGCTAGCAATATTTTCAAGTTTATCAAATTCCAAAACAAATTCACGTTGACGTGGTGTGCAAGTTTGGAGGGCCGCGGTGGCCCAGTTGGAAGAGTAACGAACTAGCAACCGAAGGGTTGCGAGTTCGAATCCAGCCAAACACCGTCGTGTACAAAGTTGGCTGGTGCACGTTAAATCTGTCGTGGCCTCAAATGTCCTCACGTTGGCGTGGTGTGGAAGTTTGGAGAGTGGGGTGCCAGCTCAGGTGTTGCCTCGTCATCTGACCGTGGTTCAAAATTACGTGGTGTTGTCCTCGGATCTTTCCCTTTGGGATTGATCCCGGACCGTCACCAATAGCCCATTGTGTTGCTCCAGTGTGACGTTAATTGAAATACCCAACCCAACCCTACCCGCAAGTTTGGAGTGGGTGCCAGTTTAGATGTGACCTCGTCATCTGATCGTGGTTTTAAATTACTGATCTTTCCCTTCGGGTTGGATCCCGCACCGTCGCCAATAGCCCGTTGTATTGCTATAGTGCGACGTTAAATAAATATACCTGTCAAATACCAAAACAAAAATGATTTATCCACTGTTTAAGAGGTCGTTAACTTAAATTTTCAAGTATCCACTCAAGCGATTGAAATTTTTTTGATCTTGCGTGTTTTGTTTTTTATTCTTCATTAGAGAACTTTTATTTATTTATTTATTTATTTTATTTATTTATTTCAATTAACGTCACACTGGAGCAACACAACGGGCTATTGGTGACGGTCCGGGATCAATCCCAAAGGGAAAGATCCGAGGACAACACCACGTAATTTTGAACCACGGTCAGATGACGAGGCAACACCTGAGCTGGCACCCCACTCTCCAAACTTCCACACCACGCCAACGTGAGGACATTTGAGGCCACGACAGATTTAACGTGCACCAGCCCCCTTTGTACACGACGGTGTTTGGCTGGATTCGAACTCGCAACCCTTCGGTTGCTAGTCCGTTACTCTTCCAACCGGACCACCGCGGCCCTAGAGAACTTTTATCTTAAGGCTTATCACTATTTTGTCCGGAGACCATCTTTTGAATAGATAAATATTGTCAAACAACCAGTCTAAAGCCAACTTTTACGACTAGTTAAACAAATTCGTTTCCGAAAAAATATCCGAGTCGCCGATGACAATACCTTAATCCTTTCGACCCTGGGTTGGAAATATTTGTTATCCCAAATTCCCAGCTCAAAGACAGGTGTTTCGTTTTCAAATAGCACAAAGGCCATAGCTGAGCCAAACAAGACTGAAGTAATGGATACAAGGAATGTTTTACTGACATGAGGAATCGAATCTGAGCAGCCTACAACTCGCAGATTTCTAGCACAGTGGGTAAACTCACCGAGCCATGGCTGACCCCAAAGGGTGGATAGGTTGGTAGTTAACAGGTTCGACTCCTGCAACTTATCCTAGGTGTATTTCTATTTTCTGTGTCAGATAAGTAGTTAACGTCGCACTGTAGTAACACAACGGGCTATTGGCGACGGTCCTGGATCAATCCCGAAGGACAATGCCTCGTAATTTTAAACCACGGTCATATGACGAGAAATCCTGAGATGACACCTCACCAAACTTCTACACCACGCCAACGTGAGGACATTTGAAGCCATGGCAGATTTAAAGTGCACCAACCCCCGTGTACATGATGGTCTTTGGTTGAACCAAGTTTGGAACTCGCAACCCCGCGGTTGCTCATCTGACCGTGATTCAAAATTACGAGGCGGTGTCCATGGACTTTCCCTACGGGATTGATTCAGGACCGTCACCAATAGCCCTTTCTGTTGCTCCAGTGCGACGTTAATTAAAATACCTACCGTTACTCATTTAACTGGGCTATCGCATAGTTGTTGAGGGGGGGGTTGGGTTGGGTATTTCAATTAACGTCACACTGGAGCAACACAATGGGCTATTGGTGACGGTCCGGGATCATTCCCAAAGGGAAAGATCCGAGGACAACACCACGTAATTTTGAACCACGGTCAGATGACGAGGCAACACCTGAGCTGGCACCCCACTCTCCAAACTTCCACACCACGCCAACGTGAGGACATTTGAGGCCACGACAGATTTAACGTGCACCAGCCCCCTTTGTACACGACGGTGTTTGGCTGGATTCGAACTCGCAACCCTTCGGTTGCTAGTTCGTTACTCTTCCAACCGGGCCACCGCGGCCCCATAGTTGTTGAGAGGAGCATCAAAAAGAGCGACCAGCATGCCAACTAGAGGTGACTGCTGTGAAAAATTTACTTGGCTGATTTTGCAGATTCGAAAGTGGTTTAAGGGCCACGTTGCTCCTAGTTTAGATCGCATGATCTTTGGTCCCATAAAAGGTTACCATTTCTCACTCTACTTTTATATTTGAAATATGAGCCATAACATTTCTCTTCCAAGTTAGTTTCGTCATCTGACCATGGTTCAAAATTACGTGGTGTTGCCCACGGATCTTTCCCTTTGGGATTGATACCGGACCGTCACCAATAGCCCATTGCGTTGCTCCAGTGTGACGTTAATTGAAATACCCCCCTCCAAGTTAGTTCACTTCTAGAGTAGGTAGTAGGGCTGCGATAGCCCGGTTGGAAGAAGTAACGGATTAGCAACCGGAGGGTTGCTAATTCTAATCTAACCAAAGACCACCGTGTAACAAACGTACACGTTAAATCTCTCGTGAACTCAAATGTCCTCACGTTGGCGAGGTGTGGAAATTTGGAGAGTGGGGTGCTAGCTCAGGTATTGTCCTTGTCATCTGACCGTGTATCAAATTGACGAAGTTTTATCCTAGGATCCGGACCGTCGTCAATAGCCCGTTTCTGAAGTGCGTCGTTAATTCAACTATCCACCTACCTCTTAGGTATGTGGCTGTAAGCGTATTATGTAAGTTCGTAATAAACAAATGACTTGCTTTTTATGGTAGTCCAAGCATTAAGACATGTGAATGGAAATCTCAATGTAATTTTTATTGACTTTAACACTTGGAACCCGAAGATGGTAATGGTAATTAAGTAACGTCGCACTGGAGCAACACAATGGGCTATTTGGAATCCAAAGAGGAAATATTCCATTCAGGAAATGGGGCCGCGGTGGCCCGGTTGGAAGAGTAACGAACTAGCAACCGAAGAGTTGCGAGTTCGAATCCAGCCAAACACCGTCGTGTACAAAGGGGGCTGGTGCACGTTAAATCTGTCGTGGCCTCAAATGTCCTCACGTTGGCGTGGTGTGGAAGTTTGGAGAGTGGGGTGCCAGCTCAGGTGTTGCCTCGTCATCTGACCGTGGTTCAAAATTACGTGGTGTTGTCCCCGGATCTTTCCCTTTGGGATTGATCCCGGACCGTCACCAATAGCCCATTGTGTTGCTCCAGTGTGACGTTAATTGAAATACCCCCCCCATTCAGGAAATGAAGTAGAACTGATGTTCTGTCTTCACCGAGCACGATTATAATAATTAATAAACAATTTTTCTTTCAGATCTATGTCAAAAGCTTTTTCGACGGGTGTAGTTTTTCATTTCATCTGCCTAAATAAATGTTTTGTTTGTCTTTTTCAATGAGCGTTACGTAATTTACCCTTCCTTCATGACAATCTTTTGTATTATCATTATATTTCCTTTGTTTCCTTGTTATTTCTAATAGCTTTTTCATATTTTCTTCTTTTTCGAGTCCTTTTTAAAGGTCTCATGAAGGATTTGAGCTGAAAAAACGCAAAGGCATCCAGGGAAATTTTTTATATTGGTTCTAGATTACGTTTGCTTAGTTTAACACCGATAGATTTGTCAGTTGATCAAATCTCGAATTGAATGAACCTGTTGATCAAATCCATCCATGATCTGATAAAATCCTGAAGATTTCCGGGGTCGCGGTAGCCCGGTTGGAAGAGTAGCGGATTAGAAATTGGAGGATTGCGAGTTCAAAATTTATTCCAACCAAAACCCATCGTGTATATGGGGGACTAGTACACGTTAAATCTGTCGAGGTCTCAAATGTCCTCACCTGATATGGAAATTTGAAGAGTGGAGTGACACTTCAGGTGTTGACCTCGTAATCTGACCGTGGTTCGAAATTACGAGGTGTAGATCTTTCCCTTTGGTACTGATCCCGGACCATCGCCAATAGCCCATTGTATTACTCCAGTACGACGCTAATTCAATTACCTACCTTCCTGAAGATTTTGCGTCGAATATTTTCAATCTGGTCTTTCGCAAATCTGAAATGTGAGAAATTATTAGTCATTTTCATAACAAAACACTTCAAATGCGTAAATTCTAACTCAGCTCATTTCATTCAATATTTAACTGATATGGAAAGCTGAATGTCGACCTCTTCAATTAACGCACACCAAAACAACACTTCCACAGTTGTTTTCCTTTTATACAAGTAATCATACCCATTCAATCTCACTATCAGATTTGTGTGCACGAGTTACTTTGGTGTTCGTGTTTTGAATAAATCATCTGGAACACAGATAACAAATTCAAGGATAAATCGCTTTAAAAATCGAGATTTTTGTTTTGTTCTAGAAATCTCGATTATAAGGTCTTCGTTTTAGATTATAAGGTCAAAATGATTACATTATGATTGATTCTACAAGTGCAATAGTTATGATGCATAATACTTTACTACACTCGTGTTCATTCAGTCTTGCGTTTATGTTCTTAAACCTCCTGGTGGTCGTCTCGATTGGGTATCTTGTCATAAGAAAAACTGGCCAGATCTTGATGGACGAGATATCTCGTCATTAAGGATAAAACATCAGATCTTGATGGACGAGATCTCTCGTCATTAAGGATAAAACCGACCAGATCTTGATGGACAAGATATCTCGTCATTAAGGATAAAACTGACCAGATCTTGATGGACGAGATATCTTGTCATTAAGGATAAAACATCAGATCTTGATGGACGAGATCTCTCGTCATTAAGGATAAAACACCAGATCTTGATGGATGGACGGTTTTATCCTTAATGACTCTCGTCATTAAGGATAAAACCGACCAGATCTTGATGGACAAGATATCTTGTCATTAAGGATAAAACATCAGATCTTGATGGACAAGGTATCTTGTTATCTATGTAAATAAGAATGGAGTGCTTGTACATTGAATATTTTCGACCCATTTCAAGTTTTCTATCTCTTTTGGACCCTTCTGATGTAAAATCCGTCCCTTGCGCGTTTGGTGTCGGCCTGTCCGTCTGTCTGTATGTGTGTGCTCATGCTACGTCCAAACGGTTGAATATATTTTCATGAAACTTTGCATACTGTAAGTTATTACATTCATTTAGTGACTGAATTTGGTTGCGTAAGTCTGTCTGACCTTCTTCCTGTTCTATGTTTGATTTTGTGTCTGTGTGTTTGTACAAGTATCATGTAAGATTTAATCAATATACTTTAATACAATGTCCTACATTTAATAAACCGTATTTTTGTGTAATGCATGCATTATATTAAACTTCTTTGCTTACGTATTTAAGCATGTTTCACGTTAAAACATCTGAGTAACTACTTAAATCAACCATAATTTGGTAGTTTTGGTGAAGCTGGAATGCACATTGAGCATTGCAATTATTTAAATTGTTTTACCAGTACTACTGAAAAATCAATTATTTCTTAAAAATCTGTTTGCAGAATTTAAATTCAAATACTTTTTTTATTATGAGCCTTATTTATTTTCTTCGCAAAATATAAACTATTTACGAACATTTGGGACACGATATTTTCAACGAAACGGAAACTCGTGTTCGTTTGCCATGTGCAGTAATATTTTTTTCGCTTCGAATTAATTTTTCGTATTTTTAAATTCTATCTAATTTTTAGTTGTAAGTTGTGGCAACTGCGAGATCAAGAGATAAAAAAGAGTCATGAATTTATATCTTTAAAAATTTTTCCCGCTAACTTCTATTTTGTTTTAATTCTGTTTTTCTGTTTTAAATATTTATTATTTTAATAAATTGTAATTCATTTTATCACACGCAACACCATCGCAAAGTATTCTGTTTAAAGTGACATGTAAGTTAGAATAAAGCAAATTTTAAGTGGATTTTTGCCATTATTGAAGGAACATTAATGTTAAAAATATCCAAACTAGGACTTGAAATATTACAAATTCTTTCTCATAGCGACAGATGAAGAGCTATATTACGAATCGAAGCTATATTTAAGCAACTTATATAGGGAAAGTTTGTTCAAACAATGATTTTCTTTAGAAGAAAAGCTGTCAAATTGATTTACCATTTAAAAAATGGTAATAGGTTACTTTTGCTTTATCACTACTGAAAATATCAAATTTTAAAACAAGTTATTTTATTATTGCACGTGCCACGAAACGAAATTTTCAAGAAAAACGTATTTGCTTTTAAAACATAGTGATAGATATCTTATCAAATTAGTCGTATTTCCTTTAATGGTAGCGAAATTCGAAAAGAGTGCCACAAATAAAAAATATTGGCAGGTAAATTATGTGAATCTGCAGTAGAATCGTCATTTTTACGAATTGAGCAATTTCACAGGAATAGAACTTGGAAAAGGGAATTACTAATCCTCCCTGAAAATCGTCTTTTGTAGCAGTTACCTTAGTGTCTCACCTTTCGCCAATTTGCACCTTTAGCAGGGGTGCGATATATATGAAATATATTACATGGATGGATTTGCATGTATAGACTTTGTGTCCATAGTAGATTGTAGAAATTATAAAAATGTCGGAAAGGTGTTAAAAAATCATTTTACTCACACTTAAATGATTTGGCATTTTTCTACGAAAGAAGAAAGTGATTATTTTCTGGACACTTTCAATATATAGTTAACCAATTCAACTCGAGTGAGGTAGGGCAATTTTGCTAGTTAAGAATAAAACTGATCAGATCTTGATGGACATCTGTCATTAAGGATAAAGCTAATCGATCTTGATCTCTCCATAAAAGAATGGTAACATCTTGATGACGAGATAGCTCCTAATTAACAAAATTGGTCAGATCGTGATGCACGATATATATTGTCGAAACCCTTGGAAGGTGGATATTAATTATTTGATTAATTTTTTAATATGGAATTAATAAGAAAAATTGATTAAATTCTTAATATGTGGGTTTTAAAAATAAAAATGTTATCTTACTTATCTCCCTTTCGATAAATAAGTTCCACTAGATCAATAAGTAAATGAGATTTGAGGCCCTCAAGTATCAGCTTAGGATAGTGAATAAGTTGACTTGATGGACAGGCAAGATATATTGACTGTTGGGTTTTATGGCGCAAGATCGAAAAAAGGACATACTGCGCCAAGCGCAAGATAAAATAATGAAATCAGTATTTCTATAAGATTAAAGAATAGTGGTTATAACAAGAGTCAAGCGCAAGAAATTTATAGCAGTGTAAAATATAAAAAAAAAAATCAGATTGACTGCAGTCTAGTATTTGCCTTCATTGCCTTTATTTATAAAATTGAGCCTTTTATTGGGAATGAAACTGCAACGCCATATGTGTAACGGTGTTGTTTGTTAACACAATACATTATCCAGTTTTGAGGGTCGAATCGACTGCAACAAACAGTCGGGTGGGTATACAATCAAGAGCGTGAACCCTTCATCTGCCAGTAGTTTGAACCCGATTTCTCGAAATAAAGCGCTTGAGTGCCTGCAATTCACCCGAAAGTGAGACGTAGTTCCCCCTCAAGGACCTTCTGTTTCTATAACGGACGAAATTGGTTCCGTTTGAGGAAACTGGTGTAAATCAATCGTGTTTACATATGAGTTTATTCACCACCATTGTGTGAAGGTTGCTCTGCGTATGACGAATTCGATTGAAATGAATGAACGGCACGATGTGAAAACCCTATGAGGTTTTCCCTCAAAGACATGACACTGCTATAAGATATAGTAATTTTCACTTTTTTATTTAGCAAAGGGTGAGCACTGGAATTCCTGGTGGCCTTGGCTTTTGCTAACGGCCTATAATGCGTCGTGAAAGACAGTTTCCAAGGTGATTGTCAGATTCTGGTTCAATCCAATTAGACAGCGGAATACGTAATAAACCAGTGAAACGTGTAAATCTTTGTTTTGTGTTAATTAGACACCATTTGGATATGGTACGGAAAGAGCGGGCTATCTTTTCCATTAAATCTTGCAATGAATAAACAGTAACGACCCATTTATTGTCCTGGTCTGGTTGGCCCTGGTGCAGCAAAAATAATATCGTAGTGCTACAAACCAGACCATTTATTGACTGAACTTTTCAAATACACTCATGTCCAAATTTATCTTTACATACCCAAAAATAATGATATTCCATGAAATATCCAGTCGATGTAATCCATTTTTGCAGGGAATGTGTGAAAGACAAGCCTAATTAGCATTATCCAATCAAAAGTGATCAGACGGTTTCTGATATGCAAATCAAGACGTTACATCATCCGGCGGTGAATCAAGCGCTTTGCACAAAGTGAATATCTGAGTGAATTTCTGCAATACAGCGTTTGATTTCAGTGTAAGGACTCAAAACGGTTTGTTATGGCTCCGAAGTATCATTTGGAAGAATCTGTGAAGTGGCGGATTATCGGACGTTTAGAAGCAGGGCAGACAATCATGGAAGCAGCGAGATGTGTGAATATTTCAAGACAGACAGTATCTACGCTATGGAAACAATTTCAGAACTCTGGAACTTTTGTAAGGAGGCCTGGACGACCTGGAAGGTCTTAAACGAATAACAACTGCTTCTCAAGATCGATATCTGGCAATAACTGCCGTACTAACAGGAAGTCTACTGCTCGTCAGTCAAGTTCAGAGGTTACAGCCGCTACTGGAACTGTGGTATCACGGCAAACTGTATACAGAAGGCTTAATGAAAAAGGCCTTTATGCCAGAAAGCCAAGGGTATGTGTTTCAGTGTCTTGACAACAAAAGAGTGATTGCTTTAATTGGTGCAAAGAACATCAGAACTGGAGTGAACACCAATGGACCCATGTTCTCTGTACTGATGAGTCGAGGTTTAGTTTAACATCTGATTCTAAACGTGTTTACATCTGGAGGGAGTCAGGAACGCGAAATCTTCCTTCGAACATTATGGAACGTGACCGTTTCGGTAGTGCAGGTGTGATGGTATGGAGAGGAATAATGATCGATGGACATACGCCCCTACACGTTTTCAACAGCGGATCTGTGACCGGCCAGAGATATCGGACGAGGTCTTAGAACGTTATGCAAGATTTTTCAGAGGTGCATATGGATCTGATTTTTTATTTATAGACGATAATGCTCATCCACATCGAGAAAACCTCGTTGACAAATTCCTTGAAAGTGAAGCCATTGGGCGAATACCATGGCCAGCAAAATCTCCTGATAGAACCCGATACTTATGGAACTACCTTGGAAAAGCAGTTGCAGGGAGACATCCTCCTCCTAGAGATATAAATGCCCTGAAGACGGCATTGCTGGAGGAGTGGAACTTAATTCCCCAAACTGTGGTTAACAACATTATTGCCAGTATTAAAATACGTTGTGATATGTGTGTACACGTCTGGGGAGATCACATTCCATATTAAATTCATAAGCCTTAATTTTTTCTGAATTATTATTTTTTCTGTCCTTTTCACACATTATTGCCATTTTTATTGTTTCATGCTACAGTTTTCTATCATATGCAGTGCTCTTAAATTTTTTCCTTTGTATTTATGTGTTATGATGTTATGTATCATTTCACACAAATTCATAAAATTATAGTTCACACTTTCTAATAAATCCGTGATTTTATGCATGTAGAGATAATTTTGGACATGAGTGTAAATTGTTGCAATCAGTGCGTGCTGATTCAAATCAGCTGTTTAAATTACGATTTACATCGAGTGATTTTTATTGAAAATCATGATAAAAATCAAACTTTTAATTTTCTTTTTTTCTTTAAGTGACTATTAAAAATGAAAAAAAAAACTTGGATGCATAACAAGTTTTAAAAACTGCTTCTATTCAGTAAATCACCTATGGTCGCGGTAGCCCGGTTGGAAAAGTAACGGATTAGCAATCGGAGGGTTTCGAGTTCGAAACTCGATCCAATCAAGGACCGTCGTGTACGCGGAGCTGGTGCACATTCTCGAGTGCCTGAGGATGTCCCGAGACGATCTATTTTCTGAACCTCTTGGTCTATGCATGTAAATGGACTCGTGGATTTGGTCTAGCTGAAGCTAGACAGGGAGATAAGCAACAACACATCTGTTGTGGCCTCAAGTGTCCTGGTGGGGTGTGGAAGTTTGGAGAGTGGGGTGCCATCTCACAAGGGTTGATCTCATCATCTGACCCTGATTCAAAAAAAGAAAACATTCAATTTTGCACTAGAGCAATGTATAAATTATTTTCTGTCCAATATTTCTAAAGTGTGTTCATTTTCTCAACGGCATGTGTACAGTTCGATTAATTTTCCTCAAACGTCCTTGGTTTAACACACGTAATCGTAGAATTTCTTTTTATAAAAAGTAAAATATGCAGGACAAAACCTTTCGGTAATCAAATTTATTCAATGCATTCTTAAATTTTGATATAAGGTTTCCTTTACAAAACGATTAAGCTCATTAAAACTTGCATTTCTTTTCCATGTTTCAAATAAATTTATTTGGTTTTATTGAAAGCTGAACTCAACAAGTAAACACCATCATTCTCATTCTAAACAGGTACGTGGTTTCCATTCGAAACTGGATCTCAGAATTGAAAAATATGCTTTAAAGTGTAGAGTGCTCAAAGAAAAGGAAACTGGCGTTCATTGGTCACGAGCAGTAATAGTATTTTCTGATTTTTTCACTCGCGTTTAATTTTCCAGTTTTAAATTGTGTTCTACTTTTAGTTGTAAATTATGGTTATTATGCGACATCACGAGATAGAAGACAATCATGAATTATCTTTAGAACAACTTTTTTTCGCCGATTTTAGCTATATTTCGCTGTTTTCTGAGATCAAATTTAATAAATATTATTTTTTTAAAATAAATTGTTCCTATTATTTTTTTTTAATAAATTGTTCCTATTATCACACGCAACGGCAAAACCAGAAAGGATTCGATTTAGAATTGCATGCAAGCTAAAATAAGCCAATTTTAAATGGGACTGCCGATATTGAAAGAATATTAATGTTAGAAAAATCCGAACTAGGATTTGAAATATTTAAAACTCTTTGTTGTGAGATAAGTTCAATGTTACCTATTTTACTAGTTGAAGGTATATTTAAGCAACTTATATCTGTCAAAAGTATGTTGAAAGCAATAATTTTCTTTGAAAAAACCGCTGTCAAATCTACATACCTTTTTCTTTGAAAATTGGTCATCGGTTAACGTTTCTTCATAGAAATTATAAAAATGTTGAAAGGGTGTTAAACATTTTTTTCCTGACACTTAAATTATATTGGAATTTTTCTGCGAAATAAAAAGTGATTACAATTTTTCAATCTTTAGTTAACCAATTCAACCCAAGTAAGATCGGATAATTCTGCTAATTTAAATATAAATTTATGTAATCAAATATAGAATAATAAAAATGTACTCGTTCGTATCAAACGGGCATGGTATTGCAGTTTTAACGGAATGTTTGTAGCTGCATAGAAATAGTACATGCCTTTTGTAGAGTTAATTACTGTCTCAATTTAACAGTTTAATCTTCAGGTGAATTTAGACACTCCTACGCAAATCAACTTACAATACAATACAATAGTATAGTGTAACCCAACTCCACAATTCTGTGTTTTCGATAGACAAAGATACACTCACTACTCTTCACGTGTCTTACTAAATTGGTGATCCAGAAGTGATGCGAAAATGCATACTTTTAAAAACAACTCACTATCGCTTTTTATATATTCCAGATGGCGCTAGCAAAAAAAAAAATTCAATGGATGGTCAACGAAGAACAGCTTCAAAAATTCGTTGCTGCTGAATGGGCCCATGTAGCCCAGTTAGTAGAGTCACGAATTGGCAACCGGAGAATTGCGTTAGAAACTAGATCCAACCAAAAACCGTAGTGCACGTGAGGGCTGGTGCACATCGAATCTATCGGACCTCAAATTTCCCCACATTGGAGTGATGTGAAAGTTTGGAGTGGGGTGCCAGCTCAGGTGCAGACCTCGTCATCTGACCAAGTTGAAAATGTCGAGGTGTTGTCCTCGCATTAATCCCTTCGGTATTAATCCCGGAACGTCGCCAAAAGCTCGTTGTGTTGCTGTAATGCGTCGCAAATTCAACTGTCTACCTAACTACTAATATTTAAATCGTCTACCTTAGAATTGCAACCCTCTTTAGAAATAGATTTCATATATCGTGTAACAAACATAATTAACTGGAAACTTGTTACCATGAACATTAAGAATTATCTCCTATTTCTTAGATATAAACCTGTCCGATCACGAGAGATTACCGACTGGATAATAGAAGAAATTGTATTGAATGAGTCAACTCTGTCGTTGTTGCTATATTCTCTTATTTGTCAGGATAACAAGCTCTTCATAATTATTTGCGATTGCAGAGATTGATTTGATTTTCTTCGAATTCGTGACATTTAACTGGTCATAAAAACCGATAGTTTCCTCATCTCTTTGTCAGACCCATCATGTAGTTACGCGGGACAACAAACTTACAAGTGGTAACAAGAAATCACTCCTTTCACTGCGGACATCCTTAGATTAATTACCGGAGGGTTGAGAGTTAGAATCCAACCAAAGACTGACGTATACAAAGGGGACTGGTGCACTTTAAATCCTCCGAGGACTCAAATGTCCTCATGTTGGCGTGGTGTGGAAGTTCGGAGAGTGGGGTGTCGGTTCAGGTGTGACCCCGCCATCTGACAGTGGTTCAAAATTAGGTGATGTTTTCCTCGGATCTTTCCCTTGGGGATTGATCCCGGACCGTCGCTACTAGCCCATTGTGTTGCTCCAGTGAGACGTTAATTAAAAATACCTACTTTAGATTAATTTGGGCATTTAAAATATAACTGGATATATTTATGCACTCTGCGATTAGAAGTGCCGGAAGAGCTCCTACGCATTGATATGGCCAAGGTATCCCGGTTGGTAGAGTTGAGGATTAAGTAGGTAGGATAGGTAAGTTAATTAGCGTCGCACTGAAGAAACACAATGGGCTATAGGCGAATTTCCGGGACCAATCCTGAAGGGGCAACATCGCATTTTTAAACACGGTCAGATGACGAAGTCAACACCCGAACTGGCACCCCACTCTCCAAACTTCCACACCACACCAATGTGAGAACATTTGAGTCCGCGACAGATATAACGTGCACTTGCCCCCTTTGTACACGATGGTCTTTGGTTGGATTCAAACTCGCAACCCTCCGGTTTGCTAATCCGTTACTCTTCCAACCGGGTTACAACAGCCCGGTCGCAGAGTCAAATTCCCTGTAAAGTATCGTTGACACTGTGAGGGAAGTATGCAGCGGGTATCAGAATTCGTGTTTGTGTTCTGAAATTATGCTTAATAAGGTTCGTACAGATATTTTTCCGCCATTAGTTGTGTTCTAGGTACTGTGGTGTCTGCTCGTTCAAAAATGCTGTAAATTAAGTCGTGATTTCTCCTGAAATAAATCTCGCATTAGAAAGATTTGTAGTGTCTCACCTCATCTATTTATTCCCCAACACATACAAGGAAACTGATACAGAAGTGAGAAATAAAAACATCCCGGGCGAGTTACATGAATCGAATCTGCTCCGCCTACAATTCACGTTTTTCCATTGTGTGTGAAAAAGTTGTTATATCTACTCTCCTGTTTCTAATCCGCTACTAGGGCCGCGATAGCCCAGTTGGAAGAGTCGTGGATTAGCAACCAGAGGGTTGAGAGTTTGAAATTCGATTCAACCATAGAATTTCGTGTACGAGGGGGATGGTGCAAGTTAAATCTGTCGTGGGTTTAAATGTCGTCACGTTGACGTGATGTCAAAGTTTGGAGAGTGGGGTGCCAGATCAGGTGTTGGCCTTGACATCTTTCCGTGCCGTGTTCAAAATAATGAATTGTCTTTCCCTTCGGGGTCAAACATCCATCATTACAACTTGATAAGATCCCAAATATGAGGAATTTTCTGTAAAGTTAAATTCGTCATCTCACCGTAGCTCAAAATTACGTGGTTTTTCTCAATCTTTCCCTTCGGGATTGATCCCGGACCGTCGTCAATAGCCCGTCGTGTTGCTCTAGTGCGACGTTAATTAATTACCATTACCATTACTCTACTAATCGATGAAACTGCCCGATTGCGATCCTAATTTGGTCACAAGTAACGTACAAATGTCACATTCATTTAAATAGTAGCTTGATGGAAGGTATGTTGCTATTTTAATTAACGTCGCACTGGAGCAACACAAAGGGCTATTGACGATGGTCCGAGATCAAACCCAAAGGGAAAGATCCGAGAGGTCATACCTGATCTGGCACACTACTCTCCAAACTTCCACACCACGCCAACGTGAAGCTTACTGGAAGAATTGCAAACTAATATATTTTAGGTACACGGATCTCCTTTTAGAGGCTAGGATTAGAAAATCGAACGATTAGAGCTCAGTTGGTTTGGTGGATTATATGGTACAAGGCCATATTTGGTCAAGCTGCCCCAAACACAAGACAGATAGGGGCAAATAATGGACATACACACATTGAAAATTTTACCGACACAGAAGAAATACATCCAAGGTGAATTACAGTAATCGTACCTGCGCCGTCTATAACTTGCACGTTGCTAACGCAATGGACACTCTGAGCAACGGCAGCTCCACAAGAACTGAGAATCCGAATCTAGAGTTTTACTCTGTATTAATTTTTTGCCACATATATATTATATATCAGTCAGTACATCAGTCAAGGAAGAAACAAAATTTGCAGGTAACATATGTTCTGAGAGCAAACGAGATAAGTCAATTCTGTTAATATTTTGTATAAAATTTTTAAATTTTATCAACGAGGAAAAGTCACAATGTTCTCAAAATTAAAATTGTCGCACCTCCAGATATACACTTCATATCTATGTAATAATGTGTCAACGTCAAGATTTCGTGGTTATACACACTAAAGAAAACGTACTAATTTTGTCGAGAAACAGACCCATAGGATTTTGCCACCTGATTACAGATTTCATCTCACTAGCCATCTAAAGTTTTGTTGGAATCACAAGCTTTTGAAAAAGGTTTTCCAAAATCCTTCAGTAGCGAAATGAATTTGCCGACTTCATTGGGGCAACCTGTGAGCTGTAGGCTGCGCATATTCTCTCAATTCTGGTAACACCCTGAGTTTATTTCTCTCTTCTGTATCAGTTTATACTATAGTTTTATACGTAATATAGTCCATTACTTGGCGTTGGATATCTTGTGTTAAGAGCAGTTTGGCCGAATGTAACCCTTGCGACATAAGACACAAAACCAACCAACAAAAATCCTTCGTCGTTTCAAGAATGATGCTGTATTAGATTAGAAGACAGTAGTTTTGAAGTCTTAATTTTGCGAGTGGAAGGTTATTAGAATAGTTATTAGTAGGGTATTTGGGTATTTCAATTAACGTCACACTGGAGCAACACAATGGGCTATTGGTGACGGTCCGGGATCAATCCCAAAGGGAAAGATCCGAGGACAACACCACGTAATTTTGAACCACGGTCAGATGACGAGGCAACACCTGAGCTGGCACCCCACTCTCCAAACTTCCACACCACGCCAACGTGAGGACATTTGAGGCCACGACAGATTTAACGTGCACCAGCCCCCTTTGTACACGACGGTGTTTGGCTGGATTCGAACTCGCAACCCTTCGGTTGCTAGTTCGTTACTCTTCCAACCGGGCCACCGCGGCCCGTTATTAGTAGAAGGTCTTCTAGAATTATAAGGTATATTAGTATATACCTAATAATTCTAGAAGAGTAAGAGTATTCAATTTACAGTTGATTGAGGGATCATACTGCTAATTAGTGTTGTTAAATATTAGGTACTTATAGTTTCGTGCTTGTTACATGTCGAGAATATAAGGACAAAAATTGAAGACAGCCTCTTTGCTACACGGAAGAATTCTCCGATAAACAATGACGCATTTTAATCCTTTTAGGCAAATTTTACGTCATTGATCTACAGATGGTGGCAATATAGAATACTTGTTGCGTGGTTACCCGAAAAAGTGGTTTACAATTAGCTTTGGGATTTTTTAAATGTGGTTTCGGACCACTTCATTTGAAAAGGTTAAACTGGTGTTTCTGTGCCAACCAATGACATATTTTAAACTAGTGCATCTGTGGTACTTCGAGTTTGGTTTACCACACTACGGTCATTTTCTGCTACACTAGGGGTAATGACCAAATTTGAAGACCCTACTTTCTTCGCTGTACGGAGGAATTTTCCATCAATCAATGGCACATTTTAAACTACTATGTGTTTACCATGAGAAATGTTCCTGACTCTAAGTCTGGGGTGGCGGTCGATATAGAAACAGGGATCATTCATTTTGAATAGGGGTCTCGAGGATGACTTAATTTCAGTTTGTTTTTCGCGAATGTTAGCAGTGGAAAGTACAAGCAAGTATAGATCTTCTCGATGACAAGTAAAACTCTTAAAGAATATATTTCCACTTTTTCATCAAGTGCGTCAATGTGATGAAAATATTTCTTCAAGCATCCCCTATGGAAAATAGAGTTATGTCCGTTTAGATGGAATCAGACATAGACAAGCGTAACATACAAAGTCTCTCCTTCCAATTTTGTTTGTAACACTACTGTCCGTTTGAGATATACTAGGGCTAATTAGACCCTGATACATAACTTAAATGGATTCCAAACCACTGAAACGATTATAGGGAACAATATCAGGATTATTACCGAGTCATCCTGAACTACATATGAACCAGATCCATATCTGATTGGTTGGTTGCATTGAGTTTTATGGAGCGAGAGCTAGATTTGGCCCAAATGCGCCAAACAGAGGACTGGCAATGTCACGTAATGGGCAAACACACACAATTGAAGTTTTACTGACAAAGAAGAGAGAAATATAACCAAAGAGGGTTCAAACCTGTGCCACCTACAACTTGCAGGTTGCCAGCACAGTGGGCAAAGACCTTGAGCCACGATGACCCCTAATCCAGAATTGGTATCAGATTTCCCGGCAATGAATCCCGAGCACTTCAACATCTCCAGAAAAGCCAACTCGGTGTCCATTGAGAAATTCAATTCCAACAGCACGTGTTTGAAAACTAATCATCTCTAATTGACACAAACACTCCAACCGCAAGGGGGAGGCCTTAAACTTCGGCAGGTCAGGGTGCGATTTCGAGAGTGAGAGAAAAAAAACTTCCCAAAAAACAAATCCCTTTCACTTTCTCGACACGAGAGCGTGGTGTAAGAGGCTCATTTTCAAGCGCACGGAGGCGGAACTAAATGCAAAGTTTCGCGAGTCGGGGGAGGAGATTAAAAAAACATTGCAAAAGGTGCTTAAAGATCAGACCGGAGAAGCCGAGATCATCAGTCTCTCGAGTGATCTGGCCTAAGACGGACGGTCCCCCAGAGTAACTCCTGAAAAGCTTCACAGGTTTCAATTCGGATTACAAGTGCAGTAGCCATGCCAGGATCTATTTCGAGGAACAACTCCATTGAGAATGGACAACACAACGGCATACTCAAAGGTATATGGACTCTAACGTTCACTTTCAATTGATTTGAATTCAAATAGCTTAGGATTTCTGATAATGCTTTTCTGGCTTCAAGTAATTCAAGAGAATGAATTTTACTTAGTTTTTAAAAACTATAATTCAACTGTTCAAAACGTTGCAAAGCTCAGTAAACTAAAGAACTTAAACGCAAAAGAACCATTTGAAATAATTCCATTTTTTGACCATTTGACCATCCATTGATGTTGCTATTAGCCATTTGAAACTAAAGAATATTTCATTTCCACAATAAAAATCCTTTAACATACGATACAGATATCAGAAAAAGTAACATTTAACGCTATATAAGAAACGAAGATTTTAAGTTGAAATTTCTGACAAAATTTGGAGTTAGGCTACTTTTTGCATTTAACCCTCCAAGTGATCTCGATGAGATATCTCATCCACCAAGATCTGATTAGTTTTGCTTGGCAAGATATCTCGTCGCGGCAAAACTAATTTTGTTCCAAAGAAATGGAAACCCAAGTAGGACAAACAAATTGTCCCTTGTCCAGACTATTTGGAATGGGGTTTTCTGTATCAGATTAGCCACTACCGAGCAGTTTTCGACGCGAAGATAGCATCAGAAGGGTTAAGCACATCATTCATAATGAAACATTTATAAAGAAGCATCGGGTTTTTATAAACACTGCTCTAAAACTTTTTGAATTTCGCATTAAATTTTCTGCTCGATTCTTTATTTTGTGGTGTGAACAAAATATACGTATTCTGTTTCATGTTAAAAGCGCTTTTTCCATAAAATTGTATCTTTTATTTCTAATTTATGAGATTTTTAAACTTTACTACTCAATGAAACTTTCTTTACTGTAATGATAGCAATCTTCAACCAGTTTTGTAGTTTACTTTACGCCTATATATTTCTCTATTTTTTTAAACTTCTTCCTTGTTTAGCTTATAGTCTTTTTTGAAATATCGCTTATTTAAGAAGTTTTCTGCTAAATTCCATTACATTTCATAAAGAATAGTAGAAATGAAGAATAAAGGACACTCATACTGTTGCGACTGATTCTTTAAAACAGAAAGTGCATATTTATAATTTCATAAACTTTTCAGTCCATGCATTTTGAAACACAAATGTAAAAGTCATTTTTTTCAAGATTTTTGAGTGTAAACGTTTTAAGAAATAGAAAGGTATTTTAGAATAAACTTTTGATTACAAAGGTACATTCTATATGTCCTTGGCAAGATAGTGACAAAAATAATTCTGATAGATAAATGGTTTACTCAAAGTTTAAACTTGTTACAAATCATTCCAAGTATGACATTGGGATTTACGTGTCCACATTAATCATGCCCTTTCCACATCACAAAACAATGCAAAGAAACAAGTAAAAGTAATGTGATAAGTTCATCATTTCATTTAGTTTAATTTTTTCTGTAATTTCTCATTTAATTTATAAATACCGTCTCGTTGGCTTTGGAGCTTAGAACATTTTTTCTATCGGCATATACGAATTCTTTCGCATACCGATCACGATGAGATGAAAATAAACTGAAATTACAAATGTAAATTTCATAAATTTGCGAGAAATAACATGAAACTTGAAATCGAGAATTACTTTTATGTATATGCTTCTCGAGCATCATCTTCTAACACCTAAATCTCAAAATTCATTTCAATTGCTCAAAAAATGCGGACGCCTAAAAGTCTCATATTTAGGGGAAGTTATCTTATGATAACCGTCTGTATGAATGTATGAATTGTCACTTAGTGTTGTTGGTATTACTAATCTCCTTGGTTAACCTTCCAAGTAGTTTTGACGAGATAGCTCGTCCATCAAGATCTGATCAATTTTATCCATATCTTGTCATCAAGATAGTGCCTATTTTTATGATTAAAAGATCAAGATCTGGCCAGTTTTCGTCTGATGACGAGATTCGACGAGATTTTGATGGAAGAGATACATCATCCATAAAGATCTGGTCAGTTTTGCTAATGACGAGAACTTCGTCGAGACAACCATCAGAAGGGTGAAGATGAAACTTAGAACAAGTCCAACAGACCCTGTTCATCCAGTCGCACAGTAACAACTCCTGTTCATCTAGGAGCTGCCCCAGAGATACAGGTGCAATCCAAAATATCGGAAGGAATTGCTTATTGCTTGAAGGAGGTCACGGAACAAATTGGAACGTTCTTAACTCCTCTCACAAGTCCCTTGTGTGGCCGCTTTAAGTCTTGTAAGAGCAGTCTGGTGCAGTCTTAAATCTTCAAAATGGAACGATCGTCCAGGAAATTTAGCGGGATACCAAGAATGGGAAGGAGAAATGTACTATGTTTGTGTTTTTTTATTTGTACCAGGAATAAATTTCCGAACATTGAGATTAAGAAGAAACTAAGCTGATCTGCTTTTAACCTTCCTTAGCTAACAAATCTGTTATCGCATTACCATATAAATCAACGTGAGATAATATCCAGTTGCAAGTGAATAGAGCGCAGTCATTTTCCGAGTAAGAAAAGAATTTAAATTTTGATAGTCGCACAGTGTGCGTGTATGTATGTAAGAATAACAAAGATAAATAATCACACGAATAAAATGTTAGGTAGGTATTTACTTAGCGTCACATTGGAGCAACCCAACGGGCTATTGGCGAAGGTCCAGGATTTATCCCGAAGTGAAAGATTTGAGGACATCACGTAATTTTGAACCACGGTCAGATGACGAGGTCACACCTGATCTAAAATATGATAGGTACAGCATGAAATTGAAAATTGAATCAATAAATTCCAAAAAATACGTAAAGTCTTATCAAGTTGTCGTTATGACTACTTTAAGCTTTTATTAATCTTTTTATGAGAACGCGATAATTGAATAACGTCTCCTTCTGAACTTAGTTTTCCATTAAAAAATAAAGTCCTGCAGTAAATTATTTTTCCATATTTATCAATTTTCTGCTTCCAAATTCTCATTTTTACGTGACAAATTGAATAAATATCCATAGTATCGATTTCTTTATTCGGATTGGCAGCACTATTGGAACGAGGCCCCAATAGTCTTCGAGTCAAAACTTTCACTCCACATGTCAACCTCACCACATAAATTACTAAGATATCTAATCTTTTTCTAACTGGTCATGGTTCTTTCCTACAATATCTTCATCGCTTCAACCCTCCTGGTGGTTGTCTCAAGAGGTATTTCGTCATTAGCAAATCTGAGCAGATCTTGTTGGACAAGATATCTCGTCATTAGCAAAATTGGTCAGAGTGATGGACGAGATATCTCGTTGAAACCATTTGGAGAGTTGAACTCGAAAGAACCCAGTTCCAGTGGAGAGCTCACATCATTACCAATTATAATGTAAATTAACTAGCAAGTGCCATTTAATTAAACCATCACCTTTAAACAAAATCCAATGCTAACAAACGTTAGCAGAAATCCAGCTCCTTTGTACAATATATTAAAATCAGCATACTATTTCTTTAGATTTAGCGGACACCATCAACTAATAACTATAGCGTGATATCTCCTTTTTTCGTGTAAATATCCAAAGTTGCTGGCTGTTCAAATTTGCCAGCTGTGCTTGGTGATCTCTACACTTTGATTTGAGGTGGACGTCATATCTCCATTTTTTTCTCGAATTAAGTTATTTTTCAGCCATAATTAAGCTGAGCCAGGAGCTACTGGCTCTTGTAGAAGTAAAAATGCGCCTTTTCCCCGTCTTTCCTTGTAGTGCCCTAAACCTCTGGTAAGTCGAGGGCGTAGGTTATGAATGCATGTAAGCTTTAGCCCTCCTGGAGGTTCTCTCTACTTGGTTTCTCGCCAATAGCAAAACTGACCAGATCCTTATGGACGATATATCTCGACAATAGAAGAAAACTGACCAGATCCTTATGGACGATATATCTCGACAATAGAAGAAAACTGACCAGATCTTGATTTCGTTATCATAAAAAGTCGGCAATATCTTGATGACTAGATATCTCGTTATTAGCAAATTTGGTCAGATCATAATTGACGAGTTATCTCGTCGAAATCATTTGGAGGGTTAAGGAGGTAGAAAAGGCTTGTGTTTAAAAGATTGATTTGTAAAATACTGACATTTTTTTTCAGTTTCTTTGCGTAAAAATGCCCTTGTGGACTCTATGGGAAGTCAATCGACGGTGGTTTGGAACAAAAAGGTACCCAATACCCAAATGGAGAAATTTAAAAAAGTGATTGAAGAAAAGTACAACAAACGTTTTGGTGAGATATTTTGTTCGACATCCATAATACGCTAACTCTTAAAGTAGTGCTCATAATTTTTGTCAAAAAATTGTTCTAGTTTAGATAACTACTAGCAGAATTACCCGGCGATGCTCCGGTTGAATTGATTAAATGTTGATTCTTTTTCATAGAAAAATGCAAGCATCATTTAAGTGTACAGAAAATATTTTTTAATATTGTTTTAACTTTTTCATAGTTTCTACAATTTACTATGTATACATAATATATCCATCCATGTAATCCATTTCATATTCATCACACTCTTACTGTAAGGCAAACTACAAAAGCTTTTTCTGAGATGACTTCTTCAGAAGTCGATTTTGAGTTTTGGAGTGATTACGAATGCCAATTAAGTTCATTTCCAGTAAAAATGAGGACCTTTCCCCCAGCGTATCTTTCATTCGGTTTTCCAATCAATATTCGTGGTTAATTTATTTAGAAGCATGCATTTTTTTCTTGAAAAAATTATATTGAACCACACGTGGAATAACGGACCTAATTTAAAACAAATGTCATCAGTGTAGACAAAGCAAACTCAATCGATTACACCTTTTACAAAATCACTGCTTTCAATGAATGTTTCACAGGTACCTAAATAGTATACGAACAGTTTCAACTTCAAGTAAGTAACCTCGACCTTCTTCCACTTAAGGCAAAAAATTTCTATTTTCAACCAGTCCTAGTTTACATACTTCCTTACAGATTAGCAAAGTCATTTACATTTCATTTTCCTCCAACAGAAAAATTTAGTTTTAAATCGAATCCTTAAGGTACTTTTTTCAATTGAGAGACTCAGTTTCTATATGGAAACCACGTACCTATTTAGAATGATAGATGTAGTTACTTGACTATGGAGTACAGCTTTCAATAATACCCATGAAACATGAAAAACAAATTTAAATTAAATTCATTTTAATCGTCTTGTAATGAAAATATGTCAAAATTTAGAAATATATTTGAACTACAACGTATGACTACCCGTTTAGATTTAACGTAACATATCTTACTTTAGAATAACTTTATTTTAACTTTACCAGTCATTTTATAATAAGAAGTTATACACCCTACTTAATAAAAGGTTTCCATTTATTTTTATGAAACAGAATTCTACAAACTATAATGTATTTAACGAAAGACTTAAGGAAAGTTCGTCGAAATATACATATACAACCAAGAAATTACCCATGTCTAGTATTTGGCAGAAAATAAAAATAATTCATTACAATTTAACTCCCAAATAATATAGCTGTAATATGAAAAGTAATGGAACACACATAAATACAAACAGAAACGAAATTCTGGTAATTGAAAAGCGTAGAATTCTGAAAAACAAAAGATCTGAGCAAGCGTGTCGAATTTCGACGTCATGAGAATATTCTGAAATAGAGAAATTCAAAAAAGAAGCTTGAAAAATATTGATAAACAATAATAATTATTTACAAAAAGAACACAAATTTACAAGACTTAGAAATGCTCGAATATGACCGCAATATTTCTGTCTTAACACAAATACACAAACACGGAATTCTAAATCTAATTTATAAAATAAAACATTAATTCTGGCGTTGCCAGATACCGAATTGCAAAATTACGCTTTTATGATCAATGAGTTTTTTGTTTTGGCTTTTCGTGTTCCATTACAAAATGCAAGTTGTGTAAAATTAAGTATTTCAAATATTCATTTTTCATCATTCCAAATATTCCTAAACTATTTATATTGTGGAAAGAAATAAAAAAAATCCTAATTAGAATTTTAAATTGTTTAAATATAACGTTTCGAAAAAATTGTTTTTCGAGCCATGCTGGTAAAACAATTTTATTAGAAAATTTGATTTTCGATCAATACTGCTAAAACAAACTGAGTTGAGTACCGCAATCGTTTTATGCTCAGTATTTTTCCTATGGCAATTTCGAATTGATTTAGCCCCTCTGCACACCTAGGTTAAAGAGAACGGAGGTTAATATGTAACTTGCGTTATTCGCAGGGTTCCAAAGTATAAGTGTACCAAATTTGGCGTGGATTGGTCAAACGGTGTAGATTTGCATAGAGAATATACAGACAGACACCAACTCTGCTTTATATGTATAGATTGGTAATATGAATATTCATGATACAATTTTTATCTTCATATTTTGGGAAATATGAAACTGATTAAAAGTATTTTTGTCGTAAGAAAAAGATAACACTTCAGTTTATCCATCAAATATTCTAGTAACTGTATTTCCCGCAAAATTCATCAAATTTGCGGGGAGGAATTTTCACAGTAACAATAATATACCTTTTTAAACATTGCAAATTTACTGAATTAAACTTTGAGTATCTATTTTCCTTGTTTTATTCTATTGCTTTATTCTGCTTGAATGATGCATTTTATAAAACTGTTTATTTAAATTATCACTATATTATTTATTTGGACTATTTCTTGTAGTATTTTTACTTACATTAAAGATTTAAAAAACAAATGATACTTAAAAGAAAAAAATTAATGCTAGTTCAGTTTCTTTGGTAGTATTACTGCTTTGAGTCTCACATTGAAAAGCTTAGTGCAAGATGCTGAGAAGTAGATTCACATAATCTAATTAAAAATTCTTTGAATGATGATGAAGTTTAGGAAGAAAAGAGTTGAAGATCGTTTTGAAATTTAATCTTAGTAAAGAATTTAATGTGTCGAAGCATTTTGTTAATCTTAACAAGATGTTTTTTCTCAAGATCAAAGTTCTCTTTTGAAAAGAAAATGATAGAAATTTTCTCATTGGAAGCTTTTGAAACCAGTGTGAATTAGCTGTTTATGAGTACTAATTAATTTTTCCTATCAAAATTATTTAATTAATCCATTTAAATCTTGCATATAAAACAGAAAATCTTTTGAGATAAACATCAAAAGATCTCAAACGCTGAACTCTCGCCTCGTACCTCGAGATCGCAAGCACGTGGAGCGGACAAAGCTCAAAAAGCTGTTCCACGATGCAACGAAACTGCAGAGGAAACAGAAACAATTCTTGTTTGTCTGAAGCTGCAAAAACTTTCGGACGAAGTTAGGTTGTTGAGCTAGTGGTTTTATAAAATTAAAATAATCACAATAATTAAATTTAGACATTTATTGACTTTTATTGATAAGTAAAGCGTATTTCTTGTAAATATCTAAAAACATCTCAAAATGAGCGGCGAAACCATCCCCTAAGTAACTCTGATGAAAAAATAGTGATCCGACAGATTAAAAACAATTGCGAACAAGAGCTCAAAGCTGTCTCGGTTCGTTGCTCGAAGAGTTTCAGTGCTGAGGTTGAGTGGAGAAAAACGCAAGTGTAGAAGGACTGGAGCAGAAAATTGGACATGGAAAGTGGTGCGATCAGGTTTAATACCTGCATGTTAACCGGATTACCTGTCAGGTTTAATACCTGCTGAGGATTTTGCATCGTTACCTATCAATTAAAATGCTACTTAGCTAGCAAGTTCAAGAATTTTTTGGGATTTCTTATTGGATATTCTCATTATCCTCTGTCTAGGTAGTGTAAAGAAGCTTGCATTGCTATGAACGCCGAAGTTTTGAAATTAGTATACTGTATTTTGAAATCATTTTGATTTATGCCAAACCTCAAACTGTTTCTTAGTTTATTTTAAAAGTTCGAAGACATAATTAAAGATATAATCAAAGCCCGAAGATATAATTATTTTAAGCTGTATTGATGAAGGGATTATAAGTTTCACAATCAGACAAAATCATAAAAATCATACTGCTAAGGCTTTTAATTTCATGAGAAAATCAAGCGCTGAGTTTCATGTCCTATCATACATCCTCTGCAAATCATACTGCTCTGTAAAATAATTTTCAACGCTTAAGAATTTATCATTTCGCAGTTGGAACCAACTACGTATAAGTAAAAGATAAAAACGTTAAGTTTGAAGAACAGAATTAATTAATAAATGTGTTTATTTGTGAGTACGCTTTGAATAACAGTCTATATTTAGATTATTGAATTTTTGGGGAGGTTTGATAGTTGCGTTAATATATCTAACAACTCGGTTTTTTTTTTCACCTGCCCCCAATCCCAAATCCATCGATCTAAATCTTTCTTAACCCATTAAAATGGTTAAGGCTAGGTATATAAACATACTATACAGGGTGATTTATAACTCATGGGACAAACTTCAAGGAGTGTTAGAGCACACTAAAACAATAATTTTTGTATAGCAATGTATGGGCGCAAGTGACGCGTTTAAAAGCAAACACAAGAATTGCGCAGGAAATGAAACAATGTTTATTTGCTCATTATTTTATAATTACTTATTTACAATGATTTTTTACAATAACTGCTCAAAAGTGCCACCATCAACAGTAATGCAAGCTTGGTAGCGTCGATGCATGGATTGGCGGACTTTTTCGCTGCTAGAGAACACTGGTTTGGCGGGATTGAACATCGTTCCTTTGCAGGAACCCGGCAGTTGAAAGGTGGGTCCCACGAGCTTTCCATGCTGCCAAGCTTACATCCTCGCACTTGCGCACGAACCTTACAAACACGTCACTTGTACCCATACATTTCTATACAAAAAATTATTCTTTCAGTGTGCTCTTACACCATTTGAAGTTTGTCCCATGAGTTCCGAATCACCTTGTATAATGTATATAAATATATAAACTCGTTTAATATTATGTCTAGAAATGCCTAGGAGGTATCTAGATGGGTAATGAGACATAAGAAGGCCCACTATCCTTTACATAAACCAAAAAACGAAACTTTTGTTGCATGCAAAATATATGAATATAGGGATTAGTCTTCACTCACAATTTTTCCCCGAAAACATTTTCCCTAGCATAATAACCTTCAGATTAAATAGTTTGAGGTTGATTTAGATCTTTTATCAATATATTTCTCAGAAATCTGAAAACGGAGCAAATATCACATGTATATAATATAATTCGTGGTGAACACAATGTCAGAAAACAGTTCGGAGAAAACGAAGGGGAGAAAAATTCTATTTCCTCTGGCTTTACTCAACTATGACCGTTTCTCAAGAAGAAATCCAAGATGCAAAGATTAAATGACTTGGTGGACTTTGCCCGTCTACGGTTGGTTGGTTGCTTTGGGAGTTTTATGGCGCACGGGTCATATTTGGCCATGCTGCGCCAGACACAAGACAAACAATATCAAGTAATAGACATATACAATGAAAGGTTTACTTACACAGAAGAGAGAAATACACCCAGGGAGGAATGCACCTGACAGGAATTGAACCTGCTCCGACTACAACTCGAAGGTTGCTAGCGCAGTGGCATACCCACTGAGCCACGACGGCCTCAGCCAGTCTACAGATCACCACATTCTTATCTAGAAAAAAAAACCAAAAAAAAATTATGTTTGAAAATTTTGAGTTAATGTGTTTCAACTAGGGTCAGATGACGAGGTTAACACGTGAGATGGCACTCCATCCTCCGAATTCCACAAAACTCCACACCGCCAACGTGAGGACATTTGCCGCCACAACAGATTTAATGCGCACATCCCCCAAGTACACGATGATCTATGGTTAGATTGTTTCGAACTCGAAACCCTCATGTTCCTAATCCGCGACTCTACCAACAGGGCCTCAGTGGCCCCAATATTAAAAAGGGTATCAAACATAAGGAAATGCTGCTCTTGAATCAGCTTGTATTACTGTTTTAAAAAGAAATTCATGTATGTTTGATTTTATAATTGAGAACATTTCCGTTTATAGTCCTTCAAAAGGTTTATCAGTACCTATTCTGACAGTGTATAAAATTTGTTAGAAATCAGTAATTAAGTTTGAATTCTAAATCTTAGAAAATGTATCCCATTATTTAACAATCTATTGTATGGTAGCCTGTACAATTGCTTTATGAAATATAATATGATATACTTTTTTATAGATTCGTATTGGGATATTCACAAGTGGTCTGTAGTAAATTATGTAGAGTTTTGGGGTGAAATTTGGGAGTACTTCGGTGTTATTGCATCAAAGCCTTATAATCAGGTAAAGTTCATTTCTTTCATCCCAATGTTATACTTATTGTACCCTATAATTGTACAGATTTAAATTATCTTTTTAAAATATTTACTTACAGTATAATTATTTATACAATATATATTATGTGTAAAAATTATTCAAGTTTATTAAAATAATAAAATTTCATATTTTCAATAATAATTAATAAGTTACTGTAGTATAACTAAAAGTAATAAATATACTAAAGTTTGATAAGAGAGTAAAGTTATAATAAAAGTTATGTAAAGTAAGTTATACTATATAGTATAACTAAAAGAGTAAAAATACTAAAGTATGGTATGCGTTTATTAAATTTTTTGCATTTATATGAGTTGGTTTAAATATAAATTTTATGTAACATATTTTTATAAATATTGACATGCGTTGAGAAGGGGTTTATATCTCAACTTATTTTAATGCTACCAAAAACGTTTTAAGGTAAGAAATATGAAAGCAAGCATGGTATAAATTTCAGAATCTCTTTACTTATAATTATATAAAAATAAAGTATTTTATCATTTCGTATATTAATATTTTTAACTAATATTGTAGCCGGGGAGAGAGAAATTTGCAAGTTCTGTTTGGTCTTGGTATATTATATCACTTTGGTTAATTCTCTTCAATAATTCTGTACAATTTTTGTGTTCCAAGTTATTTTACGTATCATTTTAATTTTAAGTGTAGTTATACTACAATATTTAATTTTTAGTACTGGTAGTCTGGAATCCTGGTATCACAGATAATTAATTTTGGAGACAAGTTATTCAAAATTATATCATTAAAAGTATTCTGTGTTCGTGAAACCGAAATAAACATTTCATTTCCTTCAGGTCCTTCGTAAAACTGGTTCCGGCTTTTTGGATAACGAATGGTTCAGCGGAGCGTTATTCAATTTCGCTGAAAATATCCTCAGGATCAGGGACAACAGGATTGCTCTCATTTGTGCAGGTAATTATTCAAATAATTTATAAAAGTATTAGTGTTAATATGGTTAGTTCAGTTTGGTAATCCTTCCTCAGTTATTTTATGGGGAACTTAGCTACCCCTAAAATAATAGCTAACAATACAATAGTAACCTATCTCCACTATGAAGTAATTTTTGGTGAACAGCGTTGCACTTTCACACATCTTGCTAAATTGGTGATCCGGACGTGATTGGTATCGCATTACCAATTCAACTGTTACCGTGGGTCATCCATCGAATTGCATGCCGATAGTCGAGAGCGCCATCTTGTATTTTTCAGAAGAGCCATCAGGCTTGTTTTTGAAAATGCGCATTTTCATCATCGCATCCACCAGATGTAAAGATTGAATCTCCAATAGCTTCATTTCTACAGGTTGTCAGTGGTTTAAATGTAGAGTGGTTGTTATAAGAGTTTGGTTTCCTAGCTCAATTTTTTTCCTACACGAGAGCTACAGGAGCCTACAAAAGTGGAATCCGAACGACTTCAAACATTCATGCCATGACCGGGATTCGAACTGTTGCGAGAACACCGGGATTCGAACTCGGTTCAACAGTCTGCTGAACCTAGGGCCAGAACTCTCCACACGGCTACCAGGCCGGCGGATATTATGAGAATTTTATTGAAAAATGTAAAGGGAGAGAGATGTTGAAAAGTACTTAAGTAGGGAAAACGTTATTGGGATAAATGTCGAGCAGAGTATTGCTTATCCTAAAGTTACTTAAGATATCTGACGATGCCTGAAAGTAAACCTATAAAAAATACAACTTAGTTGATCAAAGTATGAGAAATATTTTAAAATTTAATGAACTAAGTTCAATGCTTTCAAATTATGAATCATTTATCCCAAATCGGAAATCTCGTAAGGGTTGGTTTGGTTTTATGGCACAAGGGCCATATTTGTCCAATTGCGTCTAACATAAGATAGAAAACGTCAAGTAATGAACGTATACACAAGGAAAGCTTTTCTGGCGCAGAGGAGAAAAATACACCCAGGGTAAGTTACAGGAATCGAAACTTCGCCGAATACAACTCGCAAGTTGCTAGAAAGGTACCATTCAATTTATTTGAATAAATGATGCAGCATAAAAATTTATTCTAAATATAGTTTTGGCCTTTTTCGGATGCCCCTAAAGTATTTATACATATAGTATAAAAACGAAGCAGTCTTTTTAAGCTTTAAGTCTAGCGGTTAAAGCTTAAAAAGGCTTATTTATTAAGACATAAAATTACAGCACGAACATGAATTATGAATAGAGAACCCGATTGTGAGACTTTCGAGCTGCTTGGAAGTGTGAAGGGAGAAGTAAACACCATCAGAGCATGTGAGAGGTGTACAATAAAAAAATTTTAGGGGTTCGGTCAAGGGCGTATGAGATAGGAACACAAAATTGTTGTGTCAGTGCCTGGGAATTCGATCGAGAAATGGGAATATAAATATCGGGATTTAAAGAAGGTATTACGGGATTTCACCACAAAAACATGACTATCTAAAATTATTCATACCAGAAATTATCATTTTAAGCACACTTATATATTTAGCGTCTACCTGTAATATGAGCTACGTGTAGTATTAATAGATATAAGATTCATTATTTAACTAGGCAAATCAACTTGCATTCAGTTTTTATTTTTTCTATATAGATTAAAATTCTGTTATAAATTGGTATCTAATTGTGTTTCAGATGAATTGGGCAATGAAGAGACGGTGACTTATGCGGAGATGTATGAAGAAGTGAAGTTGTATGCTGCAGCATTTCGAAAGCTTGGATTAGCTGTGGGAGACAGAGTTGCATGTGAGTACATATTTTTTTGCGATTTTGTAAAAGATTTTTGTAGAGATAAGTTAATCTAATTAGAAAAGACAATAAACGGTAGCTAATTTGAGAGTGAATATATACCCTTAAATGTAAGATGATGACTTTCAGTGTGTTTCGCTTAAATTAGTACCCTTAACTTTTCAAGTCCTGGGATAAGCGTTCTAGTCAAAATCTTTTATCGACTATTTAAGGTACTTTGAAGCTGAGAACGGATAAACATATTAGTTTATTCTTTTGAAATGAAGGGGTTCCCACTGTGGGTAATGTTCCCCAAATGGATCTCGATTCATGGGAGTAATGTTCCCAAAAGGGTACTTGATCCATTGGGGGTTATATTACCTTTAGGGTACTTGACCCATGGATGGTTCCCTAAAAAAGGTACTTCATCCATTGGAGGTATGTTACCTTTAGGTTTCCAAAAAAGAGTACTTAATCCATTGTAGGTGATGATCCCTAAAGGGTACTTGATCCATGGGAGTAATATTCCGCAAAAGAAATTTGACTCAGGGGCTAATGTTCCCCAAAGGATACTTTACTCATAGGACTGATGTTTCCTCGAATGGTACTTAACTCATGGGTAATGTTCCCTAAAGTGTACTTCATTCACGGGGGTAACGTTTCTCAAAATGGTACTTAACCCATGGGAGACATGTTCCCAAAAGGGTACTTGATACAGGGGTGACATCCCCCAAAGGGTATATTACACCCATGGGTCAGAGAGTTATCAAATTGCTGAATGGGGACAGAAATAAATAAAAAATACTATAATATTTTGTAGGGCAATACATTTAATTTTCATGTACTTGAATTTTTCCAAGTATTTCTGAAATGTTTAACGTTATGTCATATACTGTAGTTTTCAATATATGCCATTCCATTATCGAAAATACAGAAATAATTAAAACTTCTGTTGAATTAATCATCAACCAAGCTATAGTAAACATTGTAACTATTAAATAAAACGTCTAAAATGCAAAAGAATGAAAATAAAACCAATGATCAAACAATTTTCCCATGCATACCATATTAAATATTAGAGAAGTACAATTATTCGTGCATTGAATTGTACTGTTTAATACTTCATAACACTAATTTAAACGTATTCCACAGGTTATATGTCCAATAGGAAAGAAGCTCTCTTTGCAATGTTCGCAGCAACAAGTATTGGAGCGATATGGAGTGGACCTTTACCTTACTATGGAGCCCGTGTAAGTCAATGTGTCGAGCAGACTTATTTCATTACCTTAAAATGCATACTTTTGAAAATATTGTAATTTATATGGGTAAAATAAATGTAAAATATATATCGAGTAAACATTCTATGAGCTCACAACTGCCAATTTTTGAATTCTATATTTTTTAGAACAGTCGCTCGTGAAGATTATAAACAACTAATGCTTACTAATATGATTTTTTGTAACTGAGTTGGGTACATCGAAAGCAGCGTGGATACTACAATATCTATAAAAACTAGATGCAATTGTAATAGATTATTTCACTTGTCCCTTGATAGAAACATTAATTTTGTTAACCTTAATCTGATTAATGCTTGAATGCTAAACGGAATGAAATCTTTCTGCGATTTCATTATGGATATTATGAAATGGATCTATTCGTAATAAATATTATGAAAAGATATATCAAATGCAGGGAAGACTAAATGGGTGGTTGCATTGGGTTTTATGATGCAAGGGCCATATTTGGCCATGCTGTGCCCAACACAAGACAGGCATCAAGTAATGGACATACACACACAAGGAAAGTTTTACTAACACAGAAGAAATACTTAACGAAGGAAACGAACCTGACAGGAATTGAACTTACGCCGCCTACAATTCGCAGGTTGCTAGCGCAGTGGGCATATTCACTGAACCACGGCCCCAGACTCCAAATGGAGTTCCACGTGTAAAGTTTATGCCCCTAAGTTATCTCCCTAAGTCTCCAAATGTCTCATTAATTACCCCTGAAAGTGGTGTCGATGAAATATCTCGTCTGTCAAGACCTGACCAATTTTGACAATGACGTTATATCTTATCCATCATAATCTTGCCAGTTTTACTCATGCCGAGATACCTCATCAAAACAAAACTGCCATACAACTCCAAAGGGAACGAAGATCACTTTGGACGTAGGAAAACAAATCACCCCTTGCCCAGAATAATCCATGATAATCCATTGGAGGGTTAAGAAAGGAGATTTTTTCCTCGTTTTTAGATATTTATTTCCTATGGGCTTGCTTTCGGCCAGGGGTGTGAACCCGCACCTATCCTTGCCCGTTTTGCCTGTTTACTGGTCTTCTTTGGGAGTTGATAAGTTTCTTACAGGCACAGAATCACTGCTGGATTTTCTTGTTGGACATTTGATTGTCATGTGGAACTGTGTTTATGTTGCGGCTATAAAATCATGGCCCATGGATGTAGCTAATTTTGCATATGTACTCTTTGAACTTCCTATGTTTCAGCGCTTGGTTCAGCCATCCTATGGGGGTCTTGGGATGAGTTTGTGAAGGGACATTATAAGGCATAATACATTGATGTTTCCCTAATCCACTGGAGCGTTAGTTGATCTGAGATAAAAGCTGGGGAATACACTGATATCCGAAGAAGCGTGGATTCAAAATTATTTTTAAAAACAACTTAATATTCAAATCATCCCCTTGTTCTACTTTATTAGAAGCATCGATGAATCGATCGGATATAAAAGACAGTATTCAAATCACGTTCCCGCTAAATAAATGCAATGGTTGTCCAAAAGTTGATGTAACTATTAAAGCATGCATCAAGTTTTTAAATCAATAGAACTTCATTCATTCTCCAAAATACGAAAAGACATAAGATAAAAAATTTTCATATATACAAATTCTTTCACATTAAATTATATATTTCACGTTTCAGGCAGCAACAAATATTGTTCAAACGATGGAGCCGAAGATTCTGATATCTGTAGATCACCTACGTGATGATGGTGAACACTTTTATCCAATTGACAATCTATCACATATTGTGGATAGTAAGTTCTGAATTTTTTACTCATGAACCCAACTATTAATTGGTCAAATTTTAGTGTTTCGTGTAAGCTTTTAAATATGTGTAACAACGAAAGAAAAAGTCTAATTCATAAATATATCATATCGTAAACTATAAACACACAGATTATCGTGTACAAAATATGTAGTGTTAAAAAAGAACATGTGAATATGACTTATTTAACTTGTTGCTGCTAAGACAATAGAAATGGAAGCTACTATTGGCAAGATTTGACATAATTACTATCAACCAACTCTCGAACATTTTTTATCGTATCTGATATCTAAATTCCGTAAAGGAAAATGACATTGAATGCAAAATTTGAAAATATGAACAAACTGTAAACACAACAAAACTAATTTAACAATATCGTTTCACAAAGTTTTCGTCTCAAAATTTATACTCGATGCTCTAAAACTGTTGGTTCAATTGAACAGATAATTTCAGTATCTGCACCCTAAAGAGTTTCAACACAAAATAAATGTTTATTCGAAAGAAATTTATTCATGTGTGTAATATTTTACACCTGTAGTACTAACTGAAGTAAAATACTTTGCTTATAAACAAATTATGTACTTATATTTCATGTTTGGGTGTACTACGCATTTGCACATCACTCTTCGGATCAATCGAAAAATTTGGTATTTTATTGAAAAATATTAATATATTATCTATACTAATGTATTTGAGTAATACATAAGTTTAGAAATGTGAACTAAATCCCGATTATAACAATTTCCCTTTGGGATTGATCAAGGACCGTCACCAATAGCCCGTTGTGTTGCTCCAGTGTGACGTTAATTAAAATACCTATCTACCCGATTATAATAGGTATCCATATTTATTACGAAAGCAGCAAGCTTTTAAAATTTAAACTGATTATATATCTTATACGTAAAATTTTATCAGTTATCAATTCATACCCTCATCTTAAACACTAAACTATATTTTAAAATATTTTTAAATAGATGCCGCTATTTACTAACAAAATCTATATATTTTTCTATTAAATTTTGTCAATCTCTATATTTGCTTGTAAATACAAACATATGTTTAATAGTTATTTATTACTACGTAAAACCTTTCAATAACTTTTTTATTATAGTTAAAATCGCACATTTAGAATTTGAGTTTACTTTAGCACTAAAATGAGATTTAATAAGTACTGAACAACGTAATTACCTCGAAATTTCTCTATAAATCCTACTCTTATGTTACTTGTAAAAATAAGAAATAAAAAAAATTATTAATAAATTGCAATAATAATGTAAATATTATTAATAAATTGCATTCTATCGTCCATTAAGTAAACGGTTTAGTTTAAAGACTTCCAGTAACAGTAACAAGTCAGAAATGTTTCGAAATGGGTTAAAAAAGGGTTTTTTATATATTGAACAGGATTAAAAGAAGTTCTGATAGTTTGAATGAGTGCTTTGTGCTTTAAAGGTTAAGATAACATAACCTCTCGAATGGTGGATAAACCAATACAATTTTGAAATTTTTTTAAACTTGAAAAAAAATTTCTCTTAAAAAATTTGAAAAGTGGCTTATGTTGCCTGAAGTCCTTCGACTGTATTAATCACGAATTGTTTTGAATGAAAATCTCAAAAAGTACTTAAGCTATTTATCCAATCAAAAACATATCCAGTCAATTCATGTTAACCCTCTATGGGCCGAATTTTTTTCTTAAATATAAAAAATTTATGCAACGGAAAATCAACAATTATAAGCCGATCTATGTAGATTAAAAAAAGTACCAGCTTAAACAATTTTATTATAATTAATTCACTTTGTAACTTTGAAGTAACAACGGTTAACAAGTTAACGGTTAAACGATTAACGGTTAAAATCTATTTTGGATTTTATTTCTTTCCATCGCGTACGACTCATAGTATTGGCAACAGCAGACACTCTTGTCTTTGATTTCCAATACATTTCAGATCTTGGTAACCCGTAAATGGACATAAAAAACAGCAACCAAAGAATTGTTCAATTTCTTTCGCTGAAACACCTATGGGTTTTGCTGGATCACACTGTATGTACACGCATATGTATTGGTATAGTCAACTATATCACTTATAATTTCACTGTCAAATAGTTTTCGAAAATAGGTTACAGGAGACTAGGGTCCTTCGGGTTCTTCAGGGCGATCTCCTTTCCAAGGGCGATGACAACTATTATTCGTCTGGGATACTGATTGCCAAACAATTTTTTGCGGTCCTAAATTTTCCTCATCTGATGATGATTCAGTACTAAATTCATCGTCACTGTCAATAATATTTATGCGTCGTCGGGTAAATACTACTGGATGATCTTCATCGGACTCAGAATTTAATAAATAATCTTCGGATCTATTACCGCTAATGCGTCTAATTCTAATTCCTCTTTTATTTTTATGTGATTTGGTATCCATATTTTGGGTATATGATATATAAATCTGAAAATACAAGAAAGCACAAGCATTATCCTAAATATACCGAAATCTACCATAATAACCCACTGTAACCTGAAAGTCACAAAACTGTATCATATACAAATAGTAACAAAATGATTATTGAAATGCAAACAAATAAGTTGTTATTGATATACAAACCCAGAGCTATTGTGTACGCTTTTTTTTGTTTAGTAATCACCGACAGAAGCACAAGTAATGTCAATTGCACAAGATGGTTCCGTTGGCTTCTATCTGCAGACAACTTACAAGGCATTTACTTTGATAATTCAAGTTGATGGTGCTGCCAACCGTCATCAATATTGTTATTGGTTATCTCAGAGACATTATATACGTCATCTTGTGAAAAAACTAAAATTATTTGGTAAAATGTCGATATATTAGCATGTGACCTGAAAGTTACACGGGCCCATAGAGGGTTAAGTTCTTCAAAGAAGAAACTTTAAATGTAGCATTAAGACTGTTCGATGCAGTATTCAATCCTAGCCTTAAAATACAGAATTTTCCCAAGCTTATATATATTTTATGGGTAACACGTATGTAATCACTAAAACGGTGTTTAAAACAGTATCACTGCGGATTTCCATTACTGCTCTGATTACCAACTCACGGCTTAAACTTGACTCAGTCCTTTTAACAGGTATGTTGCTGTATTTCAGATAAATTGACGTTAAGCTACTTTTGGTAAGTTCCTTGCAATTACTTTCTCCCCATTTTAAGTGGAGTTGGTGACGAAGAGTCATTTTTAATACTTTACTCAAAGGCTGGAACCAAACGCATTCTGACAATGAATCGGGGTCAGTTTAAAGACGCGTGTTAAACATTAGACATGTGATTGAAGGAACATGTTTTTTAATCCTCTGAGGGCTTCACACGTATAATTCCACGTTGAAATCTGCGGTTTTCCCTGCATGACTTCTAACAAGTTTTAAACTTCTTGACCAAAATAATCTTTACAAAGGATAGTATTCCAAGAAACGGAACAATAGAATGTTTCCAAATTATTCTTATCCAAAGAAAGGACTGATAAAATCTTTTCAAAGGATACTATTCTACAGAAAGGAACAATGGAATAGTTCCAAGAGATTCCATTCTATGCATTGGTTGATTGTTTTGGAGTTTTATGGCGCAAGGGCTGTATTTGACCAAGCTGAGCCAAACAGAAGATAGATAACTTCAAGTAAAAAATTCCAAGAAAGGGAAAAAAAGAGGGATTGGGAATGGAATAATGGGATGAAAACCGAAAAAGATGTCTTAGGTATCCCGGGAGCGCGACACCCGTGTTTAACAAAGACATTAAACACCATGGGAAAAGAAAATATCACTAGAGTACCTCGGTTCCATGAAGCCCGTACATGCGTAAAGGAGATGTACCCCTGATGGCCTATTTTTAGGAAATAAGTGATAGATTATTTCCAAAGTGTATTCTATTTTGAGAAAATAATAAATAGAATCTTTCCAAGGAATTCTATTATACAGAATGAGCCAATAGAAACGTTCTAAAAGGTTGAAAGAGCCCATGGATTCTTTAGAAAGACGTGGTTATTTAATCATTAAATGTGTTGTGGGGTAAAAACAATAGACACTACTGGGAAATCTCAGAAGGCTAAGATGTTTTACAATATCTATCAGTATCAAAGTACAAAATACGGCAATTAAGCTTATAAGGACATATAAAAGCATATGATATGCACTGGTGTTCATTGAAAATATAACACCAAAAAAATCTGTTGGATTGACCGGAAATTTGGCAGACTGAGAGTTTAGCATGGAAAATACAAATGATGAATATCTCGGTTGAGTATGCCAATACCATGCGCGATCGGTACAGGCTGAAATAATTTGAGATATAAAAGGCCTCGAAAAACAATATCAAACTTTGTGTCGGTGAATTGGATTGGTATTGCTCTACTAGTACGGGGTAAACATGACTCGCAAAACGAGACAGCATTATTGACAGTTGACGGCATTTGAAAAAGGAAAAATTATTGGATTGAGAGAGGGCGGTTTGTAGTATCGTGATATTCCGCGCCCGTTGGGGGAAACGCTATTAGTTTTGCATACTTTGAGACAATGGGTAGAAAAAGTTCTACGCATCGTCGTGAGAGATCTGGGGCAACTATGGCTACGTCAGAAAGGAAAGATAAACCTTTACTTGCGCATTGCGGTGACGAATCGCGCAGTGACATCCTCAACGTAACAAAAGTGGAGGGTGGTGACATAAGTCGATATGTTAAATTACTGATCGTAGTATGTTCTTTTACCTTACAGTTCTGCAATTACAATTATGTATACTTTGCATTACATGTCATAACTCAAAGGAATTTCATTGTTTGTAACTCAAATCTCTTGCATTTTCAATGAACAGCAATGTATAGTATTACAATATGTTATACATTAAGCTTTTAAAATGAAACGAAACTTGAAAACGATTAGTAAAAATATTAAAAACAAAATAGTCAGTGACCATTTCGGAGGAACTTCGATATCTCATGCCTGGCTCTTACTAGCATGTCAGGTAGTAAAAAAAGTTCAATTAAGAATGATACTAAGTTGACATGCATCCTTTTTACAGGTGTTCCAAGTTTGGAGAAAGTGATCATAGTGGCCACGAAAAAAGATACATTATTCCGTGACATATCGAATATTCGCAACAGGTAAAATGACAATTTTTTAGAAAAGTCCAATCCTTTACAGGTTTTATGAGAGTATTTAGCACATCTCTTCAGGTGAAATTTTTCTAACAATTCCATTGTATGCCTAGGTTAACTCGGCACCCCAAAGTCAGTCGGCATTTCGGTTTTGTGTCTTTACCTTTACATTGGAGAATGTTTCTTTCAAGTGAATAAACTGCTTTGTACATTAACAATTTATACAAATTTTTGTATGAATCCACAATATCTGAAGGGAAGGTACGTTTATACCTGTACATAATCTACAGCTACAATTTCATCAACTGTTCGACACCTACTTCTAGAGACTGCATGCATATTTGCCATGACAGTTCTGTCTCGGACAGTTTGAAATATCTCTAGATAGAACAATATGATATAAATGTATGAATGTTTATACTAACTTGAAAGAATTATGTTAGATATTTTTCTTTAATCTAAAATTCAGTAAATGCCTTCGAGAATGTAACAATTAGATACAGATTTTGCAAACTATTTTTATTAACCCTCTTGGTGGTTCTCTCGACGAGGTATCTAGTCATTAGCAAAACTGACTGGATCTTGATGGACGAGATATCTCGTCATTAGAAGAAAACTGACCAGATCTTGATCATCATAAAAAAAACGACAATATCTTGATGACGAGATATCGTCATTAGCAAAATTGATCAGATCTGGATGGCCGAGATATCTTGTCGAAACCATTTGGAAGGTTAAAGTTTTTACAAACATAGATAGACAGAAAATAAACACACAAATTTAATTATAAATAATTACTCAAATAAAATTAAATTTATGTATTTTTCTTTATTGATCATTTGCTATTCAAATAATTAATTAATCAATAGATGTTCCACAAACATGACAGAGCAAAACAGAATCAAGGAATTTGATAATTGAACATTAATGATAATAAATATCACCATCCCGTTTTCCTGTGGTTCTATTGCCAGAGACAGTATATGCACTTAAGAACTTGTAAATCAATCGCAGAAATCCATCAACGAAATTGGGTGAACTGTCAGACATTCTATTAGAAAAGTAGATGGTCGGTAAACTTGCTACAGAATTGTGCGACTAATCTCTCTATAGTATTTAGATTATAATATACAGAATTGTGGCGAGAACTGTTTGACAGATTACTAATAATTGTCGGACACAAATTCCTAAGTGGATAGACTGTCAGACAGAACTGTAGTTATAGATCTGTACCGATGTAAATGTACCTTAAGAAATGTTCCATTGTAAACTCTAGAAAATGTTAGGCCATTTTTGTGTGTTCAATTTCATTCATTCCTCTGAGACCAATGGATACATTAACTTTAAAACTTTTATGTAGTGTTTTCTTAGACGACTTTCTTCAGACCGGTCGGACACCAGACGGGACAGTTCCAGACATTGTCTTCGAGCAGCTTCCTTTCAATCATCCCATTTGTATCAATTTCACATCCGGAACCACTGGTTTGCCAAAGGGACCGGTTCACTCAGCAGGAGTAAGAAACTTCTACATAAAAATATAAAACAGGATATTCTTATTTGATATAATTCCGTCTATTATTCAAAAATTTGATTATGAATATCGCTTATAATGAACACAGCAAGCAATGCATTTATTAATTGTCTTAGATATATTACATGATTTGTAGAATAAATTCCTGACCTTAGTGACATATCTGTCAACACAAGCCTTGAGAAAGCATGTCAGATTAAACAAAATTTATCAATTAAGAAAGATTAATTAAGATTGTTTTAGTATCGGAGTTCATATAGAGTTGAAATCGATGCAAAACAATAATAAATTTAGTTTCTGTAACAAGTGAAACAAGAGCATACCAACAGCTGATGAAGCTGACGATGTTTAAACAATTCCTCTGTCCAATGATACACGAGATTTGCAGAGAAGCTCTTGATAGCACCTTACAAGGGAAAACAAATATGAATCGAAGTGCATGAAATAAAGAAACTTCAGTCTTCAATTATTGTAACTTTAAAACATTTCAAATCATTAATTTATCTTGTGAAGTTCATTGGTATAACTTGCATTCCCTTCGCAGAATTTGATTTCTTAAAGTCTAAGAATGAATTGAGCGTTTCGATTTTAGTATAAAGAGCTTAGGTACTATTAGATATCGTGCGAATAACTTATTAGTTAAATAAACAACAATTATATATATAATATATATATATATATCATTACTCCATTCATCCAATAAAGCTCAAGTAATTTTTGATACTATAAAATGTAACTTAATTAAATACAATAATTTTGCAAAAAAATGTATTTTACTCTGGTTAATTTATTACATAAGTATATCTTGTCTTGATTTCTTAAACTACATTGCTTTTTTCCTTCTTACAGACGTTCATGGCTGTGATGAGAGATTTTGCATTTCACCTAAATATCGAGAGTGGGAACGTAATATACAGTTGCTACCCAGTAAGTTTTTGCGAACTTTATTAAATGCTTAAGACTCAGAAGGTTACGCTTTTATTTGACACTATGCACATCATATTTGTGACGGTAACTTCCTCTCTGTAGATAAGACACTAGTTTCTCTTATTTTTCATCTATTTGGTTCATACTAAATGTACTAATACAGAGAATTCGCACTATCCAAAATTTTTACTGGGATTAAATACATGGGAAATGTAAGAACCATTAGTAGACTTCCGATTCTACGACCATACAAGCATAATGCAATTTAAATCAGTGCTCCTTCGAAGCCACGGTAGTCCAGTTGGTAGAATCGCGGATTAGCAACCGGAGGATCGAGAGTTCGAAGCTGGATTCAACCAAACACCATCGTATACATGAGGGCTGAGGGCTGCACGTTCGATCTATCGTGTTTTCAAATATCCTCATGTTGGTTGGTTGATTTGGGTTTTATGGCGCAAGGTGTCCTAACGTTGGACTTTGGAGTGGCCTGGAAGTTTTGAGAGTGGAATGCCATCTCAGGTGTTGATCTCGTCATCTGACCGTGTTTCAAAATAATGAGCAGTTGTCCTAGTTTCTTTCCCTTCGTTGATACCGTCATCAATTGCCCGTTACGTTGTTCGAGTGTGACGTAAATTCAATTATCTACCTTAATTTTTAAATAAATATTATCGCTTTATTGTCTTTACTCGTATTTAATAATAAATATAAAAAGATTCATCCTTGAAAATAATTAGTGTCCTGTCTTAAACTAGAAATACAAATGATACAATTGAATAGTTAAAAATGTTAAATTATGGAAATAGGGATTTCAAGACAGCTTATAAAGATTCATTGGATATGAAGTTGAGTTGTTACTTATTCCCGAAGACCCAGCTAAATGGCTAGACTGTCCATGAGTCCGAACACATTCAAAAAATCCAACACTATATCAGGCCTTCCATAGATTCCCCCTTGCAGATCAACGCAGGCCAGAAGATGACTTAGAGAGGTTCGTTCAGTGCTACTTCTTAGGCAAGTTGGAAAATTCCTGAACGAAAATAGAGATTGGATTTTAGGGAGAGATCGTATGTGTACACTCTCAAATCTAGAAAGAGCAGTGTGACATTTTCAGTCACCTGTACATTTGAGCGAGGCTACTGGGTGGTCTCTACCTGAAGTCGATGTGTATAGAATTAAATTAGGAAAATAATGTTTTGAAAATTATTCTGTTTCTATAACTCCAATTATACAGGGTGGGCGAAAAGTTCATGACACATTTCAAAATTTAATATAAAATCAACCAATTGTCGTATGAGAATGCGGTTTTCACAAAATTGCTTTACATGATATCAAGTTTTTAATTTTGGCATAAAAAATTACATATACATTAAAACAATACATATTAGAATTTATTATAGCATTTTTGTCACTACATACTACCATATTTCAATGTGGGCACCCTTTGTGGCTTGAGCGACATCTAACCGACATCTAACGAGGTTTTAATAGTTTTTGCTCTTCCTGTTGGGGTCGTCATAGCTGGAATGGCGGATTGAAAGCTAACCTTACTAAGCTAGTGCTATACAAATAGCGCCATCTATGTGCAAACAATTGAACTATTTTTTTATGCCAAAAAACTTGATGTCATGTAGTAAAGCTATTTAGTGAAAACCGCACACTCGTATGACAATTGGTTGATTTTATATTAAATTTTGAAATGTGTCATGAACTTTTCGCCCACCCTGTATAACTTCAAAAACACAGATATTAAAATATCTTTATTACTAGATGATATATAATAGAAAGCAGCTGAAATGGTTTGTAACTTCTGGAGTTTACCTAACTGGGATTCAATTTAGCCCACCGATTCCAAATAAGTCAATTTATAAGTATTTCCGGAAATTTCAAACCTATAAAAATTATGTTGAGAGGTCCATCTATTTTATAATCACGCATCATTATTTATATCATAAAACCTTGTATAAAACTTACAAAATTTTGCTTAAAAACATTTTTAAATCGACTAATAGGACAACTTTTCCATTGATAAAATGTACGGTGTTTTCTAATGTAATTTTGCCTATCGTCCACTGAAGTGTGAAAGGCGAAGAAAATTTCCGCCGACATACTTAAAATTAATGCAATTGCAGTCTACAGAGGCTGTTCAGATATTTTTTGAACGATTTTGATGAACTGTAAAAAGAATTGTATGCTACGAAAGAATTTTATTTTCGCAGCATTTAAATAGTTAAAGTATAACTTATTGTCTTCTAACTCAGAGTTTTGTTTACCTTCAAAATGGCGCTTTTAAATAAGCAATGGATGGAAGGATATGTTTCCGCTCTTTCCGAAGAGAATTATCCTCATTAAATTATTCAAAAACGCTGTAAATCATGGTTTTCGATATCTAAAGGTACGATAAGTAATATTATTAATGAGAAAGGAAAAAACGTAAAAGTGGAAAAATACTTCCAAATACGTATCCAAAAAAGAAAAGAATTTCTGAGAATATTTATAAGGTATGATCTTTGATTTTAAAAGAGAATCCGCCAAGTCAAAGGACTATTGCAAAGTCATTAAAATGTTCAGTTTCAACTGTAAATAAAATAATTAACAGTGATATGAATCTTAAAAAGGCAAAAAAATACAATGTTCATCGTCTATCTCCACGACCTATTGCAGAACGCAGAACTCGATGCAGAATTCTGTATGAGAAGCATTTATCTGGAGAAAGATGGAAAAATGTTATCACAATAGACGAGGCGTGAGAGAATTTAAATGATTGCAATAAAACAGAACAATTTCTTATCATAAAAGAGGAGAAAAAATCTTAAAACGTGGTTCAAAAATCTAAAGAAACTTTCTCTAAGGTATTTATGATTGTTGCCGATTTTGCATGTAATGGAAAATTAAAGAAAGGAGAGTATGAAAAATTATTAAAGCGAGGAAAAATGTAAAAATCAATTCCCATACACTATCAAGACCATATTTTATCCCCAATATTCTAAAAAGAAATACCATATCTTTACCCACAGTGCCAACAATCAGTAGAGCTGCATCAGGATAAAGCAAGCAGCCTTACATTTAAGTTCACTATTAAATTTTTAGAAAAAATGAAACAAACTGATATCAAGTCAATAAATATCCTTTACTGATATTCCTGCTAAATCTCCACCCGGAGACGTTTATGCTTTTGGACTTTTAAAAAGAGCATTATAGAAACGTCGACCGAAAACCATTCAAGGACTTTGGAAAACTGTGGAACTAGAATGGGACAAAATAACTCTGTCGATACTACAAAAGTTATTACCATGGAAATTAAGGTGTAGAAAGATAGTAACAACAAGGGATGTCAAATAGAACATTTAAAACACACAAATTTCATGTAAAAATTGATCTTCAGTCCATTAAAATTATGGACTGAAAGAGAATTATCCTCATTAAATTATTCAAAAACGCTGTAAATCATGGTTTTCGATATCTAAACGTACGATAAGTAATATTATTAATGAGAAAGGAAAAAACGTAAAAGTGGAAAAATACTTCCAAATACGTATCCAAAAGAGAAGAATTTCTGAGAATATTTGGTAAGGTATGATATTTGATTTTAAAAGAGAATCCGCCAAGTCAAAGGACTATTGCAAAGTCATTAAAATGCTCAGTTTCAAATGTAAATAAAATAATTAACAGTGACTTGCATCTTAAAAAGGCCAAAAAATACAATGTTCATCGTCTATCTCCACGACATATTGCAGAACGCAGAACTCGCTGCAGAATTTTGTATGAGAAGCATTTAGCTGGAGAAAGATGGAAAAATGCTGTTACAATAGACGAGGCGTGGGAGTACTTAAATGATTGCAATATAAAAGAACAATTTATTATCATGAAAAGGGAGGAAAAAATCTTAAAACGTGGTTCAAAATATCTAAAGAAACATTCTCTAAGGGCTGTATGATTATTACCGGTTTTGCATATAATGGAAATTAAAAGGAAAGGGAGTTGAAAAAATGTAAAAATCAACTCCCATACACTATCAAGACCATATTTTATCCCTAATATTCAAAAAAGAAATACCATATCGTTACCCACAGTGCCAACAATCAGTAGAGCTGCATCAAGAAAAGCCACATTTAAATCCACTGTCAAAATTTTGGAAAAAATGGAACAAACTGATATCAAGTCAATAAATATACTTTACTGATATTCCTGCTAAATCTCCACCCAGAGACTTTTGTGCTTTTGGACTTTTAAAAAGAGCATTATCGAAACGTCGACCGAAAACCATTCAAGAATTTTGGAAAACTGTGGAACAAGAATGGGACAATATACCTCTGTCGATATTACAAAAGTCATTATTATAGTGGAAATTAAGGTGTAGAACGATAGTTAGCAATAAGAAACATTTAGAACTCAAAAATTTCATGTAAAAAATTGATCTTCAGTCCATTAAAATCGTTCAAAAAGTGTCCGAACAGCCTCTGTATTACCATAGATGCTCCTTTTTAATTAGAAATTTTCCTCTCTTAACGACCGCTTCGACTTACGACCAGTTCTTCAGTGCGAAGAATCCCTTATCTTAGTAGTAGGGAGTTTTCAAACACGTCAGCAAATCCGAAGCCGGCCCCGGATGCACTGTAATCAAATGTAAGTTTTCATATATAGTCCTGACGGTAGCCGACCGATAGCCGGATACCGGAATGCTTTCAAAGCTTTCCGTTGCTGGTCGGTGGTGTTGAGCTCATCATATAACCGTGTTTCAAAATTACGAGCTGTGGTTCTCGGATCTTTCCTTTCAGGATGGATTCCGGAACGTCGTCAAAGCCCCTTGTGTTGCACCAATTGCGACTTAAATTCAACTACCTACCATTGGAGGTCGTAGCACTTTGCTTCCCCTGCACCTGTCATTTTCTTTAAAGGGGCTGGTCCACGTTGAATCTGTCGTGGCCTAACATGTCCTCACGTTGGCGTGGTGTGGAAGTTTGAAGAGTGGGTGCCAGCTCAGGTGGTTGTGGTTCATCGATTTTATTGTGGTTCAAAATTACGCGGTGTTATCCTCTGATCTTTCCCTTCGGGTTTAATCCCGGACCGTCACCAAAAGTCCGTTGTTTTGCTCCATTGGGACGTTAATTAAAATACTTACCTACCATACCTACCTCATTTTCTTTATTACTTAACGGCGTCAAAGTTCTTGGTGAATTAATTATCGACGCCGCCAATTCCGGTGTGCGTAAAAACCTTTACTTTGTTCAGAACGAAAACAGAAAAGGGGATTAAGCTCCTAGCTCAACGACCTAGTCGCAGGACTCGGTCGTAAAGTAAGGAATGCCTGTACTTAGTTTCAAAGGTAGATGAAAAATTTCTCCCCTTTGAGATAGCACCTTGAAAGCAGATTTCAATTCGCATATAGTTCTACCTCTTTAAATGGCTCTACTCCAATGGATAAGTGCAAAAGCGAAAGGGAGAATAAGATGCGCTTTGGAACTAAGATTGGTGCTTCCTGCCTTTTTCATTTTTCGTGATTTGTGATATTTGCAACAACGTGTCGAACTATTCAAAGTAGAACAAAGCAAAGAAGTAACATCGCAATAGAATTATGGGATTGAGAAACAGAAAATGGGGCTGACGTTACAGTATCGAAACAATTCACAATATTCAAAATGCCATTTAGTTCCTGTCACGTGTCTTGAATTTACGAAGTTCTAGAATAAGGAAAATATTTATTTTGTAAACATTTACCATCTATAGAGGGTTTCAAAACTTCCTGTACAAAATTCAAGGGAAGGTAAGAAACACAAAATAAAACTATTCTCACAGGGATGTATGTCCACAAACGCCACTCGGTTGGTTGGTTTATTATTTTTGGCGCAAGGGCCATAATTGGCCAAGCCGCGCCAAACACAATACATACAACGTCAAGTAATTGTAAAAGGGAAGGGAAAGGAGAAAGTAGACTCCGCGCTGTTACATATTTACGCTTCTTGTGATTTCTGAACCCTCACATTTCACGCAATCCTTGTGTTTCCGTATGCTCACTACATGAAACATTGATTTATTCCATGTTCAATTCACGTTTTTGTAGTTTTGAATTTTAAATCATGTATGGTTTTAAATAATTCAATTTCAACTGTATGCATCATGTATTGTTAATAATTCTGAATTACATCGTTTAGAGTAATCATTCCATTCCAACTTCGTTCGCAGGTTGGATGGAGTTTGTGGGATTACCCTCTTCCGAGTCTTGCTTTGGGAGCCACTATTTTCCTCTATGACGGCAGTCCGTATTACAAAACCAATAATGGCGCCAATATGTGGAGCATATTTTCTCAGTATAAAATAACGTACGCGTTCCTAGTCACCTCCATGATTGACAAACTGGAAAAGAAGAAGATAGTTCCACGTAAGTTGAAATGCTTCGTTGTTTAATTCACTTTACCCCACCATGGCCGATCAGTTTTCATACAAAAGAATTATCAGTGTTTACCAGAGGAACAACTCCAGATACAAAGTCTAGGAATTAGGGATTACCATAGAAACAGGTATCGTACATCTTGGGTGGGGTTAGTTAGTTTCGGTTTTATGGTCCAAGGGGCATATTTATCCAAACTGCACCAAACAAGAAAGACAACGTCTCAAGTTTATGACGTTCACACACAAGGAAAGTTTTAGGTAAGCCAAACATCGGTGGGGCAAGCGACAAGACATCGAATATGCGCAAGCGTACTTCGTTTCTTTACTGAAAACATGTCGATTTGTATGCGTATATCAGTCTATTTAGTGCCGCATTACAACCAATGTGTGGCTTGAGTTTCTGACACAGAGGAGAGAAATACACCGAGAGTAAGTTGCATGAAGCGTAGTGGATAAAACCGCTGAGCCACGGTGGCCCCATATATTTTGAGTGGGGATGAGTCGAGTGAGATTTTGGCAAATTTGGCTGTGGATAGTTTGGGGACAGTGGGTTATATCCTTTTATCTCACAAATGTCTGGAAAGTCAACTGTCGCTAGTTGCACCAATGGGACAAAACTCGAATGTCTCAAGTATCCTTTATAGAAAATGGGCGAGTCTCGTTTTCGTGGCAAGACAGGTAGAGCCTTTCAATCTGGAGAAATTCTGGTGATAGACAGACAGTAGAAGGGGTACCTAGGACTGAAATTCATGATGAATATTAGTTAATTTCCCTTTCTTCTTTCCCTGAGTCTCCACATGCATAAAACTGAATTACACTATGAAATGAACAACATGTTATTCAGGGTTACTTAGAGGGGAGGGATACAGGATTCAGACCCCAGACTTTTTCCTATTTCTGTCAAAAGCGTCCTTTTATAATATTGTCTGGACAATGGAATTTAATGAAAGCATTACTCGATTTACATGATATCCATTCATATTTTTATTTGAAAATCTTGAATAGACATCATAGAGTTTCTTTGTCCATGGAAGTGTAGTAGTTTCCATGGAAGCCTTGAAACCTGGCATTCCCTAATAAAAAATTAAAATTCGGAGGCAAAAGAAATCAATAAAACCTGAAGCAAAAGAGACAAATTTTTTAAACTTAAAACTGAGTGAGGTGTCAGTTTCTATTCTAATATCCTTGATTTTTACAGCAAAAAGCCAACCAGGAACTGCGGATGCCCCATCCTTTCAACCTCAAATGGTTTCTTACTATGATTGTCCAATGGCGTTTGTAACGAGCAATGGATACCCTCAGCACAGACTGTTCTGTGTTACCCCATGCTTCCTACTATGACTAGCATCTAGTCCAGATAAAATGCGCAATGGATCCTTGCACACGGTCAATCATTCTAATTACATTATCCATCCTTTGTAAAGGACAGCCTCAAGCTCTAATATAGTGCTTGGAATTGACAGAATTGGGCTCATTGTGCCTTTAGGGCTCTGTTTTAGCTTAGGGTTGAAAATGATTTGTATTGTACTGTCTTTGGGGAAAAGAAACAGCGGCTAGTGGAGTTGACTTATAAGATTGTCTGAAGCTAAGCATTAGACTGTTTTGCTTATCCAATCTCGGCATCCCAGTTATCAATGTTACGCTACTTTACTGGTCCATAGCCTTGTTTGAATGCGAGTTCTTTGCAGTTAGAAATTAGAATATTTAACAGTAAGACAATATTTGACAGATTTAAGTTAAACATCTTTATTTGCAAACGTAGCTGCAAGTATTTATTTGAGAAATTAATCAAAATTCCAGTTTATATTCTTGATTGGTTGTAAGTGTTAATTGTACGCACAAAATTAGAGAATCTTTCTCTTAAACAATAAGACAGTAGCCCTTTTTTCCCATTTCAGATCTTTTTAACCAGTTCTTGCTTGGAACTGGCTTTAGTCATTATCTGTTAATAATATTAATATGCTGAATTTGAAATTCAACCTTTTTCATTTGACAAAACTTTTAAATGTTCTTTTGTATTTTCTAGTTCCCAATACCGATTTCGAGCACTTGAAAGTCTTAGGGATAGGGGGAAGTCCAGTGAAACGTCAGAATTTCGATTTTCTACGCAAAATAAAAAAAGATCTATTCGTCGGCAGTATGTATGGTAAGTTACATTCGAATTCTTTATGGCTTGAATGTTTTTAATTATTATAAGGGATTGATTGTGTGAGAGATGAATAGATTTGTTAAAGGTTTATTAACATTGTGGGCCTTCAAAACTATTACATATAATAACACCTTTAAGGTATAATTGTTAAACAGAAATGTAGATGGGAACAAATTTTGGGAGACAGGCTATTACCTAATGCCCCCCCCCCCAACCCTCAGTATAAAATATATCATTCACTCTCTTGGTGGTTTACTTTCGCGTCGAAAGCTGTTAGTAGTGGCCAGCCTCTGGTGACAAAAGCTGTTCCAAACTCACCAGTTGATAGGGCAGTTTTGCCTCGACGAGATATTTCGTCCTCAGCACAATTCACAAGATCTTGGACGAGATTTCTCGTCGAAACACTTGGAGGGTTAATATGATTATGATTTTTTTACATTAGCATTGTTGGTATCAAGACGAGAAGTTCTGAGTACCAAACTAAAACAATACACGTAAGTGCATTAAAGAAAGCAAAGTTTAAAGAAATGTTTAATCAATATTGTTTTAGAATGAAATTTAGGTTTTAAATTCACTGTTGTGTTCTGAATGAATTAAAATTCTAATAATATTGAATGTAATGTGTGAGAAAGGAAGATCGATTCACCTTCTCAAACAGTTAAAAAGATAATATCCAACATTTGTGCAGTTTACGTGGAAGAAAATATGATTTAAGGAACATATTTCTGGAAATATTTAGCTTCAAGTTCCTTATTTAAATGGTTTCTCAATTTTTCAGGAGCCACTGAGGTCTTTGGAGCCTTTTCTGGATTTGATTTCAATACTCCCTCTTATGGAGGTGAAATACAAGCATCAGCTCTGGGTGTAGATCTTAAATGTCTAGATCATGATGGTAAGCCCTTTCATCCTTTCCTACACTACCTCAGCTACCAACCTCCTCAGTATCATTATAATAACAAAATTTGTATTAACTTTTAAATAGCATCAGTACTAAGATGGAATTGATTCATTCAGCCCCATGATATAGGTTTTGGGAATTACTTCTTTTACAAACACTATACATTTCAAAATCTATTGAATAAGTAGATTCTAGACGTGAAAATTACCAATATTCTCATAGGTAAATTACCGACGAGAAAATTCTTAAATCCAAAAAGTTATAACTTCCTCTTAGCAGGCTGTTTTTAATCATATCCAAAATAACAGCTAATGTTATGGACGCCATGTTTTGCTGATATATAAATATTTACAAAACTTAACGCATAATTTATTTCCTTCCAAAATTTCATTTGAAATAGGTTAGCAATCAGTTTTACTTCTAGCATAAGATACCAATGTGAGGAATTAAACCAGGCGCCGTAAACATACTGAACGAAGGGCCACATTTGTATATTGAAAAGCATACCACTACTGGTAAATGAAGATATTGCAGCTCTCGACGCTCAGGTGAAATGTTTCAGCAATATGATTGCAGAAGGTTGGTTGGTTTGGGTTTATAGCGCAAGGGCCACATTTAGACAAGCCTGATTACAGATGGGAACGAGAAATATGGATGATAAAAATTAGTGCAGAAAAATCTGGAAGATAGAAATTAGGAAAGAAAATTTGAGCGAACCCGAAAATAGGTTTAGCGGGGGGAAATATCGAATTGCCTTTAAACAAGTGAATGAGATGTAATTGAAGTAGACGCACATATGCTAATTATGGTAACATGACTGAGGTGTGAACTTTTTACCATGCACTTTATTAGAAATATAAATTTAACACTAGTAAGTACATTCGGAAAATGTAAACGAAATGCCGCTTTACATTTTTGACTAATTATATTTCATTTGAACGTATGGAATGTGCATACCGATGCTTATTGCAAATGGATTTAAATAATGTATGAAATATGAGTAACGACACTGACATCAATGTATATTAGCAAGAAACTTTAGCGTAGATCCTCTGCGTGGGTGTGCTAGAAGGTAAAAAAGATAATATTTCGGTATCGGTATAATTTTCTCATCCATCTCCAAAACCCGGTATTACCGGCAGCGCATTACAGGTTTTCAAGCCCGAGTATACTCTTTATCGAATGCGTTGAATTCTGTAGTGAATTGTAACACTTTACTCTCGTTCTGTCTTGTTTTGGATACCTCTAAGACATTGTATGCCTTCGTTCTGCCCGATTTCCGAACCTTCCTTTAGTAGTGTGGTTATTCAAATTATTTGAATGTATGTTGTTTTGTATTTCATAGGTTATTCTGTCATTGGCCAGAGGGGAGAGTTGGTGATCGGTACACCATCACCTTCCTTTCCCATCTATCTGTGGAAGGATGAAAATAACAAAAGGATGCAGGATACGTACTTTAGCAAATACGATGGTAAAGTGTTTCAGGCTGTTTCTTTTTTCTGAAGCAGTACAGAAGTTACGATTAAGCGGACTCGTCCATTTTTCAATTTTTCTTTCGAAAAATTCACTTACAAATTTTGTATAAATTTGTGCTATGTAGTGGTTTACAAGAAAAGATTCGTCTATAAATCTGTACCTTGGTAGAAAAAGGACAAAGTTCAAATTCGCTGATTTTGAGTTATATCCACAAACTACTTCAAGGTAATGAAAGTTATAGTAGAAAAAGTGCCAATGTCCTGTCAGAACATTATGAAAGAATCAAAACAATGGAAAGTGTTTTTGTCGCTGCATTTGAAATTTTAATTAATAAATGAAAAATTACTGAATCAAACCAAAAACTTGCAAAATGTGTGGAGAGATGGGCCCTTTTCTTACTTAATAACTCTTCATCTGAATAAATACTTTCATCGACATCTACTTTTTTAGCAATTTTAAGCGAATTTGGGAGATATAAGTATCTCAAATACGAGAAATATTTAAAAAATTGGAAGCAAATATTTAAAAACCAAGTTAAAATTTAACATTTCATATAAAATGTAAACCAAAGCTGTTGTTCTCTTTTAATGGTTAGCGTAAAATGTGTGATGTGAATACGAATTTTCTTTATCAGAATAAGCCTGAAAAGCTGTTTTCAATAATGCCCTAAGCTCTGAAAATTTTTGACAACTGGATCCCTTATTTATAAGCAATCACATTGTCGATACTATGTTAAACTATCGAACGCGAAAAAGTGCTTTTTCATATTCGCTACCTTAACGTTGCATCCGACAAGATATCTCCAATGGCAAATCATCGAATTTGTAGCCAGCTTAGAAGTTCAGAAATGGCTAACTGTTTCTAATATGCACTGCACTTTTCAATTCCCTATTGAAACGAGTCTTATGCTCTCCTGAAAAATTGCTATTTGCACAATTGATAGTTTAACATGATATCGATCACAGAATCATTTGTTTTTCAAATAAAAACCTGATTTTCCTAACCATGTATGTAATTTTGAATGACTAATATATTCGCCACTTTTCCTTGGATTGTAACAGCGTTTAAATGCACTTGAAGTTAGAAAGAAAATATCCAATCATTATTAACTTGGAACTATGTTCAGCTGAAAAAATTAAATTTGCATATGACATCACAAATATTATATCAAATCAACCATCAAATTTTCTTCCGCATTTACACTATCGAATCATTAACTCTCTTGGTGGTTGTCTCGGCAAGGCATCTCGTAATTAGTAGAAGAAAACTGACCAGATCTTGATTGACGATATATCTCATAATTAGAAGAAAACTGACCAGATCTTGATTGACGATATATCTCATAATTAGAAGAAAACTGACCAGATCTTGATTGACGATATATCTCATAATTAGAAGAAAACTGACCAGATCTTGATTGACGATATATCTCATAATTAGAAGAAAACTGACCAGATCGTGATCATGTCAACATGAAAAATCGGCAATACCCCAACGATGAGATATTTCGTCGTTAACTAAATTGGTCAGATCTTGAGGAACGAGATGTCTCGCCAAAACTACTTAGAGGGTTAATACAAAACACGTTAAAAATATCATTATATCATTATACGTTACCATTACCTAGACACTTCGTGATTAGTAGCTGTTAGAATGTATTGCAACTATTTTGACAGTGGTGGCTGTTGTTTCCATTGTCCTAGAGGTTACCAGGAGCAGAAACGAACCTAATGTAGTCCTTTTTGTTGACTCGCAAACCACAACCATCATCTGTCCCTCTCAATTACTCACCATCGATATCCAAGTGCCAAATTACAATGAATTATATTAAGGTCAGTGGTCGACATATATTGCAGTATAGACCCTAAGTCACTGCTGTGTTCATGGCAATGAGTTGGCTGATGGATTAGCTAAGGCAGGTTCTGAATTACATCAGCCATGCTCTCCCCCATTAAATACCATATTGTAAAAAGGATTTTAAATACAAAATTTATGTTTGCAAAATATAACTAAAGAGAAAGACTGAAACTTTTCGCTAAGGTCTCAGTTACCTCAGGATCTACCGAGAGCTGTAAGTCGCGTCTTCGTGTCCTCAATAGACTCGTATACTTACAAAATCATCTCTGCTATTGACTTGTCAGACTTTAACTTGTGTGGTCTTTCAGACATGACAGGAGGCACCTCAATAGTTGCCTTGATCTAACTGACGTCACAGTGAATAATACTGCTGATAGAGTTTCATATTTAATTTTTGTTTCAAAGCTATATTGGATTGCCAGGCAGACTAATTGCAAAAAGGCTGAGATCTGGCATAGGATAGAAAAAAATGATCCTTTAATTTTTAAAAAGGAACATTCAAGAACATATTGTGGTTCCTGCCATATAATTTAACATGGATTAATTCTAGTTTTTAACTATTAGATGAAATGCTGTATTTTCAGGTGTGTGGTGTCAGAACGATGAGTGTTGGATCAATCCCAAGACAAATGGAATAGTAGTGATTGGGAGAAGGTAAGGATAAAGGAGGCTGAAACTTTTCAGTTGTACAAATTTAAAACAGAATAAATTCTAATTGTTAAACATCAGCATATTTGCACAGAAATAATTATCATAATAAGAGGACCTTCGAAACATTAATATTGAACTACTGAATCAAGGTTCTTAAATTTAAAAAACAGCTATTGGATCTTTCGTCTCAAATAGACATAATTTCTGTTTCTTTAGGAAGTAGTGAATAACAATATAAAATTTAAGTTCCCGACATACACACAAGGCCTCTTACAATAGGGATAGAATGATTTAGATGTGACGAAAAACAAATAGATAAACTTCAAAGCTGTCTAACTTTTTGATGAATTTGTCTTTAAAAAATATGCAGTCAAAATTTTGGTCTCGAGATCCCTGCATGAAACATGCGTTTGTTATATCCTATACATAAGATTTTTTAATGTTCATTTTTCTTGATAGTGACGATACCCTGAAGCAAAATGGAGAACGATTTGGTTCCGGTGATATCTACTTTGCGAGTGAGTATAAAATATTTGCATAAAATTGCCTGGAAACTTAACTAATCATTAATATCTGGATTATTCCTCCAACTCTCCATAACGATGTTTCGGTCATAAGATAACAGTACCTGTAAAGTGCTGTGTCAGTCAAGTCTCCCGATCGCTTGGTTTATCGACATGAAATTGCGCGTACATGCTCCGTCTACTTCATTAGTAGGTCGATAACTATCACAATTACAAAACAGCAACAGATCTTAGATTTTCGAATGTATACATGGTTTAAATGAACACTTAGAAATTAATATTCGTGATTCTGGAAGAGTGTTATGAAATTTATTAGATAAACATATAGGGGTAGGAAATTTAATTAACATCACACCGGAGAAACACAACGGGCTATTGATGAAGTTCCGGGATCAAACCCGAAAGGAATGATCAGTGGATAACACCACGTAATTTTGAACAACATATTACATAGAGAAAAAATTATTTAAAAACCTTTTTATGTGCCCAGGATCATGTGACCAAAACTAGTAGTAACGTGACCCTTGGACTATTTCATCTCCTTCATGGAACCTAACATTTATAATTTGTTTTGTCCACGGGACGGGAAAAGTCACCCATCCATTGATTCATCATCTGATTGGTCCATTGATTGATCATCTGATAGTAGTAGACTTTGACGATTTCACCACTTTTGTCACCACTCTATAGAAAAGCACGTTCACACACCTTCTCTGTCATACGATGCTATATAGCCAAACGAGGAGAGAAGATACCAAATCGGTCAAACAAGTCAATTTTTTTAAGAACAGTTACGTGACAACTAGTCGACATGTTGGTCACTTTTTGAGGCTCCTCTCAATAGCAATGCTCAGTCTCTTATATTTTACGTCTATAGTTACTACCACAGTGGGCATACCCACTGAGCTATAACAGCGTCCTTAATTGTGAGTAAATTTACTTTAACGAGTTCTTGTTTAAAAGATTTTTCTAAGACAAAATCTCGAAAATGCATTTTTCCGTTGCTCCAATGTGGCGTTAATTCAACTACCAACCAACCGAAACGCATTTTAAACCTTTTCCAGTTCATGAAATGGACGAGCTGGAAGATTACATCTGCGTCGGTCAAGACGGCATCGACGGAGACACACGAGCCGTGCTCTTCGTGAAACTAAGGAAAGGGCAATCATTCACCCCGCAACTGAGGGAGAAGATTGAAAGCACCATTAACCGAGAATTCTGGATGGATTACGTCCCACAAGTTATCATGGAAACTCCGGATGTCCCAGTAAGTAGAGAAAGACATTGTGCATTTTTGTAACCCTATTTCCATATTAAAAGAGGATTTTTTCTAACTGGATTTTACTAGTCTTTTGTTGCGATGATAGCTAAATGGAAATGCCGGTAGTGTTTTGTATCGGAACGTGCTTTCTTACGTTTTCCGTATAAGATGCCACTTCCCTGTATAGGATTCAAATTTTCTTTGAGACACACACATTTCGTATAATACGATGAAACGTTGGGAAAAGTAATGCTTTTATCTGGCACAAATTCAATTTGCATATACTTTGCAAAGTTTCAAATACACTTAAAAATATTTTTAAACAGCAAAAATCAAATTTTTCGTAATGATCGTGCAAAATGAAACGTAGTAACTTCATGTATAAGCGGTATTTTCTGTCGTTAAATGTTGGTGGCGGTAGTTTTTTCGTATGTGACGTAAGCTGGCTTGTTTTTGTGAATATGATTTCAGCGCGTCGCCATCAGAAATTTCAGATTTTTATGTGATAATTGGTCAACGTCAATTGGATTTAATCGCCAAAAGCGACTCTACCAACTGGGCTACTGCAGCCCGCGAGATCTAAAGCGTACAGCGGCCCTGACATCAAAAGTAAAATATCTGCAGACCATATGATTTGTTTACTTGCACTGAAAATCCTTCTCATAGTGTATTTTTTACAAAAATGTAATATTTTTGCAATCCTTTATTTCAAGTATTAACTATGTAAACTTTTAATTTAATTTCATTTCTTTTATAGTATAACTTGAACAACAAGAGGATGGAAAGCATAGTACGGAAAATCATAGCGACGAATAAAATTCCAGATTGCATGAATATCAGAAATCCACAATGCCTTCGATTTTTCTGTGACATACCTGAATTGGTGAACTACTGCAAAAACGGCACTGCATAAGAAAAGGCATTTGAAACAAATCGCTAACGCATTATGCACTCAAGATGAACAGACTTATACATGTTTTTTTCACATTCATTGTTGTATTTATAGTAAATGTTACATTTCTTTCATGTGTTTTCGCAGTGTTCACTAATGCTTCACTTTTTATGAGTGCATTCATATTTCAAACAATTTTTCACCTGTATTTAAAGATAAAAATATCTAAATTTTAAAAATATATTTAGTTTTTAAATTTTATTCTGCGTTTACTGTGATGTTTCTTATGTTTCATAAATGAAGGCTTTCATATGGAATGAAACTTCATGTAAGAGTTTTTATAAAATTTCACGTTTATCTGGTGCATTGAAGTATCTTGTATGTTTAGTCTTTGTACATAGTTTGCTTGAATTTATTAAATGCCTATAAATAAAATATTTATAAAACTCATTTCTGTTTCTTTATTTCCAATCGAATTTCGTCTTTTTAATTGGGGTAACCTGGTTGGAAGAGTAGCGGATTAGCAACCGGAGGGTTGCGAGCTTGAAACTAGATCCAACCAAAGACCGTCGGGTACGTAGGGGTTGGTGTACATTAAATCTGTCGTGGCCTCAAATGTCCTCCCGTTGGCGCGGTGTTGAAGTTTGGAGAGGGGTGCCAGCTGAAGTGTTGACCTCGTTACCTGATCGTGTTTCAAAATTACGATGGGCTGTCCTCGGATTTTTCCCTTTTGTGTCGCTCCAGTGCGACGTTAATTCAACTACCTTCCTATCTCTTTTTAATTGTATGACATTTGAAAAATCAGAAATACGAATACTGTAAAACAGCGCTTGCATGCACAAAAAAATTCTCAAGTTACTACATAAGTAGGCACGTAGCTTGTGAACACTCATGCCATTAGTTCTTGCGCATGCGTGTTCAAAAGCAACTCTTATAACGCGTTTACGCAAGGGCTAGAACTGAAAATGACGATTTCATTCTTTTTCAATCCTGTAATTCAAACAAACCATGCAAATCAAATCAATAAATACTACACAAATTTCTAGCAAATGTACGTATAGGAATTATACAAAATTAAAACTGGGAAGTTAAATAGTTAGTGGTTTCGAGGAGATATTTCGTCCATCAAGATTTGATCAGTTTCATTATTGAAGAGATACCTCGCTGAGCCAAAACTACCCTATTACTCTAAGGCAGTGGTTCTTAACCTGGGGTGTGTGCACCCCTGGGAGTGCGAGAGAAGTTTCGATGGACGACAGCGATTTGATAAAAGACGATTTTATTGCAATACGAGCCAATGAACATATTCAAACGGAATTTGAAAAACTGCACTTAGAACAATTTTGGTATACACAGTTTGAACCTTATACACAGTTGGCAACAGCAGCATTGCAAACTCTACCATTTGCTACTACCTACCTGTGTGAAATGGGATTTTCATCGCTTGCACATAAAAACAAAAGCCTGAAATCGCTTAAATACAAGTGATGACCTTACGCGTAGCTCTCAAAAAAGGAGTCTCGCTTCAAAAGTATTATTATGAATAAATAACAACGTAGCCATTAAAAATTGAGATAATGTTTTTGTATGTATATGTGAATGTATGTGTTTATTTTTCAATAAATAAATTATCTTGCAATAGAAGAGTAATTTCCTAAATAAAGAAATAGAAACACATTTTTCAAGTGGGGTGTGAGAACTTATTTTTAGATTCAAGGTGGTGCGAGAGCGTGTTTTTAGATTCAAGGGGGTGCAGATCACTAAAAAGGTTAAGAACCACTGCTCTAAGGGGAATGAAGATCGAAGAAAAACCAAATGTCCTTTGATCACAACTGTTGATAATTTGGGACAAGTTTTTATATCAGGGACTAGCCATTAAAGTGCAGTATTTATTACAACGTGAAGATAAATCACTAGGAGAATAAAAGATTATCAATTTTCTTTTGTCTCGGTTGAGTTCTCTTTCCTCGAGATGAGATAAAATGTAGAATTTGCTGTCAAAAGTTTTAGTTGAGGATGCTTTACGGAAAAGTTCACCCTTTGGCCATGCATTCGAAAAGCGGAAAAATTACTACAAAATATTTACTACACTAGTAGAACTGCCTAAGAATACTCAGTTTGAATAGGTGAATTTGACATCGATAGAATTTTATAAGAATTACCTCTCATCTCTTGTAGGATAATTAAATTTGCAATAACATATTAGCATACTCCTTGGATTGCAAAACATCCGGAAAAGTTTAAAATTTGCCTGCGTTGACTCAATTCCGACGGAATTATAAATTGACGGAGAAATATAATTTTTTATAGAAATCAAGTGAATTCAAATGTGTTGCTTGAATCGCTTTGTGTAAACAAGAGGTGTTTGAGTTAACTGTAGTTCGAGGAATTATGTGTCGAGTCAGATATTTTTATTAAAGCTGTATTTTTTATTTGTAATAAAGCTAGTTCTTGTTTTTAATAATGTTTATTGAACCGTTTTAATGTAAAAGTTTGTTTAACACCTCTATAGTTGAGTTTTATTTGCACTTGAACTGTCAGGAATTATAATTGAGTGTCTTAAATTAACGTTTTTAGATCTGGTAACCCACTCGCACCACATGATACTTTCCATTTATATTTCTGAATTCCATCAACGTCATCGTTGTTTTAAATAACTGTTCATTATATTATTTCTTTTTTCCCTCGAAAACATTTTTGTTTAAAATTTTCTTTTAGTAATACTAGAATTGAAAAAGTATTTGATAAGAAGAAAAGGTACTAGAATTTACATTCCATTGGAGTAACACAACGGGGAATCCAGTATTAAACCCGAAGGGAAAGTCCGAGGACCACACCTCGTAATACTGAACCACGGTCAGATGACGAGGGCAACACCCGAGCTGGCACCCCATTCTCCAAACTTCCATACCACGCCAACGTGAGGACATTTGAGGTCACGACAGAGTTGAAGTGCACCAGCCTCCGCCACCTGTCACGACTGTCTTTGATTGGATCGTGTTTCGAACTCGCAACCCTACGGTTACTAATCCTCGACTCTGTCAAATGGTCTACTGCGGCCCTATAAACGAAAAGAAAATATCATTTTCTGTCAAAACCGCCTACCCAATACACTTGAACTGCACATGTTTATTTAAATATATATATATATATTACATATATATATCTCTCAAAAAATCTCCATAAAGTAAGAACGACCATCAAAGAGTTTTGATGGTTGGCTGGTTAGGTCTTATGGCGCTAGGGCCATATATGGCCGTCATATAGGGCCATATATGGAGTTTGGAAAGAGGTTGGCATTTCAATGTTTTAAGGTATCTATGTTTTTAGTCCTTTTTTAAATGTTCAAATAAAACAACTTATAAAAACACATTATCAAACAAAAAATCATTACAAATTATTATAAATTTATTTTTAAAAAATGGCAAATTTAAGTAAAAAATGACTCTAACAAAAAGCATTACAACTGACAGACTTATGAGTACATTTGCCTAAAATTTTGCAGTCTCCTAAATATATAAGCTAGGGCCTGAACTAAAAGGTATGGTAAAAAATTCCTTTCCAATTATGAGATACAGAAAGTGACATAGGAGAAAACATGAATTTTTGAAAATTTTCCTTACGCCACCAACATTGAAATCTCTAAAAGTTTTCTTTTTAAGATAACTGATATCCTGGTCCAGGCGGCCCTCAAAAACGTTTTCAGAGGAAAATAATTTAAAGAATTCAAAACGAATTTATTAAAATATATTATACAGTGATCACTTCAAAATTCCCCAATTTTATACAATACATTCTCCTCTATTTCCTTACATGCCCATTCTTTATTATTTGATGTTTTAAATTTTTTTCTTCGAAGTTTTTCGAATACTATAATTGCCTTTCGGAAGAAGATATTCTTTTCTATCAAATGACTTGCACCCCTTTGATGTATAAACACCAGAATTAAGTTATACGCCATTTAATACTTTTACTAAATCATTAAATCCTTCCTTAAATTGTATAATTGCTATATAAACTGCAAGTCTGAAAGTTTTTAATGTTATAAAAAAAATTTCGTGCAATGTTCCACAAAACTCCATTCAATGATTCATTTTGATTTTGGGTTATACCCATGAGATACTTTTGTAATATTGTTCTATTACATAAATTCCTGTAAATATAATAATTTTATTAGGATTATAATAATACTTTTACTAGGGAGATCTAAGGATTTGCCTTTAAGTGTTTTCATTGCTTTTGCCTGCTGAAACCGATATCAACTCCCTCACTTAGCGAACACTGTCTTTACATATTTCATCATACATCTTTATATATTCACTTTGTTTCTAGATGAACAGCAACGGAAAAATGCGTCAATCAATTTCGTTTCTTAGAACAATTAATCTCATAACTAGCTATAGTAAAATGAATTTTCTATCTACAGCATCGAGAGTCTAATAGAAAAGATAAGTATTTAAATAAAACAACAAAAATGAAATGAAAAACGACAGTGAATCAGACGTAAACAAGCAATCATGAACAAGAATTATACTATACTTCTGCAGTTACAGTGGAAAGAAATTTATAAAATATAAGTTGAAAAACCTATTGATGAGGGGGTGAAATGTAGCACAGCGTGATATCTCGGTTTTGCGATTCTGCTATTCAAATTTATAGAATAGCAAAGCAAAACCAAAATTTCATCCAGCTTTCGGCTTTGCAAACACTTGTTCCTAGTTGAAAAACATCTGTCAAGATCTATTCAAAGTAATATATCTACGCTTCTATTCACCGCATAGACAAAACAAAAACAGTTTTGTAAAGATAGTCTAAATATTAAGAGTGAAATACACTGCTGGCCACCCAAATTTCAACACCAAGAAAGACAAGAGATATCACAACAAAATTTATTTTGTAGATAACATGTTGACCAAGTATCAAATGATTAAATTTATAGACTTCTGTGAAGTGTGGTTCCTGCCAAAATCAGTAGCCAGAGTAGCCGCCATTGTTGGAGATCACCGCTGCCACACGCCTCGGCATTGATTCAAAGAGACTTTGGATGTGTTCTTGGGGTACAGCAGACCAAGCAGCTTCCACACGTTGCCAAAGTTAATCTGGTGTGGCAGCTGGGGATGTATTCTGGGTCAATCGTTGAGCAACCATGGACCACATGTTTTCTATCGGCGAAAGATCCGGAGAGCGAGCTGGCCAGGGAAGCAATTCAATCTGGCGATTGACGAAGAACCCTTGGACAATGCGTGCCACGTGTGGTCGCGCATTATCCTGTTGAAATATGGCTGTGGGCAAGCCCTGAAGGTAAGGAAGGACAACTGGCTCCAACACCTCGGAGATGTAGCGCTGGCTGTTTAAAGTACCGGCAATGCGTACTAGAGGAGTGCGAGAGTGATATCCAATACCGCCCCATACCATAATACCCGGTGCAGGACCAGTGTGGCGGTGCATAACGCAGCTGTTCAGCATCCTCTCTCCACGGTGTCTCCAGACTCGAATCCGACCATCGTGGTGTTGCAGACAGAAGCGTGACTCGTCAGTAAAGACAATTTCATTCCATTCTGCCGTCCACATCCTTCTTTCATCGCACCATTGGCGGCGGAAACGTCTGTGGTTCTGCGTCAAGGGTAGACGAAGCAATGGACGTCTTGCGGACAGACCACTCTGCTGTAAACGGCGTCGAATGGTACGCACAGACACTGGATGATGCGGTACAGACTGAATGTGCTGTGCTATGGTTCGTGATGTGGCTGAGCGATCCGTCACTGCCATACGCACAATATGCCTGTCATCACGTGAAGTGGTGCACTGAGGTGGATGAGATTGAACACGTCGGTCCGTCGTACCCTCCTGCATCCAACGATCACATATCCGCATTACAGTTGTTTGGTTTCGTCCAACACGACTACCGATTTCCCTGAAAGATAATCCACAATCTCGGTAGGCCACTATCCTTCCTCTGTCGAACTCGGATACTTGATCAAAAGATGATCGCTGTTTTCTACGAGGCATAATTGATCGTTTTTTTGAAAAACCCACAAGAAAAACACAATTGCCGTACTTGAAATCGTCGAAATCTCCAAGCCTTAAATAGCGCTTTGAAGTGGCGCCACAGGCGCGCGTGATGTGCGTCTGCGCTGAAATTCTAATCATTTGCATATCTCACCTCCGCTAATGCATGTTGTAAATTTCATATTATTTGCATGCTTCCTTCAGGGTGGTGCATTTACGGTGGCCAACAGTGTATATGAAGTTTTAGCATTGTCAGGTGCACACAGCATTTTATGTAATAAATGGTATAATTGTGATCAATAAAATCAATTAGGACAACACAAATTATGAACTACACAAATGCAATGAAATAAAATCTATACTTATATATTCAAAAAAAATGTGGGGAAAATATTTTTGACATGATGGCATATTGTTTTTCAACCGGTAAGAATGGCTCTTGTGCCTTTATAAGTGAAACGTTTTGTACAAAATATATTTTGATTTTAATGGCTGTTTGGAAATTTTTGGCTAGTGAGTTCACAAACAATTGCAAGCGAAAATAAGTCCGTATAAAATAATTTTGAGTGTTATTTTTATTACTGAGTATCGCAATTTAATTGTTTCAAAAATATTTTTAAAAATGCTACTTTCGAACAAAAAGATTAATTACTTTATTTATTTATTTTTAAATCAATCAAAATTACGCTGATTTCTTTTGTAAGATCGGCACAGTTTTAAAGTATGACGCAGAATTTCGCAATTAGTTTGTGTGTAAAATGAGACAAAAAGATTTAAAACCGCCGATAATTTGTGGCGCCATCTAGAGAGTGATACGCAAAGTAATTCCTAACCCGTTTCTAAAAGGAAGTGATTGAAAAGTATGTTCGATAAAAAGATAATAAATATTTTGGATTCAAATTTTATTCACTATCACCATAAATAATTATGGTCTGTATAATAAAACTTCTCTTCAATGTTTTAAATTTGTTTGCAAAAGAAACTGGTTTTGTATTCTGCATTTCCGGAACAAATGGATGTGGAATGAGGTTTTCATCATCTAAAATTCTAAAAATAATGAAAGTAATGTATTTCAAGAAATATTTCAAATATTATATTTATGAAATATTTTTTCAGCATCTTGGAAGAGTCTTTTCATACAGTTTTTGAACATGTCTTTTCCTCCATTGTCACTGTAGCGCTTGGTTTAATTCCCATTCATACGCATGATTCCATTACTTCTGAGTGTATTTCTCTTTTCTGTGTCAATAAAACTTTCCTTGTGTGTTTACTTCTTGAAGTTGTTTGGAGCAGCTTCGTCAAATATAGCCAGCCCTTGCACTACAAAAACCACCAACCAACCTATTTCTACGCTTAACTGAATCACACACAAACCTGGTATTTATTCACCCTTTTAATGAGTTAGTTTTAATGCTCAGTAAGAAACTTATTGTTTTCTTATTTCAGCACAAACAATCAGTTTTTCTTAGACGATAAAACAAGTGGGTACTCTATCTCTATCAAGTTTCGTTAAAGTGGTTTTGTAAAGTAATTAAGTTACAAAAAAACATTTTCAATCGTCAAGTAATCGAACAAGCTGCAGGGTAGCTGACCTGAGGCTTAATCCGGGAAAGCAACCTGATATAAAAAAACTACTCACAATTATGCAAAAGTTCACTCATCTCACTGTTGCAGTTTTGCTATTTTGCTGATTTCAGAACTTTAAAATTTTTAAATGTATCTCTACTGATAAGATTGGATAAATAAATTTTCCTCCTTATCCTGTTCAGTTTAGTGCCTCAGTAGCCGGGTTGGAAGAGTAACGGATTAGCAACAGGAGGGTTGCGAATTCGAATGCAACCAAACACCATCATGTACAGAGGGGCTGGTGCACTTTAACTCTGTCGCGGCCTCAAATACCCTAACGTTGGTGTGGTAGTGTGGGGTGCCAGCTCAGGTGTGACTTCGTCATCTGATCGTAATTCAAAATTACGAGGCGTTGTCTCGGATCGTCGCCAACCGCCCTCGGTCGGTTGTGTTGTGCTTCAGTGCGACGTTAATTAAAATACCTAACTACCTTGGCTTGGAGAAATAAATTTTACTCATTATCCTATTCACGTTATAACATTATTTTCATTTGATAACTTAAAAGAAGTTTGGAGAGTGGGATGCCAGCAGGTGTTCCCTGATCGTGGCTCATTACTTGGTGTTATCGTAGGGTCTTTCCCTTGGGGATTGATCCCGGACAGTCACCAATAGCCCGCTGTGTTGCTTCCAGAGCGACGTTAAATACCTACCTACCAGAAATCGTATGCATCGCGTAGACGTTTTTTACAATAATGGAAATATGATAGTCGATGGGTGCTCCTCTTCCAGTGCTACCTCTTACCAAGCCCTCTTTCGATAGAAAATAATGACTGAGAATTGAAGGCTTCCGTAGTTGCAAAATTAACACTTAAAAACACATTTGTATGGCTAAATCGAATTGATCGGCATGGACTAACATCGTTGGAAAAAACTTGCTAGGACCTGTCGGTACCTGAAAGTATTAGGCAATACACCTGCATTACTCAGCATGACCGCAATTCTCAGAAGTTTGGAAACACTCCTGGAAAATCAGTGTGCTAGACGTTGGATAGACGCGCATTAGAAATTTGATGTAACAGATTGATTTGCTGATTAAAAGAAAAAACCTGTTAGTTATTTATCAGTGCGGTATTTCATAAGGTTTCTTTTAAAGATTAAATTCGGCAGTTGTTTTTTAAACCAAACAGCTTAATGAAAATTTCCTGATGCATCAAATGAAGTATTGCCAGACTAAACTGTGCCTTTTTATTCTAAATAATTGAGATGTATCCTGATTGAGCGGTGTTAAAGAAAAATATGTTGAATCTAATGGCGGTTGTCTCGAACATGTCTCGTCATTAGCAAAATTGACCAGATCTTGATGGACGAGATATCTCGTCATTCGAAGAAAACTTATCAAACCTTGATCTCGTCACCGTAAAAAAAAAATCGGCAATACCTTGATGACGAGATATCTCGTCATCAGAAAAATTGGCTAGACCTTGATGGGCAAGATATCTCATCGAAACTACATGGAAAGTCTATTCTTATTCCCAATAAAGTGCATGGTAAAAGGTTCACACCTCTCATTCATGTTACCATAATTAACTTCTGAACGTCTACTTCATTTGTTTACACATCCTTCAAGTGTACCCTTGGTGGTGTTAACCCTCCTGGTGGTTGTCTCTGATTAGAAACAAACTGACCAAATCTTGTTGGACGAGATATGTCTCCATTTGAAAAAACTGACCAGATCTTGATCTCGTCATCATTTTGATGACGAGATATCTCGTCGTTAGCAAATTCGGTCAGACCTTGATGAACGCGATGTCTCATCATTAGAAGAAAACTGACCAAATCTTGATCTCGTCATCATAAAAAAAATCGGAAGTATCTTAATGACGAGGTATCTCGTCATTAGCAAAATTGATCAGATCTCGATGAACGAGATATCTCGTCGAAACCACTTTGAGTGTTATTAAACTGTAAAATATTTCAATAAGTTTGATTATGTAAGTAAGTTTGATTGTATATAGGTTTCTCAGAGTCACTCTTTCACAGCTTTCATGGAAATGAGAAAGGAAAGGACTATATAAACTGAATGCAAATTCAGCGCGACAAAACAAATGCTAATATTGTTGCACTCTTATTGCTACCTTTTTTTCCAAATTTTTAATTCCGGGGGAAATGACCGTGACATACTTCGGATAGGGATCAAGAATGGAATACTAATGTGATGGATGTCTAACTTTCTTATCTGTCTGTCCTCAGTAAAAGTTAAAGTTATGTTTTTGAGCTGTTAAAAACACTCGATTAACACCTCCAAGTGGTTTCGACGATAAATCTAGAGTATCAAGATCTGATAAACTTTGATAATGACGAGATTCCTCGTCATGAAGATCTGACAAATTTTGCTGATGACGAGATATCTCGTCATCATATTGCTGATTTTTTTATGATGATGAGTTTAAGATCTGGTCACTTTTGAAAAGGAAATACCTCCTCGAGACAACCACCACGAGTGTTAATGCTGCATTCTAATTGATGATGAACTTAATTCATGAATATTTTTTCTCACAATTCATGAATATTTCCTCTCACAATTCTTGCACGATTGACGTACAATTGCAGAAGAGATTAAGAACATTTCATAGAAATTGTTTCAAACTTATAAGTGACACTTTTGTCACTAAGAAATTGGAATTAGGGAGGATGAGAATTTAACTCTCCAAGTGGTTTTGACGAAATATCTCGTCATCAAGATCCGACCAATTTTGCTGATGACGAGATTGACGATTTTTTTATGATGACGAGATCAAGATCTGGTCAGTTTTTTCTAATGACGAGATATCTCGTCCCTCAAGATCTGGTCAGTTTTTTCTAATGACGAGATATCTCGTCCCTCAAGATCTGGTCAGTTTTTCTAATGGATACCTTGTCGAGACAATCACCAGGAGAGAATGCTTAGAGTGAAGCTTTCACTCCTTTAGATAGAAATACCAAACCTATCGAAATTTTACGAATTAAAGTTATATGCTCCAAAAAATTGCAGTACGTCAGAAAATAAGATTAAAATATAGAATTCAAATCGAAATATAATGTTGTTATTTACAAATGCTGGACATTAACTCTCACGCCATTCCACTTCTCTTCGGGATTGATCCCGGACCGTCGCCAATAGTCCGTTGTGTTGCTCCAACGCTACGTAATTAACTTGGCTAACTAAACCTATCTCATGCCATTACGCCATTTCAAATTCTTCTGAACTACATAACGAATACAGAGCAGCGTAGCGCTCATGGAAGCACGGCCTCCAAGAACAAAAAAGTTTAAATTCTGCGGCAAATAAATAAAAATGGATAAAAAAAAATCGGAAACAAAACAAACGATTTTTTTAAAACTTAAATCTGAGTGAGACGTCAGTTTCTAAATTAAAGTACTTGATTTTCGCAGCAAAAACTCTACCAGGAAATGCTGATGCCCCATCCTTTCAGCCTCAAATGTTTTCTTACAATGATTGGTTGTTGGTATTTGTCATACACAAGGTTACCTTCAGCACAAACTCTTTCCCCTATCCCATGCTTTCTATTGAAACAAGCATCCAGTCTAGATAATATGCGCAGTGGGTCCTTGCGCATGGTCTATCGTGTTCTCATTTTCCCGCCTTTGAAAAATACTGCCATCGAGCTTTAAGGTATTGAATGATACCACCTCGTGGAACGCAGCAGGGTCTGGTTTCATGAGAGGTTGAGAAATTTCCCATTGCATCGAATGAGAATTGTCCTGGGCAATGATTTTTCGCCAACTTCTAGCTAACCTACTTTGAATCTTCAAAGCATAGACCGGTATAATGTTAGATGACGGGCCCCAGTACCAAGCTAGATGACGAGCTCCTGCACTAAGAATGATGAAAGACCCAAGTACCAAGAAAGATGACGAACCCTGGAACCAAGTCTAGAAGGAGGTGCCATCATGAAATACCAATATGATCCCAAGCATTCATTGTTTGACTTGCATTAATGAACGGATTTTTTTTCTTGATTCCCTTTCCTATGTATTACAAAGTTTTATTATTATAAATACAATGAAAATTTAACTTTTAAACTTATGAAACAGAATACATATTACAATACAAAAACTTTCCATACATCCGGAATCCTGTCCACGGTGCAGATGAACTACTCTCACAAGGGGTAGCCTTGTGACCTTCTGCATCGGATTTGCTGTGACAGAGACGTATAAAAGTTCTTTAGGATAGGTTTTTCTGTCTGCAAAACCAAAATAAGTTGGTGGCTTTTATCACAACTTTTAGTATGCGCACGCTGTCAGTCTAAAACGTTTTGTGTAACCAAATCCACGTAAACCTGAAAACCTCCATGTCCTTTGCGACACCGTTTATATTTTTCTTGTTCTCTAATCAAATAAGGGCAGCCTTTGGAATTAAATGGTGCCTGAGCGTGAAAAAAAAGTTGCCAAATTCTTCCAATTCCTTAAAATTAAGACACCTTCCGTGATCCCAGCGTTCGCAGCGAAGCAGTAAAGCAGAATTGACACAGAGCTACCTCTAAGAGGACACAAAGATTAGCTGGCAGATTGTCCTTCTCGTTCCACGGAATGCATTTCAAGCGAAGGAAAGTGAAATCAAAGACCATGGGAATGTAACGCATTCATGATACATGTTTCACATTTGGCGAGGTTTCTAGTAAAAACGCCGCCAAACAATTGATGCTATCAATAGCAGTTATTCATTACACGCATCATTAATGACATAATGTACCTAAGAAATAACGCAATGCTTACCCTAAAATGAACTTAGAACCAGTGTTTAAAGATAAGAACCAGGTAAGTTATGAATATCTTTGAATAACTTATTTCCGAGTCTTTTCGGTCGTGTTCATTTTTATTTCATAACTGAAGTATGGTTTCTTAAAAGTAAGTCAGTAAAATTTATATTTCAGTTACTTTTACCTCCACAAAGCTGTCACTGACCAAAGCAATAAACTACACGACACGTATCATTAATGATTTATGTCACTTAGGAAATAGTTTGATACTTTCAGTAAAATGTATGTAAAAGTGGTTTTAAAAAAGATTAGGAAAATTGCGAAATTATATTTATTTAAGTTTTCTTTCGCCGAATGGCTTGGTTTTATTTTATTCAAATGCTGAATCTGGCTCTTTAAAAAGATTTAAGAAATATTATTTCATTTTTGCTACCATTATACTCTTACTCATCTTATAAAATGCATGCTAATTAATCTATCATTAAATCATTTGAAAAGTGAATGTGTATTTGTGACTTTAATATATATTGCAAGAAAGAATTAAAGTACTTGAAGAAATTTGCATGAAATTATTAGACTTAAAGAATTAAGTATTCAAAGTTTTTAAAATCAAAGATCATACCTTACAAATATTCTCAGAAATTCTTTTCTTTTTTGGATACGTATTTGGAAGTATTTTTTCCACTTTTACGTTTTCTTACTTTCTCATTAATAATATTACTTATCGTACCTTTAGATATGGAAAAACCATGACTTTTACAGCGTTTTTGAATATATGAATAAACATAATTCTCTTAAGAGCGGAAACATATCCTTCCTTCCATTGCTTATTTAAAAGCGCCATTTTGAAAGTAAACAAAACTCTGAGTTGGCAAACAATAAGTTATGCTTTAACTATTTAAATGCTGCGAAAATAAAATTCTTTCGTAGCATACTATTTTTTACAGCTCATCAAAATCGTTCAAAAAATGTCCGAACAGCCCCTGTATTCATCTTGTAACAAGATGAAAATAAATTTTCCTTGAATATGTAAATAACTAAGTGCATTTGCTTTTAAAAGTTTTACCAATATACTTTTACATTTATAGAAAATATCACAGAAAGCTAGAATAATCTAGATACTTTTACACTCGAGCTTATAAAAATAGTCTATAATCACACTTTTACGTGCTGTTTTTGAAGGTCTAGGCCTAGTAGTAGTTAAGTATTAAGTTTTAAGTAATTAAGAGGGAGGAGTTGCACAAGTATTCATATATCGTGAAATGCCCTTTTAGTTTACTGTAATTCAAGTTTAAAATTAAAGACTGATTTATGTCATACTTCTAATTACGAAGTAAAATCTATCTGTATGCATCTTGTGGTGGTTGATTATGTTTTATAGCGCAAGGGTCATATTTGGCCATATTGAAACCAAACACAAGACTCACAACGTCAAGTAATGGACATGCACACACAAAGAAAGTTTTACTGACACAGAAGAGAGAAATACGCCCAGGGAGGAATCGAACTTGTGCTTCCTACAACTCGCAGGTTGCTAGATCAAAGGGCAAACCCACTGAGTCCTGCATTTAGTGGGTGAATTTCATATTTAAATTCAAGGTTGGTTCGTTGGGCTTTTTATGGCGCATGGGCCATGTAACGTCTTGGTTCACGGGTAGCTAGACTAGTTACCATTGAAAGTATCCGTTTCTGGATTAATGAATTTTATTTTACAATTTGTACAAAAGTCGGAAAATTGAATGAAGAGTTCATTAATGTTAGTTCATTGGAAGGTCCAAAGTTCTATCGAGGCGCTTAGGGCTGCTGGCGAGCCTCACAATTCCGCTCGGGGGAGTCTAATGCACGGCTACGGGTGAGCCTATTCTCAACAAAAATACTCAGATGAGTATAGAGTCCCAAGGCAGGATATCTCAGTCTTTCCAGATAGGATCAGATCAATCTCCACTACTAGGATGAGCAGTTGCACGGATCTCTAGGAGGTTTCTCCTTCATGGCTACGGTCGAGCCTTTCTCGATAAAATACTCAGGTGAGTATAGAATCACAAGGTGGGATAAATCAGCCTTATCAGTTCTGATGAACTTTATATCTCGGTCAAGTCTCCACTACTCGGGTGAGTAGCGACACAGGTTTCTCGGAGGGGTCTCCTTCACGGCTACGGCGAGCCCTTCTCAATAAAATACCCTGGCGAGTATAGAATCCCAAGGCGGGATAAATGCACCGACAGTGAACGTGTGTTCACGTCTCTCTGTTGACCGCCTCTCTCTCTCTGCTGTTCTCTCCAAGCTCTCTCTCTGTCTGTGTGCTCCTCTCTCTCTGCTCAAGATCTCAAAAATCTATATATATATTGGGTGCTTCTCGACTCCTCCTTTTCGTTTCGGGTCCGCCTTTTAGTCGGTGCTGGTTGGCTGTTGAAAATTCTCATCATCTTCGGACGTTCCCGAATGGCTCTCTCATGTTGGTCTCTCCCCTTGACTTTTACGACAGACTTCGGCGGACTTGAAAGGGGACCATAAGACCCTGTCGGCAATGGTCATCGTGATTTATCTCTGTCCTCTTTGTCTAAAAATGTCATAGAGAGCGACAGAAAGGCGCCTGCCTTTTGTTTCGAAACCACAACGATTTCCGACCCCTGCTGGCTGGCTGTCGTTAAAAGGTCGTTAAAAAGATGTTTCGTGTGGTCGCTTCGGTATGTGGTCTTTTCCTCTCGACACTTGAGCCGGCAAGATTGTCCATTTTCCCAAGCTGCCGTTGCAGCCATATTTGTACAAGATAAGTCGACCAACGCCAAGTAAATGGAAATACAAATACAAAGAAGTATTCTTTGTATTTGTATTAATAAATTAATCTAATACCTTTCTTCAAAATTTGTATTAATAAATTAATCTAATACCTTTCTTCAAAAAATTAAGTACTTGTTTTATTTTTTAGTCTATAAAAGTTGCTTCTATTAAGTCAGAAGAGGAATTAAACACAGGGAAGAATTGATCCTGCTCCGCCTACAACTCGCAGGTTGCTGACGCAATGGGTAAACCCACTGAACCATTAACTGTACCACAGTAATGGTAATGTTAATTAATTAACGTCGCACTGGAGCAACACAATGGGCTATTGACGACGGTCCGGGATCAATCCCGAAAGGAAAGATCCAAGGACAACGCCTCGTAATTTTGAACCACAGATGACGAAAACAACACCTGAGCTGGCTCCCCACTCTCCAAACTTCCACACCACGCCAACGTGAGGACATTTGAGGCCACGAGATTTAACGCGCACCAGCCCCCTTTTGTACACGCCGGTCTTTGGTTTGATCGAGTTTCAAACTCATAATTCTCCGGTTGCCAATCCGTTACTCTTCCAATCGGGCTACAGCAACCCCAGTTAATTTTGTACCAGTGAAATTCCGCTCTAATACCTTTCTTCATAAAATTAAGTACTTGTTTTATTTTTTAGTCTATAAAAGTTGCTTTTAACTTTTCGGTGTGTGTAACCAGATAATTCATTTCACAGCTCGTAAATTTCTGTTTCATACTTGTAAATATCTGCCTTAATTAAAGCACTTACAATTATACATAACAGGTTATTTTCAATATCCGATTAAGTTAAATATAACAGCTAATTGACTATAAATAGAAATCTGGCCTTGCGGTATTCTCACACCAATATCAATTCATTGATATTTCTGCACGTGAGAAAAATATTTTCTCTTTTCCAACTTCCTTGCATTTCTCAGTTGACCTTCCGGTTTTTTCGTTCATAGCCTGAAATTCATATTCAATTTCGGTTTTCCCAATTCTCATATAATTTAGCACAGGTACATTCTTCTAAAGTTCCGCAAGGCTGGGACTATAATTAAGAAAAGTGGAATGTTATAACAGCTCATCATTAAGTGTCTTTATATATTCCATGATTTGTTGAATATATAAGAGTCTATATACTCAACAATTGTTGGTCACGATAATGATGCATCACTCTATCAGGCATGAGACTCGCGATGTTAATTACACACTTAATTCTGAGCATATTAACGAAATTAATGGAATTCACCTAATTTCCAAGGACTAGACCTTCAAAAATAGCACGTAAAAGTGTGATTATAAACTATTTTTATAAGCTCGAGTGTAATAGTATCTAGATTATTCTAGCTTTCTGTGATATTTTCTATAAATGTAAAAGTATATTGGCAAAACTTTTAAAAGCAAATGCACTAAGTTATTTACATATTCAAGGAAAATTTATTTTCATCTTGCTACAAGATGAATACAGAGGCTGTTCGGACATTTTTTGAACGATTTTGATGAGCTGTAAAAAAATGGAAGCTACGAAAGAATTTTATTTTCGCAGCATTTAAATAGTTAAAGCATAACTTATTGTTTGCCAACTCAGAGTTTTGTTTACTTTCAAAATGGCGCTTTTAAATAAGCAATGGAAGGAAGGATATGTTTCCGCTCTTAAGAGAATTATGCTTATTCATATACTCAAAAACGCTGTAAAAGTCATGGTTTTTCGATATCTAAAGGTGCGATGAGTAATATTATTAATGTGAAAGGAAAAAAACGTAAAAGTGGAAAAATACTTCCAAATACGTATCCAAAAAAGAAAAGAATTTCTGAGAATATTTGTAAGGTATGATCTTTGATTTTAAAAGAGAATCCGCCAAGTCAAAGGACTATTGCAAAATTATTAAAATGTTCAGTTTCAACTGTAAATAAAATAATTAACAGTGATATGAATCTTAAAACGGCAAAAAAAATACAATGTCCATCGTCTATCTCCACGACCTATTGCAGAACGCAGAACTCGATGCAGAATTCTGTATGAGAAGCATTTATCTGGAGAAAGATGGAAAAATGTTGTCACAATAGACGAGGCGTGAGAGAATTTAAATGATTGCAATAAAAAAGAACAATTTATTATCATAAAAGAGGAGAAAAGATCTTAAAACGCGGTTCAAAAAATCTAAAGAAACTTTCTCTAAGGTATTTATGATTGTTGCCGATTTTGCATGTAATGGAAAATTAAAAAAAGAGAGTAGGAAAAATTATTAAAGAGAGTAGGAAAAATTATTAAAGAGAGTAGGAAAAATGTAAAAATCAATTCCCATACACTATCAAGACCATATTTTATCCCCAATATTCTAAAAAGAAATACCATATCTTTACCCACAGTGCCAACAATCAGTAGAGCTGCATCAGGATAAAGCAAGCAGCCTTACATTTAAGTTCACTATTAAATTTTTAGAAAAAATGAAACAAACTGATATCAAGTCAATAAATATCCTTTACTGATATTCCTGCTAAATCTCCACCCGGAGACTTTTATGCTTTTGGTCTTTTAAAAAGAGCATTATAGAAACGTCGACCGAAAGCCATTCAAGGACTTTGGAAAACTGTGGAACTAGAATGGGACAAAATAACTCTGTCGATACTACAAAAGTCATTACCATGGAAATTAAGGTGTAGAAAGATAGTAACAATAAGGGATGTCAAATAGAACATTTAAAACACAAAAATTTCATGTAAAAATTGATCTTCAGTCCATTAAAATCGTTCAAAAAATGTCCAAACAGTCCCCTTTGTAGTTCTTCTAACTACTTTGATACTGTTGATTTTCTAAGGTTTCGCTTAAAAATTAATAATTTCATGTAACAAATCCAGAATAGGTAAATAAATTTGTAAAGTAAATGCTTTAATTTATGTACATGTGCACGGAAAATTTATTTTCGTCTTGCTACAAGATTAATACATAGTACTTCTTACTACTTTGATACAGCCTAAGTTGTAAGCTCTTAGTTGTTGCCTAAAAAATTATAATTTCATTAACAAAGCCAGAACAGACCACATTGTAACTCAGACCTATTAAATTTCACCTGGCTGACTCCAACAAGCGCTTTATTTGACTTGATGTAGACTTTGGAGTATATTTTGTTTGACTGCACTGGAGAGAACATTTTTAGAATTCTCCCTTAAAGACAATTTTTCATTCTCTCATCTTCTATTCTGTTTTTTCTAGTGCTCATTTTATATACTTTACTTCGTTGGTCTGTAGAAGACATCGTGAAATCGGCGTTAATACGCCGGACTCATGTATCAAGGTGTAATGTAACAAAAGCAAAGGAACATGAATGTATCTTACATCTCGTTTTATTCTTAGTTCTCCAATAACTATTTCATGAATATTGTTAAACAATACTAAATTAAGAACTAGTTTTAGGACTGTTTTATACATAATTTATGCAACAAATCCAGGTAAATAGGTAGGTAGTTAACAATCTGACCAATTTTGCTATTGACGAGATATCTCGTCATCAAGATCCGGTCAGTCAATTTTGCCAATGAAGAGACACCTCGTCGAAACAACCACCAGGAGGGTTAATGCTGCATTTTAATTGATAGTGAACTTAATTCCTGAATGTTTCCGCTTACAAACTGTTGCTCGAGAGACGTGAAATTGGGAAGAGGAGATTAAGAACTTACCTTAGACATTGTTTCAGATTCATAAGTGACACTTTTGTCTTTTATAAAAAATAATTATCAATTCCAAACTGTCTTAGGCAATCAAGGTGAACAATAATTTAGTTCGTCTGTTTCTTTTTTAATATTTAAATTGCTTTAATACTTTTGAAAGAAACTGTAAAAGCGTGACACAATATTAAAAAATGACGATTCACCTTGAAATTTTGAATGCATACAAGTTCAAGTGTCATTTTAAAGTATCGAGCTTTTCTACACTGATTCTTAAAGTGAAGCACGAAACATCAAATTTCTCCCTTGATTGACTCCAAATTTTACAAGAAATTAGGTAGGTAGTTAATTAACGTCGCACTAGAACAGCACAACGGGCTATTGGCGGAAGTCCGGGATCAATTCCGAAAGGAAAGATAAAAGGACGCCTCTTAAATTTGTACCACGGTCAGATGACGAAATCAACACCTGGGCTGGCACCCCACTCTCCACATTTCTATACCACATCAACGTGAGGACATTTAGGACCACGACGTGACGATTTAACGTGCATCAGCCCCCGTGTACACGACCGTCATTGGCTGAACCTAGTTCCGAATTCGCAACCCTCCGGTTCCTAATCCGTTGTTCTTCCGACTGCGCTACCACGGCCCCCAAGAAATTAGGTAAATGAGCTATATATTCATTCAAACCATAATAAAATAAAAGCACATTTACGATTTATTTTAACCCTCCAAGTGGTTTCGACGAGATTTCTCGTCCATCAAGATTCTGACCAAGTTTGTTAATGAAGAGATATCTTGTTACTAACGTTTATTTGATGATTGAGATCTGGTCAAGCTTTCTTCTAATGACGAGGTATCTCGTCCTCAAAGATCTGGTCAGTTCTGCTAATGGCGAGATTCCCTCGTCGAAACAACGACCAGGGAAATTAACCTTAAATGGTCAGTTCAGAATTCCTGCATTTGGGTAAATAAAATTATATGGTGCATAGGTGAGGCAAGTGAGCTTTATTATGGAATGGGACCCTTTCTGTGCTTTGTGGAGGTTTCACATCGATGATTCAGCTCATCAGTCTAGTCATCCAAGGCAGCAGAGTGGAATAATTGCCATTCCTCTGAAAGGGCAGTTTATAGCATTTGGAGGGTAGTTGGAGGTGGTAGATGTGCGGCGACAGCTCTTCCGAAGGCATTACAAAGATTATCGATCGGGTTGAGACCAGGAAATATGCCGACAACTTCATACAAACAATTCTCTACCTCTCAAGATACTGCTTCGTAACTTTTGCTCCTATGTGAATTAGCGTCCATTAACCCTCTGTGCATCACTGATTTGCGAGTAGTGTAAGTGTTGCTTTTACCGCACAGCCCACATAATGACTAAATAACTGTTTCTAAGGGGACGTCGTGGCTCAGTAGGTATGCCCACAGCGCTAGCAACCTTAGAACTGTGGGCGGCGCCGGTTCAATTCCTGACAGGTGCATTCCTCCCTGGCTATATCTCTCTCTTCTGTATCAGTAAAAACTTTCATTGTGTGTTTATGTCTATTACTTGATATTGTATGTCTTGTGTATGGCTCAGCATGGCCAAATATAGCCCTTGGGCCATAAAACCCCACACAAATAAACCAACCAACCTTTCCTAAGAGAGAGTTCAATATTCCATTGAACGCCAAAATTGGTTAGAAATCATGCATGGAGGACTACAGGTCGCAAGGTGGAATTATGCGTGTGAACCTCACAGAGGGTAAAAAAAACCTGTGTCGATTGCAGTTGTATAAAGTCTCAGGGGGGTTCAGGGACTTGCTCCCGATATCTTCCCCTGTCACTATACCTCCTCAGGACTAATGCAATTTGACGGAGTATCGCAATGGAAATCCTGCGTCTATCATCCCACTGCAGCGATTAAAGCTCCTGGTGATTCTGTTGAAGAGGTAGAATAAACATAGACCAGATCTTTATGAACGAAATATGTTGCTATTAGAATAAAACTGCAGGTTTTGATCTCGTCATTATAAAAAAATTGGCAATATCTTGTTGATGAGATATTTCGTCATTAGCAAAATTGGTCAGATCTTGATGAACGAGATATCTCGTCGAAACCACTTGGAGGTTTAGAGGCATGATGTCCAACGATGCTACAGGATCGTTTGTGTACTAAGGTAGGCCAAAAACTTTTGTTTCGAAATCGCTTTTGGAATAGAGTAGAAAGTTCATCTCTTACCTCTAAATATGTGGAAGTTTGGAGAATGCGGGCCAACTCAGATATTGACCTCGTCATCTGACCATGGTTGAAAACTATGAGGTGCTACCCTCGGATCTTTCCAGGATAGATCCTGGACCATCGCAAATAGCCCAGTTACTCCAGTGCCACGTAAATTCAACTACCTACCTAAATAAATGCCTGTATTTAAAAAATAAAAAAGGGGTTTTTAGCCCTATACCGAGCGTTAAATGATGACGAAATGGCAGTAGTTATAGGTATCAAACTCGGGCAGCCTACAGTTCGCATGGGTCTAGAAAATTAGGCCACGGTGGCCCTTTTTGGAGTGTGGAAAACTTAGCAACATTTATATGTACTGACTTGATTGTTTTGAGGTTTTATAGCGAAAGGACCATATTTGGCCAAACTGCGCGAAACACAAGACAACTTCAGGTAAAACCAATGTGAAAGTGGGAAAAGAGGGATTCGTGAACAGAATGAAAGTAGAGAAAATCGCTTGGGTATTCCGAGAGCACGACACTAGTGTTTACTAAAGACAGTAAACCCCACAGGGAAAGAAAAGATGATTGAGCAACTCGGGAAGCCCGTACACACGTAACGGAGATATGCCCCTTAGGGCGTGTACTGACTTAGAAGCAAATCCGTAGTATATGTGTTCAGCATTCATGTATTATTATTATTCAAAAAATGACAAACGTCAAGTAAAATTTTAGACATAATATTCAATGACATCAGTAAGATCACATCATGTGTTGGGAAAATTAATAATATTAGTGGTGATTAGAGCTTTTGATTAATTACAATTTTTATACTCGATGTCGTGGTATCGGGGAGATAAATCAATCCATTATCAAGTTTCGATACACACGATCGATTCCACCTTGCTCTGGCATGATACTCATCAATCTCCGCTTTCTTTTTTTTTTTTGAAATCCTTGAGGATCGTTCATTGCGAATTGCTTCCGGATTCCTGTCTTGAAACTCGTTGATATACTTCAATAGCTCATTAGAAATGGATTTGCGTTGGATATTAGATCTTTAAATAGATGGCCGTGACAGCTTTTTGAAAAATCTAGTTTTCAAATCTAAAAATAGAACTAGAAAAACTTTGGAAAAACGCAGAATTTTTTAGGACAAATCCTTAAAATAAGGAAGGTATTCTTTGTTGAATGACAAGTAAAAGCGCATGGTGATTTTCTTTACTTAATAATGAATAATTGGAACATAAATGAGCCATTTTATGCCTTGTGAATACTAATTTTTAATAATTCTGTTTTTAATTTTCAGAAGTGGCCTCATCTTTACTTCATATATCTCGTTGGCTGATAAAACTATTTAGATGAGCTTTACGAATTATAGACGAAGTGCAAAGAATTGTGGGATTAAAAATTTATCCATTAAACTTTTTATTTTTATCCATCTCTTATTGTCTGTACAAAGATATTTTTATTTAATACTCTGAATGTCATGCATGCACATAAGCGTACTGCAACCCGAAGTCTTCCCAGCATAAACTTCTTACCAGTTTTGACGGCTTTGATAAATAATGTTTCCTAATTCTTTCAACTAATAGAAGTGGCCGTGGTAGCCTAGTTGGTAGAATCGCACATTAGCAACCGGAGGTTTGCGAGTTCGAAACTCGATTCAACCAAAGACCGTCATGTACGTGGGGGCTGTAGCACATCAAATCTGCCGTGGCCTCAAATGTCCTCACGTTGGCATGGTGTGAAAGTTTGGAGAGCGGGATGCTGGTTCAGGTGTTGATCTAGTCATCTGACCGTGGTTCAAAATTACGAGGCGTTGTCCTCAATCTATCCCTCAAAGCATTGTCCTAGTAGGGTACCTGGTTGGACCTGACAAATAGGCACCGGTTCGCGCCTCGTAGTACCGAAGGTCAAAGAGGTACTGAATTGTCGTAAACCAAGAATGAGCTATCCCTCCCCCACAGCTCCGGATGGTAGCCAGCGTCCATGCCGATACCCGTCCTGAGGCCAGATAACAATAAATTTCGAGCTAGACATCCTAGATGGAGTTCCGTTCCTCATAAAACGGAGATCCCGGCCACATTCCAAAGTTCAGGGGTCAAAAAGCCCTGGTAAAACCTAAGCAACTTTTATCTGAACACCATCGACGTAGGAATGATGCAAATCCCTAACATGAGCAGATCGATCACACTCTACTGTTAAAACTCTCTTATCAGTCTACCGAAGAAGAATAAGTAGCAAAATGATATTAATTGTGCATAGTGTTTAACCTTCTTGGTGGTTGTCTAGACGAGATATCTCGTCAATTCTAAAACAGACAAGATCGTGATGAACGAGATATATCTTCATTTGAAAAATTGACCCGACCATGATCTCGTCATCATCACAAAACGTCAATGTCTTTATCATTCGGAATTCTTGATGACGAGATATGTCGTCAGCAAAATTGGTCAGATCTGGGTGAACGAGATATATCTTCGAAATCACTTGGAGGGTAAATGAAAGTTGGTACTACAACTATAGGGTGCGATGTGACAGTAATCCCATTCTTAGAAGGCGCTCCGACGAGCTGAAATCACTACGCATAGAGGGGAAACCCCGAGGAATTCTGGTAGAGGTCTCGACGAATTCCTACGAGAAAAGTTTTTACATGGTGTGAAAACCAAATTTTGGACATCGCTCGCCGACCGTAAGGTAGGTAGTTAAATTGAAGTGTCGTACATTGTTGGTAAAATATACGTCTAAATACGTCATTGCAATAGTCTGAAATCAATCGAAAAATCACCAAAACCAATGCTCAATTGGCATTAGGGCATTTAGGGAAGCGGTGGGTAGATAGTTGGTAGGTAGTTGAATTAACTTCGCACAGAAAAAACACAACGGGCTATTGGCGACGGTACGGGATTAATCCCGAAAGGAAAGATCGAGGACAACACTACGTCATTTTGAATCACGGTCAGATGACGAGGTCAACACCTGAGCTGGCACCCCATGTAGGATCGAGTTTTGAACTCTCAACCTGCTACTCTTAGATTAACTACTGTTGTTATTCCGCTATTCTTCCAACCGGGCTACCGCGGTCCCTTCACAGGATGTGAAAAACAAATTTTGGGTATTGCTCACAGACCGTAGGCTGGCAAGATTTCCTCACATGTGTCAATATGTCAGATGGTGGGTGTCCTTCATGTCAACCTTACATGAACCTCACTTGGAGTACGGGGAACTGTTAAATCGGGGAACGGATAGGTTAACCCTGAGAGGATGCCACCTTCTCGCCAACTAATACTTGAATGATTATACCTCCATAGGTTTGCATTGGGGAAAAAAACTTTGGAAAAGTTGATTACGTATTTTCTCGAATTCATCGAAATAGTGAGAAAAATCGTAAAATGGTTGAAATCCGTGAGTATACGATTTCATAAACAACTCAGGCTGTCAGTTATACGCCAATTCTGAAGTAGCGGAAACAAAATTTGGGTGTTTTCTTGCATTTTAATGTTGCACTTTTTCGTAGAAAGGGGATGTTTACGGCTTGTTGACAGCAGGAGATAATCCTTTTTATGAGGAAAATGATGGCAAACGCTCCTGCAAATTATCCCTCAAGCGGAAAATAATTATTTCGGTCACTCGTCCAGTAAAAATGGCTGCCATTTGCTACAAGGGGACACGAGAGAAAAACTTCAGTAGTCACCACTTCCGGCAATGCAGAAACTTTCTAAGATTTCTTTATTGCGTTCCCTTGAAGTAAGTACCGTAATCGTCGAACTTAAGAACTCTCCCCCGGATTTCAATGATTTCACAACCTTATGCTATTACGGATAACAAGATTTCAATTTAGTTCTATTCAAGAATCGGTGAGAATTTGAATAGCTAAGATAAGGAGAAACAAATATTTTTATATAAGAGGGATTTTCGGTGTAAAACAAACAAAACAAGACACTGATAATATTTTACTTTTGCCATCTAAATACTCTCGCGTGATCCATATCGGGGTTACCTTAAAATGTAGTTTATCTAATCTAATTTGCGTTGACCAATTAACTATCATATCGTCGGATTACTGCATAAGCAATACAACTCCCCACTTTTTTCTTTACTTTTCACACAAAATTGTGTGGTATGTACTACGAAAAAAGATAACTACTATGAGCTTAACTTATAAAGTACATGGCATCAGAAATAGTTTACAGGACCTTATATGTGTGAAAGTGTACTTACCTCAAAGAAAAAATGGAGTTATCTTGTTTTTGCAGTAACCCGACGATATATCGATTCGTAATTTATTATTTGGAATTTATATCGGCGATGTACTGAAATCAATAATAAACCAATTGACGTCACGTTCAGAATACGTACAGGAAACACGTTTCGCCGCAGAAACACTACCGCCGCCTACATTTAGCTTGACAGAAAATGCCTCTCATAGAGGCAAGTATGTGAATCGCACACAGCAGTAATTCCACGCGTTCACTTTATACTAAACGAAACGTTTAGAACGGCTAGTGACGTTGAAGAGGCTGCTGAGTTTAGAGAAAAAGCTCAATGATATCGAACAACCACATTTTATCTAAAACGTTTCGGCCCATTAAACTTTACTCTATAACCTGCAATTTGTTTACTTTTGTGAGAAATTTGTCTTTTGCACATTTTAATTATTGTATGTAATATCAGGTTTGATTGCCTTTGATTCTCTAATAATTTTAAATTAAAGTAATTAAAAAAAACCGATATATGGTTTGAACAGGCTTAACTCCTGGTGAGGACATGGCATGCAAAATGCGTATTATTCCTTTAAGGATAATATGAGCAAAATTAGTAAAATATTTACCTCGTCAGCGTAGATCAGATACTTTGGTTCAGATGCATTATTTAGTGTTCCTGGAGTTATCAAGAATTGGGTTTCATCAATAAAAAATTTGACATGTGTGCATAATTGCACGCGATGTTTGATTTGTCACTATGATCATTTTTGCTGAATGGTGAGAAAAATGTAGCGTACAAAAAAACGGTGTAGTATTTTTTAATTTGAAATAAAAATGCACTGTTAAAAAGATTTTACAACTTTTCTCCATGGCCTCTTGCCCTCATGTTTACGTTTTTTAAATTTTAGGCGGAAATATAACTTTTTATAGATTAATTTGATATCAATTTTAAGTTTTTGCAAAAATAGTTATTTTTAAATAACTCTTTTCTAGGTGCGCATGATTTCCCTCACTCCCCTATGAGTCATACTCATTAAATTAATAAAACTGTGAACCATCCTGGTAATTATCTCTACGAGGAACGTCATTAGCAAAACTGACCAGATCTTGATGGACGAGTTATCTCGTCCATCAAGATCTCGTCGTCTCTCGTCATTAGAAGAAAATTGATCAGATCTTGAGCTCGTCCTTAAAAAAATCGGTAATATCTTGATGACGAGATATCTCGTCATTAGCAAAATTGGTCGATCTTGATGACGAAATATCTCGTCGAAACCGCTTGGAGGGTTGGGAAAAACTTTCATATTACTGTGTAAGATTTTTCTGTAAAGCTTTATGAAGATAGCGCTGGCATTTTTGTGGTAGAACGTACTTCCTTTACGTATTCAGTATTGGATAACCGAAAATAAAATCCTCGTCTTAAGGTGGTTGTCTATTTCCACTGAAAATCCTCGTATACTTAAAATAAGTTTTCGTTTCAAATGACAAATAATTTAATTTAATTCAGAAAGTAATTCAGAGTAATTTAATTAAAAGAGTTATCGTGGTTTCAGTGGATTTGCCTACTGCATAGCAACCTGCGAGTAGCTGGCGCGCAGGTGAGATTCATATGACATTACTCTGGTTTTCTTCTCTTCTATATCAATAAAACTTTCCTTGTGTGTGTTTTGTCTCGTTCTTGGATCAGCTTGACCAAATATAACCCAACCAACGACTTAATTCAAACATAGTTTACTGTTGAATGCCTAATTTACGAAAAGATAGCTAATTCTTAACATTGCCAAAGAAATAAAAGTGCATCAAAGTTGACAACGACAAACACAACAGCCAAAGCGCATTTTCAAGTTTCACAAAATAGTAAGTATGAAAACGAAACCCTAAATAAAATTATTAACAAATGGAAAAGGGGCAAAACTGCTGCCCTCATCTCAATACGTCGTTTAACCGTTTGAAGGGCGCTGTGCTAAAAACAATTTGTTGAGAAAAAACATTTGGGGTCATAACTTATCACCTGACAAATATATTTTTCACAGCAAATTTTTTACTTTTTGTTTGTTAGAAGTGGCAATCCGAATGGCTCACCTAACAACTAGATTAGGGATGTCCAACCTTTTAGTTTGCCCGAGTCGCATTGAGGGAAAAGGAATCGATTCAAGCGAAGTATAAAATATAATGTTTATTGTTTTCAGTCAAAATTTCCTTTATTTCTAATATTTTTTATTATTGCATTCAAAAAGAGGGAAACAAGCGTAAAACTAGTAGAATATTTGGTCTTGCTTTTGTGAAACCAATGCCTGGTTCTATGGAGGTGGTTGCAATTCTTAGTGAGTTAGTTCTCAAAGTGCTCGTCAGAAAATTTAGTCTTATTTCCGATCTAAAGATCGATTTTTAGTCTTCGAGGGTGCTTCACCTTGAAAATAGTTGTTAAAAATGTTTCTAGTACCAAAAGTAATATGATCGCAAAGATCTATTCATCGATAAGTTTAACATTGCTAGCGAACCTACACAACTATAGGTTTTAATTAACGTCTAATTATTTTACACCGACCTTCAAGAAATCACATTGGTACACGTTCATTAGATATTCATAAATATTTATAGCGACCACTTTCCTTGCTTAGATAACTCTTACCTTTTCTGTATTAAGATATGTTCTGTTGCACAATTGCAATTTATTATGACGTCGTAATTAAACAAATGCCTTTGCATGTCGTCATTCGAATACTCTTTCAATGCGATGATTTCACCAACTATCCAATGCCAAAAGATCCTTCTGAACAACAGCAATGATAAACAACGTAGACTACCCACAAACAAGCAACTTGACAACATGAGGGGTGACAAATAACTTCACGGCATGAGCATTACGCTCATTAGAGGGTCATTTCGAAATTTTTTAACACTCCCGACAAAGACCGAATCTGTACGACATAATTTTCCTGTCACCGTTGTTACGCCATTAGGAAACTGATCTGAATTATCGGCAACTTTGGACAAAAGCTCAATCCCAACAAGTGGTCAGGAAACAATAAGCAGCACCACACGGGCAAGACAAAGGCAATCATAATTTCCCGTCCGCTGAGGTTAACTCCTTCGCTTAACAGTTCGGGCGTGTCTAATAGGCTGGCATTAGCGCTGACTCCTATCTAGGCCAAGTGCACTTTACTGACCGATTTCTCGTTTTCGCCGTTTTCTTTGTATTATTAATGTCCTTTATTTGCATCCTTTCTCTTGGTGGTGGAATAGGAGCATCGGTATTGAAGGTGAAACGGGGTGTTTATTGTGGTTTTTACTGCTGTTTGTTTTGATCGATTCGTGTACCGCACGGGCGTTGGTGTGGTAAAAGTCTCTGGTCCCAGTTTTCGGCTGGTGGTGGACTGACCCTCACCCCATCTTACAAACTCTGCCCCGTAGATTAGTGTCGGAGATTTCCCACCTGGGTCATTTTGAAGTAGAATGGGGGTGAAATTAAAATTCCGATTTTCAAGGACCACGATGGAATGTGGGGTTCAAAGTTAAATGCTTGAGATCGTTGAACTACTTTCTGGGTTAGATTCGTTTGGGTTTCCAAACAATGATGAAATCTGATCAGATGTTTGATAAGCTGCAGTTCGCCTGACTCGATCCCGAAGGAATTCAGAGCCGCACACGTTCAACTGATTCGGATCAGATCCAGATCATAGGCTTAGTAAGGTACTAGATTGTATCATATTCGACCGTTTAAGTATTGCGTTAGTAATGGGAGCTAAAGCTTTTGGTCCGTTATTGTTTTAACGGAAGGCTTTAAAAAGGATTAGAGATTGCTTTCTAACACAAGAAGAGATGTATTTCAATTTGTGATTCATTTAAATGGAACACAATGGAATCAATGAATCACAATGAATTTTGAACGGTTGAATTCAAAATTCAATTGTGAGCACTGAATTCTTAACCCTCCAAGTGGTTTCGACGAGTTATCTCGTCCATCAAGAACTGACCAATTTCACTAATGACGAGGTACCTCGTCATCAAGATATTGCCGAATTTTTTATGATGGCGCGAGATCAAGATTTGGTCAGTTTTTTCTAATGACTAGATATCTCGTCCATCAAGATCTGGTCGGTTTTGCTAATGACGAGATACCTCATGGAGACAACCACCAGGAGGGTTTTGGAACGGATATTTTTGTACTAACACCAATAACAGTAAACCACGCGACCATCCAGAAACGCTTGTCTTCTTTAAACGACACTTTCTGAAATAGATTGGAGACTCGAAAATGCTAATTTTTTAAAGTAGTTCTTTTTAATTAAAACAAAAGCAATTTTTTTACTTTTACAAGACTAAGTAATCAAAAAGTCATCCAAATGTCGATTCTTAAAGAGGGGTAACAGAGCACTAAGGTTCCGAGTTTATTTAATTAAAAGAAAAACCAGTTTTTTTTTAGTTTTACAAGACTAAGTAATTGTATAACGGTCATCAAAATGTTTGTTCTAAGGAGTGGTAGCTAAGCTACGTGGTTCCAAGTCATTGGGATTAAATAATCTTCTCTTTTTTCCTTGTACGGGGGCGATTTAAGATCGTTCAGTTTCATTGGAGTGTAAACAGCACATTGCAATGGCAAAACTCGTATAAAGCTAAATTAGCTTCAAAGTACATTATAATAGCCTGTTTTGTTGCTCCCGTGCGGCGTTAATTCAACTACTAACTCAAAGTACATTATAATCTCCATGAGAATAGGTAGGTAGATGTAGTTGAATTTAAATCGCACTGAGCAACACAACGGGTTATTGGTGACAGTCCGGGATCAATCCCGAAGAGAAAGACAGAGGACAACACCAACATTTTGAATCAAGGTCAGATAGCGAGGTAAACACCTGAGCTAGCACTCCAAACTTTCATACCACACCAACGTGAGGACATTTGAGGTCAGGACAGATTTAACACCCATCATCCCCCACGTACAAGACGGTGGTTGGATTGAGTTTCGAACTCGCAGTTCTCCGGTTGCTGATCCGCTACTCTTCCAACCTATTCTTCCTATTTTCGAGGCGAAGATCGGAAGAAAAATTGTGCAACCAGAATCGATAAAAAACACCATTAAGTACGAAAACTAATTGACTGAGAGTTTAGAAACTTTTGGCTGAATATTGATATGGATAAAAGGTTTTCGCTTTGAGAAAGAAGAATTCCTTTAGCTTTCAAATGTCCTATCAAAATATTCAAAACCCTATCCTATGCGTCAAAGACTAATGTAATTTAAATGAGAACACAAATATGAAATGTATTTTTATTACTTAAGAACTAAATAAATGTTAATTTTTTCCGTAAAAAGATATTCCGATATGTTTGTAACAAATTCGTTGTCTCATATTGGATAACGTTTTTTTAAATTGACACAATTCTGACTTCTACTCTTTTTAGTATAGCTTGAAAGTTTTTAATGTTAGATAAATTATCAATTCACAATTGAATTTGTTAATACTGTCGTGATTTGGCAACCAAATCATTTGATTCATTCAAATAAACCAACAGTTCCAGTAGGCTGCCCTCAGGGGCACATCTTTAAGTATGTACGGGCATCACAACCCCGAAATACCCGATTGATCTTTCCTTCTTTTCGTTTTTACCCTCACCTACCCTTCTGGATTTTGCATTTTCTTTCTCCCTCATTGTGTTGTCTGTTTTCTGTTTGGCGCAACTTGGCCAAATATGGTCCTTGCGCCACTAAAATCACAAAACAACCAACCACCACTATTATCAAGCCTTTAAAATTAGGTGTTCCATATCACGTATGCTTATCCCATATCTCTTCCACGAAACCATTTCGATTCGAAAGGCTCAATTATAATAAAGATCTATAAAAGACTAGTATAAAGAAAATTTCAATTGAAGCCTTTTCGTTGAAAGGATTGTCTTACTCTCGTTTAATGGGTATTCCTTGAACTATACGTCAGATTAGATTGTCCTTGAAAATTAAATTCATTCCTGTTTATTTTATTAAGAGACATAAAAGGGAACAATACAATTTAACAACTACTTGTGTCAATCACGCAGGAGAAAAGTTTTCAATCAGGGCATTGAATTAAATTGTTTGCATTAGTAAATACGAGTTTATTTCTGTGACCCTTAAAAGGAAAGTGAAACGGTTCTTCGTACCTTACCTCGCTTTTATTAATCGCTTTCTGTTTTTGTTACTTTATGAATGTATAAAAAAAGAATAAAGATGAGAGCAAAAGCGAAAAAATATATAACGAGTTTCCTGGTCATTTTTCTAATTGTGTTTAACTTTGATTATATTTGATTTTCAGCGCAAACAAACCAGACGGTCTTCGAAGTCTGTACGCTTGCTGTCCAAATGTTCTCGCCTGAAACATATCGGGGTTTCCTAAAAATGTTGATTATCGCCGTTTTGGCCGTGTTTGGCATCGAATTTGTGTTACTATCACATAAATTAGGAACTCATTCTTTGGAATTATTATCAGGGAGGTGCTGAAATAATATTTGTAAAACAAGCCTAGTGTCGTCAATACTTACAGAACTTGAAGAATAACATACTTCGGAATATTTACAGAAAACACCACCGCAGAAACACTACCTCCCATCTACATTTAGCTTGGCATAGAATGCCTCTCATAGATGACATTGAAATACTCAATTTAAAATGCATAACATTGAGTGCGCAAAATGTGTCTACGAATAACCTTCATTATATTTTTATTCGTTACAGATCAGTAATTTCATTGTAGCAATAAAAGAGAGAAAATAGAGACAACTTTTCTGCATCAAACCCATCGCTAATTTTAGACTGTTTTTCTTTAGTAGCTTTAAATTACGTTGATGAAGATACAATTAAAGTGTTCCTTTTAAAAAAACCAAAAAAGGGAGACGGTTTTTGAGTCTCAGTTGCACCGTGGGGAAGAATCTTTGGTTTAGCTGAGCTTTGTTCGATTGCAAGTATTCTGGAACAAAGAATACCTGGAATCTAATAAACCCTAACTAAAATATTCTTCCTCTCGCCATGTATGTATGTATGTATTTTAATTAACGTCACACTGAAACAACACAACGGGCTATTGGTGACGGTCCGCGATCAATCCCAAATGGAAAGATCGAGGACAACACCACATAATTTTGAACCACGGTCAGATGACGAGGCAACACCTGAGCTCCCCTAGCCATGATACAGTTGTGGTTGAAAAACCGCCATTTCGCACTGGATTTTGAACTGAAGTACACTCTTTACTGGGATGGGGAGTTTAGCTTGGTACCTTCACAGATTTGGTTAGTCTTCAAGTGACCAGCGCAGATATGGAAACGGCAGGGAGGAATTAATCCATCTGCTTCTTGACTGCTTAAACCTGATTCAACTCAACTCTATCATGGGATACCAACCCTGCAAAGGGTTACGGTAAAAAAAAATTCCCACGTGTAAGATGACTAATTGTGGATAAGGAATAATTTTTTTGTAATGCAAAACAGAAATTTTTAGTCACACATTAAATGCATACGCAGGAGCTGCTCTTAAAAATTTTACTGTGACGGTTTTAGAGGCACAACTTAATTTAAGTGTGGCCATTTTTAGGCGGAAAAAGGTTAAGCGCAAAGAAAATTTTGCATACTAAACACGAATGAATTTAATTCGGTTGCTTCAGTTCAAATTCCCTGGAGGTCACAAATTGCACGATTTTTTATGACATTTCGTTTTAGTAAAGGGTGAACTGCCAGGCGTCATAGTGCTGTGTTGCTGGTTCCTTGATGTGAAGATGTGATGGGAAAGGTGGTAATATAGTGGTACGGGTCTGCTTCCATGCCAAGATGCAGAGGTCACTGCAATGAATATGCATTTGAAATAAATATTTCAGGAACGGGCCTGTGTAATAGTGTGTGAGCTCTGGGATGATGAGGTGCTTCATACAGACCTTGGGGAAAAACCCGAATGTTCTCCTATCTTTGGTAGAGTTTAGCCATCTCTCTTGCCAGTAGTTGATGGATGCTAGCTTGAGGGACCTTTTCAGATGGAATGCTAGGAGAGGGAGGAGATGTAGGCAGATGGACGCAGCATTCGTCGTCGTCATCAATCCTATACATCCTGGAAGTAATTTAGAAGGTTTCGCAGCTTGGTTATTAAATCGAGTTTTCTTTCGGTTTCAAATAAACATCACAAAAGGTTCAGTGTTCATTTCTAACGTTGTGGTCAATCTGCATTTCTTTCACTTCTGTCTTCTCGGTGGTGCATTGTCTATGGAAAGGTTAAGCTTTTTGAAGAAGCATAGGCCGAGTACCCAAGTAGAATTCTTATTTATTGTTCTATTATTATTCTCTAACAATAGAGGGTTTTATCCAAAATTTCATAAACATCATATCCAATTTCGATATATTACGTGTGGAAATATAATGCTGACTTTATGACTAAATTTGGCCTCGTGCTTTCTAAGTACCTAAAACTACTTTTCAGTACAGTAGAATATGGCTACACATAGATTATCAGTGATAATAATAAAGTTATACATTTCCTAAATAACAATGATATTAATAGTATACAAACTTATGACTTTAAGGATCTCTTGACAGCATACCTCTCGATAAACTAAAAGTTCTAAATCACTATTATCACGATTATAAAAATTTAATAAGCATTGATTTTGAGGATGGGAATTTCTAATAAAATCTTGCATCTTTAATAATTTCATTTGTAATGGAAAGCATACTTTCACTCAAATGACACGTATACCCCAAGGCTCGAATTTTTCTTCCATTTGTGATAACCTATATCTGCACTATTATGAAAAAATTTCTGCTTGGAAATTAATTCTACCTTCAGAGAAAAAAGACGATTTTATTATTTCGAATCAAAGTAATTTTAATGATAAGTTGCAATTAATTTATCGAAAAGAATTAATTTCAACTAAAACTAAATCAGTTTGTCATCAAGTCAATTATTTAGAGATCAGAATATTTTAATTAAAAATTTATGATAAAAATCATTTTAAATTTCCATTTTTTAAATTAATTTTTGGAATTCTAATATTTATAAAAAGTATTACAATGTCAATCAAGTATTGCATTTTAACAAAATCTGTAATTCGGAAGGCAATTTCTTTTTATCTCAATGCCATAATCGTATCAATTCTCTTATTATTAAGGATTGGAAGAGTAGCGGATTAGCAACCGGAGGGTTGCGAATTTGAAACTTGATCCAACCAAAGACCGTCTTGTACATAGGGGCTGGTGCACCTTAAATATATTGTGGCCTCAAACGTCTTCAAGTTGGCGTGGTGTGGAAGTTTGGAGTGTGAGGTGCCAGCTCACGTGTTGACCTCTTCATCCGACCCTAGTTGAAAATTACGAGGGCTGTCCTCGGACCTTTCCCTTCGGATAGATCCCAGAGCGTCTTCAATTGGCCGTTGTGTTACTCAGTGCAACGTTACTCCAATGCAACGTTAATTAATTACCTACCTACGTTAATTTTTACTACTTGAATTGCTATTATCTCCCTCACCGTGCAAAGTCTAGTAGTTTTAGCGCTCAAAATGGAGAGTTCTGATCCTTAGATTGTGTTTCAATTTCGCCTAACCTCCATGTGGCTTCGACGAGATATCTCGTCCTTCAAGATCTGACCAATTTCGCTAATGACGAGACATATCGTCATGACGATATTTTCGATTTCATGATGATCACGAGATCAAGACGTGATCAGTTTTCTTCAAATGACGAGATATCTCGTCCATCAAGATCTGGTCAGTTTTGTTAATGACGAGATACTTCGTCGAGACAACTACGAGGATGGTTAATAGTCTCTGATTAGTGTCTCCCCATTTTTCGGATTTTTTACTAAAATATTTTTAATCCTTTATCTTTTAGTTTAAAGTATGTGTGTGTTTCGCAGAACGTGTTACAGGAAACCTCGAAACATGGACCAGAAGACAATTGATGTTATTTCGTCTGTGAAAGCATCAGACTTTCCTGTGGAGCTTCCTATAGGAAGAAGTGTACGTCAAAAAGTCATAAAATTTGCAGAGCAGTTGCAGGAAAGTATTCGAGCGGATATTGCCTAGATTTCAAATGAAACACTGAAAAAGGTAACGGAAAACATGAAAAGATCGTACTCTTACATACAACACAATGACTCACATTTACCTGATTTCATTTTTTGCACGTAACGTAAAAAATACCAATTAATAAACTCTTATTTCCAAACTAAATTTGATTCAAAAGTACGAGATGTCATCGGATCTTTCGCGTCAGAATTGATCCCGGATCGTCGAAAATAACTCGTTGCATTGCTCTAGTGCGACGGAAACTCAACTACCGGCCTTGAACGTATGCATGTGCTCATTATATCTACGAGTCACCAATGTAGCAGACCTTGAAAGAGAGTGCAGCTTACCCTACACTAGACCCCCGTGTTATAGTCTAGTACAAAAGAAGAAACCTTGAACACATAAGAAAGGTATAAAAATAGGGTTAAATAGGTGAATAATATACAAAAGAATACCACGTCTAAATGTGCACTAACTCATTTAGCATAAAAGCTATTGACGTGTATTCCGTATGGAGAACTCTTTTTTAGATAAAAAGTACTTTATATATCCAATTAAATATAATTTGTAGCTCCTTTTTACACAGAAATTGGTGTACTTAAATTTATTGATTAGGATTTGTTGGATAGTTGAATTAACATTACAATGGAGCAACACAACGGGCTATTGGTGACGATCCGGGATTAATCACGAAGGGAAAGATCCGAGGACAACACCTCATAATTTTAAACCACTGTCAGATGACGAGGACAACACCTGAGCTATTAAGATTTGGAAAAATAAAGTGTAAGATACCAAAAAACATTTAAAAATACGACTGCAACAAAGAAAATACATCAATCTGTTACAGAAAGTGTAACGTTTGTAAATAACTCATTCAGTTGAAAACCAATATTCCGGAGTTTGACATCGATATATGAATCAAAGAATCTTTTAACTATACATGCATTTTGAAAATACTTCGATCATGAATACCAAAATATGGCCATTTAATCCTACACATAAACGAGCAATGTGCTACGTTGTCAAATTTCAAAATTTAAATAACTTCCCAAAATAAGTGATTTATCTCTAAATTTAACACACCCAAGCCGTATTTCCTGACAGTTGCTAGCTCAGATTAATTTTCAGCTGTCAAGGATATACTTAGTCTTTGATTTCAAAACTTGGAGTTTTTGAACTGCATGACTGACCTTGATGGGTGATATGCTGAGATACAATTACAAAAGAATAATTTAAATATATATATTTCCAAATCAATCTGCATTTTGCTGCTCTTTTGCACTTCTTTGTGAGCATAAGTCAAAAGATCGATATGATTTCCGTCTAAATGTGAAAGCGTATTGACCCATTCATACATTTCTGTCTCATTCAAGAACATTTTCGTTGTTCAACTGTTCTCTGCACATTGGCGAAATAACAAACTTGGCTTACATTTTCTATGCGCGTACTAAGTTACAGATATGGTCATGAAATTCCTTTTTTTACTTTCATTCTCCTTCTGAAACTGAATTGAGAAGTTTGTGCGTTATGAATTTTAAAACACAATTGCGTTGTTGGAAATATTTTCGGAGTTTTCTTGATAACAAATCTATTTTAAACCTCCAAACGTTTTGACGAGGTATCTTGTTCACGATCTGGTCAATTTTTCTCTAAGGACGATATGCCTCCAAGACAAAACTGCCTGATTACTCCAAGGGGAATGAGGATCTAATTAGCTCTTTGCCCCATTCTTAAATTGTCCCTTGCCCAGAACTGGTGACAGTTTGGAACAGGTTTTTTTTCACCAGACTGGCCACTATAGGGTAGTTTTTCGACTCGAAGATAAACCACAAGGAGAGTTATTACATCCGCAACTGTTTTTTTCATATAGGTGAGAGGAGGCAAGTGCTTTCAATGAACATAAAACTCGTCTGTGATTGAAATAGGGACTGCCACTTACTGGAAATGCTTGAAAGAGCTCTATAGACAAATTTAACCGCTAGAGCGCTTCGAATATCGGCAGGGAAGGTGCACAGACCAAAGAACACGAATTAAATTATATACTTTTGCACCTCACAATATTATCACGGATCCGTCGTAGCTCGATGAGTATGCCCATTGTGCTAGTGGGCGGGGCAGGATCCATTAGTATCAGGTTCAATTCGTCTCTGGGTGTGTTTCTCTCTCTCTCTTGTGTTAGTATAACTTTCCTTGTGTTTATATGTCCATTACTCGAAGTTTTCTGTTTTGTGTTTGGTGAAGCATGGCCAAATATGGCCCTTGCGTCATAAAACCAAAACCAACCAACTAGTCACAATACTATCACACTACAAACAAGAAAACAGTCCATGGTATGACGGAGGAGCAAATGCAACCCCATAGAATAGTATTGAAAACTTTTTTTAATTATATCAATGGTAAGTTTTAATTAACTAGAGTGTAAATATAATAGTAAAGGATCTGGGAGTTTGTGGTAAAATATAAAAAAATTTAAAAAATACTAGGACACAGTAGTAATTGCTTCAATATAAACCTTGAAGATTTGGGTTCCCACTGTTGTAAAAATCTAGATTACAGAAGTGATATTTGTAACACGAAAAGTAATATGAAAAGATAAGTCAAACATAAACACGCCCATACGAAATTCAAATGCATATGATTCTCCAAATATTCAATCAAATGTCGTCACATTGGAGTGGTGTGGAAGTTTGAAAAGTGGGGTGCCACACAACTGAGGTATTGACCTCGCCATCATACCGTGGTTTAAAATTATGAGATGGATCTTATCTTTTCCTTCGGGATGGCTCCCGAACCGTCGCCAATAGACCTTTGGTTGCTCGATTGCGACGTTAATTCAACGACCTACCAAATTACCACCGCTAATATCTTAAACTCTTGTGTAAAGTCTTAAAAGATATGAAAATAAGGAAACAAATTCGTTTGTCAAACTACAGAGGGAAAAATCACAGCATAGGAGATATTTTAAAATTTATAAAATTATTCTATTCAGGACTATTCCAAGACTAATTATATTTACTTTTGGTTTTATTCCAATTCAGTTATTGAAATTTAAAAACGAGTTAATTAATATTTAAAGGGCTATTTAAATTGGTGCTCACACAGTTGCTAGTGCTAAAATATCGGTAAATTGGCTGGTTTTATTAAAAATTTCTTTTCATATATTTTATTTAATTCGTTTATACCGGTTGGATTTAAGAGTTGTGTTTCGAGCTCTTTCGATAAAAAACACACATGAATATTTTAGAAAAATTTGTAGGATTTTCTTCGTAGCAAATTATTTTTTTTTAAACTAAAATTTTCCAAAAGACAAATTCATACATTTACATGATAAATAAGACAAGGTGCTAGATACATCTGTACCCAATATTATATTAGAGTAATTAAAAAGCGAAACCTTTATTTGATAAAAAATTAATAACAAGAAAACAAAATACCATTAAGATCCTAATAACTGTGAATACATTGGTTAATATGCTACTTGTGTTATACACGAAATATCTTCTGACATTAAAAAAATTCATTGTTTGATTCAATTCATTATTCAAACAATGAAATTCAATTCTAAGTTCAATAAGTTTTCTCGTTACTTTTACACATCAGTTTTTAATCGTCTTGGTGGCTGTCTCGTCGAGATATCTCGTCATTAGCAAAACTGACCAGATCTTGATGGACGAGATATCTCGACATTAGAAGATAACTAACCAGGTCTTGATCTTGTCATTATTAAAAAATCGGTAATATCTTAATAAGGAGATATCGTCATTAAGATAATGACGAGATATCTCATCGAAACCACTTGAAGGGTTAAATGCTCATCTTTCCTAACCCCAGGTCTAGTTCTACTGTGATTCTAGGTACCACAAGGTCTGGCCTCGAGCCTTGGTTTGGGCATAGGTTTACGTAGCGTTTCAGAATGTACTCGTACTTTAAGCAGGCCCAAATCAAATAAGCCTTTGTGAAATAAAAGCATGTAAGACAGCCAACTCAAACGTATATCAGTATTTGATATTTTGAAGTTGCTAGTATAGTGTTTCTTCCATGTCTTAGAGGTAAAAAAATGTATAAAATTTTTAATTAGTTTACAGACAATTTTAATCTTTAGATTTTCATGGTAGTTTGATCATAACGTTTTCATTGCAAAGGCACTCAAACAAATACATTTATTAACTCCTATGTGTTACATAGGAACTCATAAAGTTGGAGCACAGAACAAAAAGAAAAAGTATGAAAAATATCAACAAGAGTACAGCTGCTTCAAAAGTTCTTTAAGCTTCCAATAGCCTGCATAGATGCCCTACCCTTATTATTCTGAACATTCTAAAATCAAATTCGAAACATCATCTTTATTAAAAAAGAAACCGCAATAAATGGTACCACAGCTTATGGAACTGTGGACGAAGCATCAACCTTGTAATGAAATAGATGGAGTATGTGAACTCAGCTTCATGTTATTTCTTCCAGTCGCTTGGTTTGAAGATCTGTCACGTGATTATGGGGAAAAGCATGAAACTTAATGTGAGACAAAATGTTGATTGGTTGAAGAACTTATTCAGCGTGATTAAATACACTATTCTGCGTTCCGATAGCCCAAGTCTATTCGTAAGCTCACGTGACTTACCCTTCTGATATCTTGCCCACATGCTCTGTCTATTTCATTAGAAGGTAGATTGGACGATATTGCCGTGGTCATTAAAATCGAGCGAGTTTTATCTTTATGTGTATCATCAAAAACGAGTGATATCACGTTTAAAACTGTGTACGCTTAAACAACTTCTTACACTTATATTACAGCTTAAGACAGGTATTACCTCCCAGTATATTTATGTGATAGAATTTCTATACGATGTATATTTGCTTGTCCACCACGAATTAGACCAAAACTGCAATAAACTACATTTTAAGATAATACCGATATGTATTATGCGATAACATTTGGGTAGCGGAAATAAAATCTTCGCATTCGGCGTGATTTGTTTGTTTAAACTGGAAATTTCTCTCATTCACTAGTACCTTTCATTTTAAAACTCAATTTTCTGCGTGAGATCTTATACTTGTTCCCTTTTCCGGGAAAAGGTCTATCTCAATTTCGACCATTTTCAAACATCGACGAGTGTTTTGTTTAGTGGAAGAAATCCCCAACTCTCACATTACAGTCACGTTTCACTTAAAAGTCCATTCAGCTTTCATTTCATCTGTGGAAACGCTTGTGTTCCCCTTTAAAATGAATAATTATTTTCTTAGAACTCAGATAATTTATTTTCACGGCGCTTTAGCCGAGCTGGACAAACTTAAACGCTGCTGCGTTGCTATTTAAGTTGCAATTTTTTCATCTTGACATAAATCAGAGTGAGACGAACCTTGACCATTCGGGTAATGCGTGAGGAAAAACCTGCATTTCTGTCGGGAAGAATGGTCGGTACAACTTTCTGAAAGTAACAAATGACTCACTGGGATTTTTCTTTTTCTGAAATTCACAGCTAAGGTTTGCAATACAGATCGAGTGCAAAGTTCGTAGAAAAGTATGCCAAAAGTAAATTTTAAATGCTTTATAAATTATCAGGATAGAAATTTTCAGCTAAAGTTCTAACCTATACATTTTCAAGAGATGTGCCACAAGAATGACACTGATATGCCTTACGGATGATGAAACTGATTAACCCTCCAAGTGGTTTCGACGAGATATCACGTCCATCCAGATCTGACCAATTTTGATCATGACGAGATATCTCGCCATCAAGATAATGCAGATTTTTTTGTGATGACGAGATCAAGGTCTGCTCATTTTTTTTCCAATGGCGAGATATTTCGTCTTTCAAGATCTGGTCAGTTTAACTAACGACGAGATAGTAAAATTGACCACAACTTCGTCTGTCAAGATCTAGTTACTGTCAGATAGGAAGGTATTTTAATTGACGTTGCACTAGAGCAACACAACAGGCTATTGAGGACGGTCCAGGATCAAACCCGAAGGGAAAGATCCGAGGACAATACCACATAAGTTTGAACCACGATCAGATGACGAGGTCGCACCTGATCTGGCAGCAAATTCTCGAAACTTCCACACCACGCCAAAGTGAGGACGTGTGAGGCCCCGACAGATTTAACATGCACAATCCCCCTTTGTACACGACGGTCTTTGGTTGGATTCGAACTCGCAACCCTCCGATTGCTAATCCGTTACTCTTCCAACAGGGATACCGTAAGACTAGTTTTCTGGTGTGTCGTAGAATTTTAGTAATCAATTTATGTGTGCCATGAGATGAATAAGATTGGAAATAGCCGACGATGAAGGTTTTAAAGAAGGAAAGGGTAGATTCATAAATTCACACATAAAAGATTCTCTAATTTATTTTCAATTACTAAGTATTTTTAAGAGATTATATATAAAGTAGTTTATCCATTACCGTTCTTTTTATCGGTGAAGAATTTCGACATTCTTTTTGTGGATCTATATCTAATTAACTCTCGTTTAACAAAAAATCACGGTAGTGACATAGTGAAGAATTATACTTGGAGTAATAATTTTTTGTTTTTATCACTATTATTAACAATAATAATTATAATTTTACCTTTCTAAACATAATTTCTAATTTCAGCGTCATATAATAGCACACGTTAAAAATCCTTAGCTGGAAGAGTAACGAATTAGCAACCGGAGGGTTGCTGATTTGAAACAATCCAACCAAAGACCGTCGTGATCGCGGGGTCTGGTGCATGTTAAATCTGTCGTGGTCTCGAATGTCCTCACGCTAAAGATATTTGTAAATTTGGAGAGTGGGGTGCCAGCTCAGGTGCTCTCCTCTCCATTTTAACCATGGTTCAAAATTAAGGTGTTTTTGAATCTTTCCCTTCGGGATGGATCCCGGACCGTCGCCAATAGATCGTTGTGTTGCTCCAGCGGAACGTTAATTAACTACTTACAAAATCCGTGAATTCTTGTTAAATATTTTTAAGTCGTGGTCAAATAGGAAGCGCAAGGCGCAAAGTGACACGCTGACCAATCAGTGTTTTCATCACTCGCGCTAGTATCTCCGATTGGTCTGCGCGAGTTGCTTTGCGCTTCCTATTTGATCACGGCTTTAGATATGTTTTTATATTAAATAATGTTACTGTATTCTAGCGTGCAAAATATATGTTTACCTTTTCCAGCATCGTGCGTTTATTCATAGCAGTGAAATATTTTATGTCGTTTAAAAAAATAGTCTTATCCACGTGTCGTCAAACCTTGAAGATGTGAAATATGATATCAAGGTTTTCGTTACATTTGTGCTTTTTAGTTTAAAAAATGAAGAAATCAACAACTCGAAAACGACGTGCATGTTTCTTTTCACTTTATTGTTGTCCTTGGTATTTAATGAACAAAGTTGAACGTAACAGTATCTTGTTAATTCAAATCACGACGAATTATTTTTACCTAACTTTTCCATTTCATTACACTTTCAAGTATTCTAAATATTTACTTCCTGATTTTTATATGGGAACGAAATGACACATCTGTTTACAAATTGTGTGATAAAGAATTAACTCATGCTAGTTGAAAAGTGAGTTGCGTTTTTAAATGAAGTTTCTGAATATAAAAAATTAAAATGGTCATTAGCATGTGCTATGTGGCTGTCTTTTCATGAATCTTAAATGTGCACCGTCTCAGCACGTCATAATATCAGATTTCAAATATATACGTACATTTTCCAAACTATTATCGGTTATAAAATGTTTATATTGCGAATGTTACCTGCGAAATTTGAAAAAGTACCGAAATTGTGTTACATATTTCAGTAGTCTCTACTCTTTCCTTAATCTTAACGTAATAAGTAAATTTATGAACCACATGATTTCCTTCGCTCCAAGAAAATTTATTTTTGTAAAAATTGTAAGGACTTTACTTTTTGCATTTTTTCTCTGCTTTGAATTACCCATAGACCTGAAATATAAATAGATTGAGCATTGCTATTGAGAAGAGCTTCAAAAAGTTTGACCAACATGCCATCTAGTAATCATGTGACTGCTTTGTGAAAAATCGATTTGGTTGGCCGAATTCCATCGCCTCGCTTGGCGATAAAAATCTTATGACAGGGTAGGTGCGTGAATATGCATTTCTTTAGTGACGACAAAAGTGGTGACATCGCCAAACTCTACTATTCAGCGTGGAGCAATCAGACGATGAATGTTCGCTTCCACCCAGCTGAAAAAGTAGTCTAAGGGTCACGTTACTACTAGTTTTGGTCACATGATCCTGGGCACATAAAAAGGTTGCCATGGCTTACTCTACTTTTATACATCCTCTATGGAATTACCCTCGTTTTTAATTAAATCGTGATATAAAGGTGATAAATTTTGAACTTTTCTCGGATGCGTAGTTCGAAATATTATTTTTAAAATATATTGTAATTTTATTCTATAATTCGCCTAACAAGTTTCTATAATAAAAAGTCTAATTTAAACATTCTAACCCGGAGCATTATTGGGTACCAATGAAAAAAGGAGAAATTCCAATATTGTGCTCTGTCCTTGGACCATATAAATCTTATGCTTCAAAATTCGAATTAGATCTTTCAATAACGTTAAAATGGTGGTTATTAACTTCAATGCCATCAAAAATTGAACTTATTAATCAATAAAGTACAAAATCAAAATATTAATTTAATACACAAGTTTAATACTAATAATTATACCATAAATAATAATTTGATATCAATTCAGCATACGATAATTATTAACAATTAGTATAATATTACAATGAATAAGAGTTGAAATATTGATATTCTTAAAAAAATTAAGTAGTTACGAATATCATAAACATATCCAAAAATGAAGAGTATTTTTTTATTAAAGTTAACGATCTTAAACATGATTTAATACGAAATGAAAAATTTAGTATTGTTGAATAACGGGAGCACGCGTTAATAATTTGAAATAATCACTGGTTAAAAATGTGTTTATCTTTGTAAATTTGGGTATTCCAAATGAAATAAATAAAAATTTAGTTTCCCAATGATCTTGCAAATATTGCTTCAGCCTTAATATTGTTCTTTTCCTCATACTAACAAGAAATTATTTTATAAAAGATCGCCCAGAAAGTAGTATTGAAAAGTAGTAAAATATTAACAAATATTTATTATATTACTACCTTTTATCATTAGTGTTCACAGTCACAGTTCTAGACAAGTTTCAAGTCATAGAATACAGGTCGGATATCCTCCAAATGGATATCTGATATGGGTATTTCCTCTTTTGAACGATTAAATCATGTCTATTTTAGCTTTCAAGGGCGCTTGTAGTTATGCGCAGCAGACATTTTCTTAGCTTGCACTGTTGTGTGCAACACAATATCAGGTGAGTTGGAAACCAATCCATTAATTTTAGAAAAATCAAATAAATAATTGCCGTTTGTTTCCAAAGTCAGGGAATGCAAATAAATGGTTAGAATGATAAAAATATATATTGAAAATCACGCAAAACTATAAATGACTGTAGATAGGCAGATATCTAATTAACGTCGCACTAGAGGCAATACAACGGGCTATTGGCGACGGTCTGGGATCAAACCCGAAGATAAAGAATCGAGGACAACACCACGTAAGTTTGAACCACGTTCAGATGACAAGTCACACATGAGCTGGCACTATAAATGACTGTAAGCAAAATATAAAATAAAATGGCTGATAAGTGAAATGGCGATCAGGATTTGCAACCGAAGGGTTGCGAGTTCGAGACTAGATCCAAACATTTTACCGTCCTGTACGTGAGAGCTGGTGCACGTTAAATCTGTCAGGGCCTCAAATGTCCTCACGTTGGTGTGGTGTGGAAGTTTGGAGAGTGGGGTGCCACACAGCTCAGGTTTTGACATCATCTGACCGTGGTTCAAAATTATGAGGTGTTGTACTAAGATATTTTTCTTCGGGATTGATCTTGGACAGTTATCAATAGCCCATTGTATTGCTCCAGTACGACGTGTATTCAATTACCCTCCAACTTACCATATTTAATGAAGGATTGAAAATGTGAAACAATGACCTAAAACCAATTACATTGAAAATGTAAAAATATGCCACTGCTAATAAGGTAATGATAATGGCAGTGAATTAGCATCGCACTGGAGCAGCACAACGGGCTATTGGCGACGGTCCGTGATTAATCCCCAAGGGAAATATCCTATAACAACACCGTGTAATTTTGAACCATGGTCAGATGACGAGGTCAACACCTGAGCTGGCACCCCACTCTCCCACACCACGCCAACATGGGAACATTTGGGGCCACGATTGATTGAACGTGCACCAGCCCCGTGAACACGACGGTCTTCGGTTGGACCTAGTTTCGAACTCACAAAGCTCCTATTGCTAATCCGTTACTCTTCCAACCGTGCTACCGCGGCTCTTCCTTATAAGGAAAAGTGTCTCGAATGGAAATGTCAACGAATTTGAGCATTTTAATGACCAATATTATCAGAAAGTTCGATGAACGATTTCCTACAAATGTCTTACCTCTTGTTTTACAATGAATACATTAGTCAAGGAGGGCGAATAATATTGAGATATTTAAAGAACTAGATTATTTATTGTTCTTCAAAAGTATTGAAACTAATTAATGTTAAAATGTCTCCACCCAACCGAGTTCTATTTTAAGTAATTCGTGAAACTGGAAGGACGTTTATGTTTTGGCTGCCATTTTATTTCTGAAACTACTAAACTCTGCGGTTCAAAATTTCTTCACTTTACTTGCTTTTAGTTTTGGTTGACGATATTTACCTATGAATTAGTACCATGAGTAAGCCCACGTGCAATATTTACCTTTAGATGGACGTGAAATATAAGTAGGCTGAGTATCGCTATTGAGAGGAACTACAAAAATTGTGAACCCATCCATTGGTAATCACTTGACTACTCTATGAAAAAGTGACTTGTTTGGCGATTTGGCATTTCAATGCCGCGTTTGGCGATATAACATCCTACGAGAGGGTAGATATGTGAATATGCTGTTCTAGAGAGGGGGCGAAAAAGATGGTGAAATCGTCAGTCTACTATTGTGCGTGCGGACCAATTAGATGATGATTCGATGGACGGATGTCTTCTCCAGTCCTGTTAACCAATTAAATTATACAAATTCGTTTCCACCCGGCAGATGAAAGTAATATAAAGGTCGCGTAACAATTAGTTTTGGTCACATGTTCCTGGGTAAATAAAATTTACGCTTGAAAAAATATTTTGTACTTCCAGTTTCTTTTGTGTTGGCATGGTATTGTAATTTAGAGAATGGGGTGCCATCTCTGGTGCTGACCTCGTCATTTAACCGTAGTTCGAAATTACGCGGAGTTGTCCTCGGATCTTACCCCTCGGGATTCATTCCGGACCGTCACCAATAGCCCATTTTGTTACTCCAATGCGACGCAAATTCAACTACCAACCAGCCACTCAGCCCATAGAACAGTGAAAATAATATTTACTTTTATGTTGACTTCTGGACCGAAAGGTTCTTGGTTCTAATCTAGGGTAGAGCACGGATATTTGTCCATCTAGGATGAATATGAGGTCTCCCTTTTCATGGGTGGTGCCTAGAGCATGTGGTACGTATGTGAGGTGTAAAGTGAACCCACCCTCCTTGATACACCATGGTAACGTAAAGTGGCTCACGAATCTACCCTTGCAGTGTCATAATGAATAATAATATTTTTGTACTTCTTCGTTTCTCTATGTTGGAAGTTAGGAAAGTGGGGTGCCAACTCAGATATTGACCTCGTCATATGACCGTGGTTCAAAATTACGAGGTGTTCTCAGAACTTTCGCTTAGGAGTTGATCCCGGACCGTCGGCAATAGCCTTTTATGTTGCTCCAGTGCGACGTTAATTCAAAAACCGTCTGGGATGAATGTGAGATCTCCCTCTAAACGGTTTGCGCGTAGAGTGTATGGTGTGTATGCGAGGTGTAAAGTGAACCCACCCCGTGGTGTACTAGGGTAACGTAAAGTGGTTCGCAAATCTACCCTTTCAGTGTCATAAAGAATAATAATATTTTGTACTTCTTCGTTTCTCTATGTTGGAAGTTAGGAAAGTGGGGTGCCAACTCAGATATTGACCTCGTCATATGACCGTGGTTCAAAATTACGAGGTGTTCTCAGACCTTTCGCTTAGGAGTTGATCCCGGACCGTCGGCAATAGCCTTTTATGTTGCTCCAGTGCGACGTTAATTCAAAAACCGTCTGGGATGAATGTGAGATCTCCCTCTAAACGGTTTGCGCGTAGAGTGTATGGTGTGTATGCGAGGTGTAAAGTGAACCCACCCCGTGGTGTACTAGGGTAACGTAAAGTGGTTCGCAAATCTACCCTTTCAGTGTCATAAAGAATAATAATATTTTGTACTTCTTCGTTTCTCTATGTTGGAAGTTAGGAAAGTGGGGTGCCAACTCAGATATTGACCTCGTCATATGACCGTGGTTCAAAATTACGAGGTGTTCTCAGATCTTTCGCTTAGGAGTTGATCCCGGACCGTCGGCAATAGCCTTTTATGTTGCTCCAGTGCGACGTTAATTCAAAAACCGTCTGGGATGAATGTGAGATCTCCCTCTAAACGGTTTGCGCGTAGAGTGTATGGTGTGTATGCGAGGTGTAAAGTGAACCCACCCCGTGGTGTACTAGGGTAACGTAAAGTGGTTCGCAAATCTACCCTTTCAGTGTCATAAAGAATAATAATATTTTGTACTTCTTCGTTTCTCTATGTTGGAAGTTAGGAAAGTGGGGTGCCAACTCAGATATTGACCTCGTCATATGACCGTGGTTCAAAATTACGAGGTGTTCTCAGATCTTTCGCTTAGGAGTTGATCCCGGACCGTCGGCAATAGCCTTTTATGTTGCTCCAGTGCGACGTTAATTCAAAAACCGTCTGGGATGAATGTGAGATCTCCCTCTAAACGGTTTGCGCGTAGAGTGTATGGTGTGTATGCGAGGTGTAAAGTGAACCCACCCCGTGGTGTACTAGGGTAACGTAAAGTGGTTCGCAAATCTACCCTTTCAGTGTCATAAAGAATAATAATATTTTGTACTTCTTCGTTTCTCTATGTTGGAAGTTAGGAAAGTGGGGTGCCAACTCAGATATTGACCTCGTCATATGACCGTGGTTCAAAATTACGAGGTGTTCTCAGATCTTTCGCTTAGGAGTTGATCCCGGACCGTCGGCAATAGCCTTTTATGTTGCTCCAGTGCGACGTTAATTCAAAAACCGTCTGGGATGAATGTGAGATCTCCCTCTAAACGGTTTGCGCGTAGAGTGTATGGTGTGTATGCGAGGTGTAAAGTGAACCCACCCCGTGGTGTACTAGGGTAACGTAAAGTGGTTCGCAAATCTACCCTTTCAGTGTCATAAAGAATAATAATATTTTGTACTTCTTCGTTTCTCTATGTTGGAAGTTAGGAAAGTGGGGTGCCAACTCAGATATTGACCTCGTCATATGACCGTGGTTCAAAATTACGAGGTGTTCTCAGATCTTTCGCTTAGGAGTTGATCCCGGACCGTCGGCAATAGCCTTTTATGTTGCTCCAGTGCGACGTTAATTCAAAAACCGTCTGGGATGAATGTGAGATCTCCCTCTAAACGGTTTGCGCGTAGAGTGTATGGTGTGTATGCGAGGTGTAAAGTGAACCCACCCCGTGGTGTACTAGGGTAACGTAAAGTGGTTCGCAAATCTACCCTTTCAGTGTCATAAAGAATAATAATATTTTGTACTTCTTCGTTTCTCTATGTTGGAAGTTAGGAAAGTGGGGTGCCAACTCAGATATTGACCTCGTCATATGACCGTGGTTCAAAATTACGAGGTGTTCTCAGATCTTTCGCTTAGGAGTTGATCCCGGACCGTCGGCAATAGCCTTTTATGTTGCTCCAGTGCGACGTTAATTCAAAAACCGTCTGGGATGAATGTGAGATCTCCCTCTAAACGGTTTGCGCGTAGAGTGTATGGTGTGTATGCGAGGTGTAAAGTGAACCCACCCCGTGGTGTACTAGGGTAACGTAAAGTGGTTCGCAAATCTACCCTTTCAGTGTCATAAAGAATAATAATATTTTGTACTTCTTCGTTTCTCTATGTTGGAAGTTAGGAAAGTGGGGTGCCAACTCAGATATTGACCTCGTCATATGACCGTGGTTCAAAATTACGAGGTGTTCTCAGATCTTTCGCTTAGGAGTTGATCCCGGACCGTCGGCAATAGCCTTTTATGTTGCTCCAGTGCGACGTTAATTCAAAAACCGTCTGGGATGAATGTGAGATCTCCCTCTAAACGGTTTGCGCGTAGAGTGTATGGTGTGTATGCGAGGTGTAAAGTGAACCCACCCCGTGGTGTACTAGGGTAACGTAAAGTGGTTCGCAAATCTACCCTTTCAGTGTCATAAAGAATAATAATATTTTGTACTTCTTCGTTTCTCTATGTTGGAAGTTAGGAAAGTGGGGTGCCAACTCAGATATTGACCTCGTCATATGACCGTGGTTCAAAATTACGAGGTGTTCTCAGATCTTTCGCTTAGGAGTTGATCCCGGACCGTCGGCAATAGCCTTTTATGTTGCTCCAGTGCGACGTTAATTCAAAAACCGTCTGGGATGAATGTGAGATCTCCCTCTAAACGGTTTGCGCGTAGAGTGTATGGTGTGTATGCGAGGTGTAAAGTGAACCCACCCCGTGGTGTACTAGGGTAACGTAAAGTGGTTCGCAAATCTACCCTTTCAGTGTCATAAAGAATAATAATATTTTGTACTTCTTCGTTTCTCTATGTTCGAAGTTAGGAAAGTGGGGTGCCAACTCAGATATTGACCTCGTCATATGACCGTGGTTCAAAATTACGAGGTGTTCTCAGATCTTTCGCTTAGGAGTTGATCCCGGACCGTCGGCAATAGCCTTTTATGTTGCTCCAGTGCGACGTTAATTCAAAAACCGTCTGGGATGAATGTGAGATCTCCCTCTAAACGGTTTGCGCGTAGAGTGTATGGTGTGTATGCGAGGTGTAAAGTGAACCCACCCCGTGGTGTACTAGGGTAACGTAAAGTGGTTCGCAAATCTACCCTTTCAGTGTCATAAAGAATAATAATATTTTGTACTTCTTCGTTTCTCTATGTTGGAAGTTAGGAAAGTGGGGTGCCAACTCAGATATTGACCTCGTCATATGACCGTGGTTCAAAATTACGAGGTGTTCTCAGATCTTTCGCTTAGGAGTTGATCCCGGACCGTCGGCAATAGCCTTTTATGTTGCTCCAGTGCGACGTTAATTCAAAAACCGTCTGGGATGAATGTGAGATCTCCCTCTAAACGGTTTGCGCGTAGAGTGTATGGTGTGTATGCGAGGTGTAAAGTGAACCCACCCCGTGGTGTACTAGGGTAACGTAAAGTGGTTCGCAAATCTACCCTTTCAGTGTCATAAAGAATAATAATATTTTGTACTTCTTCGTTTCTCTATGTTGGAAGTTAGGAAAGTGGGGTGCCAACTCAGATATTGACCTCGTCATATGACCGTGGTTCAAAATTACGAGGTGTTCTCAGATCTTTCGCTTAGGAGTTGATCCCGGACCGTCGGCAATAGCCTTTTATGTTGCTCCAGTGCGACGTTAATTCAAAAACCGTCTGGGATGAATGTGAGATCTCCCTCTAAACGGTTTGCGCGTAGAGTGTATGGTGTGTATGCGAGGTGTAAAGTGAACCCACCCCGTGGTGTACTAGGGTAACGTAAAGTGGTTCGCAAATCTACCCTTTCAGTGTCATAAAGAATAATAATATTTTGTACTTCTTCGTTTCTCTATGTTGGAAGTTAGGAAAGTGGGGTGCCAACTCGGATATTGACCTCGTCATATGACCGTGGTTCAAAATTACGAGGTGTTCTCAGATCTTTCGCTTAGGAGTTGATCCCGGACCGTCGGCAATAGCCTTTTATGTTGCTCCAGTGCGACGTTAATTCAAAAACCGTCTGGGATGAATGTGAGATCTCCCTCTAAACGGTTTGCGCGTAGAGTGTATGGTGTGTATGCGAGGTGTAAAGTGAACCCACCCCGTGGTGTACTAGGGTAACGTAAAGTGGTTCGCAAATCTACCCTTTCAGTGTCATAAAGAATAATAATATTTTGTACTTCTTCGTTTCTCTATGTTGGAAGTTAGGAAAGTGGGGTGCCAACTCGGATATTGACCTCGTCATATGACCGTGGTTCAAAATTACGAGGTGTTCTCAGATCTTTCGCTTAGGAGTTGATCCCGGACCGTCGGCAATAGCCTTTTATGTTGCTCCAGTGCGACGTTAATTCAAAAACCGTCTGGGATGAATGTGAGATCTCCCTCTAAACGGTTTGCGCGTAGAGTGTATGGTGTGTATGCGAGGTGTAAAGTGAACCCACCCCGTGGTGTACTAGGGTAACGTAAAGTGGTTCGCAAATCTACCCTTTCAGTGTCATAAAGAATAATAATATTTTGTACTTCTTCGTTTCTCTATGTTGGAAGTTAGGAAAGTGGGGTGCCAACTCAGATATTGACCTCGTCATATGACCGTGGTTCAAAATTACGAGGTGTTCTCAGATCTTTCGCTTAGGAGTTGATCCCGGACCGTCGGCAATAGCCTTTTATGTTGCTCCAGTGCGACGTTAATTCAAAAACCGTCTGGGATGAATGTGAGATCTCCCTCTAAACGGTTTGCGCGTAGAGTGTATGGTGTGTATGCGAGGTGTAAAGTGAACCCACCCCGTGGTGTACTAGGGTAACGTAAAGTGGTTCGCAAATCTACCCTTTCAGTGTCATAAAGAATAATAATATTTTGTACTTCTTCGTTTCTCTATGTTGGAAGTTAGGAAAGTGGGGTGCCAACTCAGATATTGACCTCGTCATATGACCGTGGTTCAAAATTACGAGGTGTTCTCAGATCTTTCGCTTAGGAGTTGATCCCGGACCGTCGGCAATAGCCTTTTATGTTGCTCCAGTGCGACGTTAATTCAAAAACCGTCTGGGATGAATGTGAGATCTCCCTCTAAACGGTTTGCGCGTAGAGTGTATGGTGTGTATGCGAGGTGTAAAGTGAACCCACCCCGTGGTGTACTAGGGTAACGTAAAGTGGTTCGCAAATCTACCCTTTCAGTGTCATAAAGAATAATAATATTTTGTACTTCTTCGTTTCTCTATGTTGGAAGTTAGGAAAGTGGGGTGCCAACTCGGATATTGACCTCGTCATATGACCGTGGTTCAAAATTACGAGGTGTTCTCAGATCTTTCGCTTAGGAGTTGATCCCGGACCGTCGGCAATAGCCTTTTATGTTGCTCCAGTGCGACGTTAATTCAAAAACCGTCTGGGATGAATGTGAGATCTCCCTCTAAACGGTTTGCGCGTAGAGTGTATGGTGTGTATGCGAGGTGTAAAGTGAACCCACCCCGTGGTGTACTAGGGTAACGTAAAGTGGTTCGCAAATCTACCCTTTCAGTGTCATAAAGAATAATAATATTTTGTACTTCTTCGTTTCTCTATGTTGGAAGTTAGGAAAGTGGGGTGCCAACTCGGATATTGACCTCGTCATATGACCGTGGTTCAAAATTACGAGGTGTTCTCAGATCTTTCGCTTAGGAGTTGATCCCGGACCGTCGGCAATAGCCTTTTATGTTGCTCCAGTGCGACGTTAATTCAAAAACCGTCTGGGATGAATGTGAGATCTCCCTCTAAACGGTTTGCGCGTAGAGTGTATGGTGTGTATGCGAGGTGTAAAGTGAACCCACCCCGTGGTGTACTAGGGTAACGTAAAGTGGTTCGCAAATCTACCCTTTCAGTGTCATAAAGAATAATAATATTTTGTACTTCTTCGTTTCTCTATGTTGGAAGTTAGGAAAGTGGGGTGCCAACTCAGATATTGACCTCGTCATATGACCGTGGTTCAAAATTACGAGGTGTTCTCAGATCTTTCGCTTAGGAGTTGATCCCGGACCGTCGGCAATAGCCTTTTATGTTGCTCCAGTGCGACGTTAATTCAAAAACCGTCTGGGATGAATGTGAGATCTCCCTCTAAACGGTTTGCGCGTAGAGTGTATGGTGTGTATGCGAGGTGTAAAGTGAACCCACCCCGTGGTGTACTAGGGTAACGTAAAGTGGTTCGCAAATCTACCCTTTCAGTGTCATAAAGAATAATGTACAGTTGACAGGGTAGATAAAATGATATTTTGTACTTCGTATTTCTCCACGTTGGCGTGGTGTGGAACTTTGGAGAAAGGGTGCCAGCTCAATGGTTGACCTCGTCATCTGACCGTGGTTCAGAATTACGAGGTGTTGTCCTCGAATCTTTCCCTTCGGGATTGATCCCGGACCGTTGAAATTGTTCCGCTGTATTACTCCAGTGCGACGTCAATTCAATCAATCTACCAGTTTTTTCCAACTTTTGAAACAAAGTGACCCTCGAGAGATAATTCAATACTTTTCGATCTAAAAACAGTTTAAGCGTGTGTAAAATCGTGTATCTTTCATCTCGTTACCCTCCAAGGAGAATCCAAACTCCCAGAACCCCGAAACAGCTCAAATGTATCAAAAATTGAGTAACTTATCTTTCCAGTCGAATTGCAAAAACAAACGGCGTGAAGTTCCGTGTCCAGTGGTATGTTTACAAAACAAAAACAACGAGCTTGGCGATCCGTTCATCCCATTGATACCAGCCATGAAACGAGCGGTTGATTCCGCTTCACTACTCCGTTTTCCCTCCTCCGAAAAAAAAAGCTGCCTCTCCTATGAGGGCGGGATCGAGCCCGCAACCTTCGAAACCCACTCAACTAGCAACCACCTTTCTGGGGAACCCATTGGAAGAGAAAATCCTTGAGAGAAGCGGCTATTTTTTAGGTTAGGGTCGCGCGAAAGTGTTTTCTACTTCCGCATGAGAGAGAGGGCGATTTGTCGCCAAATGGGGAAACCCGGGAGGCAGCTGTCAAAAAGGAGCACGGATGAAAAGAGGGTGATCTCGGACGGATACCTTCAGTTGAATACTCCTCAAGAGCTGAATACCTGTGGAGAGTCCCTTTCGCTTTCATCCCTCATTGCAACATGATCGGAATCAGATCGGTACAGCCGTTCACCAATATCAACCATGTGTCCAACCAGAACCCACCCCCTAAAGGTAAATACTGTTGCTGTTATAATCTTGTTTGAGGGAGTAAAAGATAAACTGAGTGATTGTCCTTTTCGGTTTTTAAGAAATCTTGTGGTTTTTTTTCAAAAGAGTTGCTATTGTGTACTATTCTAAATTCTGTTGGTGTTAAGTTGTTGATGTTGTTTTCTTTAGAAGAGTAAAGATAAACAGAATTATAATCTCTTTCGTAGAGTAAAAACACAGGAATTTTGAGTAAAAACTTTTAGTTCTTTTAGAGTAAAAACACAGGAATCCTGTGTTTTTACTCTAAAAGAGTTGTATATTATTCTAAATGCTGTCTTGTGTGAAGGAATTTCGATTTTTAAGGAATCTTGTGCTTTTTCTCTGAAAGAGATGCTATTATATATTATACTGAATGTTGTTGGTGTAACTCTGTATCTTGTTTGGGGGAGAAAAGATAAACAGGATGATATTAAAGTCCTTTTTTAATTTTTACCCTCTATTTAATTAGTCTGCAGGAGTTGCTGTTATTTTTATTACTCTAAATGGAGGAGTTATCCTTTATCTTGTTTGAGGAGGGAAAGAAACCTAATTAAGTCCTTTTTTGATTTTTAAGGAATCTTGTGTTTTTTCTCTAAAGAGTTACTATTATATACTTTTCTAAATGCTGTTGGTGTAACCCTCTATCTTGTTTGGGAGAGTGAAAGGTAAACTGGATAATCAAAACTTTTCGCATTTTAAGGAATCTTGAGTATTATTCTAAACGTAATGTAAAATTTTCATTTTGGGGGTTGTGTATTAAAGCTGTTTTACTGCGTGATTTGGAGAAAAATCATGCTTCAAAATTATTTTTACTTATAAGAACTTAAGTTTTGATAAACTTTTTTGTGTTGAGGTAATTGCTTATGCAAGAAATGTTTTTGCATAAGCAATGATGAGGTTGTCTTTCTCCATACAGTAAAAATAAAAAATGAATGGTCTGCCTACACTATTTGGTCTTTGTGTCTTAATGGTCTTTTGAACCCCTCTGTGGTGTAAAAAAGTTTGGATATGTATGAAAAATTTTTTTTACTAGTTTTGGTGAAAAACTTCAACGCAGTTTATATATAGCTTCATTGTCTCTTGTGTGTGTGCCTGTCTTTATGGTAATCTTTTACAACCATATTTTCTATTTCTTTCTTAAATTCTATTTTCTATCGATTAATATCTCCAATGTAAGTATTTTTACACTTGCTTTCACTTACTATGTTAGGGGTGGGGGATGATCATAACGCTGATTCGCATGTTAAAAATTTATCTTACTTTTAATCACTACTCACACCGGAATAAACTTCATTTTTCACTTTAATTTTATTTTTCATACACTTTACATGATATGATATATTTTATCACATATACAACACATAATGATTGACAGTTTCTGTAAATATATGAAGGCCTATGGTTAACATAGTAATAAGCCACAGATGTTCCATAATGGAAAATATTGAAAACAAAATATTGAAGTGGATCAAAGTATTTCTGAGTGCTTAAGATAGATGACCTCTTGAGAAGAATTGGTGAACCCTTATTAATTTTGGAATTTTTAAACTTGAAAATTACTAGCCTAAAAAATTTTAAACGTGGGTAATCATTATGTTGCCTGGAACCTGTCATACATATAAATTTTTTGCTACTACTAATATTTCAAAACATGGACTCTGTGGATTAGGAGGACAGAGGTAGGCATATCAGGAAAAGTGAACACAATTTAATCAATAAAAAAGCAGAGGGTGTAATCATCACTTATAAATGTTTGATAGAATTCACGTTTGTTATAATATCTTGGCTCTTTACTGTATATCAGTAGAACCACTCCATACACTAAATCTGGGTGGTGGAAGTTGCTATAGGGACAGGGCTCTTTTATTTTGAATAGGGGTGACTCTGGTGGAATGAATTAATTTTATTTTCGCTACTGTTCGTGTCTGAAGGATGTAGTTTTCTTGTTTTGATCTTCCTGGCAACAAGTAAATATGACAATTTTGGCGTGAATACGTCTTTAAACCAGACCTGTACCAAGTGGCGAGTAAGGAAAGTTGAACGTTACGAAAAAATTTGCACCAAGGTTGATCAAATAATTTCTATGCTATCATTGTTACCAAAATCAACCTAGTATCATTCGACAGTTGAGGAAACAAAGACTTATTAGTGACCTTGAGTTCGCGCTCCGCGATAGGCGGGGAGGAGGCATTTGGGGGACTTTCCGCTGTGCCGAACTAACTTCAAATCAGTATAGCTTGGGACTGAAGCGCTACGTCAAATCAAAATCAAAGTTGATTTCAAACGAAAGATAGCCTTGAGACCTGTCGATTTAAGACATTAGAAGCGAAATAGAATGCAATATTTGTTGTGAAACTTTAGATCGCAGGTGAAAATTTTCAATGTCTGCATATTTTCAATGTCTGGGCCACGTATAAGAGCGGAGAAGCACTAGGGTGTTAGAACTCTTCAGAAGTATCGAAAACGAAAATAGTTTTCCCACGGGGCCCTAAAATGATCATCCACTTCTGTCACAAATTTCTAATGATCCGCCGGCCCCACCACTTATAATTGTCACTAAATTTCATCTATGTGCTATCAAATAATGCTAGCGCCTTTGCCACGCCCCCATAACCATAGAGTTATTGAGAGTTGAAATTGGTCTGAATTATTTCACGTTTGCCTCTAATCTGTATCGTGTCATAAGATGTAGCTCTACGTCCAAATGCTTCTTTTAAATAGTTACAAATAGAACCACAAAGAAGTTCCGAATAAAAAATTTTTTTAACAATTTATGAGTCGAGGGACTTTGACACTTGTCTCCAAAAGGTTAAGAATATTTTGTTATAATCCTTCAATAACCGAATGCAAAATGAATTAACTTGATCTTGTCATTTATTTGAATAAAAGACATTTGTTTATCAAAAACTCTTATATGCAGCTTATTTATAAGTTTGTTTAAAAGCGTATTTTCATCTGTACACTGAAATGACTGTTCTTTTTCCATGCTATTATGTGATCCTTCTCCGCCTTTGGCTACTCGGAATAACTACTATTTATCCACCACGAGAACTGTTCCCGACACAAAGTCTGGTTGGTGGCGATCGCTATAGGAGCACTCTTACTTTTTTTCGCAAATGCGGTGACAGAAAGAGATAGTTTACTAGTATAGCACTCGGCAACAAATAAAAATAAGAAATGTATTTCCAATTTGCCCTTAAGTGAAAGTTCATTTCTTCAAGTTCCTTATATAAAATAGGAATACAAGGGTGGTATGTATGGGTATATAATCTACGGTTTTCTTATAAACGCATAAAAGGAAGTTTGTGTTACGAAGTTTATACCAGTGTATTATAAATAAAGAAAATCTAAACTGCAAAAACTAATCTAACATACGAAGTATATAAATCATTAGAATTCAATTCCTGTGTTTTATTTTAATTCTCGATATGAAAACTTGTATCTCATCCACATTAAATAAGAATGTATTTACAAAATAACATTAATATATATCTTGGTTTATTAAAGATACTATTTCTATAACATTAGTAATGTATTTTACTTTTATAATCGCACTAATTCCCTTTACCATTTATTATTTAATTCACCATGTACCCCCATTCACTAATACCTTCTTTCTTTGTATTGCGTATCTTTTATTAATAGTTTTGTGTAAAGTACATTTAAAAAATACTCGCCTTCTACTTTTTACCTGAAGTATTTTTTATGCTAACTTCAGCATAAAAATTTTTATTTTGAAAATCGGTAACAAATTCCATATAGTCTATAACTTAATATATAGATAAACTTAAATTAAATTGATTCGCTTATTATATATTCACTCAAATTTTCATATCCTGTCATTCTTTAGTATTTGAAAACAAATAACAATTAATTGATACTTGTTTCCGAATTCAGAGATATTTTTCATACGATTACTATTTTGGTCTCTTAAAATTTTCAATGTGAAGTAACAAGTAATTATTTATGTAAAAAGGAATACAAATATTACAGAGAAAAATAATAAAATTATCATCATCACGGATTAGTTAATTCATTGACGATATCAAAATAATAATGTACCATTCAACATGATCCTGTGATGCTTTAGAATTTGGCTGCTGCATACAAAAGATTGGTTATCTTTGTGAGTGGATAATACGTCCTTCACGTACTATTTATTGAACTAATACTCATTCGTTTGTGTGTGTTTTCTGAAATTCACTTCTAACCATGGATGGTAAAACACCTGAAATTGAAAATGCATCAAGCAGATGAAGTAAAAATCGATTGGCCTTCTACTTTTTAATTATGTGCTGTGAAAGAAAACTTTCACAAGCTATTAGGTTGGGCCTTTTTCACTTGATAAGAAAATGAGTTAGTATTTTTATCTATTACTATATCCTAAATAAAAACACCTTTTTCGAACAGCTTGAAACAATTACACAGCAATGGGACATGTATTTAAGATTGATATACTACATTATTTAAAGTTAGATATCAATAAAACTTTCCGATTGAAAAACTTCACCTAGATCTAAGCTATTTTAATGTTTACATGCTTCCAGCTTGTTTGGTCTCTTTTGGGAAACTAATTAAAATTTCGATTATTCTGGAAAGTGTGTCAATGACCACGAAATCGAATCACGAAAGAATTTGCTGCCGACTACTGGAACATTATTTTTAAAAATTCTTGCTCTAAATTCCAATTAAAGTAAGCAATAAGAAGTCTGCTTTTCAACAAAATGTTGACATCAGGTTATTAAATCTTTAAATTTAGAGCGTCTTTCATGGTATTCACTGAAAAGCATGTTTAGTTTATTTAAAATCTAGAATTTTCTAGATCTTTTATTTATTAGAACAAGTATATATCTAATGAATTATTAGTAATGAATATTTTTCAGACCCTGCTAAATAGTGCATGTCATACATTGAGATAAACTACTATAGTAAGAACGAACTTATAAGGTATTTCATGTAGTGATCAAAACGATTCTCAAGATCTCTCTTAAAGTGCCTTCCATAGTAAACGTCTTTTTTAGATAAAATTTTTCTCTTCTCAGAATTATTTTCTGTTCTTACTATTTCAATGTTCCTTTTGAAAGAAAATTTAATTGACTGATTAGCTGTTTCATATGAATTTTCTATTTAAATGCCAATTTCTTTATTGGGAAGGTTTATCAATAAATGAATTTAAAAAGTGAAGGTTTCATTGATTTTCATTCTTAAGTTACATATGCCCGTAATTTTATAAGCGAAATGTAAGTTTTCACATACAAATAATTTATAGGTATTTAAATTATTCACATGGAAATTGTAAAAACAATTTCTACTACTATCAAAAGTGAAAAATCAATAGCATGAAATGGCTTCCTTTTTAAATTTCATATGAATCAGTAACAACTTAATGAAGCAATTTGACAATGTGATTTCAGATCGAAGAAATATTTTATTCATGCTGTAGGCCTGATAAACAGCATTTAACTATATAAATACGTTATAAGAATAAATTAAATACGCAACAATTAAAAACAATACATTTTAATTACGACAAAAAATTTACATTAATTTTGGAACTTCGAACTCCGTCTGCACGAGCTCGCAAATTCAATCTATCGTTTTTTCAATTTCTTCAAATCTTTTCAATTCCTTTTCTCCATAATGTAAAGCAAATTCACTCAGTTAAAATTTTGATATAAGTTGCATTTATTTTCAATGTTGAAGTGTTCAGAATGTTGACTTATTAAATAAACACTCTGAAGCAATTTGTGAGTCCCACAAACTCATTCAGGTACCACATTATAAGATATGAAAAATATCGTAATTTAAATTCCAGTGTGAAATATGTCAGATAATTTCCAGAATTCTAAATCTCCCGAAGGATTAGTGACATATTTTACAAGACCTTTAGTATATATTAGGGTACTACATGACACACGAAGATGAAGGAGAGAATGACTGAAAGAACGAGTTCATTTCTTTTGAGAAAAAGGCTTTCTTCCATAAACTCTTTTGTCCGTTTTATCAAGTCATGACTGAGTTGAACAAAAGAAATAGATATTATCATGCTCGAAGCATTAAACTTGAATATCCCTCTTTCAAGCAGACATACCTTCGTGTTGCAAAAAAGTGTCCGTAATCGACAAACCAAATCATGCATAAATATTTATATGCAAGCATTGTGTGTAAGGAATGAAAACTAAATTTTATTTCGTATCACTCTCTAATACGACAATTACACGTTTTTCTATATTTATGTTGATTTGAACAAAGGTTTTTTCACGTGAGCATCAAAGAATTTCTGACATTGCCACATTACTTTATAATCAGTTTTACAAATATTTTGAATCGTTTTTATTCGAACCTTTTTATGAATTGGATCAAAAGTGGAGAGATTTTAGTCCTGTTTCTTTACTACATTACGAAATTATTTTTCATCGCAAAAATATTGTTATAATAATTATTAAAAATATTATTAAATTATTTCCTCATGATTATACGGAAAGGCGTGGTAAACTCTATGTTTTGAATATCCGATTCTACAGCCCTCAGGGGCATATTTCTTTTAGGTGTGTAAGGGCTCTACGGTTCTGATGTACTCTAGTGATTTTTTCTTTTCACAAGGAGTTTACTGTATTTAGTAAACAGGGGAGTCGCACTCCCGGGATATTCAAATAATCTTTTTCTGCTGTCTTTGCACTACTTATTCCACAATTCCTCTTTTTCTTCCCTTTCACAACATTATTTACTTAACTTTGTCGTGTTTGTCGCAGCTTGACCAAATATGGTCCTTGCGTCATAAAATCTAAAAATACCGTCCAACCATTGGAGTCTATAAGTGGATTTTGAACTATTGATTTGCAAAGGTTACTTATACTGCACGCATTTTATAAAATTTCCTTTTTCTATCTTCAGAAATAAAAAAAAACTAGCATAAAACATCATTTCTTCTCTGTAAAACAACTTTTTAAAATAAATATTTCTTGCGTTTACTTTTAAAACCGATTATTTTGAACATCTTATCTGTTTTTACTCTCCTGGTGGTTGTCTCGGCGAGGTATCTCGTCATTAGCAAAACTGACCAGATCTTGATGGACGAGATACCACGTCAATAGAAGGAAATTGATCAGATCTCGATCTCGTCATCATCAAAAAACGACAATATCTTCATTCGGAATTCAATTGACATCTTGATGACGAGATATCTCGTCATTAGCCAAATTGATCAGATCTTGATGGACGAGATGTCTCGTCGAAATCACTTGGAGGGTTAATGCACACCAAATCATTTTAAACCGAAATTTTACGAAAGTGTTCATGATAAGGGCTTGACATACTTTCAAAATTTTATTTTTGAGTGGTAATGATATTCTGTGATAATCTGCGAATGATGAATTTATATTTTAAACCATTTTTCAGGTAGTAAAAAACGCGCTGTATATGTTCCGTTCTAAATTATTAGTATGTAGCTTTTATACTCATAAAGATAATACGAACATATCTATAAAGTTGACCCGTTTAAATGAGTTAAAATAAAATTTTAATAGGATTCAGTCATTTAATTTTTTAGATCAGATTTGTGGTATAAAACATTATCCAGATGTATTAATAATTTCATCTATAACATATAAATTCGATATACTTACCGTTATTCAAACGCGTATTGGCGATCTCAAAAATATGGCAATGGATTGGATAAGAAGATTCCAAACTTAAATTATTATTCAAATGGTAACGAAAGCAACGACACAGACTTGGTTCAAGCGATCGAAATCGACAGACTTCGGATAAATTTATATTTATAGGCAAATTCAAACATAATGATTTTAAAGTACCATGTTTAGAAAATGACTAAATATAATATATTTCAAAATATTTTTATATTGGACAGCAATTTGATAAAATCCATATTTTAATTAGCTACCAGTTAATTATTTATCTTGATTCCAACCATACGAGAGGCATTTTTTGTCAAGATAAAAGGGTGGTAGTGTTTCTGCGACGGAACGTTTCCCCTGAACGTATTCCGAACAGGACGTCACTTGACTTGATTTTCGAACACGATTTCAGCACTTAACCAATAAAAATTCCAAAGGTATTTAGGTGGGTAATTGAATTAGCGTCACATTGGAGGAACACAACGGGCTGTTAGTAACGCTCCGGGATAAATCCTGAAGGGAAAGATCCGAGGACAACACATAGTAATTTTGAACCACGGTCAGCTGACGGGTCACAACACCTCAGCTCGCAACTAATTATCCAAACTTCCACACCATACCAAAGTGTGGATATTTGAGGCCACGGCAGATTTAACGTGAACCAGTCCCACATACACGACGGTCTTTGGTTGGATCTAGTTTCGAACTCGCAACCCCCCCGTGGCTCATCCGTTACTCTTCCAACCGGGCTACCGCGGCCCAAAAATTCCAAAGAATGAATTCTGAATTGGTATGATAGTCGATTGGCAATGCCAATTAGATTAAATGCCAAATGTCGCCAAAACGTGCATTTTAAAGTAACCCCGACATGTATCATGCTAGTGCATTTGGGTAGAGGAAGTAAAATCTTCACATTCCGGTTTGTTCACTTCGGTTTGTCTGTTCACACTGAAAATCCTTCTCAGACAACAATTCACAATACGGCATATTTAGAAATCGGTGAACAAAGAACAATCTTCTTTGCCGAGTTCATTTGCAAAAGTCTTGTTCATAAGTTCATGGCCCTATCCTGGTAATTTTAGGTTAAAACTCTTGTTCTTTGAAATGAAAGAAATCCCACACATGACGCAAAAGGTGCGGAAAACAAAACGGCGATTCTCCCATTTTCAATAGATTGCGCTAAACGTCCCGTCATCAACAAGATTACCGCTCTCGAGACGAGGAAGGATAGATACTCCTCAACTCACCCGGTTCAATGCCAGCGGACGGACAATGCATCATCAGACAGAAAGCGAAAGTCGTCTCCAAAACCGAAAAGATAAAAAGGAAACAAAAAGAAAAGAACGGTTCCGATTGCGATTCGGGAAGGATGCAGCAACTATTCTTCGCCTTTCGAAACTTCGGAATCACGTGCAACCCACAAACCCAGAATGTCCGTCGCGTCCAACCTGTTTCGGAGTACCTATGGAACTGTCCGTCCCTCCAGGTAGAAAGATACCTTGCAAAAGGCTTCCGGTATACGAAATGTTAAGGGTGAACGACGTATGAAATGAATTGCTAACGCGTTTTCCTATCCATCATTTGTGCTTATGCAAATCAATGGCGACAAGAGAGTCTTTCAGAAGTCTGGTTCCTACTGGGACAGTACCTTTAAACACTTGAGTTTAAGTGAAAAGAGGAAGAAGTTTCGAAGTTCTGTAAAAAAAATACTTTTTGGTGGATAGTTTTCAAATTTAGAAATTTACGGTATGGATGTTATATTTAAAAATGAAATAAATTTAAAGCTTCGATCATTCAAGTTGTGTTGTTCTAGTGTGACGTTAATTAACAACCTACCTCTATCATTCAAACTTGTTTCATTGATGTTTACATCAGAATTAATAATGAAACATTTTACACTGATTATAGACCCCTCATTACCAATAAAATTACCTATAATTATAATGATCGGTTCGCAATTGTTTCATTTTTGAATTTAGATACGTCTAAATCTTACCACGTTGATGCACTTCAGGATATTATTGCGAAAAACCATAGAAAACATAGAAAGAGAAGCAGATTTAACGAACACCAGCCCCTACGCACGTGACGGTCTTTGGTTGGATCGAGTTTCGAAATCGCAACCCTCCGGTTGTTAATCCGCTACTCTACCAACTGGGCTACCACGGTCCCTCATTGAAGTAGGAGAAAGAGTAGGACACATCGGAGTAGATGTGCAGTCCATATCCTCCAGGAGATCGCAGAGAGAGAGAGCAAAAAAGGTTGTTTAATATATGTGCGGTGCAGGTGTTTAGTGACCAGTCGTGACCAGTAGCACGATAAGAATTCAACTAGGCTCTCTTCCTGGTTCAAATGTTCCTATTGTACTTAAATGTTTTAAGGAATTTTTAAATTTATTTTTCAACAATGCTGTGTAGGAAACTGCATTAAAACTAAAATTAACAATTTTTTACGGTCTAAGCCTGTCATTCACATACAAGAGAAATGAGTTATAACTGATTAAACTAAATTGCATCAATAAGTGAACCTCGATGCTTTTGAATGACCAAATACTTTGCATCGAAAAATGCTGAATCCAGGTGGTTATTTTTGCATTGATAGGCAACAGAGTAAGAAATGAAAATAAAGTCCAAGTTTAAGATCCTCTTTCCTTCATTACGAAATGCAGTTGGTAGAGTCGCGGATTAGTAGCTGGAGGTTTCCTAGTTCGAAACTCGATCCAACCAAATACCATCATGTACGTGGGGACTGGTGCACGTTAAATCTGTCGTGGTCTCAAATGTCCTCACGTTAATGTGGTGTAGAAGCTTGTAGAGTGGGATGACAGCTCAGATGTTGACAGTCATCCGACCGTGATTCAAAGTTGCAAGGATTTGTCCTCGGATCTTTCCCTTCGGGATTGATCCCGGATCGTCGCCAATAGCCCTTGGTGTTGCTCCAGTGTGACATTAATTCAACTACCTACCTTTACGAAACACAAGTGTTTGCTTATCACTCGACTGCAAAAGAAATTACAATTCTCAAATTTACAAACGCGGCCCATGAATGTGCGAACAGTTATCAGCGTTGTGCCCATTATTGTCCATTTGAACATTACGAGGTTTCATAACTTTTTAAGAGGTCAGCATTAATATGAGAAAGTAACCTTAAGAATTTTCTATCTCTATAAAAAAAAATTAATCGGACTCAGAAAAGTTTGATTCCTTGGACACACCTCTGAGAAACGAAACCTGACGGTATCATTCTAGTGTTATAGCCAAAGGTTCTGAATTCCTTAGACGATCATAATTGTGATGTTATCGAAATGGGTTAATCTTTCTCTCCTTTGGAAACATGATGCCATTTCATGTTATCGAAGAAAGGACTTCGTTGTTCGATTGAGAATGAAATAGAATGACAAATAGGATCGCACCATGAATTATTGTTAATGTAATTCTTCACTTATAGAACTTGATATACGCCTATAAGGGGTAGCTACATTTTCAATGAATCGCATAAAAGGTATTGGTCTCTAAGTCCCGTGCGGTATTTATTTTTATAAAATATTGTTTCACTTTTAACATTGTTAAAAATGTGTCGTTAATAACGTAGACTAGCGATTTTCAATAGGAGTGTTGCAAGAAGGGCATGCTGTGCCATACGGATGATAAAACAGTTTAAATTGTGTAAGATTTATTTCATTTCAATGGTTTAGTTCTTTTTACAACTGCGTTCAGAAATAATTTCGATGCCCGTACAAGAGATTTTGAGTATTATTTTTTATTACTAAGTAGTCTAGGGCCGCCAGGTTGAAAGAGTAACGGATTAGCAACCGGAGGGTTGTGAGTTCGAACGCAATCAAAGACCGTCGTGTACAAAGGGGGCTGGTGCACGTTAAATCTATTGTGGCTTCAAATTTCCTCACGTTGGCGTGGTGTGGAAGTTTGGAGAGTGGGGTGCCAGCTCAGGTGTGACCTCGACATCTGACTGGTTGAAAATTACGTGTTGCTGTCCTCGGATCTTTCCCTTCGGGTTTGATCCCGGACAGTCGGCAATACCCCGTTGTGTTGCTCCAGTGCGACATTAATTAAAATACCTAAATACCTACCAACTAAGTATTCTAAATTAATTTTGTTTTCCAAAAGCAATTTTGGAGCAGAGTGTAGGTAATTCTGTGTGTAGACAAGAAAAATTATACCGTTTTTGTTCTATTAGCAAAACAATTCATATATTTTTTGGTGTTCCGTAGAACTTTGAGCAATTGGCTTGTGTTCCATGAGATGAAAAAGGTTGAAAATCGCTAATGAAGGTTGCAAAGGATAGGACAAGTTCATAAATTCACACACAAGATTCTGTTAAATTTCACTAACTGTTATTTTCCATCAACTCATTTAATCACTAAATATATTTTAAGATATTATAAAGTAATTTATTCATTCGTTCTGTTGAAGCGGTGAAGAATTCAGACGTTCTTTTTTTAGATCTTGGTCTACAAAAATTATCTCTCTAATTAGCTCTCGTGTAACAAAAAATCACTGTAGAATGACTAAGTGAAGAATTACATTATATTAATCATCTTGTTTTGTTTTCAGCATTTACTAGCAATGATAGCAATTATTTTACCTTTCTAAACATAATTTCTAATTTCAGTGATATATAATTGCAAAATCCGTGTAATCATGCTGTAAAATGTTTGTGATGTTTTTATAATAAGTATAATTCGCAAAAAACTCGTACACATAAATTGAGTTTACACAATTCATTCATATAAACTCATTTTATGTGTAGTATTTTATAAAAACATTTCATTAGAACTTGGAAAAAAGAAGCACATTGCAGAAAAATTTTCAACGAAAATCTTAACTTTTAAAATATTTTATATATACGACTAAGACAAAATCGGAGAATTTTTTAAATTAAGTTGGCAATATGCATTTCTTTTTCGATAAAAAATAATAAGCAATTATTTCAAAATGTTAATCTTTTTTCATCGTGGAATTACCATATTCATTTCAGCAATTCAATATGAAATCACTGTAAATTGTCATCTTTCTACCTCATAAGACCATTCAAAAAGTTAATTACTTATTTTTCTGAAATATTTATTCGGTTAAAATACTACGTGAAAAACACTTTTTTATAGGATATGTTCAATATTTGTGTGTTCAACGTTTGGTAGTTTGGCTGCGTTAGTCTAATCTATTTTCTATTTCCTTATATCAAAGCATGAAACTAATTCCTGTTAAAAGTCAACTCCAGGTCTAACCCCAATTATTAAAATTCTAAGACCAAGTACTACCATTATCTTATTGGACATTTAAAAATTGTTGTTTTATGTATAATTTTAATGAAATTTTAAATAAAGCTTTCTTGTTCATATTGAAACTTGTAGCAACCTTGCAACTAATAAATATTCCTATAACTATAAAAATATTAAAGTATTTAATCCTATTTATTTTATTTACACTTACATAAGAACAGGTCGTCTGTTTTAGAATAAAAATAAACGGTAAAAAAAATCGCACCTTTTAACAAGCATCAAAATGAAGAAATATTTTTTTAATCTTTTAAATGTTGTATATAGAGGTTACTTTCTCTAAAGGGTTTCCTCGTTAGCAAAAGCAGCAAAAGCAGCAAAATGCAATGTTATTCTTAATAGTAGACCTTCAACTTCTCATAGCTTTCTCCACTTGAGTTTGTATTCAAACAATGTTACAAACTGAAATGTTACCACGAGGCATGTAACTATGTTACCCAAATCGCAACGTTTCATCACTATTCAAGACACACAAACTTCTTAAATCAGAGCTTATCCTTTCAAGGCATGAAGATACATCGTAAGAATTTTAAGATCTCATCATTATTTCTATTTACTCATATAAACAATTTCATACAAAAGGTAAAAAGACATGGAACTTGAAAAGACGTAAAAACCTCAAGAATATACAAAATTATTACGGTGATGTAAGGAAATGAGTAAAATTTTTATCTTTAAATACATAAATAACTGGGAAACGGGAAAATACTTTTCAAAAGGATAACATAGTTATCGAAAAATCTTTGACGTAAGAGTTGATTTTCAAAACATTGCATTTAGTAAAACATGCGTTTTATCAGTATATGCATCAAACCGTACTCAACTGAAAGAACTAAAACCCGTATAATATCCTAGAAATTTATTGTATAATGGTAAATAATGTATGCAGTATCCAAGTCTTAAAACAAAATCTCTTTATTTTTGGAAACCCTTCCACAATTTATCTAAACCATTTGAAATTAAATGCTTAATACATTGTTCAAATCTAAATATAAATTAAAAACTCAAATCGATTTTTGTACTAATCACCTTAGTGTCACCTTTCGTACTTTCGTCTTACAACAGGTGTGTGATGTAAGTGAAATGGATTATACGGATGGGTATAGCATTCGTGCGACTTGCGTCCAAAGTAAATTGAAATTAAAGACATCGAAACGTTGTTAAAATGTATTTTCCGAATACTTAAGTGATACTTACATTTTCCTATGAAAAAGAAAAGAGAATCATTTTATAAAAGTGATTAGTTCTTGTTTTAATCTACTGGTAACCAATACAACCTAGGTAGCGACGGTAAATTCTGATAGTAATGTAAATAAATGTTTATCGGTAACGGTAAATCTAGAATGCAAAAAAAAATTAACACAAGTTTGTAAACCATAACTTTTTAGTTACCCTTTTTCGAGAACACATATTTTCTAAACATTAATTTTTTTTACTTAAACTGTTTAAAACATTTCAATAATACCCTTTGAAATTAATACAAAGAAATTGGTGCAGCATAACAAGTACAGTGGATGATCAAATTATTAGAACCACAGAGCAGAGAATGGTATTTTTTGAGTTTGGAGTAAAAACTAATGGCGGTTTACAAAACTGGTTGTAAAACCAACAGTGTGGCCAATGATTTATTTAAAATTTGTTTACATAAGTACGTCATAAAAATAAAAATAATTCAATATAATCAGGTTGTTTTTAAAGATAAGTGGTTGAAATTTTAAAAATTGTTAATTTATATAAGTGACTAATATTATCACCCTCTGTATAACAGTTATTTTTTATTGAAAGCTAAACAAGCATTTGATTATTTATATTCTTATCCCGTATATATGTATTTATATAAACAGATTGTGCTTATTTTCCAAAGGGTGGAGCTTTTATAATATCACCTTGAATCACTTAACTTCATAAAGTACTCTTGTTTTCAATACAAGGGATTGTTTTGTTCGGAATGTCTTCACAATCCACTACGTGGCCACTCTTTTTAAAATTTCTTTCACCTTGGAGCATTCAAAGCACCTATAGATCGTTGCGAAAACCACCGGGGAAAAAATTCTGTTGAGCGACTTGGCCTACTTAAGAGCAGGGCGATGCTCTGCCAGAAATGCCAGAGCTCGTTTCATTAACAGTATTAATCACGGTCCAGAAAGTGGAAATTTCATCGAGTTGGAAATAACCAAAAGTTGTGCAATGTCAACCAACCTGTGGAAGCAGTCACCTTGCCCTGCATTTTACCTAAAGGAAACTTTTCAACTCGCTTGAGGTTTGATTATGTTTTTGCTTCGCAGAATGGAGGCCCTGTAAGGGAAGGTGGGGCCTGTTACTTATTGCTTCTCCCTTTCGGTTGTTTTGTTTACTTTTTTTGTTTCACTTTTCCTCGTGAAAGGAAGGGGGAATTAATTGAGAAGTCCTTCGGTGGAATGTTTCCATCAACAACGATCGAACTGAAGGATGCCCAAGTGACTTTCACCTTCGTTCTGACTGGAGGCTTTTGGGCCTTGATAAGAAACGGCAAGCCAAAATACAGCCACAGAAAATAATCAAACCACTCCGCTTAACTCGTGAACCGTTTATAAAAGAGCAAAATCAAGGGCACCATTTAATAATAAATAATATCTTAACCCTCCAAGTGGTCCTCGTCCATCAATATCTGACAAATTTTGCTAATGGAGAGATATCTCGTCATCAAGAATGCCGATTGAATTCCAAATGATGGAAATATTGCCGTTTTATGATGACGAGATCAAGATCAGGACAGTTTTTTTTCTTATGACGAGATATCTCGTCCATCAAGATCTGGTCAGTTATGCTAATGACGAGATACCTCATGGAGACAACCATCAGAAAGGTTAAATCTATATGCTACAAATTTGCTTACTGGCTCATATTCGTATTCAATTGCTCACATACTTCAAACTTTCTAATGACAACACCTACTTTTGGCTTCACATTTCGAATGTGTGTCAAAATTGAACTTCGAATATCAAGTGTCAAGTCATTTAGTTTAGCCATTTACAAGACACGCAGTATAAAAAATTTGGAGCACCCCTAAAACTAAATTATTTTTTCACCACTTTTATTCATACTTCTGAAATAATCTTCCTATGACGCTGGAATTAAGTTTATTGTTAGCCTATCTAGAAACTAGTGACAAGACAGATGTAAAAGGAAAATATACATGTTTGTTTTACTATATTCAGATACCTGCGCAAGAAGCAGTATATGAATAAAGTTGCTAACTAATCACATTTGTGAAAACGATATCAAATCAAATGCCAATTAATTTATGAATAAAAGCTGTTGTTTCTTCTAAAGGATTAATGCACCTTGTCCAGATTTGGAGCAAAATCCGAAGATTTGGTTTTTGCGCCATAAAACCAACTTTTCTGAGAATACTTGTAGATGGAATTATTTGTGTTGTGTGTCAAAAATTAAGAAGACTAACCGTTTCGGTGAAAATGATCTATGCATACTTTAAACATTTTTCACGATTCTTCCAGTGTTAAAACAATTGAAATTAGTTTAACCCTTTCAGAGCGGTTGGGACATCTGGAATATGAATATTCTATCGTTTGATCTCCTTACGTCTAGGAGCGTTCTTAATGGGCAATAAGCTTAAGGGAATCCTATCACTCCTTAACAAATACAAGTTGCATTTTGTTATGAGTAAATGCATTTATACAACGTGATAGCTTCTCCCATAAAAAATTTTGTTTCAAAAAACATTTTTAGCATAAGTTTTAACTGTTCTGGAAAATTGCATTATTTCAAAGAAGCATTTCTAAAGATAAAAGTGATCAACTTTTAATAAACAGTTCATATACAACTCTCAAGATCTCGTGTAACAAAAAATAGGAATTGTAGGATCAACGAAACGAAACCAACTGCAGCTCAAAGTTTCCACACAGCAAATACTCATGTGCTACAAAAAATAGTGAAAATAAAACTTGACTATAACGCATTAAAATTCACGCTCTTTTTTGGATTTAAAAAGCATTCCGTACCCATGTATATAAAAATGTATAATCTTTTGTTAAAATATCTACTTCAAAACTAGATTATAACATTCTAGAAATTGGAGTACAAATATGCTTTCCACATCAACTCTTAAAAATTGTATAACCATAGCGAGCAAGGTCATTTTCTATCTACAACTCGTTTAACTACTAAAAATATAAAAAGAACCATTTATAAAAAGTCTCTGACAATCCGACTCTGATTTTACAATGAAAAATTCTTCTATGACTAAGATGGTTGGTTGGCTTTTGAATTTTATGGTGCAAGGGCCATATTTGGCCATGTTGCGCCAGACACAATCTATGACTAAGAATTGAATGCACTAAAAACTAAAAAAGGGGGTTCGTTTGCCCTACACATATCGTAGCACTTTTCCTAAAAATTGTATTTTGAAAAACAAACTTTATTGAACAAAAAATCGCATTCCTTAAATGAAAGCGAAGGACATTTACAACAAATTATTTGCACTGATGCACTAACCTCCACTACGTAATTCGTGAAACAAACAGCATTGAATCAAAATATCGATATAGCCAATTACGTGGAAAGTAGTGATTATCCAGTTTAGAGGCGGGTCTCCATTGTTTGTGATGACTCGTGAGAGAAAAAGTAATCGATTGTTTGTGATGGCTCGTGAGAGAAAAAACAATCGATTGTTAGTGCGTATTTTCCACTCCAGTAATCATCGGCTTCCATGTAATTGTAAAGTTTTTTCTGGGGATGTGATCAAGTCGCATAGTATCGTGGCCAATCAAGCGTTATAAAAGCTGAATAAATTGCAATGTGATAGAAACAGCAGGGCAAAATGGTTTTTCATGTCTATAATTGTATATGGGGGTGGAAATATAAAAAATACAGAAGGCTAAATTGAGGAAAATAATTATTGAATAAAAAAATAATCGGTTTGACATGATTAATTCTGAAGTTTGAGTAGCTCAAGGATGAAGCTTGTATATTCCATCTTGTGAGACTCTAAATGCATAATTGAAGGGCTGTAGAGTCAAATGGCTTAAGTCTATTTACTAAAATTTGACTGATTAATATTAAGTTTCACAACTTGCCAATTTTAATATATTCATTGAAATGGAATTTCGTAAGTTTCAATAATTGTTTTGAACTTTTCTAAAGCTGAAAAGGTGGATTAAAATCATACAATGAATGTTACCTTTCATCGTCATCCTTAGTATTGCCTTCGGGTTGATACCGCCAATAGCCCGTTGTGTTGCTCCAGTGCGAAGTTAATTAAAATACCTATCTACCTACCTTAGTATTGATCGAATGCAGTTAATTTATACGGATTGAATCGAATAAGATAGATAAAATAGATCGAATGCAGAAAATTTATGCATAACGAATAGAATCAGATTGATCAAATTGATAACTTTATACAGAATTACAATAGATAGATCAAATAGATAAATTTATACAGAACTAGGCAGAATTACCCGGCGTTACTCGGGTTCAATTAGTTAACTAACTTCCGCTTTCGTTAATATAAATTGTAATTCCTATTCATCACATGTAACAACTGCCACTCTCTAATAAAGGTACACAATTGTTAAATACACAATTTCACAAATGTAAATAAATGTTCATATTTAACATCTCACATTTTTGTAGAATTTAAATTTTTAGTAAGAAAGAAGTCTCTAGAGTACCAATGTTACTCAGAATGTATAGCGTAATTCAGAGTATGCATGTAAATGCCTTGTATGTCGTTTACAAACAAAAGGGTTTCCCAAAATTATCAAAAAATGTTTTTAAAACTAATTAAAACATTACTTACCTTGATTATAGTTATTGAACAAAAAACATCAAATTGAAAATCCAGAAATGCGTCTTAAAACAGATTTTAAAAAGCTTCAAACCAAAAGTAATGAATGTATCTGTTTTTCACTACAAAATAGGTTCTTGGAATATAACGTGGACACAAATTTAAAAAAGCAAACGATTATAGAAATACCAATATTGCCATATTAGCTACCAGTCTTATTTTGAAAGGTCTTGTTCCGTATATTTATTTACAATGTTTTATTTTCTTTATCGCCTGGCCTAAATATTCAGAATTTTTTTATATTTCGTAAAGAAAAATAAGGCTCAAAATAAAGTATTAGAATTTAAATTTAGTATAAGTAGTTTTTGGAAAAATAGTTGATTTTTCAGCAGCACTGCTAAAACAATCCAAGTAATTACATGCTCAATATACCTTCCAGCTACTCCAAATCTACCAAATTATGGTTGAATTAAGTGTTGCTCTGATGTTTTAGGGCCGCGGTGGCCCGGTTGGAAGAGTAACGAACTAGCAATCGAAGGGTTGCGAGTTCGAATCCAGCCAAACACCGTCGTGTACAAAGGGGGCTGGTGCACGTTAAATCTGTCGTGGCCTCAAATGTCCTCACGTTGGCGTGGTGTGGAAGTTTGGAGAGTGGGGTGCCAGCTCAGGTGTTGCCTCGTCATCTGACCGTGGTTCAAAATTACGTGGTGTTGTCCTCGGATCTTTCCCTTTGGGATTGATCCCGGACCGTCACCAATAGCCCATTGTGTTGCTCCAGTGTGACGTTAATTGAAAATACCCGAAAATACCCTGATGTTTTAACATGAAACATGTCTAAATATGTAAGCAAAGAAATTTCAAATAATGTATTCACTAAATTAAAATACGATGTATCAAATATAGAATATTGCATTAAAATATGTTGACTATATTTTATGTAATACTTGAACAGACAAAATAGAATGTGGGAAGACGGACAGATTTACGCAACCTAATTCAATCACTAAATAAATGTAAGTACTCACAGTATGCAAAGTTTCATGAAAATATATTCAACCGTTTGGACGTAGTACGGGCACACACATACAGACACACGGATGGACAGATAGACAGACACCAAACGCGCAAGAGACGGTTGGTTGGTTTGTTGAGGTTTTATGGCACAAGGGCCAACTTTGGCCATGCTGCGCCAGACACAAGACATACAATATCAAATAATATACACACAATATCAAGAAATATACACACAATATGAGTAATATACACACAATATCAAGAAATATACACACAATATGAGTAATATACACACAATATGAGTAATATACACACAATATCAAGTAATACACACACAATGAACGTTTTTACTGACACAGAAGAGAGAAATACAACCAGGGAGGAATGTACCTGACAGGAATCGAACCTGCGCCGCCTACAACTCGAAGGTTGCTAACGCAAGAGACGAATTTTGCATCAAAAGGGCCCAAAACGGATAAAAAACTTGAAATGGGTTGAAAATATTCAATGTTTAAACTCTCCATTTTTATTTATATAGATTAGATAGATCAAATAGATGCATTATACAGAAAGAATCGAATCAGATAGATCAAATAGATCATATGTAGCAATACTGATCAAATTGAATTCGACAGATCAAATGCAGTAACTATGGTGTTCAAATCAAAGTTAATTGTTTCAGAATCTGCAAATAATTGTATTGTCTCACACAATGGGGCAAGAAAGATCAAAGTTTCTTTCATATTCCAAAGTCTTTGGCTCATCTGAACTATTATAATAATTCGATGAGGATATATCTGCGAGATATATCCTCATCGAGATATTGCTGAGTTTTTGCTGATGACGAGATCAAGATCTGGTCATTTTCCTTCTAATGACGTCAATATCTCGTCAATTAAGGTATTGGTATTTTCAATTAACGTCACACTGGAGCAACACAATGGGCTATTGGTGACGGTCCGGGATCAATCCCAGAGGGAAAGATCCGAGGACAACACCACGTAATTTTGAACCACGGTCAGATGACGAGGCAACACCTGAGCTGGCACCCCACTCTCCAAACTTCCACACCACGCCAACGTGAGGACATTTGAGGCCACGACAGATTTAACGTGCACCAGCCCCCTTTGTACACGACGGTGTTTGGCTGGATTCGAACTCGCAACCCTTCGGTTGCTAGTCCGTTACTCTTCCAACCGGGCCACCGCGGCCCCGTCAATTAAGATCTGGTCAGTTTTGCTATGACGAGACATTTTGTCGAGAGGGTTAAGAATATGTACACTTGTAAAGCACGGTTTTTTCACAGCCTTCGAACTGAAATCTTTCACTGATAATTTTCATTTTAAGTTAATATGAACAGCTGTCATAGCGTTTGTTTTCCACTCAGTGGGTTTGAATATCTTTGTAAACGAATGGATGTTGGTGATTATCCCTGATAGGAGCAATTGTGGCTTACCCACTTCAAATAGCCTACAGTTCTCCTCTTGGGGTGCGAAGAAGTTAGTGGTTCGGCAGTAAAAATATTTTCTTGTTGTTCTGACGTTGACAACCTCTATTTCAATAATCCATTAAACACGAACAGTAGAGTTAGCTTATACCTTACCAAAATTGATTTGATAGTGATAAACAAGATTTCTTATCGAAACCACTTGGAGAATTAACCATGTATAATGTCGCTTGTATGTATAATAAAACTTCACATTTTCAAGCCCCTTCATGCATTTTTTCGATTTACAATCATTAAGGCCATGTCAGAATTAATCGTTATCGCATATTTACGTTATTCACAAATTACATTTGGTTTCTTCTCTTTCAGCAAAAGGGAAGAAAGGGCTGGTAGACATCATTTCTGCAGGAACAAAGGAAATATGGAACAAAAAAGTGCCAGGAACTCAAATGGAGAAACTCCAGTCTATTATTCAAGATAAATATGGAGTCACTTTCGGTAAGTACTCGACACTGTTCCTGATACATACGAGTTTTTCCACAACCTAAAATTGACACATTAATTTAACAAACCAAATAAGTATCCATTGCTTTATTTTATGAATGATAAAATTGCTGACTATTAGATGACAGATGAAAATTCAAATTGTAAAAATGAAATTTTTTCAAAACAATAACTAATAGAGTTTAAAAACTTATAAAAGATCGTCAACAGCCATTTTAGTGAAGAAAGGCGTCCACCAGCATCAGGACAGAAGTAAGTCACAAGAATAAACGAGAATTTAAATATGCTGTTCTAGAATAGTGTTAGCACAACTCACTTTTTTAAGTAAGCCTTTCCATGATGCGTGTAAAGGCGGAGAAACACTATAGACTTGAAAGTAGACTATTGAGATGAGCTTCAAAAGTATCATGTTCAACATGTCTACCAGTAGTCACGTGACTGCTCTGTGAAAATTTGACTTGGGGTATCTTAGTTAAAAAAGTGAGTTGTGGCAACATTATTCTAGACCAACATATTTAAACTCGGGTTTCTTCTAGTGACTTACTTCTGTCCTGATGATGGTGGACGTCTTGTTCTACCGAAATGGCCAATGATGATCTTATATCAGTTTTTAATTTTTATTAGTCGTTGTTTTGAAGATTTTTCATTTTTTGCGAGGGTACTAAAGTCTGAATATTGGTATCTACGTATTGTAAATGAGTAAATCGAAAGTAAAAAATTATCGCATCATATAACATTAAATTATAAACAACATATATGTGAACATTAAAAAGAAATTAGAATTACGAATTTTACATTTTTTCAAAACTTTTTATACCTAATTTGATGAATGAAACAAATTGTATGAATTTATCTAAGGATATAACTTCACCCTAATTTGTAAATCATGATGAACTATCACAATTAATTCATTATTATGATTAAATTAATTTTGTATACTTCTCATCTCGTGGATATTTACGAACTGCTTGAACTTAAACTATATTCAGACGTAATGGAATATTTTATTTCAGATAGTTATTGGGACTTTCATGAGTGGTCAATAAAGAACTATCCATTGTTTTGGGAGGAGGTATGGCACTATTACGGAGTAGTTCATTCGAAACCATACACAGAGGTAAGTCCTTTCTAATTTTCTAAACAGATACATTCCTTAAAATGGCGTTTTAAATTAATGACACAATTTGAATCCAGCAATTGATTCCGCGTTTTAAGTATACTAAAGCCTTTTGCAATTCCTTCATATTCCGTGTCAGTTGCTGTACTTTACTTTCGAAAGACCTGGCTGTAGAGAGTGTAGTATTCACCCCTTTCCGTTCCATTACTTTGTTCTCCCTCATTTCCACGCCTTTGTAAAAGAGTCTCAAACTCTAAGACAGCGCTTGGATCATTCACACTCATGCCAGGATTTGGAGCAATTTTATTTTGGGCTCCTTTTTAACTTGGGGCTAAAATTATCTGTATTTTATTGTCTTTGAGGTATAAACAACGGTGAATCTAGTTGACTGATAAGATAAACTAAAGGTATGCATTAGATTTTTTAGAGCCTCCTTTTACTTCCTATCCAATCTCAACATCGTCAGTTATCAATGTTACACTACGCTTTTATGCGTATTATTTCGTAAATCAATTTATAAAACATGTAACTAGAAATTATACATAGAACAAAAAGATTCAAGTTGACCTTTGTCTTACCATTTTTCTCCTTTTGCCCTAAGCCTGCAAAGAGGAAAGGCGATGGACTTCTCGATACCGAGTGGTTTTCCGGGGCTGAATTGAACTACGCAGAGAACATTCTTCGTTACAGGGATGATGGAGTTGCCCTGATCTGCGTCAGTAAGTATTTCTCCTTTATATTCCCCAGGGCCACGGTAGCCCATTTGGAAGAGTAACGGATTAGTAAATCTGTCGTGGCTTCAAATGTTCTCACGTTGGTGTTGTGTGGAAATTTGGAGAATGAGTGCCAGCTCAGGTGTCGACCTCGTCATGTGACCGTGGTTCAAAATTACCAAGCGTTGTTTTTGGATCTTTCCCTTCTGAATCGATCCCGGACCGTCACCAATAGCCCTTTGTGTTGCTCTAATGCAATGTTAATTGTTTATTTACGTACCTACCTTTATATTCTTATATTGTTAAGGATATTAAAATAAAAATAAATGGAATATACCGTAGCAAGAGGGTCGTCATGGCTCAGTAGGTTAGCTCCCTGCACTAACATCTTGCTAATTGTAGGCGGATCATGTTCGATTCTTGCAACATCCTAAGTGTATTTATCACTTCTCTGTCAATAAACCTTCCTTGTGTGTATATGCCTATTACTCCACAATCTCTGTTTTGTGTTTGGTGCAGCTTGGCGAAATATGGCTCTTGTGCCATAAAAAACACAACCAATTGCAGCCACTGTAAGGTAACAAGGACGCGATAAGCTGGAACTCACGATGAAAATGAATAAAAGTGTTAAAATATCAAATTCTCATTTTTGGTGGAAGGAACTTATGAGCGTAAGCGTCGAAAAAGCTCCAGAAAAATTCCTTTTCAATCATAGGTAGGCCAACAGGTAGTCACAGTCCTGTCCAAAGTGCAGAATGACAAGGACACTAAATTCGCTTGTACTTCCAAACTTTTCTTTTGGAATTACCCTTTCTCATAATTGGTCCTCGATTATTTAAACAAAATCATAGAGTATCGATGACTTTTCATTTTGAACGTTTTAGAATGTGACCTAGAACAATTTGCAAGTTCTGTTCTTACACTTTGCATTTTTCAAACATAAAAGTTAAAATTGTTGGATTTAATCTTTAGATATTGTGATACATAATACTCAACTCCATTTGGCTTAGCAATAAAAATACCTAGGACCAAATAGGATACTCGATTTGATGACATGTCGTATGATATAGTAACAATATTAATTATATGAGTTCCTTTAATAGTCTCTTCGGGGTGTGTACGGGCTTCACGAAACCGAGGTATCCTAGTGATCTATTCTTTTGCCATAGGGCTTACTGCCTCGGATAAACATGGGGATTGCGATCCCAGGATGCCCAAGCGATCTTTCTGTTTTTTCTCTCCCTCCTTTTCAAAATTACTTTACATTGTCTGTCATCAATTTGGTGTAGCTGGGCCAAATACGGCCCTTGCACTATAAAACCCAAAACCAACCACAGATAACCAACATTTGATAGTACTAAGGATATAATTATTAAGGATTACGAATACTTAATAATACGAATACTTTGGTTCCCCCCTCCTACCATTAAATGCTCTAAACCTCACGGTGAGTAGGTAGGAGGTGGGTCTACTACTACTACTACGAATACTTAAGTACTCTAAGGATACCTTATGTTGCAATTTTTAATGATAGACTAATAATAAGAGTACTAAGAATACCATATTACAATCACTAAGGACATAGTAATAATAAATGCACTAAGAATATGTGTTGCAATTATTAAGTATATACTACTAAACTCGGTACATGCTTAAGGTATCCAGAGCTTTATAAAAGTAGCCAAACTAGAATGTATATTTTAAACCTGCCACTGATTTCTTAACGTCCTAAATTAATTATGCTTTAAATTTTAATATTTCTGATTTCCTAGGAAGATTAGAAATTAGTTTAATCTGTGATCTACGTGGTTACAATTTATGAAATCCATTAGGTCTTAAATTATTCATGATCTAAGCGCTTTCCTATCCGATTCAGAATGCAATAATTAGGTCCGTGGATATTCTTTTGCTACTGGAATGTTTCCAACACAACAAAGCAGGCATTGAAAGCTCTGTTGGAACCGATTGCTTTATAGCCCTTTCCCTGACCCCCTACATGTTTGATAAGCTAATCGGGAACAACGGGTTGGCCCAATCCATTGTCTGCACCACCAAGCCTGCTCTCAATGTATGCAAGTGTTTCAAGGTGATGTCTGGCAACGCGCATATGACACAATTCATGTTTTGTGTTCGATTTTTCAGACGAAGATGGAGATGAGAAGAAAGTAACCTTCGCGGAAATGTTTGAGGAAGTGAAACTGTATGCGGCGGCATTCAAGAAACAAGGCCTTCAGAAGGGAGACAGAGTGGCCTGTAAGTATCATGGAGAAACCCCGCCTACCAAAACAAATATCAGTGCTAGACCTTGATATTTAGATATTTTTAACATTTATTAACGTTAATTTTTAACACTTGTTTAGCCTGTAAGGCCTGTTGAAATAAGAATACAAAGGGCTCTTGAAATCACTTAGGGCGTACTATTCAAGTGTTCATTATACATATACAGGTGTTTCGAAAATATCTGGCCAACTTGCCAACAGTGGTAAAGGGCCCCAAATAAACATTTTTTGTCAAAGAATGTGTGTCCGGAAATACCACGTTTAGGCTATAGAGAGGGTGCTGTTTAGGTCAGTCGATAACATCGTTTCTGTGGAGTAAGGAGCCGTACCCCACTTGGATTTTCAACGGCATGCATTGCTACACGATTTCGGAGCGTGCAGTTGAAAATTCGAGCTTGGAATCACGCCTTACGTTACAGAAACGATGTTATCGACGGAACGAAACAGAAATTGAAGAAAATTAACAGGGATTCCTGCGTCAACTCTGTAGCTTAGTTTAAATATGCTTGATTTGAGCTAAGAAGCTGTATTCATTTGCTGATTCTAAGCGGAAGAGCTCGGCACTGATAAAATTCTTCAGCAGTCTGATTACAAAAACAATGAGAAATCTTAAGACATAAATCAGCGCAGAAGAGAAAATATGAGCGAAAACAGGTTTAGCGTCGAAAAATGTCGAATCGCATTTGAACAAGTGAATTGGATGAAATTGAAGTAGATGTTTAGAATCTAATTGTGAAAACGTAACGGGTGTGCTTTTTACCGTACGTTTTATTGGAAATAAGAAATGACATCAGTAAAAGTACACGAAATGTTATTCTATTTTTGGATAATTTTATTTCATTTAGAGGTATAAAATCCATTTACGTAAATAAAGGATGATATATTCATTATAAATAAATCAAAATAAAGTATGAAATGCGAGTAATAACACACTTTGATATCAATCGATATAAGCAGCTAAGAAAGTTTAGCTCAGATGCTATGCGCAGGTCTACTAGTTTCACTAATAGCGAAACATACAAAATATTGTCTATTACTTTGCAGTTTAAATGAGTTATGCAACCGCAACCTAAACGGTAAAACCTGTTAAAAAAGGTTTTTTGTTACAGTTATGGCAAACATAATTCTATCGAAAATAAAAATTCATTACCACTACAAACTAGTAAGTGACTCATGCAGTAAATCATGCAGCAATTGTTTGATACCATAGAAATAAACATGAAGAAAATAAAGCTGTCAAGAAACAAGTTTTGGATATGTTTAAAGGGCATGCATTGTAATCATGACTTAATTTTACTCTAAAGAGCTTATGCATTTATTAAGATCCGGTTTTGTATTTTTGGATGTAGAGGAAAACTGAACAAATGATTGTAGTTTCGAGACATACTGATACCTTTCACTACTGTGATTCGGAACAATGTTCTGCAAAAAGTAGACGTATTAGATAGAAAATGTTTTTATTGCAGTAAAAATGGAAACAGTTCATTGTGAAAGTATATTGAAGCATTGGGATATCACTCTTGAACAGCAGTTCTTGTTTTTCGATCTGCCGTAAAATTTTAAACCTTTTAACTTTTGCCGTAGGCGTTTATTCGCATACAATATTATTAATTGGTAACTTAAGAAGTAAGTCATTCACTTTTCGTGTTCAATTAGAAAATATTGAAAGGCATAATTGCAATCCTGTTTTATGCTTCAAAATTGAATACGATTGAAGATTTTAGTTTAAATTTGTATATATTTTATACATTTTTCAAATAAAATTTATTAAACACGCGTACTTCGATAAAAACTTATAACTCGAAGGTTAAAATCTTAATTATGGAAAGGGATATGGATATTCTCTGTCCTCAACGTTAGGGCCGAGGTAGCCCAGTTGGAAGAGCAACAGATTAGCAACGGAGGGCTCCGAGTTCGAAACTCGATCCAGCCAAAGACCGTCGTGTACACGGGGGCTGGTGCACATTAAATCTGTCGTGACCTCAAATGTCCTCACGTTGACGTGGTGTGGAAGTTTGGAGAGTGGGACCTCGTCATCTGACCGTGGTTCAAAATTACGAGGTGTTGGCCTTGGATCTTTCCCTTCGAGATTGATCCCGGACCGTCGCTAATAACCCATTATGTTGCTCCAGTACGACATTAATTAACTACCTACCTACCTTCCCTCAACATCAGCTATAGGAAACAACGTGCCAAAGGATTAAGAACTACGATGTTAGTATCCTATATTTACAGAATAAACTCTGAACAAAACATATTTTTACAAAATCAAAAATTAAATTAATAACACGAATCTGAATCAAGACACATTTCATAGAAAATTATTCAAATAGAAATGCGAACATGCGAGTATTTTAGTTTTGTTTTTGATTAATGAAATTCAAATTTATTCTTCAGGTTATATGTCCAATCGAAGAGAAGCCATTTATGCTATGTTAGCAGCTGCCAGTATGGGTGCCATGTTTGGTGGACCTCTGCCATTCTATGGAGCAAAGGTAATGTACTTGTAAAGAACCTGTGTTTAAACAAAGGGAAAATATTAATTTCATAATATGCATTAACATTGTCCTTAAACTTTTCAGGCAGTAGCAGCTATTATGAACATCATGACTCCGAAATTCCTGATTACCGTTGACAGATTCCAGTTTAACAAAGATGAGCTTGATCTCCTTGAGAGACTACCTGAAATCGTAAACGGTATGTATTAACCATTTGAGTGTTGCAGGATTTGCTAGTAATGTAGTGTAGTGCTGCTTTTACCCCCACTTAATGACTAAATAACTACATCTTTCTAAAGAATCCATGGATTCTTTCAACCTTCGGAACGATTCTATTGGTCCTCTCCTTGAATAGAATCCTTTGGGAAGATTCTATTCCTCATTTTCTTAGAATGGAATCCCTTGGAAATATTGTATTGCTCATTTCCTTAGAATAGTACCATTTGGAAAGATTCTTTTGCTCATTGCCTTAGAATAGAGTTCTTTGGAAAGATTCTATTGCTCAAGAAGATCGATATTGGTTGAATGTCATGCAGAGGAGGCTATAGGTTGCATGGTGGAATTATGCGTGTGAACCTCTAGAGGGTTAAATTAATTGTTTCTTATCCTACTTGATCTAGACGAGTTAGACCGAGTTCGTGACTTCATTTACCTTCAAGACGAGCATAGGATCAAAATACAGATTCTCCATGAGCAGCCCCATATAAGCAAGAGAATTAGGAAGTAAATTGACCGAATCTAAAATTCTTAATTTTAATGTGATATCTCACAATGACAATTAAACCTGCGTTTGTTTCACTTTGAAAGAACTCATTCTCAAGATATTGTTTCACTTTTTGAACTCCATTCTCAATAGGAAATCAATTAACCGATTCGTGTAAATTTCTAATCATGTATTCAAAGTATAAAATAATACTGTAAATACACTATTATATCATTGTAAAGTTCGTTTAAAAATTATTTCGTGTATTATCATTATTTTGTGTGTGTATTATAAAATCTTAATATTTAACTTGTATCAATACAAGTTAAATATTAAGTAAGGTGAATTTCGCAGAGATTTCAGTTTTTTTACAGAAATCTAAATAGGAATAAATATTTGATGTACGAATTCAAGTTTCCTTAAATATTTATGATATTTCAATTGATGCTCCATTGTTTCTTTTTAGAAAACAAAAGCATTGAAAAGGTAATAATCATTCCAAGTAGAGAAAGTTCCAAATTGAAGGATATCACAACTGTGAATAACAGGTGCGTATTTGTACACAACCCTGCTATAAATTATTAAGTACCTCATTACTTGGAATTAAGTTGGAAAGTTAACCCTCCTATGGTTGTCTCGACGATGTATCTCATCACTAACCCAACTGAAACAGCTCCTGATGTACGATATATCTCGTCATTAGAAGAAAACTGACCAGACCTTAATCTCTTCATCATCAAAAAATCGGCAATATCTTAAAGACGAGATATCTCATCATCAGCAAAATTGGTCAGATCTTGATGGACGAGATATCTTGTCATTAAAAGAAAATTGACAGAATCTTAATTTAGTCATCATCAAAAATTCGGCAATATTTTGATGAAGATATATCTCACTATCAGCAAAATTAGTCAGTTTTTGATGGACGAGATATCATCGAAACTACTTGGAGGATTGAAAAATGCATGGAAGAAAACTGATTTTAAATGGAAATGTTTATCATTTGAATTGCAGTTGTTTTCTTGAAGAATTCCTTTCTGCTGGTCGTAATCCAGACGGCAGCGTTCCAGACCTCATTTTCGAACAGTTTCCATTCGATCATCCAGTTTTCATAAACTTTACTTCTGGAACCACCGGATTGCCCAAAGGATTGGTCCATTCAGCCGGGGTAAGTCTGTTTCACATGTTGCCTGTCGAGCAGGTACTCATTAACTGACAAAAAGTTAAATTTTACAGTACATCCTATCAGACTAAATATTAGTTTGTCAAAAATAAAAGTTATAAACCTTTTGATAATAGTATATTTTCTTTCAAGCCTATACAATATGACAATTTAATGAAAATAATCATTTAGTTCAAAAAATGCTTTTCCCAAAAATGTCAGCCTATGATATCTGAATATTTTTAATGTGTACTCGGTTTGATTAAATTCTAAAGTTGAAAGCTCTCGGATATCATGAAACGCATTTTCTATGTTTTAAATGAGTAATTTAAAAGCAATGAGTTATTCCCGATTGGTACTTAAAATGAATCCATCATTGATCTTCAAGGAAATGTTCTCAAATTTTAAAATATTAAACAGATAAAATACCTAATTCTCAAATGAATCTGTCTGAAAATAAAAAAAAATTGTTCTTCAAAAGAATTAAATTCTTTGTTAAATAATCGAGCAACTAATCACTTAAACTGATTTAAGCGATTGACTGTTCGATTTCAATTCTAATAAGCTATCACAGAAGGACAAATATTTTTGAATTATAAACCAAATTATTATTTTATTAAAAAATTAAGTAGCTATGAGTTTAAAAATATTACTAGTTCAAATACAAAAGATTAATAGTTAAAATTTCTCTCTCAGGATATGTGATTTTCTAAAAATAAAGTTATTCATCATGTCTCACTAATTAATGGGAAATCAGCGATAAAAGTAAAAATACACTGCTTTTATAACTATTCAAAAAGGGAATTATTTAAGCTATTAAATCGGCATACTTATACATTACAAAATTATGTATTCGGCTATTAAAGTAATATGTTTTATATTCCCATAAAATATTTAATATATTGAATTTTTATTCCATCATCATATAGATAAATAAATGTTCTAGGTAAAAATTACCAAAGTCTTATTGTTAACTCTCCAATCACAGAATTTCATGAATCTGGAATTAAATTTCTTAAACTTATATCCGAATCTTGCAACAGAAATTTGAATTTAAAAACATTGAAAATTCTCTCTAGGTGAATCTTACGCGTTCAAAGCCTTTAGCCTAAGGTAAATTATCGCTGATGTGTGAGAAATTAAATGTGTAATTTTGAGCAATAATTTATTTTCAGACATTCCTGCCACTTCTTCGAGATTTCGGTCTGCATTGCAACTTAGATCGAAGCAGTGTAACGTTAGCTATGCAGCCTGTAAGTACTATTTCTCTTTTACAAATGAAAAAGCTTCAACCATTAATACATATGTTTAATTTAAGAGTTTTTCATTTACAATACTCCTATGTTTCCTTCCCTAAGGTTGGCTGGAATTTGTGGAATCTCTATGTAGGTAATCTAGCTTTGGGATCAAGCCTTCTTCTTTATGATGGCCTCCCGTGCTTCTTGTCTAAACATGCATTTTGGGATATTATGGATCATTACAAAGTGACTTTTGCCTTCCTCGTCACAAGCATAATTGATACTTTCGAAAAAGAAGAAATAGTACCATGTATGTACAACTTCAACAATAATGATTTAATCCATATTTTATGTAAATCATACGTAGATATCTTTCATAAGGCTGGTGAATAATTAATTTTTGCTTTTATCGCAAAAAAGACGGACGAAAGCTTTTACATTCCAATTGAAAGGCTTCGAGCAACGTAATGATAAGCCATACTTCAAATTTTTCATGAGAATAATTTTTCAAGTTTTACAAAATTATAATAGTTTATTCACTATATTTAAAAGAGAGGTCATATTTTCTTTAACTTTCAAGTATTTAGTAATTCAAATATTCTTTTGATTCGCTTGAATATTTTATTTTGATTTTTGTTTTTCATTACGGAACATGTATATATATTTTTGTGGCTTATCATTAAGTTGTCCGGAGCTCTTCAGTTAAATTTTAATGATTATTTTGCCATTTAAAATTCATTAAAAACTGAATTATTTCTTTCTGTTCATTGGTAGAAAAGGGGCCAATGTCCAAATTCCAGGATTTTGAGTTATGTCCACAAATCACTGTTAATGTATCGAAACATTGGAAAGTAATTTGTACTCTGTATTAAAAATAATAATTACTAAATCAGCTTTTACCAAAACCTTGCAAAATGGGCCTTTTTTACCAAGGTACAGATTTAACTATATTCATACAAACAGCACTGAAAAAAGGCTTGCACTGGGCAATACTCTGTAATAGTGTTAATTAATATAAAGGTCTTCCACAATGCTTTATTTGATAGAATACTTTACATTAATATAAACACTAAAAATTTATAGGTAACGTTACTCCCTTTAATATTGTCTTCTTTTGAAATACCTGTTTATATTAAAAACTGATATATATTGTTTAAGAGATACATCAGATAATAAGCTTAAGTTATTAACTTATTATAACTTATTATTTAACTTATTAACTTATTATAACTTATTATTTAACTTATTAACTTATTATTTAACTTATTAACTTATTATAACTTATTATTTAACTTATTAACTTATTATAAATAAGAAGGGGAAATAATTATACTGTGGCACTGGGTAACACCACCCGGAATCAATCAACTTTTAGTATACTGCTTCATATGTAAGGCAGCAGTAATTCACCTTGAAAAACCGGAAATTATTTTGACTAGACACATACCTCGCGAGCATTCATTAACACAATACCGGAGTTTCAAATCGACATTCTATCGATATTAGAATTAATCGTAAACGTATTAAGAGTAGATCAAATCATAATTAATAATTGACAAAATTGAAATTTGAAAGTAGAAGTGAAATCAAACTGGAAAGTCATTATAATGTGTCGAATGTTAATTTTAAAATATTTCATTTTAACTCTCCTATCTGTTCTACAAGAATAAATGTTCCTCAAACAATTTAATTGTTGTGGATATCCTCGTAGATCAATAAGAAAACATTATTGATAAATAGTTTGATTGGATGAGTCTAAATCCACACGTAATTTCATTTATGTGACACAAAGCGATTTTACGTACTATGTATCAGTCATCAGAATACGTGAACCAAACAATGTCGAAATTGACTGTTCCTACTTTTTTTGGATGTGTAGATCTCCCTAGTGCCGATTTTAGAAATGTTATTACTCCTAAGTTCTCAAGATTACTTGGCTGAACGGTATTTACTTTGTATACTGAACATTCGTAGCATTGAACTATACTAAGTTTTTGTTTTGCACTGTAGTACAAACAGGAAATTATGTCTCTATACTTCGATATAAATACCTAGCGATGAACAATTTACTTAAAAAATGTGCTCTAAACAATTTATAATTTATTTACTTAACTGATGTTCATTGAACTAATAGCAAATAAAATATTTTGATAGTTATAAAGGAGCAGCAGATTTATTTCCAAGAATTTACCTCTGTGAGATGAAAAGCATCACAACTAATACAGCAGTTGGGTGAAAACGGGTTTTCTTCCAATTTTTGCTTTCAATAGACACCTGTATTTATACATTTCAAAAGACATTCCTTATTGTGATTTTTCAAATTTCCTGATGCAATGTATTAAATTATATTTAGCACCTGAATGTAAGCTGGAGCATTTGAAAATGATTACCATCGGTGCCAGTCCTGTGAAACTTCAAAACGTTGACTTTATTCTCCAAAAAGTGAAACCCGATGTATTTGTAGGGTGCTTATACGGTAAGAACGATACACGTGTTGTTATATAATTATTTTTCTTGTATATCCCTTCTTTCACTCATAAATTAGAAACAATCTTATGTCCCAATAATTTATCAATTTACAAACAACAAATCCTCCGGATATGACCTTTGTGATTTGCTTTTCATTGGCTTGGTTCGATTGTATCAATTAAAATCAATAATCCAATCCGAAATTATCAATTATCCTCATTCCTGTCGCTCTGTAAACAAGCTATTAAATTTAACCCTCCAAGTGGTTTCGACGAGATATCTCGTCCGTCAAGCTCTGGTCAATTTTGCTAATGACGAGATATCTCGTCATCAAAGTTTTGTCTATTTTTATGTGATAGCGAAATTAAGATCTGGCCAGTTTTCTTCTACTGACGAGATATCTTTTCCACCAAGATCTAATCAATTTTGATAATGACGAGACACCGCGTCGAGACAACCACCAGGAGGGTTAATGGGTAGGCAGACATGCATTCTAACCTACCCATAAATCAGAAAAATTCATTCGTCAATACAATTTATCACAAATGCTTTACTAGCCCCAATCAAAAAGCATTTGATGCTTTTATTGAATAGATACTTATCGGATGATGAAATTGAGTGCCACAAGGTTTTTACAACAGATGTTGATGTACTTGTTTTGCAGCACTAATAAAGATTAAGAATTTTTTCAATTGAAAATAGTGGAGTTAGGGGTATTAAAACTCATTGCTATAGGAAAGACCAAATAGTAAACGAAATGTGCAATTCCCTGTAAGCAAGGAATGAACACACATTTACAATTCAAAGCCCGGTGCAGCCATTTCAATATTTCTAACCTCTTCAAGAATAATTAAAACGTCGTTTTAGCTTATTAGGAAAACAAAAAAGTATTGCGGAGAAAAAAACAGGGTTCTATAGCACCAATTCCATTTCTAGACTATGAAATACGAGCACATCTACGCTAAAGGTACTCAAGAGTAATTACCGTGAAAAGGTTATAGTCATTTACAGCAGAGATTTTCAAACAGTGTGTCGGTGTACACTAGTGTTCAGCAAGAATGGCACTAGTGTAGCTTATAGATATCAAAGCTGCTGAATTGTGTCAGATTTAATTTATTTCAACAGTTTAGTTTTGAACTTTTGCCAAGTGATCTTTTGACCAAATAATTTGAAGTAATGCCCGTATAAATAATTTTGAGAAAAATTTCTTTATTACCAAGTATCATAAATAAATTGTTTCAAAAATGTTTTTCAGAAAGATGCTTTGGTGCAAGGAGAGTAGATGATTACCAGTGTTATTTTTGTAAATCAATCAAAATTATGCCTATTTTTTGTCAGATCGACAAAAGTATAACATTTTTTATGAAAATTTGTATAAAATAAAAATATATATTATAAATAATATTTTTATACAATAATATATATATATATATATATATATATATATATATTTATTTAAAAGAAAAATATAATAAAAATATACTTTTTGTTGTGAAAATGTAATATTTTTTGGTAAGTCGCAGAATTTTAGTAATTAGTTTGCGTGCCATGAGATGAAAATTGTTTAAATTAGCTGGCTTATAGTATTGTTTTTCCTCCTTATTAAAATACCAATAAATTTAAAACAACATAAAATTGACTTTTAGTCACACGTTCCTACTTTCTCTTCTGAAATTTCTAAAAGTATTCGATATCAGAGAGAGAACTCTGCATTGTCAGAATTCGCAGATATTTTATCAAGAAAATTTACATTCATCACCATTTTATCAATTGCTTTCTGTTACAGGTGCCACAGAAGTGATCGGAGTCTTTTCTGGATTTGATTACAACACCCCAGTGTTCAGTTCCGAGATTCAATGCCCGGCCCTTGGAGTCGACATCAAGATTTTTGACGACGAAGGTTCGAAAAAGCCATCGGAAATTTCAATGGCTTTTCATTTCAATTCAAATGGCCAAGAAACTGAAATCACATCATATGAACATTTGTTTTTATTTTTTCAGGTAAAAGCATTGTAGGAAAAGCAGGAGAACTTGTTCTTGCTACACCAACCCCGTCCTTGCCGGTCAGCGTGTGGAACGATGAAAATGGCGCAAAAATGACTGAGACATACCTCACCAAGTTCCCTGGTAAGTAGTTAGAGTTTGTTTCCGTTATCAGGCTTCATATTTGATATTTTAGCATCAAAACATGAATGGGTTAAGGCTGATATACGTCTATCGAAATCCACTCTCCGTTTCCGGATTCGTCGAACCAATGAGCAACGAGAACAGGAATTGACAGGTTTAATCACTTCCGTTCTCGTTGTTCATTGGTTCACCGTATTCGATTACGGACAGCCGCACAAATGTAAATGAGCATTTAGACTCAAGAACACGGTAACATCCTTAATTGACTATAGTTATCATCGCCAATTAACCCTAATTTTGGAATATTGTAACACGTCGTAGGTTTACTACTTGAGCTTCCGCTTGCTTACACTTACATCTAATGTGGAGGTCTATCCAAATAGTCATTTGACGACGAAAATTTTATTCGTCAATTTAGCGAGGAGACGGTAACGTGTTTTTGAGTTTTACAAATGAATGCAATTGTTCACCAGGTGTATTAATTAGTTAAAAACTTCGCAATCGTAACAATATGCTGGGGTTCGTAAAGGACTGTACACTTTACGCTTGCTGTATAAATTCGGACTTTTTTTAGAAATAAACGTTATAAATTTCAAAAACTCTTAAGTTCATTACGAGTGAATGAAAAATAAAGCTATTTAAAGGCATATTAGCCATTTAGAATCTGGATTTCGAACTTAAAGTTTTAACTTTTACTGTTTCATCTATTTTTAGTACAGAAAAATATATTTCGATTGAAAATAAGAAACGTACAGCAGACTTTATTTTCAAAAGTAGCAAAGCAAGTAACAATCGTTTTGCATATTCATGTGAATTTTGCCATATTTCAGGTAAAACCAATCTAAATTTTACAAAATGAATGTTTGGTTTATTAGGTTCGTTTTGGTTTGTCGCTCTACACATATTTTTTTGCTACATGAAGACTAGTTTGACCAGAACCTACGCCTCAAAGTTATTAGGTTTAGGTATTAGATTTAGCATCCAGTGTTTACATTTTTCTTAACACTTTGACTTCATCTGAGTATCTTGAGCATAGACATTATTCATGTCGAGATAATATGTCTTCAAGAGACATTATTGCTTTGAATATTGCATTAAAATTGATGGAAAGAAATTTAAAAAATATTAAGACATTGTTGCATTTATTTTGAGTTTTGTAATTTTATAATCGTTCATTTTATTTTATTTAAGGTGTGTGGACACAGAGTGATGAGGCATGGATTGATTCTGATACAAAAGGCATGATCATCATTGGAAGAAGGTATTGTAAACTACAAGTATTATAATAAGCTAAAAAATATTCTGTACTAGCAGAATTATACCTTACTAGGATTGAATTTGCTGCTGCAGATTGAAAAAGTCACCAGAATAATCACTTTTCTCTTTCGTAGAAAAATGCAGACATCATTTAAGTGTCAGAAGAATAAAAAAACGCATTTTCGACATTTTTATAATCTCTGCAACTTACTTTGGACCTAAATCGTATACATACATATCCATCCACGTAATATATTTCACATACATCGTACCCCTGTTGTATGAAAAATCTACGAAAGATGACACTAATGGAACAGAGTTAAATTTTACTCCCACTACGCAAATACTCTCGCATGATACGTATTGGGTCACTTTAACATGTAGTTTTTGCCGTATTGGCAATGTCTGGCGTTCAATCTAATTGGCGTGACCAATCAACTATCGTATTTGAACTCGGATTTCATTCTTTGGAATTTGAATTGACGAAATGCGAAAATTCGAAAAACACCTACATTTAGCCTTACAGAAAAAGTGCCTCTCGTGTTTTACTGTTCCGTGTGTACGATATTGAATAAAATCATATCCGATTTATTCTCTTTTTTGTGCCATGTTCAAGAGCCTTCTTGTCAAACTACAGAAACTGAAAATGTAACCAAATGTTTTTAAACTGAAAATGTAACCAAATGTTTTTGATGTAATCTATTATAACCAAGAAAGATATTTACTCTTTAATAAATAAAATTCTTTTTTGCATGTTCTAAATGTTTATTAATTTTTAGTGACAATACCATCAAGCAACATGGAGAAAGATTTGTATCAGAGGAAATTTATTGGGCTAGTAAGTACTCATGTCTACTTAATTTTCATTTATGTATTTCCCCTGGTTCCTCTCTTTATGGTACTATTATTATGCAGATTGAGACATGAAATAAAAATATATCTGGGCTCCCTCAACTCGTCCATTTAACCAAATTATTCGCTGCAAGCATGTATTTATAACTTGTAAATATCGCCAAAAAACGGCATTTAAACCTGCGATCTTCACGTACTATCTCTGCAGCCCCCACAGTTTTTCCTCTATAACTAATAACTAGTTTTAGCCTCATGATCAATAGGATATTTCCTAGGATTCTTTCAACCAATAAAAAGGGCTATATATTGTCATTGACCCTTTAAGGACTGCGTTTACATTTGCTAGCAGAAAAATTTAATTTTCTGGAAATAGTTTTTTGTTGCTTGCTCAACATAAATATTCATTTAAAAATTGTATTTAAAGTTTTTATTGAAATTTTTAAATGTTGGAATTTGAAACCACGAGTATTTACCAAATGCCAAAAATGAAAATTAGAAATTTAGTTTCACCTGTATAAATAACCTCAAACATATTACGGTGGGTAGGTAGGTATTTAATTAACGTCGCACTGGAGGAACACAACGAGCTATTGGCTACGGTCCGGGATCATATCCGAAGCTAAAGATCCGAGGACAATATCACGTAAGTTGGAACCACGGTCAGATGACGATTCATACATATTACAACATAGAATAAAAAATTCGCAGCCTTTTGGAATCTTGGTCCGAATTTGTTTTAAAATTATGTTTCAAGTTTTTGAGATTTCGTGTTTTTGAAATTTATGTCCTGGAAATCTTTACTTCATCTATGAGAGGGATTTTTTATCCTGTTACCCAAATGTTCTCGCATGATATCATATCAGGATTACCTTAAAATTTGTGGTTTGTAGCCGTTTAGCGTTTATTCGAAAAGGTGTTGACCAATCAACTATCATGTATAAATTTGGATTTCATTCCTTTGAATTTTTATGGGCGAAGTGCTGAAATCGTATTCGGAAAGCAAGCCAAGTAACGTCACATCCGTAATGCGTATACAGGAAGACCTTTCTCCACAAAACTTCCACCTACATTTAGCTTGACAGAAAAAGCTTCTCATTGGTAAAAAAATAACCAGAAATTGTCGTTGGAACGACTAGGATGAAATGGCTGTTTAATTCATAAGTGCTTGGTACTATTTGGCGCCACTGTGTTAAATGTCAGTGTTAAATGTTCTGTGAAGTAAATGCATTAGTACATTTCTTGGAAATCTCATAGCCAACAGAATGTTGAAAATATTTGAGTTATGACTTTTGAATTGAAATTAACATACAAATACTAAATCTCATTGGATCTTGTACTCTAAAAATACAATGATTCAGATCATTCTGAGAGGGATTTTCAGTGTAAACAAACAAACCAGACGGAATGCGGAGACTACTTCCGCTACCCAAATGATCTCACATTATACAAATCGGAGTTACCGTAATATGTAGTTTCTCACCATTTTAGTAACGTTTGGCTTTATATTCAATTGGCGCAGACCAATCAACTACCATATTTCAATTTGAAATTCTTCCTTTGGTATTTTGATTGAAGTGCTGAAACCGTATTGGAAAAACAAACCAAGTGACATCACGTTCGGGACACATACAGGAAACACCCCTTACTAAAAAACTTTATAGTTCCAAATAATTGTAAGGAGATTTCTATAGAGAAAAGAAATTTCGCTTCTACAGAAAACATTCTATAGAATTCTATGATTTGTGTACAGAAAACGTTCTCTAATTATGTAGAAATGTATTTCCATAGAATTCTATAAAGTTCTATAGAAAAGTAAAGTCGTGAAACAAAAGAAATAAGCTTCTATACAATTCTATAGAAGTTTCTACAGACGCCGATAGAGATTTCTATAGACTTTCTATAGAGGTTGCTTTATAGAGCTTATAAAGAAGCGGGCCATAATTCTATAGGATTATATAGACCACATTCTATAGAAATTTTCATAGAATTCTATAAAAAATTTACTTAAGGAACTTTCCACCTCAGAAACACTACCGTCACCTACATTTAGCTTGACAGAAAGTGCCTCTCATAGTAGACAAATGATTTTCATCACAAATCTCGAATGATAAATCCGTAGTATAAGGGTAAAATTAGGCGATGTCATTTCTTTTCATTTCAATTCTTTCTTTTTCAGTCCATGATGTGGAGGAAATCGCAGACACCATTTGTGTCGCACAGAGCAACGGCAGCGGGGATGGCCGTGCTGTTCTCTTCGTCAAAATGAAGAACGGCCACGTGCTGGACAGGAACATGCTCGTCAAGATAGAGGAGAAGATCCTGAAAGAACTCACCATTTTCTACGTTCCGAAGGTCATTTTGCCCGTCAAAGACATCCCGGTACGAAAGAAAATTAATACTATACACTATCATTACAAATGAAACCATAATTAAGATTCGGTTTTACACAAACGTTTCACTTTCTTTGTAAGTTTTCGGAAGATGCATTTTGTAAAATCAAAGGAATCATTTTCAGAATGCCTTTATACATGTACTTCACGTTTGAATTAAATAAATATATCTATAACGCGTAAATCACATACTTTTATGCTTTTAAAATTGCCTTATTTATTACTAGATTTATTATAAATATCGAAATTTTATCTTACAGTGATTAGTCAGTTTGGTAGAACGTATCTGAAATAATAACTTCTTACTTTTCAATTAGTAATTATATCTATTACATAAACTTGAATGTATGCTTTTAGAAATACGTACTAATCCATAGAAATTTGGAAATGTATCTTAAAAGTAAAGCACTTCAATTAAAATAAGTTGTGTTTTCCATATGCTTGTAGGGCTTGTGGAGAAATGCCAAAACAAAACTGGAAATACTTAGAATACAAGCTTGAATTCCGTTGACCCTCCCCTCCCCCTTGAATTTGAGGCCCCGCACTTTCTGTGTGGGGAGAAAGGCTTGAAAAGGGCTATCTTCGTGTTAATAAGTTTAGTCTGGGCATTACATACAAATAGAAATGTTAATGTGAACTCATTAAATGTTAAAGGTTCTTAACTTTAAAAAGTAATTTGAAAATATTAGCGTAAAGATATGTTTAAATTTTTCGCCGTAACATCCCCAAAAGTGTCACTCGAAAAGTGTTTCTTGGTATAAAAAAATATCGTTATTGAAAAAGGAAAGAACCCCCAATAATTACAAATTATGTTTCTGAACGTGTACTAAAGATGCACCATGTATTAAAGAATTTTAAATCCATGTGTTTAATTCACGTGTATTTACTTTCCGTGCACACGGATTTCGCCTCACGGCCATGTTCTTGATGCACGATTTACGGGTTTTATTATCTATGTATATGGTTTCACTTCAAGATTCCAAGGAGTTAGCGTGGAATATCATCCTAATTTCATTGAACTGTTAACATTTTCACGCATTCTGAAACTTTTCAACGTTTTAAACAGTTGAATGTTTTCTGGCTTGTAATTCTAGCTTTGGAGTAATTTTTTATAGGAATTAAATGGAAAATATTCTAAACATTTCTATTTTGTTTCCGTTTTGAGGAATATATAAATGGCTACTGCTGTTCACAGAATTAGATTTGATTATCTTAACAAGTTTCATAAATACCTACGCACCCGTGCTTTTGAATACATGTATCTGTGTAGAGAACAGATCTGTAAGCCTGGATACACGTATACTAAAGACTACACGAATTGAGATACGGATTCATCAATACATGTGTAGTCGTGTCAATTAAGTACACGTGAAATCTTGATCTCTACATAATATACATTATTACTACTAATCCTTTTGATCAAGGTGAAACGTAAGACCATGTTTTTTCAAGACGTACGGCTACAAACTCCTGTTTATCCAGGAGCTGTCCCGCAGAAACACCGGTACATACTAAAATATTGAAACTTGATTGGTTTGTGGCACATGAACAAGTTGAATAGTTCTTAACTCCTCTCACAAAAGTCGTGTATCTTGTATGCCCGTTTCTAAGTGTCTTGCTTGTCCCTTAGCCTTAGAAGTCTTAAACCCTTAAAAAGCAATGAAATTTCAAGGCGCTTTGAATACGAGAAGAACCAAGAATACAAGTACCAAGAATACGAGAGAGGGTCATACTACATTTTGTGCTTTTTCGATTTTCACATGGACAACATGGGACGGTATTCACTGCAAGGTATCCTGTTCAAAAAATTCATTACAGTCTCCATCTAAGACCAAAAATCTTAGAACTCTACAATGTAACATCAATGGACTGTGTACTACATGATATATACCATATAAAACAAAAAATTTCTCTCTTAGACTAAATGTTTGATTTTCATGGATACGTTTTGCTTTTTCAGTACAACTTAAATGGAAAGCGAATGGAGAGCGTGGTCAAGAAGATCATCAATACAAACACTCTTCCAGAAGTCAGCAACATTCGAAACCCTGAATGTCTGAAGGAGTACTGGAACGTACCACAACTTCTGAATTTCTGATCGCGTGGACTAAAACTGTATTTGAGTGGCCTTTTGAAGGAAAGGAATTGGTGGAACTGGAATGTTTTACTGAAGAAAAGACAGATAGTTGATAGCACATGTATTCTTCTGTACATTATTTATATTTATTTTTTAATTATATTCGCTTTTATCATTGGTTTGTCTAAGAGGGGTATATTGTTTTGTATATTAGATGCACACATTTCTCACAATTGCTTTGTTTTTATGCACTTTTTCGACGTGAATAAACTTGAGAATATCGACGTATTTGGACTTCATTTACTTTTCAAATTCAGATTGACGTTTTATATATTATTAGAATGCTATACATGATCCAAAATACGAATAATATTTTGTCCATCCCATAAATGTATGCTAATTTGCTCATTCCTTATGGAGGTAGGCAAGTAATTCAAAATTCAAATTTTAGTTAGCTAATAAATTAACTTTTAAAACTGAGTTTGAAGAAGATATTCAAAGAAAAAGTCATCGTAAGAAGAATTTTTAAAATTACATTATAAAACGCTATATTTGTAAATGATGTTCTTAAGTAAAGCAAGGCCAGTTGAAATGACGAAAAACTTCTAGTAGGTTTTCGTCATTCCACTTAACCGTGAGTCAAGTAGTTTCATCTGACCGTGGTTCAAAATTACGTGGTGCTGTCCTCGGATCTTTCCCTTTGGGATTGATCCCGGACCGTCACCAATAGCCCATTGTGTTGCTCCAGTGTGACGTTAATTGAAATACCCCCCCCCCGTGAGTCAAGTAATTACAGCAGCTCAACTTTAATGTCAAAATACTAAATTTAAAAATTGAAGTATTTTTGTATGATGTAATAGGATAAGATTTAATTTTATGGCACAAGGTTTTCAACGGGACAAGCTTCGCCAGTATAATGTAAAAGAATATTAAAATAAATTAAATATTTTAAGAAGCAAACATTATATCAAACACTGGTTCAGAAGAAAAGTAAATTAAGTGCATTAATTGTGCATTTTTGCCAAGACAGATACTGATCGACCTTTTAATGAAATAGACAGAGCATGTGCGTGTAGTTTTAAGCTATTTCTTCCGGTTCGGTTTGAAGATCTGTCACGTGGTTGTGGAAAAAGCATGAATCCTTTATTATTTGGTAAAGTGATTATCTACCGTGATCAAAAAACACTCTGCTCTTTGATAGGCAATTGGTTAAGTTGATTCTTAAGCCACGCGATTTATCCTTCAAAGATCTTATTACAGCGACTCCGCCCACGTAATCTGTCTATTTCATTAGAAGGTCGATGAATATACTCAGAATAATGACTTAAACTTTTATTATTGTGATTTTTTTAATCTTATACAAAAAAATTAGTTTGAAACTTAGTTTTCTGACTCATAAACATAAAGCATTTAAATTCTGATAATACTTTTGACACATTTATAGTTTTTTATATTTTACTTACAGTAAACATACCTTCTATAATGAAAGATAATTTCGTTATCCCTATATTAAACTAGTAGTTCAAATCTACAGTGATATGACGAATTTTCCATCTTGAACTAAGATATTTACGAAATATTTTGCGTTCACTAGAAACGGTTGGTTTTAAAGGCATTTCATTTATGACAGCAAAACATACAACAAAGAACTTAGCAACTAGCAAAATTTTATACAGGTAATTTTATATATGGTAAATATATTTCTTTCAGAAATAAAAATTCATTACCACTACTTTAAACAATTGATTCATATAATGTAAACCACTTAGCAATTGTTAGGTACCGCAAGCACAAATCAACAGAAAACTAATGAGCAATCAAGGACAAGATTTGAATATGTTTAAGGGCATTGGTAATCAAGACTTGATTTTTACGATTAAGTGCTCCTGCATTTCTTAAGATCCGGTTTTGTATTTAGATGACGAGGAAAACTTGACAAATGATTTAGTTACCTTAAGAATTTTTCACTACCGTGATCTAGAACAGTGTTTCACAAAACGTCGACAGCATATAGACGGATAGTATATAAGATAAATTTCTTGCATTGAAGCAACTCGTTCCTGTTCAAAATATTCTGAAAAATTTAGCACAATTTGCGTTACCGATTTTAATTGACTCTTGTCACCGTTTTATAAATTCTATATACATTTTATATCTATAACTTCCAATGTTCCGATTGAAAACTAACCCTAGTAATGTTCGAATCCCCAATATTTTTCGTGTGGCTCACTCATTCGTTGGTTTGGTGTTCCGATTCGTATTCTCCCTTTGAATCTTGCAGGTGTTGACTTCGTCGTCTGACCATTGTTCAAAATTACGAGGTGTTGTACTCGGATCTTTCCCTTCTGGACTTATATATATATATATATATATATATGCTTAAAAACTCTTTGATTTCTACAATTTTCCCTCACTTTTTCTAAAATTATTGAAAAGACTAGAGTGAAAATGCCCAGCTCGAATTTATTTCAACTTTGAATTTGGGACTCAGAAACATAGATTTAGGTTAACAATTAATTTAGCCAGTTTTACATTTCAAAATGAAACGAATTTTTTTATTGCATAAAACATCTATGTCACGCGTACACCGGTGTACTAGGAAAGAAATTCTGTTGTTATTATCAAGCATGAGTTGTCCTCCTGGTAGTCTGGTATAATACCTCATGTTTGCATTTCAAAACCCAGTGCTACTATACTAGATGACTGCCCTCTCACAAAATAAAAATATGTATTCTAAATACCAATGTGTAATACATTTTTTCCTTTATATAACTGTATGCTTATATTATAAACACGAGTATAGATTTCTGACTTACAAGAAAAATTACCCGACCTCACTCGGGTTGAATGGGTTAACTATAGATTAAGAGTGACCAGAAAATAATCACTTTCCCCTTTTGCAGAGAAATGCCAAATCATTCAAGTGTGTGTAAAATAATTTTTTAACACCTTTTCGACATTTTTATAATTTCTACAACTTACTTTGGACACAAATCCTATACATACATATCCATCCATGTAATACATTTCACATATATCGCACCCCTGCTAAAGGTACAAACTGACGAAAGGTGACACACACTAATGTAAACTACTACAAAAGACGATTTTGTGGGAGAATTAGGAATTCCCTTTCTTAAGTTCTTTTCCTGAAAAATTGCTCAATTCAATGCGTAAAAATGACGAATATGCGGCAAATACTATCGCACTCATAATATACCTGCCAATATATTTTTATTTGTGGTACTCTTTTCGAATCTCGCTATCATTATGCGAAAGATAACAAATTAATTTGATAAGATATTTATCACTAGGTTTGTTTAAAAAGCGAATACAATTTTTCTTGAAAATTCCGTTTTGTGGCACGTGCAATAATGAAAGAACTTGTTTTAAAATTTAATGTCTTCAGTAGTGATAAATCAAAGGTAAACTATTACCATTTTTTATATGGTGAATCAATTTGACAGCGTTTCTTCTAAAGAGGATCATTGTTTTAAAAACTTTCCTTATATAAGTAGCTTAAATATAGCTTCAATTCGCAAAATAAACCACCTCGACCATCTGTCGCTATGACAAAGAATTTGTAATATTTCAAAAGTCCTAGTTCGGATATTTTTAATATTAACGTTTTTTCAATAATGGCGAAATTCCACTTTAAATTTACTTTATTCAACTTACAAGTTGCTTTAAATAGAACACTTTGTGGTGGTGTTGCGTGTGATGAAAGGAAATACAATTTATTAAAATAATATATATTTAAAACATAAAAGGAAACAGCGAAATAAAACAAAATAAAAGTATGAGGGGAAAAAGTTGTTTTAAAGACATTAATTCGTGATTCTTTTTATCTCTTAATCCCACACAGTTGCTACAACTTACAACTAAAAATTAGACAAAATTTAAAAATACGCAATTAATTCCGAGTGAAAAAACAGAAAATATAAAAACAGAATATGCACGTGGCAAACGAACACGAGTTTCCATTTCGTTGCAAAATATCGTCTCTCCCAAATATTCGGAAATAGTTTATAGTTCACAACACAGTAAATAACGTAGTTATTTACTTTGTGGTTCGCAAAGAAAATAAATATGGCTCAAATACAAAAGTATTGGAATTTAAGTTCCGTAAATATAGTTTTGGGAAAAAATAATTGACTTTTCAGTGCTGGTAAAACAATCCAAGTAATTGCAATGCTCAATATACCTTCCAGCTACTCCAAAACTACCAAATTATGGTTGATTTAAGTATAGTTACTCAGATCTTTTAACCTGAAACTTGCTTAAATATGTAAGCAAAGAAATTTCAAATAATATATTCACTGAATTAAAATACGGTGTATCAAATATAGGACATTGTATTAAAATATGTTGAATAAATTTTATGTGATACTTGTACAAACACACAGACGTAGAATCGAACATATAATGGGAAGACAGACAGACTTACGCAACCAAGTTCAGTCACTAAATTAATGTAAGTACTCACAGTATGCAAAGTTTCATGAAAATGTATTAAACCGTTTGCACATAGTACGGGCACACACATACAGACAGACAGATTTATAGACAGACACCAAATGCTCAAGAGACGGATTTTGCATCATCAGAAGGTCAAAACTGGTAGAAAGCTTGAATTGGGCTTAGAATATTCAATGTACAAATAAACACCTATTTTTATTTATATAAATTCCACGTAGAAAACAGCCTATATATTACAGTACATAAACTTTTCAAGTCTCCCGGAGCCCTCCAAAGACCTCAGGTCCTGTTACCATTGTACGGTGAGCCAACCCTTATGAAGGACCCTTTGAAGAGTTGAGATGTCCCTCGATTCGATGAAAAACATACCGTGTTATTTTCAATTCATTTGCAGTTGCAAGCTTTGTCAACCAAATACACTCACTGCCAAAAGTTAAGCACGGTGAGGAAAATGTTAATTTCCGGAAGCCAATCTGAATTTGAGAGGCTGCATTTCGCTGCAGAGGTAGATGGAAGTATGCAAATATGTTCTGTAACAGTCAATCACGGTTTCGTGTCGAGAAATATGCAAAAAAGGCAGTCGTATAAGAAGCCAGAATTGTGAAGGGTTAGAGGAGTTTCATGTAAGTGTTGATAAAAAGTGTTTAGAACTTTCGTACTGTTTCGTACTTTCGATATATTGCTGATTTCATGACAGACGTGTTTCTATGGCTTCCAGAAGACAAATGGCGGATAGTGAGCGCTGGTGTTCTGTGGGATTAATCAAAGATGTTGCTCTTTTCTTCAGCGTTCATATCTTCATCATTCCGTCATTTCACGATTATGGAAATAATTCCAAACAAGCCAAACAGTTGTCCGAAGACCTGGGTCCGGTAGCCCAAGGGTTACAACCCCCGCGGAAGATCGATATATTGCTGATTTAGCCAAGAGGAATCGAAGAGCGACCTCCACACGTGTGACATTTATATTTGCAGCGTCCATTGGTAGGACGATATCTGCCACTACTGTTCACCGAAGGCTACACATGAATGGACTGTACGCCCGGGTACCACGAGTTTGTGTTCCTCTATCCGTCCAATCCAGAGGGGCACGATTAAAGTGGTGTGAGCAACATGTGAATTGGATTGTGTCTGATTGGGCCAACGTTATGTTCACGGATGAGTCGAGATTTGCCCTGGAGCCAGATGACAAGCGTGTAAGGGTGTGGAGAGAATAAGGCACACGCAATCGGCCCCAGAACATCATCGAGCTCACGCATTCCGAGGTGGAATCATCATGGTGTGGGCAGGGATTTCGTTGGGATATCGCACTGACCTGCATATCTATAGACGGGGTTCTGTGACGGCTGTCCGGTATCGTGATGAAGTCCTAGAACCCACTCTGAGATTGTACGCTGCAGCAGTTGGTCCTGCTTTCGCTTTAATGGATGATAATGCGCGTCCCCATCGAGCCATCGTCGACGACTACCTGGAAAGTGAGGGGATTGCGAGTATGGATTGGCCGGCGTACTCGCTCGACCTTAACCCAATTAAAAATCTTTGGGATGTCCTCGGCCGTGCTGTGTCTGCACGTTTCCCACCTTCAGTCACTCTCACAGAGTTGCAAACTGCTCTACAGGAGGAATAGCGATTACTTGATTCTGGGGTGGTTCGTCACCTCATGGAAAGCATGGTCACACGCTGTAAAATTTGCATGAAGATGAGGGGTGGTCACATACCCCCATTAATGTCGGTTTTGTTTGTTTTGAATTTAAACATCATTTTGTTAATGACTCCAATATTCTTTCTGGGATTCCAAATTTGGAAATCCAAATCGCGACAAGGGCTTTTGTGATGGAATCTGCTGTTTAGTCTTCTAAAGGAACAGCTTCAGTCCACCGGGTGAACCTATCGATGATAGTAAGTAGATACCTAAAACCTTTGCAAGATGGTAAAGGACCAACAATATCGATGTTAAGATGTTTGAATCGTTGATTTGGGAACTTTGAATTCAGCAACTGGAGAATGGGTATGTTTGTGAACTTTGGCTCGTTGGCATGCCAAGCATGCTCTAGTCAACAGTTGGCAGTCTTTGTTTATGCCAGGCCAAATGAATCTTTTTGTCACCAACTTCATTGTTGCACGAATTCCAGGATGGGATAAGTTATGTATAGAGAAAAATACTCTTTTGCGAAATTCCTTAGGAATGTACGGCCGGTTAAAATTAGTGGAGGTATCACAGTAAATTTTCTTATCGCTATCCGGGATAGGAATTTGTACCATTTTGAAACTGGAATGTGATTTAAGAATCTTGAGGTCTTCATCCTCCTGGCAATCTGCAATAACTGTGTAATCAATTGGAGCTGGAGTAGTGATGGTTTCAACTCTCGACAGTGTGTCTGCTACGATGTTTTCTTCTCCGGAGATGTACTGTATGTCTGTAATGAACTCAGCAATGTAGTTCAACTGCCGGGCTTGTTTTGGAGAGGCTTTACCTAAATTCTGCTGGAAGGCAAAGGTGATAGGTTTGTGATCAGTGAAAATAGTAAATGATCGTCCTTCCAGAATGTGCTTAAAATGCTTTATCGCTAGGTAGATTGCAAGTAATTCTCGATCATAAGCGTTGTAGTTTCTTTGCGTGGATGTTAGGGATCGAGAGAAAAAGCTTAGCGGTGGTTTTTCACAATTATATAGTTGATGGATTACGGCACCCACGGCGGAATCAGATGCATTTGTTGTTAGGGTGATTTGCGCCGTCTGGTTAGGGTGAACTAACATTGCTGAGTTGCACAATGTGTTTTTGATATCAGTAAAAGCATTCTGCGCATCTTCGATCCAAATTAAAGTTTTTTTGCTGTTTTTCTTTACTCCTTTAAGCAAGATTTTCAACGGTTGTTGCACTTTGGCGCAGTTTGGTATAAAGCGATGATAGAAGTTCACCATTCCCAAAAATCTGCTCAAGCTTGTGAAGGATTCTGGTTTAGGATATTGTTTAATTGTATCAACTTTTGATGAAAGAGGTTTAATTCCTTCCGTTGATATCTCATAACCTAAAAATTCGAGTTTGCTCAGACCAAATTTACATTTTGCAATGTTTATGCACAGTCCGTAGTTATTGAGCCTTCGAAATACTAATTCAAGATGTTTTTTGTGTGTTTCTGTGTCTGGGGAAGCAATGAGAATGTCATCGAGATAGCGGAACACAAAATCTAGGCCGCTCAGCACGGTGTTCATGAACCTTTGGAAGGTTTGTGCTGCGTTGCGTAGACCGAATGTCATATAAGGAAATTCAAAAAGTCCGAAAGGTGTTATGATGGCGGTCTTCGGAATATCAGCTTCGTGAACAGGAATCTGTTGGTAGGCTCTTATCAAATCTATAGTTGAAAATATCGTTTTTCCATGCAGAATATTTGTACAGTCCGTTAGAAATGGCAGTGGGTAACGGTCTGGTATGGTGTTTGTATTAAGCCCACGGTAATCACCACATGGCCTCCAGTCACCGGATTTTTTTAAAGTGAGATGTAATGGACTTGACCAATTGCTTTTGGATGGTCTGCAGAGACCTTCTTGCAGCATATAATCGAATTCCTTTCTCTCAGCAATCAACTTTTCTTGAGAAAGTCGGGCTTTAGAGAATATGGGGTTTCCTTTAGTTTCGATGTGATGTTGCACATTATGGTCTTTAATTTTATCATTTTTTATGTTGGGTTTAAGTAAGTTAGAAAATTTATTTAAAATGGCTCCATATTGGTTTTGAAAAGTGTTAGCAATGAATTTAGGAGTGACGCTACCGTTACACAAAGTACCTTTAGTCGTCAATGAGATGGTACCATCAATTAGTTTTCTATTTTTACTGTCGACTAATAAGTTAAAATGTGAAAGAAAGTCTATTCCAATAATAGGTTTGTTGACATCTGCAACTATAAAAGGCCAGTTGAAAGATCTTCGTAGCTCCAAATCCAGTTCCAACAATTTTTGACCGTACGTTTTGATTTTTGTGCCTTTAGATGCAAACAGCTCAAGCTTAGACACAGTTCTTTTTTCCGATAGTGATGGTGGAATAACCGATATTTCTGCTCCAGTGTCAATTAAAAAATGTGTTGCTGATGCGTTGTCACGAATATATAGACGATTCAGCTCAACCCCTTGACCTTCGGTCGTCATTAAAAGCCGGGGGTTCAGTTTTCCTGTTTCGAAACCTGATATTTGCATGGCGGTGTGCACTTGTAAGTTCTCTCGCTAAAGCGTTGGTGAAAATAACAGCTATTTGGGTCATTGTTATTTTTGGAACAGTTTCTTGAATTCGATCTGTATCTTCGTCTTTGTGGACTGTAATCTCTATGTCTATTCATCTCCGCTATCTGCAGTGCCAAGTCTGATATCTGTTTCTGTAGATTATGGGTGGTATTGTTATCAGTTGATGGAGAAACAATGCGAGCTACCTGAAGTGAATTGGGATTTAATTCCCATATTTTGTCAGCCATTGTCGATAGTTTGGACAAATCATCGCTGCTTACTGATAAAATGCTCCGCATATTAAGCGGTAGTCGTTGCATCCATAATGTTTTCAAAAGTTCATCTGGCACCTGCTCCGTCGCCAAACTGCGCAAACTCTGCATTTGCAGAGGAGTTGGTATGGTTTCTTATCACCCAATTCCATTTCGGTCAGAAGTTTCTGAGTTTTCTGCCTTTCAGAATCGGCAAAAATTTCAATAAGCCTCTTTTTAATGGCCAGGTATTTCCCGTCGTCTGGGGGTTTCACAAGGATATCTGCAACTTGTGACAATGTCCCTTCTTCGATTGAACTGACTACATAATCATATTTTGTTTGATCAACTGTTATTTCAGCGGGAATTGGGCTTCGATCTGCACAAACCATATTTTGGAGGTGGGTTTCCAAAAAGGAGGAATTTTTAGACTTACCCTGGCAATCGTTGGTTTCTCCGATGCTGTTTCGGTGTTCTCGTTTGTAGACATTTTATCGCAATCGATCATGTCCGGGTCACCAATGAAGTTCGTTAAATAATGACAAATGTATTATTAATTTACCATATAGCACAAACTTCTTCAAATAATTTTCGAGAAAACATAATCAAAACAAATGGTAACGAAACGTTAGACGAATAATTCCATAGTTATTTTTCTTTTTTCTTTATTAGTTGATGCCACTCGAGCAAAGAAAAATCGCAACTTGAAGAGTTTTATAGGAGACGCTTCAGTATCGCAAATGATGTCACCACATCCATCACATGTCCAATCTATGAGATAGTTTTTATTTGTAAAATTTAATGCAGAGGGCTCTAGCGTTTTTGTAAACTCATTCGTTTCTTGTGTGGTTTCGAATCTGACCAAAGACCGTTGTGTACGGGTCTGATGCACGTTAAATATGTCTTGAGCCTCAAATGTTTTCACGTTGGCGTGGTTTGCAAGTTTGGAGAGTGAGGTGCCAGCTCAGGTAATACCTCATCATTTGACCGTAGTTCAAAATTACGTGGTGTTGTCCTCGGTCTAATCCCTTCGGGATTGATAACGGACCTTCACCAATAGCTCTTCGTGCGATTTTCATTAAAATACCTACCTACCTGTTTGGCGTGGTGTGGAAGTTTGGAGAGTGGGGTGCCAGCTCAGGTGTTGCCTCGTCACCTGACCGTGGTTCAAAATTACGTGGTATTGTCCTCGGATCTTTTCCTTTGGGATTGATCCCGGACCGTCACCAATAGCCTGTTGTGTTGCTCTAGTGTGACGTTAATTGAAATACCCACCCTACCTACCTGTAAAATAAATTTTAAGGTTCGGCATTTGAGGTTAAAAGTATACTGATTGGAGCATAAACCTCAAAAACCTGTCGGACAACAACAAACATTCTATTTCAAAAGTGACATGTGTCCAATTATCTAGTTTTGAAACAAAGTATTCATTAGTCGTTCCAAATTTCTCTTGACATGACGACAAAATCAAATGAAATCAAACAGTGCTTATTGCGCAGTAGAAATTATAAATTTCGTGATGTTATTCTACCTCACCAAGTGCCTGTAATAATTGGCCGTGGACCTCAAACAAAAATAAGAGACCACCGATGCTCCAAATCTCAAGGTTTTCTTTTGTTCATTTTTATTTCACGCGAATGTATTTATGAGATTTGAACACTTTTGCTGTTTGTTAATTTGAATTTTTTTTGTCTTGTAATAAGTAATTTGTGGTGTAATTTGGAATTACTCTTTTTTTTGTTATTGGGTCAGTTTATAATTGCTCTACAAAATTAGTGTTTTGATAGCTTAGAAGTAATTCAAAATTTCATTTAAATTTTGGGGAATTTTTAAAATTTACTTAAGTATGATCGAATTTATGTATAGAAATAGTTTGGGGCAAATTTAATTCAAATATTATAAATTAATTTCTTGTTGCAATGTTTAAAAATTAACCTTTTCTTTGACAAATTAGTCGAATGTTTGACAATTTTGATCTTTGTCATGAAATATTTTCTTTGCAATTATTTTCTTTGCAGTGTTTTCTTTCACATTTTGATTTCTAAGTCAGAAATTCCCCAATAATATAGTAAAATTAGATTTTTATGAAAATACTTGGCTTTTGCAGCTAAAAAAACATTTGTTTCAATGTATATTTCATATGCATCAAAAGTGACATGCTGATGTTTTCGAAATATAATTATAAACTTCAGCTGTATTGAATGTTCATAGATAGTTAAATGAAAAGAGGTCTCATTTTTTTCTGAAAATGTTTGTTAATACTAATCCAATGATATAAACCATTTTTATGTACAATAATGTTTTCAATGACTAATAATCCAATAATATAAATATTTTTTTAAGTACAATTAAGTTTTCAGAGATCGAGGACATATGTATATTCTTTTTTATTCAGACTGCTTGATTTAAAGGATCCACTTAGAAAGAATTTTTGTGTAACAAACATGACAATGATTTAGGAAAACTAAGCATAATTTTCAATTTTTTTTGCACTAATTGTTTTAAATAATTGTAATATGTGGAATTCCTTGGGGTTATATGCACAATACCCACTGCTTGATAAAATCATTTCTCATCAGACAGATATGTGATTTTATAAAGTGCTAATTTCTTATAACCATCAACTCGAAGTTTAGACTTATGAAATAAAGTATTTCCAGAGACAACATAAGTAAAATCAGTGATAAATTACCATAAATATATCCCAAAAGATTAAAAGTGTTTAGCTTATTATTAAATTATTATTTCTTATAAATTAGAAACCATGTAATTAAGTTAGTTTAATTTGATTATAAGCAACCAATTATGAGTATAATTTTACATACATAAACCAAGCAGTTTCGAAAAGATAGTTCAATTTTATAATTTGTTTCAGTGAGTAATTTATCTTCCCATAGTGTTCTTAATAGTAAATAATACCTTCCCATAATGTTATTAATAGTAATAGTTCTTAAATAGTAAAACTGTTCTTTCACATTTTGCTTTCAAATGTTCTGAGAATGCAAAGCTTTTCGGATGTTGGTTGCCATCAGTGGTGAGTTAGCACTCTCCATTCACAGACACCTCTCCACTTTCTGTCCACTTCGAAAAATAACTCCTTTTAGTTTAAATGCTAGGCTGTCATGGCTCAGTGGGTAAGCCCACTGTGCTAGCAATCTGCAAGTTGTAGTTGGCACAGCTTCGATTCCTCCCTGGGTGTATTTCTTCTGTGTTAGTAAAACTTTATGGGTATGTCCATTAGTTGATATTGTCTGTCTTGTATTTGGCACAGCATGGCCAAATATGGCCCTTGTGCCTTTAAACACAAAACCAACTTAATAGTCGCAGAGGAATTGCTAGAAATAAAAAATATGCTTCTAACTGATCCTCTTTTGCTTCACTGCCATTTTACGGGTCATTGTCACTCATTTTTTTATATTTATGAGCAGTTATGTGTTGATTTTAATACACAGCAATTTTCAATGATTTTGCATTGATTTGGATCCATTCCTGGGAATTTAATAATATTCATTAGTTGATTTTTATTCAGATTTTATTGACATTGATCACTAATAATAATTTTCTATGCATCAATAGATTGTTGTGGTAGTAAAAACATTGGAATTTTCTGTTAACTTTTGAAATATCTCCTACTGGGTTAAAGGAGTCCAGGAGAAAAATCTACATAAATCTTGTTTAGAAGAAACCTGACTAAAGGTAAGCACACACTAGTCCCCATCATACGGAAGGCATGCATCGTACGTATCGGATGTCGGTAATTCCGATGATGATTTCAAAGAGGGAATAAAATCCCTTCCGTCCATACAATGCGGGTGACTTATCCGAAATTATGTTGACGTTTTACTTTAAATTGTGTTTTTTATTCCCCTAACCAAGTTTCTGTCTTTGCGATGGTTCTAGTTAGAGTGAACATTTCAACGGATTTCAAATCTGTAAAATCTGAGATTGATACAAAAACATGATTTTCTTTTTTAAAAAGATTTTTACAATAGTCATAACTAATCTTTTTGCAGATATTCCTTTTATTCTAAACAAAAATGGAAGTATTGCCTCTCTAAGGGAATGTCGACATGGCCAGCATTTTCCCGTCAGTTTCTAAGTGAAATGTTGATGCTCCAAATATGATATGTGCAGTACACTAAATAAATGTGATGCGTGCCGTCCGTACAATGTGGAATAGTGTGTGCTTACCTTAATAAGACTGTTCAGGAATATTATATTCCAACATCTAACTAGTTCTTTGTTAGACATATAACTTGATTAGAAAAACTGGTGTCTCCTTTATATTGAAAAAAATGTCTCCTTCAGGTCTGGTTATATATTCTCTTGATAGACTACTCAAAAACGTTTTACCTTTCAGTCATTCAAAAGTTATTTATATTCAGAACATGTGTGTTGCATTGTGCAATTTGTCTAAATTTAGTCCTGTGATATTCAATGTGTTTTTTATTTTAAATACATAATTCTAGAATTTACCATAAATTGTTGGCTTACAAGTGGAACACACCAAATCCGAAAACATAGTTCTGAGAAAACATTGGAGGAAAATTGTTCTCGCTAGCAAAACTGACTGTGTTCCTCAAGAAAAATCTAACCTTCATGTAAATGTTTTGGTGGACTTAACCTGTCTAAAAATCTCGCCACATTTTGGTCTACGAAAGCTAAAATATAAAAACTCACATTTTGATCATTTTAACTTAGCTTACTTCACTTGTAAACCCATGATATATATATATATATATATACACATACATTTTGTTTTCTCTTTATGAAATTTTTATTATAAATTATTATTGTAAATTGTTTTATTATTGTAGTTCAGATTACTGCTGATTACCAGATTAAAAAGGCTGTGGTACTTCAACTGGGCCCTAATCCTTCAGAAGTAGAAAATAAATTCTTAGTACAGCAAGAAAAATTTGAAGCAAGTGATGGTTGTAACATCAGTCTTATTCCAGAAGATATCAAGTATACATTAGAATTTTTGGATTCATCTTCTCAATCAAGAACTAAGCACAAACACCACTCTAAAATTTCACCAGATGTTACTCCTAAGAAAATGAAGGTTAATGATTCACCTAATAGAGATAAAAATGGCTCCTCTGCTCAGACTCATTCTTCATTTGCACCTTCAGTAGAAAGCTCTCCTGTTAATGCTGCTGCAATGCAGCTTGAAGAAGAACCTGGTAAAATAATTTTATAACTATATTATTTTTAAATTTATGAGTATAACTGGGTTCAGCAATGAACAATTTTTTATTATAGTCAAATATTATTTATTTTCCAAATAAATATTTTAATTATCAAAATTCCTTTATTTTTTCTCAAAATTGAATTTTACCAAAAAATTCAATATTCTAAAAATTCAGAACTTGTTTTGGTAATATTTATTTCCTTAATGCAATCTTGTCTTGATCTTATTCTCAATTTTTACTGTGGCAAATTTAAATAGTCCTCAATTTCCTGTAGAAAATAAAGCTGTTCAAGACAAATCAAAGGCTGAGACTATGCAGACATCTTTTCTCAGCAAGTTCAACTCGTTGTCAACTGAAGACCGATGGGAAGAATATGACCACAGCAAAATTTTAATATTCACCCCTGCAGGACTGAAACCTCAGCAGAAGGTTTTATACTTGTTATTGATCTTAAGTAAAGTCTATATAGCATAATTATTAAACTAAGGTCTATATAGCATTATTAAAGGATTCATGTGATCCAATTAGCAATCCTCAATTAGGGGTACTTTACTCTGTTTCTGATTTTAATAAAATTGTGTGCAATAATGCTTTGTGATAGTATTGGTATTTATTGTATATAAAATGGAATTGTACTGTAATTTATATTTAGGCTGATCATATTTCCTTGATACAAAAACGGGACAGGGTTATGTAATATTCTGTATTCTTGAGTAAGACAATAAATTATTTCTAGAGATCGTCATCAAAACTGCTGTTTTTCCTCTTTGACAGTGCAAGGATAGATGTAAAGCTTTCAAAAATAAGACTTAAAACTTTAAAAAATTTATTAAATTTGAATAACAAAGCTTCCAGTAAACTAGCATTGCAGCAAAACAGATACTATGTCTGAGTGTGACCAACAGAAACGCACTGGGCACAATTAAAGGTAATGAATAATAGCTTATAATTGATCAATATTAAAGAATATTTAGTTTTTATTAAAATGGGAGAAAATTGACATTTATTAAAACAGCAAGGCTGTCATGTTCACACGCAAAAGAATTCTTCCACCACCAGTAAAATTGTTCAACAAAGCTATACCATGGTCCCTAGATTATATTCATCTTGGTGTCACATTGGACAAAAGATTGACTTGGAATAAGCTTGTTACCTCCCTTAAATCCAAGTTCCTAGCTGCACGTAACATTATTTTCCCCCTAATTGCTAGGGACTCCCAATTGTCAATAGAAACCAAAGTGCTCATATACAAGGCTATGCTCTGTTCAATAATCAGTTATGTTTGTCAGGTCTGGGGATATGCTGCTAAAAAACCCATATTAAGAAACTTGAAACTCTTCAAAATTCCACCCTCAGAATTATTACTGACAGTCCCTGGTACTACAGGAACAATAAAGTCCAAGAACTCTGAATCCTAGAACTCTTGGAGTTTTTCGGCCACATCAGTAAAAAATTTTATAAAACCCTCAGTTGCAATGAAAACCTAGCTATAGCGCAGATCCCCAGGTATGACCATCATCTTCCTGCTAATATTAACCAGCCCAGAGCCATTCTAAATTATAGCAAGTAAATTATTAGAGTTAACCAATTCATCTCTTCCCTTAAAACACCCTTACTCTCATATGAACGATGGCATACCTCCCAAGTTCGAACCCGGCCGATAGAAAAATTTTGTTTTGCTCCTAAATTTTTAAAAAGAGTAGTTTTTAACCAATCTGCCCCATTTTTTCTGTGATTTTTTATCACACTTGATCCTTTTACCTAGTATTTTTATTTTATTTTTAAAAATTCATTTTGATTTATGCAGCAATTTTGATTCTGAAACTTGAGTATTTAGTTTTGTCACTGTACCTTCATGCATATACATACCACTTTCTCTTTAGCTCTTGGCACCCTCCCACCAGCTCAACTCCCCATTACATCAATAAAATTTAACATACCGAAATTCAAATTCCCGTTATGTTAAATATTTTATTTACTTGAAGACGGAGGGCCTTCAGCCCAGATGCTTCTCATGACCACGCCACCCTTCCAGTCAAAAACAGCAAGACTGCCTAGTTCTGAGTCTGTCCATATTTTGATCTTCAATATTAATCTGAGTTTCAGACTGAAGACAAAATTTGATAGTGAAAGAATGCTAGTAATCTAAAAATAATAATGTTCAAAGTTATTTTAAGCATTATAGTAATGTTTTATTTATATCTTAACATTCTAGACTTATTTATAACTAGCTATACCACTTTTCTCTGCTTAATTTCCCTGTCCTTTATCTTTTAAAGAACTAACTGTTTCAAGAGATGCTTTGAAAATCCGAAAAGTCCTTTTTGTTACCTTACCTTTTGCTGCCTTTTACCTTATTTTAAATACAATCAAAAGTTAGCTTTAATTTTGAAGTTGCCAATATAAATATATTTAAATTTTTCAGATAGCTGCATTTGACATGGATCATACAGTTATTTCCACTAAATCTGGAAAAGTTTTCCCTACCTCTACAGATGATTGGAGGTTTGTTCATGCTATTTTGCAAAATGTTTGACATGATTTTTAAGAGACGTACAAGATTACTTTTTCAGGTGCATTTCGTAAAACTACTGACTATAAAATCTTTGCTTTGTGTTTGAATATAAGAATTTCATCAAAATGGAATTTATACCATGTTGCATGCTTATAAGTAGTTTTGAAGTATATTTTCCACACTCATTTCAATTTTGCCTAGCATTATGAAATAAATCTTATTTCCAATTGTTTTTAATCTATTTTACATTAAAATGTGATTGTTCCTTCAAAAATAAAAAAAAAGGCCTAAAATGAACTATCAACTATGAATATTTCAAAACTCATCATAAATTGAATTCACATGTTTCAAAGCTTAAAATCATATTACATGAGAAATCTTTTCTGGTGGGTTTCCGAGTAGTTCTGTATAAAAAATTCATTTTCATGCTTTTATATACATGTAAACCTTTGTAAAATAAATGGTATGTGCCATACTTTCTCTAACACTGTGAAAGCATGCTTCTACAACTAACAGCTAAAATAATTTTTTCACTCCAATGTTTCGAAACTTCTGTTTGGAATCACCCTGCATATTGCTATAGCTAGTGCCTATTGACCTGTAACAGTAAGTAAATTAAAATTTAACAGAAAAGCTGCCTATGACCAGGAAATAAAATTATATTTGAATGAGAAACCAACCAATTCAAAATCAAGATCCAGTAGATTAAAATTGCAACATTATAGTTACCACTACAAATCAGTATGATACATTTCTAACAAATATGATTAGCAAATCAAGAGTTTCTAAAAACAAAAGTAGAAAAGGGAATAGTTAAATTAAAAGTTCTAATGCAAATCTGTTAACCTACATGAAAAACTTATATTTTCTGCTTTGCCTTCTGGCTTTTACTTGTCTCATTGCATCATCTATCAGATTTCCAATAATGGTTTCATAAAATGTGTTTTTTAATTGAAAACACTTTTTTACGTCAAATTCGACAACACTTCAGGTTTTGTGCAGTCTTATACATATCTTGCTACCAAACAGGGGATCTTGACATAGGAAATCATTTTTTATGTATGGATAGAAATATTTCATAATTTCAGGTACTTTTTATGTAAAAAACTTTTGGAAATTTATATGTGTGATTAAAGGATCGTATCTCATTATTTAAGCAAAAAGACTTTTGGTAAATGTTTACAGGTGTGGATTAATTCTATGCTTTATGCATTAATCTTATCATTTCTCATATCTTGAAAAATATCAGTTTTAAGAGTTCACTTTTGACTGAGTATACCTTATGCCCTTGTATTTAACCTATTTAACCCAGAGGAAAAACATTTGTTTATGATATTGAAATTATTCAGATTTTAATATATTTTCGAAATCTTTTTATTTATTCTTTTCTTGCAGAATTTTATACCCTGAAATTCCTGGTAAATTGAAAAAATTGCATTCAGAAGAATATAAGATTGTGCTTTTTACTAACCAGGTAACACTTCCTTAATGAAAGTACTTATGTTAAGCTAATACTGATCATAGTTATTCATGATCCATATCAGTTGTATAACAGACAGTATCAAGCAACATGTTTAACTTGCTTTTTGAAAACTCATGGAAACGATTTTCCATAAAACTTGAATTGCTATTGATTATACTTATATTCTTCAAAGCAAGAGTTCTGTCAAGTATGAAGCCTTTTTGATGATTCAATTTTGTTGGTTAAGCATTTTTAAATTTTATTCATGCCTTTCAATATTTTCTTTGTATATTTATTCCTATTTGGGTCTGATATTATTCTTAATACTAAACTTAGATTTTCAGAATTATTTGTAAGAATGTCTTAATATATTATTAAAGAGAGTTTTTTAACATAACTCTCTCTCTCTCTTTTTATTTTTCTTCTATTAAATTAGGTTTTTCTGATAATTATGTTTTTAAAATAATTAATTGAATTGAAATTCCTGACAATACAATTGCAAATACTGTGTATTTAAGCCATATGTAATCAGTTCAGACCTCTATTAGGCTGCCCATTGACTAATGGCTAGAGACAGGCATAGGATAAAAAACTTTATTTTACTTGCAAATTATTTAAATGTTTTATTTCTGCAATCTTAATGCATGATACACTTCTATCTATTAAATGCTCATTCATAAATAAAATGAAGTTGTTTCTAAGGAAAAATATATTCTGGTCGTACTTTTTTCAATTCCCCATGTTTGGAACTGCTTTTACAAATATTGTCTAACATAAAGTAACATTAGACTGTTTCCTAGATGGTGAATAGGATGTAAGCAAAGATAACATACATGATCGATCAAACATGTATTGTATTACAATGATTGAAAGTTTATTATGAATGCTCAGCCTAAAATGAAACATTAAACTTAAATTTTAATTTCTCAAAATGTGTATTTATTCCTACAGTTGAAAAAAGGCTAACTTAATATTTATACTCTGATTAGCATGTTTATTTTAATGTTGATTTTGATTTCATATTTGCAAATTATAAATAAAAATTTTATTTCAAATGATTCATTAGTTGCAAGACTGCTTAACATCTGTTTAGATCTGGCTCTTATACCAGATTTTATACATTCCATGAAAACAGCAAATAGCACACTTGTGGAAACTCCAATGCAAATGACTTTATTTTCAATGTATTTATTCTTAGTAAATGTGAAATATAATTAACATTTTTAAGAATTATTACTTTGAAATTCCTTTGCAAACCCCAGTACTATATTTTTTACAGAAAGGAATCTCTCGTGGTAAAACGTCTGTTCCGGACTTCAAAAAGAAGGTACAGAGTATTGTGCATAGACTTGGGGTACCTATACAAGCCATGGTATCTACTGGATCTGGAAAGTACAGGAAGCCAAATACTGGAATGTGGGACCACTTTCTTCAGAGGTGTAATAATGAGGTCAATGTTGACTTAGAATCATGCCTTTACGTTGGTGGTAAATGCAATTTTTGTGTCATGTTGGCATCATTACAATTTGAGTGCAAAGTGATATTGTACAGTAGACTTGCTTTATGGCGACCCTGGATGTAAGAACTTACTGATTTATTGACCATTTGAGAAGGCCCAAGCAGTTTTCCAAGAGCTGCAATGCTATTTTGTGATCGGTAAAACACAGAAAAGGTAAAAATCTCATTACTGTGACTTTCAGTTGATTGTGTCTCCTAATTCATGGAGTGGGGCAGTCGAGACTCAGTGGGTATGCCCACTGTGCTAGCAACCCACGAGTCATTGGCAGCACTGGTTCGATTTCTCCCTGGGTATTTTTCTCCTGTGTCAGTAAACTTGTGTGCATATGTCCATTGATATTATTTGTCTTGTGTCTGATGCAGCATGCCCACATATGTGCCAGAAAAACCCAACCTACCTGATTTGTGGAGGCAATTTGGGTTTCGTTGAGTCCAATACCACAACCATTTGATTTAACATCCCTGCATGCAGCAAAGCTTCCATCAGTCATAATGCAAGTCTACTGTATATCCAAAATTTATATCTTTTTAAATGAAGATTTTTTTTATATTTGTCCTTTAGTCACATGTCTGTTCATTAATTTCCTGTGATTGTGGTTTCTTTTCATTTATAATTTATGGTAAAGTTCCTAGATGGATGAATTAAGTGAATAGATTTTCATGTCATAACAGGGAATTCCCAGTCCTTAAAAGTCCTTAAATTTTATTTTCAATTTTTATGATTAAAGCAATTATTAAGGTTAAAATAAAATAAGTATTGAGCATATTACGTTTTTCATATTGTTAATTTTATTTCATTTAACTCTGTCATCCATATTGAACACAAGCTTTGTATTCCTAAAACATACCACTCTACCACTGTATTTTAAATTATGTGTAAACTTTGTTTAAATCAACTGTCTGTTTTTAGTAATACACACGAAATTTTGTTAAATAACTTAAGTTTTATCCCTGAGACTGCTGTGTAGTCTTCTGTCTTTTGCTTACATGAACACCTTTCTCCTTGGACATGCTGACACTCCTTGGAGTATCAGACTCTGTTTTAAACTATGTGAACATGTGCATTACACTTGAGATTAAATGCAAAATTAATAGATATTGAGGGGCCTTAATGTTAATTTATTTCTGCTAAATGGCCTCTTATATTTGAAATCATTATATTGAGCATTTTTATTTTGTAGATGCAGCAGGTAGACCTGATAACTGGGCACCTAAAAAGAAAAAAGACTTCTCTTGTGCAGATAGATTAGTAAGTGAGAAACGAAATTATTGTTTCTACTGCAAATTAATGACTACTTAATGCAACAATTCTCTGGTTTTGCCATATTTCTTTGGTCACTTAATGAAATATTTTTCTAAGCATTTCTAATATACTAAAAGCATAATATATCAATGAATACAAGAAAGAATGTTCATAGATTATTTCAATGAAAGTATTGAATTGTTTGTTTTGAACTTCAGTTAGCAAAACAAATAATTTCTGTAACTAACTATTAAGAAAATACTAAAAATAAGCAGATTTGTGAATATAGGAATCTTCCAAGTCTTACACAGTTCATTTGCATGCTTTTCTTTGCATTTTGTTAAAACTTGCATAATAATTCAAAATAATTATTAATTAAATTTTGATTAAAATACTCCCATCCATTCAAAATACTTCCCAATACTTCATACTTCCATCCATTCAAAAATTAAATCCAATTTGTTTTTAATACCTCAATATTGTAATTCCTAAATGCTACATAACAGATAATATGTTACTCGTTCTATGCAAAAAAGTTGTAAAATTAATATAGATTTTTACCAATCAGATTAGTTTCAATATGTATTTGAGCTTGTAAGAGAAGAAATCACATACTATTGATAATGTGAATAACTAAATGTGTAAATGTTCCTTTTTATCAATTTTTCATGACCATCAAAAATGAAGTATTAGGTTTAGCAGTCATTAATGTTTGAATCAATGTGTATTTTCTTCTCAGTTTTATCTCATGGGGAATTTTAAATAAGCAAATTTCTCCTAATAGTTTGCTATGAATATTGGAATCCAGTTTTACACACCTGAAGAATATTTTCTTGGCCAAAACGCAGCAAGTTACAAAATGCCTGTGTTTGATCCTGTAAGTTTGATTTTTTTTTTATGAAACAAGCCTTTAAATTTATAAAGATGTGTATAGGAACTAATGCACTTGCATGTTTAGCTACTTAGAACCCTAGAAGTAATGTTTAAATACTTATGCATTTTTACTAGTTTGCTAACCTTCATCAATGGAGTAAAGTAAAATATAAAATCTATCAGCAATCATCAGTTGATTCTTAGCACACTATTTTTACTGTCTTCCTCTTTTAATACTTTAGAAAAGGTTGAAATTTATCCTGTATCTTGTGAATTTCTCAGTACATAAATCCATTAGACATTAAACTGCACTTTCTCTGGCACCTTTTTCTAAAAACTCAATTCTTTCCATTTGGTGATATTCAAACTCATAATGATAACGTTTCTGTCAAACTCATCCTGAAAGCATCAGTTGTTTTGAACAATGTACAAAGTTGTCTCAGAAAGATATTAAATTATCTAGTTTCTTTTTTTGTTTCATAGAAATTTTGCAATTTTTATCTGTTATATTGATTAGAAATATTTTATTTGTATGTTCATGTAAAATAACAAATATTTCTGTCTATTCAATATTATCTTCAGCAAAAGTTATCAATTGCTTTAACTTCAAGATCATACACAAATTCGGAACACTTTCAGATGTTTAAAAAAATTCAAGATTTTTTTTGTGAAAATGGTTTTTTACTGTGGAACATTTTCAGTTTGATTCTTATATATGGAGTACATCCTTTAAAATCGCCTTTCATTTCATGTAATGCATGCATATTATTGAAGAAAAGTATTTTGAAAAATAAAAATAATAAAAGTCACATCTAGGAGAGTTCTTAAAATTATGTTTTTAAATTCATGTTTTTATTACTGAAGTTTCAAAATATGGCCGATTTCTCCATCGAGAAGAAAAATAGTGTGTGTTTAGTAAAACCAGCTACTTTTGTTTTAAATTTTTTTAGTTATAATCTCTTTTATATTAACATTTTTCTAGCTGGAAAAAGAACAGTTAATTTTATTGATAGATTTCAGTTGTAAAGTTTGTCAAAGCACAGTTTTTTGATATTAAGTAAGTTATAATATTTTGAACTACATTTAATTCACAAAGCTGTTGAAAATGTTTCATGATTTTATTGCTTTATTATAGAGAAACTTAAAAAAGTGTCCTCTTGCTGTGAAGGTAGAACCATCACCTCAAGAAGAATTAAGTCCTGATCTCATTGGAAGTTCTTCACCTGAGGTACATGCATGTTTATGCAAGAATTTTATCATTAAAAGTTTATTCAATATAAAAGCAAGTCAGAAATTCATAGATTCAGATGGTGTATTAGCTTTTTTTAACAAAAATAAAAACAAAATAGTTTGAAACATGCTCTTTAAAATCTGGTTTATATTCCAACTAATTACAAAATGCTTTAAACTTTAACTTTTCTTGTTTGGTTAGGTTTTACCATAAGACCACAGAAAATATTTCTAGATGCGCCTGGTCTACTTCAAAAGTACATCAATTAAGTATTTTTTCAAAATAACTTAAACAAATTGAATTTATTCAAATAGTTTCAGTTTAATATTGTTTAGGAATAAAGGACTCAAAAATTCCATCAGTCATTTATTACCTGAATTAAAATATAGTTTTATTTGAAACTTTAATGCTTGATAAATTAACCCTCTACGCCCTTAGCCTCATGATTGTGTGGATTCAATAGGATTTGTTTTGTTACCTTTCATGTTAACAACGCTGTAAAATTTTATACAAGGTATTTTAAATTAGATAATTGCACTTTTCCAAACTTTTTAGGTAATGTGAAGAATTTTATCTCTATATCATAAGGATGTTACAGAAATTTGGATTACCACCGGAACAAGTATTGAAAATTTGAAAGATGATTTAAAAATATAAAATTGTAAGAGTTAAGGAACTGTATGAAATAATTTAGGATTCAGGTTTATCATTAGTAAAATTGATTTACTGAATGATTAAGCATCAATTTGCTATTACTTAAAAGTAAACATTAAAATAATATAAAATGAATGTGGGCATGTGATACAAGTCATTTTTAGCTATTTGATTGACATAAATATTTTTTATTTTTCAATGTAATAGTTTGTTTCATGTATTTTTAAGTTTAGTTTTATGTTTGTTTTGTGTGTATAATATGATTTTTTATATATATAAAAAAAAGAAATAATTTCATTTTCTTATTTATAGGTTATAGTATTTGTTGGATATCCTGCTGGTAAGCTGTGTTGTTTATTAATTGTTATTTTATATAACTTTCATAGCAAACTTTCATAGCTATTTTGTTTATAAAATCATTCTCTAATTATTTTTTACTAGACAATGATCATAAATGCCATAAAATATAAGATTTTGAAGTTCTTTCTGGTAATTTCATCAATTGAATTTATTATCATGCATATATAAAATAACAGATTGTACTGTCTTGAGAATTTCTGAAATCTAATTTTTAGTGATCAATTTCTTGAATTCACTGGTTGTGTTCTAAAAATTAATATAATGCTGTGTACACAAAATGCTGTATACATGTGATCCTTTTGAGGTATCCTCAGACTTCAAACTGACATAGCAACATTATAATCTGCAGCATATTTTATTACATGTGTTTGGGTCCTTTGATTCTTGAAAAGGTATTTAAATGTTGCCAACTTGTCCATCCACCTCTAATGACGGTAAATTCAAATGAAGATGAGTACTTCAATATTTTCTCCTAGGTCATTATTCACACTGTACACAATTGCTTTTAGGGATACGACAGAATTCTCTTGCTACATTTGCCGTCTCAATCACCAGATCTTAATGCAATTGAATACTGTGGGAGGTATTTTGTATTAAATTGGTCTCACAGATATTTGTTAATTTCTAAATCACTAGTAAATATCAAATTATGTAATAATTTTTAATACCGAGTATAGTAGAGTTATATATGATACAGCTTGTATAAATAATTTATACAAGCTGAAGTGTACAAATTATTTAACATACAAACTTACAACCAAATCAATCTGTTCTTAGGAAAAGTTAATTTCAAGATTGAAAGTCTACGTTACTCTAACACTGATAAAAGAAACTATTTGTAGGCAGAGATGCATCTTTTTAATTATTTTGTAGGGTGTCAAACTATAATTTAACAATTTTTAAATCTCTACCATCTTGTAATGTTATGGTAATTAAACATTTATTAATCCCATCTATGAAGTAGACAATTTCAGATGTAAAACAAACAATATGTCATAAAAGTAGTTCTGTAATAAGTGGGTTTGGAGATAGTTATAACATTTGTTTGCATAGTTAAAAAATCTGAGAGTGAAAAAATTCATATAGAAAGAATATATGTAGATCAATTTTTTATTCAAAATAAGGTAAGATTTCCATACTAGTATGTTACTAGTTCTCTTGCTATACTGATATGTTTCTATTTCTTGCAGCTGGGAAAACACATTTTGCTCAAACATATTTGTTACCAAAAGGCTATGTTCATATAAACAGAGTAAGTTTTCTAAAAAGTTATTTTCATAGATTGAATGAAAAATTACGAAATTGTTTTATGCTTCTATAAAGTTAATTTTCTTATCATTATATTCATAAAACCTCTCAGGTAAGTAACTATTAGATTTCTTAGCTCTTGAAGTTAGAGTGATGATCAGAAACTTTTTATGCACTCTTGAAGTCTTTTCTAGTTGTACTTTATTTATTGTATAGTCAAACCTTAATTTAATAACCTTTATTGACTCTTAACAGTGAGGGGTGACTATTAGAGTGTCAAAAAAGTCCAATTTTCTTGATAAAATCGCTATAATGCAAAAAAGCATGGCCCACCTAAGCTAAAAATAATAATGTTAAAAAAATTTCCAAATCAGACAATATTTTCCATTTGTGTATAAATTTCCAAAATACATTTTAGAAACTTCTGTAACTTTGATCATGATGCAAAGATGTAAAATTTTGTTTGATTTGGAAAAATTGTAGCTTTATCCTAAGATGTGCCATGCACAAGTTTTTCAAAAGTAATTCGGTCAGGAAAAATTCAACTTTTTTCAGCTCACCCTAGCACATATGCATATATTTGTTTGGCAACTTGCCATCTTCTCTGCGGGACTTCTGACTAGTTTTGCCCTTCTTGACCAATAGAATGCTTCGATTCTTTAAACCAAAAGATGTAGTTATTATGATGTCGAGTAAAAGCAATGCTACATTACTTAGAAATCTTGTGACACTCAACGGTTAATTCCCAATATAACAAAATAGTCACAATTTTTGAATTATTAATCCTGAATTTATTTTTCAATGCTGTTAATGAGACTTCTATTCACAAAATTGATGTATTTTATTAAATCAGGGTTCATACATCTGTCTTTTCATGACTCTTAATTTGTTTTCAATGGATTGAGTAATTCAAATTAATTTTTTCTATAATTAAATTTCTATCTCTTGTTTTGAGAAAAAGCAATTTGGCTTGTGACATCACATTTTACGACCAAAATCTCTGTTCATATATCCTCATGCTTAACCCATAATATCTTCCTAATTTTACAATTTCCTCAAACTAATAACTTAAAAGTTGAGTTATGTTGTAGAGTTCATACTGTGTGTACTGTTGTGCATTCATTCCATTCATATTACAAAGTGTGTATTTTAGGATAATTTAGGATCTTGGCAGAAATGTGTGGCTGAGTGCTCCAAAGTCTTAAGTAACTCTAAAAAAGTAGTTATTGATAATACCAATCCTGATGTTGAAAGTCGAATGAGGTGAGTATTTTTGTTCTTTCCCTTTAATTAAAGCCTTTCTCTTGGAGTGGTGTATTAAAAAGGACTCTTAAATTATTTTTTTAGATATATTGAAGTAGCTAAAAAATTCAAAGTGCCCTGCAGATGTTTCCTCTTTACTTGTTCAATGGAGCAAGCAAAGCATACCAATGTAGTAAGTGAAAAATTTTAATTTTGCCGAGATTCCTTAGAAAAACTCAGGGTAAATTGCTTTGCTTTAAAGTAAACATTTATTTTCTTTAGGTGCTGCAATCGGTTTTAAAAACAGTTTTCTATTTAGATTATTCCTAAATTGGCATTGGAACTCTATATTTTGATGTCAGATCTTTGTTATTATCACGAGTTCAGTGTTTGTGTTGAATTAATTTATTCATATGTAATATGTGCGTATAAATTGTATATAATATACAGGGTGTCCCAAAAAGGTTGTTCCGCAATTTATCTTTTTTCCATTTGGAGATACGTAGGCAATGTAAATTGCAAAAGTACACCAAATAAGGTAAGTAATTAAGATATATGAATAAAATTATCATGTGATAACAATTTAAGCGGATTCAGTTTTTAATTTTTATACGACGCCTCTAGATAAAAATCTGAGATAGCAAAAATGTTCCTTACCTGTATCCCCATCGTTAGTTAAAAACTACATTTCTGTAGGTTCAAAATTAACGGAGATACAATAGGTTCCATTTTAAGGAGTCCGTATCTAAATTTAGGACGGAAACTGACCCATGGCCAAAAATGAAGAGCTAAGTTCTGCACTGCTGCAGATGGAAAACATTTTGAACATGCGTTGTAAATTTCCTTCAATTTTTATTTAAACCATTTTATTACAATATTTTTATTAAAGATTACATTGTCTACTATTATGCATTGTGATTTTCATCTGCAGTTGCAATACTACATTACTTTGCACAATGTTGCATTTTCTGACCGAAAAAAATGCTTTTTAGCATAATGTATACGGTCCCTAATTTGACTGCTTGAACTGCTGTGCACAAGCGGTATAAGTCAACTTTTTTGCGTCATTATGCCTCCGTTACTGTTCAACCTACAGAAATGCAGTTTTCTGCTAACGATAGGGATGCAGGTAAGGAACATTTTTGTTATCTCGGATTTTTATCTAGAGGGTCGTATAAAAATTAAAAACTGAATCCACTTAAATTGTTATCACGTGATAATTTTATTCACATATCTTAATTACTTACCTTATTTGGTGTACTTTTGCAATTTACATTGCCTACGTATCTCCAAATGGAAAAAAGATAAATTTCGGAACAACCTTTTTGGGACACCCTGTATATATAAATTGTGATTCCATTTGTTTGCTTTTTTTCACTGAATTTTGTATCGTCAAGATTATTTTTCTATTTTAACAAAACTCTTTTTACAGTTTAGGCAGCTTATGAGTCCTGACGAAAAACATGTTGGAGTAAATGACATGGTTTTAAATAGTTACAAGTAGGTTCTTTCTTGACAATTTATACTAGTGTTAAGTTCTCAATTACTAGAAAACATTAGTAAGTGTATATATTTGGATTTCAATTTGTATTTGTTTTCTAATCCTAATTTTGTAAAGTCAAACAAAATATGGGTTATTACCTGCAATTTTTCGTTTCATATAGATTTATTTACCGAAATTTTGTGGTTATTTCTATTATATATTTTATTTATATCAAAGTGATAAATTTTCTTTGGTTCCTCACTTCATTTGGACTTTTAATCAAATCTGTGACCTGAAATGAAAAAACAATATCGATAACTTCCCGAGTTAATATGCCAATAGACTAAGTTGTATAATAGAGTATTAGGAAACTTGTTTTGTCCAATTTCAAGTTAAAATAAAATTTACATTTAAAACTGCAGAATATGATTTTAAATGTATTAGGGGGACCGTAAAGTAATGTCGTTTTTTACATTAAATTCAAACAAATAAATTTTTAACAAGTTTTTATTTTTAATCAATGATGTAATCACCCTCGTTATCAACCTTTTGCCATCTAGTGTGCAAATTTTCAATGCCGGATCGATAAAAATCAATTGGTTTTTGAGCAAAATATCTGGAGATGGCATTTTGGATATCATCGAAATTTTAAAATTTTTTGTCACAGAAAGTGTAGCGATCGGAATAAATGGAAATCCGATGGTGCAATGTCGGGCGAGTATGGTGGGTGAGGCAGTACCTCCCCACCAATTCATTAATTTTTTCCAGGGTTCGTCTTGCGCAGTGCGGTCTTGCATTATCGTGTTGCAGAATAACGCCTTTTCTGTTGACAATATCACTGGACACTTTTCAATTAAAGATTGATTTACTCGATCCAATTGTTCACAGTAAAGGTCTGCATTCACAGTTTGTCCAGGTTTCAACACTTCAAAATGAACGATTCCGCGAATACTCCACCAAACACACAAAAGTGCCTTTTTGGGATGTAAACCTGGCTTAGCAGTACTTTGTGGCGATTCATTCGGAGAGCCACTGCCTTTTGCGTTTTGGATTATCATAGAGGACCCATTTTTCATCTCCAGTGATCAAGCTATCAAAAAACGCTTCTGTATTGTGCCGTTGAAGCAATAAGGTTGGGTGCGGGACCCAAACATCTGCTCTGCTTACTTTACCAATCTGCTGCAAATGTTCTTGGATGATCGACCAAGGTTGGTTAAGAATGTTTGACAGTTCCTCGATTGTCTAACACGGATTTGCTTCCACTTCCGCCCTTAACATGTCATTGTCTAAAGTTGTTCGTCTTCCTGATCGATACGAGTCCGAAATTTCAAAATTACCGGATCTGAACTTAGAAAACCACCTTTGGCATTTACGAACGTCTAATGGACTTGGATAAACCTCGCAAATGTTTTTGGTAGCAACTGTTGCGTTACTACCCTTGTGAAACTCAAAAAGCATACAATGCCAAATATGTACCTCTTCTGGTATTTGGCTGGCCATTTCACCCAAAATTGCAAAAAGAATTAAGATTTAATTTTTTACAAGTAAACAAATCACTTTAACCTTAAAATGTCTTTGGCACGACTTTTGAAGTACACAATGAGCTGATAAATGGTAAACAAATATTGACATGCTCAGAAACGACATTACTTTCCGGTCCCCCTAATGTTTCTTCATTTTCTTTTTGTTTTCAAGAGAGGAATGTTACACATTTGAAATCGATATTTTAAAAATCTCTTGTTTATAATATTTCATTATGATTGAACTTTTTCTTTCTGCTTTAAAATTATATAATCTATTTAAAAGTTATTACTTTAGTAATAAATAAAAGATAAGTAGAAGTGGTTTTTTTTTTCAAAGTTTGTTTCTTATTAATTTCAAATGCATCTTGGTGGGGTTTTTATTTAGAGTTTTTCTTACATAGGTCAAAGTTTAAGGAACCAAGTTTAAAGGAAGGATTCTCATCTCTGGTGAAAGTTAATTTTGTTCCAAAATTCAAAAGCAAGCATGAAGAAAAGCTGTTTAAAAGATTCTTAATTGAGAAATAAATCAATGAATGTATATTACTTATCCATGCATCAAATTGAAGCTCTATTTTCTGAATCTGTATATAAGTACAAATAATAAAGTATCTATTATGTCATTTTTGTTCTCAACATTAATTTTGGCTTTATAAAATTTGTTTCACAGTATGACGGGTTCTTTCCGATTTTGTTAGATGCTAGAACTGAGGTATCATTTTATTAAGAGAAGGTATCCTACTCCCTGCTTTAACATGTGAACTTCCACCATTTTTTCTGTATTCTAACACCAGAATGGACAGTGTTGGGGTGGATGTTAGACAACCTCCCATCCAGGAAAAAAATTATCGATGCCTGGCCAATTTGAACCTGTCAGAAGTGCTTTAGTCATCAAGCTGGCGGAATTATGAACCACTTGGCATTACACCCAGGGGGGGGGGGTTACGTTGTACCTCACATTCATACCATACATTCCATCGCCTAAAACTCCTGTTTCTGGAACGATTTGGATAAATTGCATTCAGCTCATCTGGCTGAAAAATAAAAAATTATAGGCTTGAAAATGTTTTATTGAGCATATTCAGATCCCTTAAATTTTAGGGTTGATGCAGCAGACGGTCAAGCATATCGTAGACGTATTGAATCGGAGATACTGTGGATCTCTGGTCTCAGCACCACGAAGGTACTCCTGAGAGGTGAATGTGGCCAGACATTGTACTGGTAAATAGCCGCTTGGACATGGGATATGAAAGGCAAAACAACAGGTTCTAGGTTCTGCTGTGCTACTTCGTACCACTATTAAAGGGAACCGGCTATCTTAAACTAGGAGTTATAGCAGTGTGCCGCTCGACAATAAACGGAGAATGGCTTCCGAATATCGACAGCGTCTGAGGTGGTACCGTGTACGAGAATCAGACTAGAATGGAATGGCAGCGTATGTTTAATGACGAATCCCGCTTTTGCCTTGGGCCAAATGATCATCGCATTCACATGTGGCGGAGACCCGGCCAGCGTTACCATTCTCATATGACGGTCGAGCGGCACACCGTGGTTTTCTCCAAATGTAATTGCGTGGGAAGCCATCATTTAATATAGATAGTCCTTCTTAGTATTGGTGCGAAGTAGTTTGGACAGTACAGCGATACTTTCAGCAGATCCATCAGCCTGTTTTGATTTGTTCCCCTGTGTCCTAGGGGCAAACAGCAAGATGATACCGACAATACATGGCTCGCCTTTCCCAGGATTGCCTCCGTGATGTTGAAACCCCTTCCGTGGTCAGAGATCCTCAGATCTGTCTCCCAATGAGCATGTCGGATATTCTAGGCCGTCAATTGCTATATGGTGAAATAGTCCTCTAGGTTTGATATTGTGATAATTTCTTTCTTGATTGTCACTGGCCGCGTTAATCCGGTTGGAAGAATAACGGATCAGCAACCGGAGGGTTGCGAGTTCGAAACTCGATTCAACCAAAGACCGTCGTGTGCATGGGACCTTGTGGACGCTATATATCTGTCATGTCCTCACGTTCACGTGGTGTGGAAATTTGGAGAGGGGTGCCAGCTCAGGTGTGACCTCGTTATCTGAACTTGATTCAAAATGATGAGGGGTCCTCGATCTTTCCCTTCGGGATTGATCCCGGATCGTCGCCAATAGCCCGTTGTGCTATAGAACGACGTTCAATCAACTACTTACCTACCTTCACGTTCCTTACACAAACTAATTTCCATTCGGATCGAATACTGGATTTGGGATTTCTTTTGGCAGACTGACTATAAATATGCTAGTTTTCTTTATTTCTACTTTAATAGTCACTAGAGTTTGGGGGAACTGATTTTCGAGAACCACGCCAGTTTTTTGGGGTTTTATTTTTCCGAACCGAGGATACCAGCTATACAATTTTTTATTGAAATTTCAATGAAGAATTTTAATAGTTCTTAAATTGTGCAGGCCATCTGACCGTGATTCAAAATTACGTAATAGTGCCCTCGAATCTATCCCTTCGGGATTGATCCCGGACCGTCGCCAATAGCCCGTTGTGTTGCTCCAGTGCAACTTTAATTAAAATACCTACCTACCTTAAATTGTACATATATCAATAGCATTTTTAGCTCTACACTCCTCTAAACCTTTAATCTGTCGTGGCCTCAAATGTCCTCACGTTGGCGTGGTGTGGAAGTTTGGAGAGTGGGGTGCCAGCTCAGGTGTTGCCTCGTCATCTGACCGTGGTTCAAAATTACGTGGTGTTGTCCTCGGATCTTTCCCTCTGGGATTGATCCCGGACCGTCACCAATAGCCCATTGTGTTGCTCCAGTGTGACGTTAATTGAAAATACCAAAAATACCTCTAAACCTTTTAAAGGTACCTAAATGGAAATAGAAAAGTATTCTGAATCTTCTAATAATCCAAATAATATTTCATTGTTCTAATTCAGTAGGTAGGTATTTTAATTAACGTCACACTGGAGCAACACAATGGGCTATTTCTAATTCAGAAGGGGGTATTTCAATTAAACGTCACACTGGAGCAACACAACGGGCTATTGGTGACGGTCCGGGATCAATCAATCCCAAAGGGAAAGATCCGAGGACAACACGTAATTTCTAATTCAGTAGGAATTTTGAGAAATACAAAGGCAGATAGGTATTTTAATTAACGTCGCGCTGGAGAAACAACGGGCTATTGACGACGGTCCGGGATCAACCCCCGAAAGGAAAGATTCGAGGACAACACCACGTAATTTTGAATCACGGTCAGGTGACGAGGTCAAACCTGAGCTGGCACCCCACTCTCCAAACTTACACGCCAACGTGAGGACATTTGAGGCCACAGCAGATTTAACGTGCACAGCCCCTTTGTACACGACGGTCTTTGGTTGGATCTGAACTCGCAACCCTCTGGTTGCTAGTTCATTACTCTTCAAATCAGACTTTGACAAGAGCTAATGAAATCTGTTACAAAACAACTAAACAACTGTCAATACTTTTGGAATGGAATTTTTCAAAAATTGGTAGGTAGGTATTTTAATTAACGTCACACTGGAGCAACACAACGGACTATTACAAAAATTGGAATGTTCTTACTAAAGAAAAATTAACTGCTAAAGTGCAAGTAAAAAGTAATAATTTTCATGATTTTTATTAATAAAACTAACAGCAGTAATTTTCATTTTCTTAGTACACATTCTACGGGTATTTAGGTAGGTACTTAAATTAATATCACACTGGTATGGTATGGTATGGTATTGGTGACGGTCCGGCATCAATCCCAAAGGGAAAGATCGAGGACAACACCACGTAATTTCGAACCATCACATTCTACGAAAGTCTTGACAGTGGTTTATTTTCTAACCCTCGTGGCAGCAAAAAAGTGACCATACAGCGACTAACCAAACCTTTCCTCACTAAAAAACTAAATGCATCATCTTAGCTCAAGTTCTCTTCGCTGTATGGGGCCTCGATAGCTCAGTTGGTTTAGTCGCGGATTAGCAACCGGAGGATGGCTAGTTCGAAACTAGATCTAACCAAAAACCTTCGTGTACGTTTGTGCACGTTAAATCTCGTGGCCTCAAATGTCCTCACGTTGGCGAGGTGTGCAAGTTTGGAGAGTGGGGTGCCAACTCAGGTGTTGACCTTGCCATCTGACCTAGGTTCAAAATGACGAGGTGTTGCCCTCGGATCTTTCCTTTCGGGTTTGATCCCGGGCCATCGTCAATCGCCCGCTCCAGTGCGACGTAAATTCACCTATCTAGTCCACTTTATATAAGGTGATTGATACTTATCTATATCTGACTTGGATTAGTCCCACAAAGATATCAAAATATTTTATGCACTTCTTACAAGAGCCGTTTCCCGCCAATCGATCATTTCGATTAGTTGGGTTTTATGGCGCATGGGCCAAACACAATAGACAACGTCAAGCAAAAGACCCAAGGAGAGAGAAACACACAGGGAGGAATTGAACCTGAGCCGCCTATAAATCGCAGGTTGCTTGCATCGGGACATACCCACCCAGCAACGACGGCCCCCTATAATTTCGGTATTCGTCATAGAAGTTATTTTTCGACAAACGCCCACTAGCCTTAACCTATTCCCAGAGCTGTAGTTTGAGAACTTCTGATCCATCCCAAAAGTGTTGATTTTACAGATCACGTATGACACTTATTTGTCCACCCCTTCGTCACACTTTGAATAAGGTGCGTGAAGGAAGAGACCTTGGAGAAAGTAACTTCCCCTTTTCCGGCCTATTGACATCGATCCACATTTTTATCAAATTCGAGAAAAAAAAATCTAGAGCATCTGAATTTTCCTTATTGTTGAAATATTTTTCTTTCTCGGGGCACTTCCTCTAACGGAAGACTCAAAGCCTGCCTTGTTATTCGCACCTTTATTGTGTTAACTTTTTTTCCCAAGAATATATCTTAGATTACTCGATTGGTCTTGAAAATCGAGTGTGGAATCTGTTACTGATACTATTAGGAAACAACCATGTTTTTGAATTCCGAATTTGTGCCAGAAACAACTGTTTCAGAAAAGTGATAAGCAAGGCTGACTGACCCAAGACTCGCGGATCATACGCCCCCCCCCCTCTTGTGAAGTCGCATAAAAATACAAGTTTTAATTTAAAATAATAACAATGCAAAAGGGAATACAAATCAACTAGATAACAAGAATCAGCTATTACAAATCACCTATTACAATATATCTTAGACATATTTTCTCAAGATTTAGTCCGGTTGGTAGAGGGGATTGGCAACGGGAGAATTGCGTGTTCGAAACTCGACCCAACAAAAAACCGTCTTGTACGTGGAGGCTGGTGCATTTTAAATCTGTCGTGTCAAATGTCCTCCCGTTGGCGTGGTGTGGAAGTATGGAGAGTGAATGATTAAAATTAAAGTAGTGAATTTAACTTTTTTCTTTTTTGTATAACAAGTTGAGAATTCGCTTATAATATTAAAATTTTAATTTTCGAAGAATGAGTGTGAAGAATATATCAGTAAATATATATATATATATATATATATATATGAGAATAATTACCCACAAGATGCCTTTAAGTTACTTGTGCCTCGCAGGGCCTCAAATAGACTTGATCAACCTCTGTTCAAATATATTTTGAAGGTAGCTGGGTCCCCTGCTGAAGGGGAGGGGGTCACAGTACAAACGAACAGAAATTTTGGAATTCTATTTTGTTTTTACAGATGAATGCCAATATTATTGGCATATTTACATTTATCCTTTTTTTGCTGGAGAGGGGCCGTCTCCAAATATAAAAATAAAGGGTTCCTAAGACTTGGCACTCTTTCTCCAGGCATAGTGGTCAGACGATCGAATGAATGAGGACGTGACACCGTGTATATATTTGTTTACCCATATTATCTGTATAGGTGTAATATTTCCCCTCATGTTTGATGGCACCGAGCCTCAAAGATAAAATTATTGGGCCCAAGTGGGTGGAATTCCTAAGACTTGGTGCCCTTGGTATGAGTTTTATTGCAACAACTTATGTCAATTGCATGCTACTTTTTTCTCCCTATCATATTTACGCTGTTTGCATCGCGAATGGGACGAACAGCGAAGAAATTATGGTAAATGCTATCTTAAGTCTGCCATAAGATAAAAAACAAACCACATACATGTATTCGCGTTGTCTTTACTAGTGTTGTTTTACGATACTCGATTCGTTTGTAGCACATGGCATAAGAGTTGTGATAGACATAATTGTTGGTATATTTCTGTTACCACAACGTGTATGACACAGCTGCTACCTTTTTGCGACGGAGAAACCACCTCTTGTGTAAGGTGGGAGTATCCTTTAGGATCTCGACTAACATGTACCGTAAGATTTGTTGCCTATCAGAAGTCTCAATAAAAGCTTTAGTTTCATAATAGTAAAATCAAATCGCAAATTAACTTATTTTTATACAATTAGAATTGAGTTGCTATTTCTTCGAATTGGGGTGCATCACTTCTTGCAAAGAAATTAGAATCGTAGTGTATCAGATGATTGGTTGTCAGATATGCATACGAGTCAAATGAAAATATCTATCCATAATTTAAAAAAGATAGAAACAGGCAAAGATCATGCACAAGTGAAAAATAATTACTTATGCATTTGAGACACTTCTAGACAACACTTACTAAGAACTAATTACTCTGGAAATTCAATTATCGAATCACTAATAGTTCTTAACTTGCAAACGTCTCTAACCGACTTGTGTTTCTGGTGGCCCATAACTTCTGGAGACCCGAGGGCTTGCGTCATAAACAGGCAAAGTCAAATAAAGGTCAACAGTATTTATGTTACGGAACGTGTCATCTTCCGTGTCAGGGCAAAAGGAGCTAAGTCAAAATGGCTACTAGCTTATGGTGGCTCAGTATCTTTCGCTGAATATTTCACTCTCACAATTATTCAGGAAGAAAAAGAAGCATGTAAAAAAATAATTGTAATTTAGACGAGTGGATTCATTTGTTTTGATTTTAAGCAGATTATATCACTCCTTAAATTAATGATCCACTTGACTCCTTTGGATCCGTCAAAATTCAGACTTGACCCCTTCTACCCTGACACGGAACACAAAAGGAAAAGTACTCAAATAATATGATTTGCTTATAACTAGCCGTAAGCGCACCAAGAAGTTTTTTTGGGAGAGTCTGAAAAGATAGTTTCTATCATAGTGGTGTGCTGATTAAAGGGCAAGGCAAAACTCAAGAACACGGAACCGACTCATCGCCAAATGGCGACTAAAATTTTCGTAGCCAAATGGCGACTTAGAAAAGCATACGACGGGTTACCATATTCACGGGCGCCACCGCCGAGGGGGACGCGTCTCCCCCCCCCCAATTTTTTTTTTGAAAAACAATTTGAATTTTCTAGTATTAGGAGATTTAAGTACCTTTAAAATATGGTCGGAGGCCCATTCAGAATCCCCCCAAAAATGTTTTTAGTATTTAATTTATGTCCTATCTATTGAGTCATCCCCCAATAAAATGGTACTGGTGACGCCCATGACCATATTCCAAAATTATCGCCGCCAATTGGCGATGACCCGGTGTTCTTGTGTAATTGTGATGGAATAGTTGAGTCCTTTCGCTTTAATTAGCTGTGACAATCATTCTCCCATTTGAAGGAAACAAATGAGGGGCTATAAAATTTTTGAAATTTGAAAAGATTGATAAAGTTTGGCTTGTATGTCTGGCACAAAATGCTTTGTGACCCTGCAAAAAATTTTACGATTTGATAAAGCTTGATCCAAACAAAGTACAAATTCCAAAGCACGACGCTTTCGTTTCCAAGAAACTAAATACTCCCATTCGTTTTGTCGTGGCCTCAAATGTCCTCACGTTGGCGTATTGTGGAAGTTTGGAGAGTGGGGTGCCAACTCAGGTGTGACCTCGTCATCTGACCGTGGTTCAAAATTACGTGGTGTTATCCTCGGATCTTCCCCTTCAGGGGTTAATCCCGGACCGTCGCCAATAGTCCGTTGTGTTGCTCCAGTGCGACGTTAATTAAAATACCTACCTCCCATTCGTTCACACGTGCTCCTATCTTCTTAGAATGAAGCATAGAGAAACAGACAGCGAGTTTTATTAGTTGATTTAACTCTGAAAAATGTTCGTACAAAACTTTTTAAGCGTAACTAATTTAGTAAAAATGCTGAATTACAGAAGGTATGAATTTGTTAAAAAATATTTCCAAATGCCAGACATTGCACGTGTAATCTTGCACACCTATGTACCAGCAGTCACTGGTTTTTGGTCTATAATTCTATTATTACAATACTGTTTTTTCTAACTCTGGTTATACGAATACAACGTTAAAAATCAACGAGGCCGATGAAAGCTAAAATCTTTATTACCTCTTACCATTGAACTATCAATACGATACTTTTGACTTAGACGTAAAATCATATCCCTTTACTTGCTTGAAAATTTTCAATTTCCATCGATGATTACTATTTATTTTGCTCCTTGTCATTTTGCTTATATGTATAAAAGACAATCGCATTTACTTCACATTACATGAGGTAACGATTTGTGACGGTATCAGATTTGACATAGATTTTAATCTTAGATAATTTAAATGAAGAATATCACATCGAAGTATCATCTTCACGTGGAAACCATGGATATTTAAGGTTTTAAATTATTTTATCTATTCTAACGTATTTATTTATGGAATCAACGAATTTTCATTTTATAATTATAAAAGGTCATGTATGAACGATAACATCAAAAATTAACAATTTTGGCGAAATCTCGGGGATAATAGAGAAACATAAATCAAATATTACTTTTGCTTCAAGCGCGCCTAGTGTATATGAATTAATTTAATATTTTGTTAAAACCTTAAATGGGGTGTAAGAAAACTACAGAAAACGATAAATAAAGAAAAACGATGGATATATTGCATATTAAATATTCTGTTGTCATATTGGTATTAGAAATTGACGTGACTTTAATCATTACAAAAAGTTTAGCTACATTTGTCTTGCATTCGAATAACTTTAGTAAATTTATATTAATTTCGTTCCACACACATTAAAGAAAGTATAACTGGGCAAAAACAGCTACAATTTTGAATAATAAATAGTAAAGTGAAAAAACATTCTCTCGTTCAAAAGTTTTTGATATTCGTTAAGTAGATGTATAGCTGGTATTTTGTTAATATTTTGGTCACCATTTCCTGAAACAGAATTCTTAAAATAATTGTAACGATGCAAATGTATTCCTATTCTTCTTATCCTACGCAGGTCCTGGTCTAACTAGTTCATGTGAAGGAAAAAATGTAGAGCGACAAATCCCATACCTTAACACCTATCTACCCAACCAAATCAAAGTAGGGACCCCACTATAAAGAGATTGTGTTTAAAATTTACTAAACATGATTTTTTTTTATTGGCCACCTGAATGAAATATGTTTATCGATTCATCACGAAAAAATATTGTCATTCTCTCTTATTCAAAAATAGGGCCGCGGTGGCCCGGTTGGAAGAGTAACGAACTAGCAACCGAAGGGTTGCGAGTTCGAATCCAGCCAAACACCGTCGTGTACAAAGGGGGCTGGTGCACGTTAAATCTGTCGTGGCCTCAAATGTCCTCACGTTGGCGTGGTGTGGAAGTTTGGAGAGTGGGGTGCCAGCTCAGGTGTTGCCTCGTCATCTGACCGTGGTTCAAAATTACGTGGTGTTGTCCTCGGATCTTTCCCTTTGGGATTGATCCCGGACCGTCACCAATAGCCCATTGTGTTGCTCCAGTGTGACGTTAATTGAAATACCCAATACCCTATTCAAAAATATGGCGCATTTTAAGATTCTGATCTGACGGATTTATTATATTGACTAGAGTTGGAACAAATACTTTATAAAAATGACATTATTTTCATAAATTAACACTATATAGATGTCCTAACCCTCCAAGTGTTTTCGACGAGATATTTTGTCAATAAAGATCTGACTAATTTTGCTTTTGACGATATATATTTCATTGTCGATTTTTTGATGATCACAAGATCAAGATCTCGTCAGTTTTTTCCCAAGGACGAGGTATTTCGTTAAACATCTGGTCAGTTTTGCTAACGATGAGGTACATTTTAGGGAAAACCACCAGGAGAGTCGACTCTCAAACTCAAATGAGAGAGGAATACAGAACAGGTCGTGATATATTAGTAAAACCAAATTTGTACCTGAAACCTGAAGTTCTTAGTGTTTACAATTAATTATAATTTACAATTTTGTGACCTCATTAAGTAGTTTATTATACATAAATATTTTAATTAAAGTTTGTTAAAAGTATTTCCATTTATTTTAAAATTTGCCAAAGAATTCCATTTGTCGTTCCCCAAAGTCATAATCTGTGGCACTACTTGTTATTCATGTTATTTAAGTGGATTATCCAGTGGATTATCCGCCGTTACGATCCTAATAGGGAGAATCACCGACATCCATTCCCTTACAATATGAGGATTCGAACCCGAGATGTATTGAATGGCAGATGTTATTGATAAATTGATTTTTTTTTACAACAGGCGGGATGTTATGAAAAAAAAAAAATGCGGATTCCGATCATTGCTGTAACAAAATTTGAAAAATTAAGAATCATCTGAATTATTTCTAACCGATTCACAAACGTAATCCACTTATCGACCTCTAGCAACTTTTGTCTTGAAGGGAAACCGCTTGACATCTCAAATAGAGGGGCCGCGGTAGCCCAGTTAGTAGAGTAGTCCGGATTACCAACCGGATGGTTGCGAGTTCGAGACTCGATCCATCCATAGATCGTCGTGTACGTGGGGGCTGGTGCACGTTTAATCTGTCATGACCTCAAATGTCCTCACGTTGGCGTGGAAGTTTGGAGAGTGGGGTGCCAGCTCAGGTGTGGGCCTCGTCATCTGACCATAGTTCACAATTACGAGGTGTTGTCCTCGGTTCTTTCCCTTTGGGATTGATCCCTTATCGTCGCCAATAGCCCGTTGTTACGTAAATTCAACTTCCCATCCCAATAGAAATTTCTGAAGGAAATGGATTATTCTAGGACCTAGTTTTATCGGTATATATGGTCGCAGGGCATGTCGGTCTCATTCTCATCACAAACCTATCAGTGACCTCACATTTATACTCTAGGTCAAAAGAATCAAGTTATACGACGGGCTCCTCGTGGAAAAAAATGTGCATTCCAAACAGTCCAAATTTAACTTGTACAAATGTACATATTTTTCTTTACCTTTGGACACATGTACAGCTCTTTACAATGAAACGATTTATGACTTTATAAACGAAAAAGCACATTATACTAATGCTTAAAATTAGATTGAAATATTGAATAAAGTAATTTACACTTTTTGTGTAAATTTGAAGCATAAAAAATGTTCTCTGAAAGTTAAGGCGAAAAAAGTGTTGGGACATCTAACAAAATTTAGCAAAAAGAAAACATTTTAAATAAATAAAAGAAAACAGGAAGAAAAAAATGTATCGTTCCTCGCCCCACCTCCGTTTTGGGCAACCATCCCTAATTGGGGGCCCTGGAACTCATAAAGTAGAACACATGTTCGTCAAGGCAGACGTTTCTATCGAGCATTCAGCTGAAATTTTCCGAAACAAAATTTTTGTACGTCGTTTTATCAGAAAAAAAGTGGACATGATTTTAATTACTTTCATTGCTGATAGTTTACGAACACGCCGAGCGAAACAAACATTTGAAACACCATCTCGTATTTCAAAACTTTATTTCAATGCTATGTTCCCTTGAACAATATTTCTTAAAATCTCATCAGATCAGTGAATTTCACAAAACTGCAGCATTCGATTAAAAAACCTGTGGGCCTGTAAAAAACACTTTTCCCCAAAGACCTTGATCTGGAAATTGGCGTGCCTCAAAGCCCCGTTTTACTTTTTTTTTCTTCTCTCCTTTAGAAACCTGTTTGTCCCTGTGTAGAAGAAAAGAATGTAATTCATTGAAAGTTGTCCGTCCATAGATTCCCACTTGCTATATCGAAAACACCTCAAAAAACCCTTTCCCTCTATTCGAAAAAGTTTAGGTGCAAATCCCAAAGCAAAAATTTTACCCGTTCCGAATTTTTTGTCGATTTTTCAGTCTGGCAAGGAGCTAACGGCTGACAGTTACTCCTACACCCTCCTCTCCCCTCCCTGTCTATATGGTTTATTCCATTTCAGCAAGCGTCGATCCGGGAGCAGCTTCTGACGTCACTAGCTAATCTAATGGGAAGCTGCAAACAAGGCATCTACTTAGGAATTCCGACGAAACGAATTTGATTTTTCTGCCTTATGTGATACTGGAAACAAATAAAACGTGCATTAATATTGGAATTAACCACGTGATGAACTTGTAAATACTTCGGACTGTGATCAATCCATCGATTGTCTGCGCCATTGCATCGGATACTGATCGTGTATGAGATTTTCTCGGAAATGAAATCGCCCGATGCGACCCACTTTTGATGAAAGGTAAGTTTCTAAATCTCGGAGTGTCAAATTTTTATCAAAAGAAAATCGCAAACGATTTTATTTGTTTCTGTGGTCTTGGTACTTCAGTGTTTATAGTCGAGTTGTGTATCATGGCGACCCCTCCCCCTGCCATCCAACCTTCATACGGTAAATACTCTAGCTCTCAAAAATCCGAGTTTCTCAACAGCTGGATATTTATTGAACCAAAAACAAAAGTTGGGTTTTCATTTTGGATACTTTTTGAGTTATTATTCTTGAGTTTGTATTATGTGTTTAAAGACTCATAGTTAATGTGTTTGATGCAGCGCCATCTTGCGTGACTTAATTTTAATGTGTATTGAACAGTTTAGTACATGTACCTAAAGTAATACTGTCAGTTTTTAGCATGTATTATGATCGAACATTATTTTTAAATGTTGTCTGGATCCCCAAGTCTTTCTTTTAAAGGTAGTTTAAAGAATGGAATCTTTCGAGCGTAGGTGTTCAGCATTGTTGTTGTACAAGGAGCAATTACGAAAGTTAATTTTTTTTCATTTTATAAAATCTTATTCAGAGAGCTACGCATTTTATTAAACTCAGATTCACTGTATATTTTTGAGATTTCTTTGGGGATCAGTTGAGAGATGTGCTAGTTTTCAAATTTTGGTTGCGATTCCACATTTTTTCCAATTTTTAGTCCCTATTTTACAAAGCAGTAAATTCATCTTATACAAAGTATAGAAATTATATTAATGTTAATTATTATTCGGTATCAAAGTAGCTTAATATTAACTAATATTCTCCCCTTGGCAGGCTGAAACAGAAGTTCATACTACACTTGCCCTAAACATTCAAAAGCTGCATCTGTTCCCCTTGCATTGAATGCCCATATGTGACATGCAATGTTTTAGATAGAAATTGCCTTACATGTCTATTCAGGAGCAGCAACTTGGTAAAATGGTTGAAGGGCAAGCCTCTATCTATGCAGTGATAAAAAAATATTGGAGCAGAACAAATATTTAGACATTTAATTAAAAATAAATACTATTACACTAACTGAACATTTTATCGTTTCAGCCAGTATCTTTGAGATGTACTAAATACACTAATGTTAAAATTAGATTAAAATTTTGAATAAAATATTTTACATTTTTTTTGTTACTTGCAGCATAAAAAAATGTTAGGTGTGGAAGTAGTATTGAAAAAGAATTAGGGCATTCTAGAAAAGAATTCAACTGGCACATTTGAAGGAATTTATACTTTAAAGAGACTAATTCAAAAATTTATAATTTCAATCATTTTCAGGTCATGTGTACCAAAAACGGTACATGTTTGATAAAAATTTGTGTACTTGGCAATTTTTGTGAGTTGGAAATTTAAATTTGAGTAATTATTGAAATTATAAAATACACAATATAATCAACAAATAAGTTCATTCCATATTGAAAATAAACAAAATCTGATATCACTAGGTCTGAAAATGAGTTTCAGTGTTACTGAAAATGGTACTTGCTACAAGGAACATGTTAATCAGGTTCGAGGATTCTGTAACTTGATTATATTTGTAGATGAATCTCTAAATTCAATATTTTTTAAAATGATGGAAAACCAACAATGAGACATGATGGTCATCAATTGTATTAGAGCTTTCTTGATGTTAGAAACTGGCATTTGTTGGCTATAAAAATGATCAAATATATTAGTTTTGAAAGAAAATTTTAGATATTGCTCAAAAGTAGGTTTATTGTCAAAGTTTAAACTTTATCAGGAAAACTGATACATAATGTCCATATTTGGATTGTTAGACCTTACACCAGTCATGAACACTCCTACACAGACTTCATTTCTGTTGAGAATACTTGAATTTTTTGAGATGTAGAATTAAATTTAAAATTTCGTATGAAATTAACTTTGAGAATAATTAATAGAATGGGGAAAATGGAATCATTTCTGAACATCATTTAATACCAATGCCGGATGGACTAATAGGTCATAAAATGTGAATTCGGTCCAAAAAGATGTTAATTTTATCATTAACTTTGAACTCGTTAAATCCACATGCCCCAAAACTTTTAAAACCATTATTTTCATTATAAACGCTAGATGAAAAAAAAATGCATACTTCATTACTTTCATTTTATTTTTTGCTTCATAACTTTTGTTTAATCCTTCAATATTTTCTGTTAAAAAGTAATTCATGAAAAGAATGTATTTTTTCACAAAATTATTAAAGTTAGTTGTGTGCCTGTATACTTTTTTGACTGTTTATGGCCCTAACTTTCAAAATTGGGGTTCCCCATGTGTTGACTCTTGTCCATATTATTTTAGTAGGTATGTTTTTGTTCAAACTATTTTTATTGAGAATCCCCAAATTATCTCAAGATTGCATTTGTATAGTTGTACAATTGCAGATCACTCATCTAATTTCAGTCAAATTGTCATTTGCAAAAAAATTGTGAAAAAGAAAATCCCTAAATCAAAATTACTAGGTGTCGTCTGATATTTCCAAAAAATCTGGGGATATAAGGAATACTTGCCCTGTACCTTTCAGTGAGAAAATTAAATGCTACAATAAGTTCTGCTTGTGATTTATTAGTTTTTTTCTTAACATATGTAATTTTTTTTCTTGTCTCAATGCATTAGATGAATTTTTACTAACCCTTCATCTCTGCTTGACCATATGAAAGATTAACTTATATAATAAAACAAATGTTTTTTATCCGATATTTGTACCATATATAACAATTCTCAAGATTTGATTTTTAGCAATTTAAGAAAACTTGTATGTACATCGTGGTTGATACACATATCATTGAAATAAAATAATTTTTCCTGGACCAACTATTTACAGCCTTAATTGGGATTTTTTTTAATTGGAGTTTCCTCAATCTTTCTACTGCAAATTTAATGAACTTCCTGTTAACAATACTGTTCTTACTATTACAATAACCAATCATGATTTTTTCAGCATGCTTTTAAGTTATCAGTAATTAGATCAATTTTTATTGAATGACAATCAACTGAAAATACAAAAACAAGTTTCTGATTCAATTGGGGAGAAGAGTTACAATATGAGCAAGCAGATCACAGCATAATTTCACAATAACTACATTATACTGACTCAAATATTTCATCACAAAAATTGTTCTTTAAATCTAGATTTAACCTTTGTCCTCAAAATTAAGGCAGGAAAGTCTGCTTAAAATTTAATTTTTATTCGCATTAATATATTTAAAAAAATTTAATGTTGGGGTCTAAGAATCCCACCATCAGTGGCAACTTTATTTTCACCAGCACAGTCAAGGGTTAGGTATCTTGAAACCTTATAACTGTTTCTCTTGCTCTTTGAGTATTTTAAAGCAACATTGATCCATTGCCTAAGCAGTCAAGATTAATAAGCCATTCATTACTCTTGTTTTGAAGACATCACTGACTAATTAAAATGTGGATGCAGCTGTAGTATTAAAACTTTTGTGGCAATGCTTTGCAACCAAATTTTTTATTTTGTTTACTTTTTATTTTTTGCAGTAGCTCTTGAAATATTCATTCACTAGAGTAAACTCACAGCACAGACATGATGACGAGGGACATTAAAACAAAAACAAGATACAAAGAAATTGATGAAAAAATAAAAAAAAAGTTTTAATTAAAATTGTCTTTGGACTCCCAACTTTACGAGAGTGGGGTGCCAGCTCAGGTGTTGCCTCGTCATCTGACCGTGGTTCAAAATTACGTGGTATTGTCCTCGGATCTTTCCCTTTGGGATTGATCCCGGACCGTCACCAATAGCCCGTTGTGTTGCTCCAGTGTGACGTTAATTGAAATACCCCCCCCCCCCAACTTTACGATTTGCAGAAAGCAATGAAAAAAATTTGATAAAAGAAAAAATAAATTATTTTCTCCTCGCAAGAATTTTTAAGTAAATGCAGAGCTAAATAAATTTTCTTTTTCTAAAGTAGGTTTTTTTCAAGATTTGTATTCTGTCTAATTAATATTTATGGTTTCTTATCAAGTTCTGTTGTCAGCCATTCACTATACCTTTATTTTAGAGAAATGTCATTTTTAAAATTGATCTATAATCTTTGTTCAGCACTTAAAATTTTATTGCAGATTTTTAAATGTATTGTAATATTTAAGTAATTTTTTTGTCTGGCATTATTGCTAATTTTGTATTTTTATGTGCAGGGTTTGCTCTCCAGAATTTGTGCTCCACTAGAATTTTGAGAAGCTTCGGATGCTGATTTTTGACTTGCAATAATAAAAGGCTTATATAATTTACTTCTGAGAAACCATTGCTTTAGAAACTGAGAGGTTAGTTTCTATCGAAGGTGACTTAACCATGTTCCTATCCAGGTTTTCATATTTGTTAATTTTCATCCCTTCATATCAGATATTTAACTATCCGTTTGAATTTTTTCAAGTAAAATGATTTGACTGTCATTTACTCCGCTTTATTCGAAGCAATGATCATCATGCAAGATATGTAAAATGAAGGATTTTTCCCAACTAGACTGAACATTGGCTACTAATGCCATTTGTTATTTTGTGAATAGACAAGTTCAATGATTTACGACCAGTTGAATATCATCTTTTGTTTTTGAAGAAAGCAATGAAAAATTCCTCTATCTAGCTGTTGTCTTTTTTAAGTTTGTTAGGAGAAATTTATATAAGTTTTAAAATTTCACTTTTATATTTTATTTTTTAAATTTTTAGTTTGCAATTCTTAGTAAAAAGATTTTAAAAAAATTTAATTATGTTTTTTCTCATTTTTGAGGAATATTTTTAAAATGGCCTCAACAGCAAATTTAAATGCTCCGGGTACTAAACCTTGCAATATATGCGAACATTGTCGAAAGTACTACCTAGGCCTCAAACCACACGAATTATACGCCCAGTGTGTGGAACGTCCCTTCATGTGTACGTACTGCGACAAAACTTTCACACGCAAAGACAAGCTTAGTGATCACATTAAAATGCACACTGGAGAACGGCCTCACGTTTGCACTCACTGTGGGAAAAGCTTTACTCGTAAAGACAAGCTTACCGTTCATATCCGCATTCACACCGGAGAGCGACCCTACGTGTGCCCACAGTGTGGCAAAGGCTTTGCTCGTAAGGAGAAATTAGGTGCCCACATGTGCATACACACTGGACAACATCCATACCATTGCCCACACTGCGGCAAGGGGTTTGCTTGGAGAGATAAGCTTGTGAACCACATACGCATTCATACTGGTGAACGGCCATTTGTCTGTAAACACTGTGGCAAAGCTTTTGCACAGAACGACAAACTGACTACTCACATTCGTATTCACACTGGAGAGCGGCCTTTCGTTTGCAAACATTGTGGCAAAGCTTTCGCCAGAAACGACAAGTTGACTGTCCATGTTAGAATACACACTGGTGAGCGTCCTTTTGTGTGCAAGCATTGTGGAAAAGCCTTTGCTAGGAAAGATAAGTTGACCGCTCATATACGAATGCATACAGGTGAGCGCCCTTTTGTCTGTAATCATTGTGGTAAAGCATTTGATCTTAAAGGTAAATTAAATGCCCACATGAACATTCATACGGGTAAACATCCATTCGTGTGCAATCACTGCGGTATAGGGTTTGATCGGAAAGAGAAGTTAAATTCTCATCTTTTGTTGCATTTAGGTAGTAATCCCTGTGATCCATTAATTGTTAATCCGCTTATGGCTAAGACTTTGTAAAGTGATCATGATTTCATCCATTTTTTAAATATATAGTTTGCAAGTCTGTTTTTAAATTGTTAATGTTTTATTTATTTTTTAGTTTTGTTCTGTGGTTGAGAACTATTGTTGTTAATCAAATGCTCTGCATTTTTGCCATGTTTTTTTTTCTTTTTATATCTGTGATCAAAATAGAATCGTTTTGGTTGGTAGGTAGTTACATTTATGTAAGATGCTTCTTGAAGTTTATCTGTATACAAAGTTGTACATATTTCTAAAGATCAAAATCTGATTCTTGCATTTTTATGTAGATAAATGCAATAAAAGTTCAGAAAATTTTGAATGTGCTATTTATTTCATAATTTATAACACAGACAAATTAATTGAAGTATTAAATTATCTTCTCTTTCTTAGCCCACAAATTTATATTTTCAAATACTTTCTAAATAGCCCAACTTATATTAGCTTTATCATTAAATTTCTATAATAGGTGGGGTTTATCTGTAGAAGTATTTATAATAATAGTGTGCTGCTACTTTCAAGAAAAGAGTTTTGAGATGAATTAGTTAAATATTGATACTTACAATAAGTTCATGTTGAATTATCCAAGAAAAGAATATATATTGCGGAAAATAACTGACAGAGCACCAACCAAATCGTTTCTATCAACTTTCAGTTTTATTACGTTTTCGAAAGTGATTTTTGTTTGCTTTTATTGCCTAGTACTCAACCACTGGAACAAACATTTATAAATGCTGTTAGGGGAAACTTTAAATTGTTTTTTATATTACTTCAATTTCATTACTTTTTTTCAGGATTTGCAAATTATCAGGATCTGTCCTAGAAAATATGAAGTAAGATATTTTACATGTTTGGTTGCTCTCTTAAATAGATGAAAAATTCAAAATATGTAATATAAATGTTTTAGTGCATTGTTTAAATGTGCTGTTTGGCTTCAATTATGGTACAGAAATTAAGGAGATATAATATTTGGCAAAAGCAGATACACTAGCTATTTGAGCCCATTTTGGATCTGTTGTATGCTATAACATTGAGGGAAAGGTGACATCTCAAAATTAATAATTCAGAAGAGATTTTACATTCCCTAATTTTTTGTTTCCCTTGAGCCAAAGAAAGAGAAGATAATTACGTGGAAAACAATACACCTGTTTTGTTCTTGTACTTCCCTTTATAGAAAAATACATCTATTTATAGAATTCTCAATTTTTTTTTAAGTTGAATACTTAATGCAATTGCTTGTACATATCCCCTAGTTCGCTAAAAAATCAAAAGTTGGAGTGATTCAATTTTAATTTTATGAACTTATGATTGCTGAAAATATGATAACTGATTAAAGTATGAAAAGCATTGTTTTCTAAATGGTTAAATTGCTATCAGATCTACTTCACTTGTACTTGATAAAATAAACTAAATATTCAAAGCAGAAATCCAGACTTTGAAATGTTGAATTAAACAGTTCTGTGTCTTGCTAAGGAATTGATTCAGTTATATGTGCTGTCCTCAATCATTCAACTTGTATTCGTACCTAATGTATTTTGTGATCTCGCTTCTGAAACTGCCTATGTATCTAGGTAGCCCTTACGTTAAAAAACTGAGAAACCAAACCAAACATGTAAGAAAACCTAATTCAATAATATTAGACAGGTATAAAGACCAACGTTTTAATAAAACAGAAGAATTTTAGTTTGGGGAAAAAGATGTTTAGAACAACAAAAGTTAATAGCTATGAGGCAAGGGAAGGAAATTATAAGTTTCATTTTAAAAATGTTAAGAACTAGATTTTATCTCAATTTTAAACAGGTGAAATAGCTAATATAAATGTATAAAATAAGGCTATGAATTTTTCTGTTGTAAACTGTAGAAATAATAACTCATTTAATGTATTAAAATATTTATATATGGTCTGAATTGGGCATGTACTGAAATATATATTTGCTTGTGAAAAATAAATTTGCTAGATGGTAGTGTGGAAAATATAATGTTTTGACCAATGCAACTTATGAAGGGAGGATTTTTATGAGAGCAATTTGAATAATAAAAATTTAGCAAATTTTTTGTACAGATTAGTCTAAGTAATGTCAGCAATAGTATTTAAAGTGCTGCATTCCTAAAACTACAAAATAGAAATCCTCATGAGCTATTTTAAGCTAAATTATTAATCTATTTTACCATATAATCTTTCAACATTAAATTACAAAAAATTGCTTTATGTGCTAAAACTTTTTCCAAAACACAGAATGTGATTTCCAATTCCTGCATTTTTAAAGCAGGATTCTAGGTTTTGAACTTGTTAGCTAATGGAGACATTTTGTACATATCTGTCAATTGCTTGTTAAAATAGAATACAGAACCTTGTTAATCTGGAGTAAAATTTTTTTTGATTTATAGATAATCATTCCCTCATTTCAATTGCTTGTTTAAGTTCCCTAGATGAAGGAAGGCAAGACCCATTTCCCCCTATGAAACAAGCTATTATACTTTTGTTTTTCACCAATTCCAATGTTACAATTAATGAGAAAGTAAACATGAATCAACTTATGCTAGTGTAGCAGTGACTACTAGTAAGATTTAGTAATTGAAATGAACATTCTTTTCTCATTAACAAGGATTTCATTTTGTATTGCAAGCTCTGTTCTTGGGTGATAATTCATTTTAAAATTTTACATTTAAGAACTTGCTCTATATAAACATGGATATGCTGCTCCAAATTGTGAATATTTTTCTGCAGAAGTGGGTGACTGGTAATTCAGACTAAAGCAAATAATTGTTAGTTTTAATTCAAAGACATACATTGATTCTTTTATTATCACATTTGATTAACCAAAATATGCATTTAGTATGGTTATGACAATGCATTATGGTATGAAAGGGCCTTTCTAACTTGGCCTCCAAGTAGTTTCAAATATCTTATTTACATGATTGGTTTGAGGAATTGGGGGAAAATGTGCATATATAATGAGATGAGTGTTTAGTTAATGTGATTTCGGTGTCAAGTATGGGCCAGGGCTAGAATTTAATGTTTTATGCCTATAAATTTAGTTTTGACAGTCAAATTTTTCGAAACAGTAATTATTTTTGATTCCGAGTTTTTCTGAATTTGTTTACTTGTTTGCCGCAAATTCTGTGACTGATCAGCCGTTTATTTTTCCCAACAATTTATACTCTTAATTTTAGGTGCAACAAAATTTAATGTCCAGTGGCCGTAGTCATTAAACCGTTTGTATCATCCACAAAAACTAAATAAATTTAAAATTGTAGAAAAATTTTGTCAACTGAAGGAAAGTTTAGGGGCCATTGATGCCTGACTTTCTGCTCCTAATTACAAATATGCATGTAAAGTATACACAAAACCAGGGCAACTAATTGCACCTAAAAAATTTGCTTGTATTATTAAGATGCATTGAATGCTCAGAAAACAATCTTAAGGAGCTATGTGCACTTAAAAGTTTGAGTCCTTAAATTGTTTCCATATTTACTTGAATAAAACTTGTAGAAGTTTTTCGAAAAGCTGATAGAAATCTCAAAATTCAAGTGGCCCTAAATATGGGTGACTTAACCATGAGGGTGGGCTTTGCATCTATTTTGTGCTCTTCTGTTCTATGTAATGTAAGATTCATTATGCAGCAGTTTAACCATTTTTGATATTTGTTGAGGTTTCTTACTTTTCTGTAAAATTATACAATGCTTGCACTCATTTCAAAGTTGTGGAAAGAGTGTTGCTGTTCAAAGTGTATCAGGATAAGATTGAATCAATAGTATTTGAAAATTGTCCTCATTTCAGAAAACATTTTAATGCCCAAGTTAAAAGCAGCATTCTTCCATCATCTGATTTTACTGAACCAACATTTTGTGTAGTAGACAAAAATTTATTTATTTTCTTGGCAAATGATGTAGTTTAGAAGGTTGGGAAAGACTTTCCCCATGATCTCTTAAATTTTTTCAGCACATCTTCGAAACGAAGGGTAGAGTTTAAATAAGACACTTAAGTATTATTTCAGACAGGGTGTGAAAAATCATGATTTAAATAAAACCATTGATTTATCTGATTTAAATCTAACTTTTTTATTTTAATCAGATTTTTATGATTTTAATTAATTCTTTGCCGTACAAGTTTAAATTTGTTGGACACGCAAATTACAGTGTAGTTTCTAGATATTTTTGATTTATTTAAACATTAATATTTTTATGTAAAACATTAATGCATTAAGAAATATAGTCAGGTAAAATTTTGAAATATTAAAACGTGACATAGGAATTAGCAAAGTAATCACATGATAGAGTAAATAGACCCCAAATGCCAAGATGAGCAATGTTTTTTCATCTGGTTCTCAAGCAGATTAGATTACTGAGTTTAATCCATAACCAGTGGCATGAATTTTTTGTACCCAGATAAATAAGGTTACCAGATCCCACGTACACTATTATGAATTTTTTCAATCATACAAATTTTAGAATTTTTTTTTGCATTATATAAGAATAAAATGTTGTGAATTACTTCAAGTATTTTGATATAAATAATTGGTTCAAGACCTGCTTTTGAGAAAAAATCATGTCACCAACAAAAAATAAAGTAAAAGGAACTTGCATCTTGAAAAAATTCCTACTTATTAATTTTTAGCTTGCAAAAATAACTTATTGGTGAAAAAATTGTTTTTTTTTTTGTGAGTTCATTTACAATATTAGACGACATGAAAATACATAAATTTGAGATCGAATGTCTATTTTCCAAATTCTTAGAGCATCGACAAGTATTTCATAGGTATATTTGAAGCATACAAAAAGGGTTTATATATAAAACAAAAAATGAAGCTTTTCTCAATGAGCAGCATAAAACAAGTGTAACATACCCAGATAATACCAATTCAGCGGAATTTTGAGCTTGCAATAAAAATTTATCAATTCCAATAGCTTTCTGCTTCAACCCGTAATCTTTTCTCAACATACTTGATTATCCGATGAGTGAATTAACTTTTACATTCCAAATTTCAATTCCATAAATATTGAATAGTTATTCTAGGAGGGTAATGAATTCTAAGGGTTCAATGTATAAAATTTCCTACTAAATTGAAATAAAAAACCAATATATTTGCACAAAACATAATGAAACTATTAAAATTGCCAATTATAAAGATTTATGTGCAAAATTGGAATTCTTTTGTGATACTGCAGAAAATCTTCGTTATGTCTTTATATTTTTTATGAACCAACTACAATACTAAATAAATAACTAGAACATCTTAAGAGGAAAGCAAGTTACCCCAATTTTAATAATTTGAGTGAATATATCTCGAGCATCTTCACTCATCACATGGCGAATGGTTTAAAATTGGCCATGTGTGATTTATAGTCACATGGAATGTTTAAAACAAAACCAACACTGATGATCAGGCTTGTGAGTGACACCGATTGGTCAATGGCCCAAGATGAAAATACTTGTCTGGTAATTATGATCCCAATCAGCAAATACTGTATTTTAGTGTCTTCAAAGGAAGGATGATTTTCAATATAATTTTGGGGTGAACTCAGTGCGAGCAAAGTTCTTAACTTGAATAAAATAACACGCATCTTGTTGAATATTTCATTTTTCAATATTATTAAACATAACAAAGAAAAATGAAATTTAAAATTTCGATTTAAATCGATGATTTTTTTAATAAAAATCACTTGATTTAAATCAGCATACCGATTTTGGATAGGTGTCTTTTCATGCAAATGTGGTAATAATATATTTAATTTTGTAAATTTTTCTTACAATGTTTGCAAAATTAATGTTGACTTCTAACTGATAATGTTGGTGAGTGTATGATCTATAAAAAGTAAATGAAAATTATTTGTTCATATGACTTAGATTATGTGCAGATAAAATATCTAATCCTTCTGATTGATGGGATACATTAAAACCACATATAGACAATTTTTGTGATCATAAGTAAACCTACCTCATAATTGCAAACTGTTCCCTTTAGCTTTAGATGCCTGAAGCAATTGTGGATTTAGATTAGTTTTACAGTATCTTGGATGGCATTTCTTTCTCATGTTTTAGTTCAGATTCTTCATACATGTATTAACAGAAAAAATATACTTTTGAAATAAAAGAAATATCTCATTCCAAATACATTGTTACAAAAATTAAGGATTGACATTATTTCTAAAGGTATCAACCATAAAAGTAAATGATACAACCAGTAGCAATTCATGTAAGTGGATACTCAATATAATGTTGGTATATTGAAAATCGGTAAAATGTAAAAGTATAAACTTGATAATTTTCCGTGGGAAAAGATGGACACTGGCATAAGGCATTTAAGTTGTCTATAGTGATGTCCTGGTTTGTTCCTCTATGATTTGTGCTCAGACACATACTAGAAGGTTGTATTTTCTGTAATTAAACTTGAAGCCAGTCAAACAGCTTGTGAGTTGCCCCATTGCAAACATGGCTTTGTTTGAAATCAAATCCTACAGCTTTAATGGTAGTAAAAGGTGATGGAAAGGAAATGGTTTAAATTTGCATATTAAACTTCTCGACTGACAAGTAAATTTGCATATTTTGGAATGTAACTACAGTATTGGAAGCTATCACAACTATAGCATATTCTAAAATTTTAATTAGCTTTATATTATGAACTGTACAATTACTTTAATTTTAGAGAACTCCATTTAGTAGAATACTTGTTTTTATTTCTTTTATCGCTACCCGACGTGGGAATTGCTGAGCTGAGGCTCCTAGAAAGTAATTATTTAATTTTAAAATTTTTTAGCTAATTAATTTTTGCTACCAATGGCAGGGCTACCACAGGCAACTTGTTCTATTGTTTTCCAACCTTGGTAACGAGGAGTATCTTTAAACAAAATAATCTCAAAAACTGCTATTTTCAAAATTTTGGCAACTTTTTTTTCAAAGTCACCAACGGTCTACGAAAATTTAGTCCCTTTATTTAAACTATTAGTGGACGGAAAAAATGTTTTACAGATTTTTTAGGGAGAAAATTTTTCAAGGTGCCAATTTCAAAGTTCCAGCTCCAAGCCATGGCATCCATGGGAAAAAACCTATTGGAATTTAGTTGCTGGATGGTCATGAAAATCTTATATAAGAAAATATTTAGCCTTTTAATTTAAAAATTTAAATTTCTTTATGAAATCTTCAAAGTATGTTTCCTAATTAGCATATTTTGTGTTTTAGTCGATTCATTTTGGTATCTGAGCAACTAAAATTGCTACTAAAATAATGTTTGAGATCTTTTTGATGCTATTTAAAAAAATTATGCTACAATTTCACAATTGCTTTGGCTGTGGCAGCTGAGTATTAAGTTGAGTTCTTTTGAAAAGTTTTTTTATTCCACCAAATGATGCTTGTATTGTATGCATTGTGAAAAACGTTGTTAGTATCTGAAAATTGATTGTTTTGGTGATAATGCAGCAAAAATGATTTCCTTCTCCATGCTTCTTGAACCTATTGCACTTAGTCATAAATTGAAAATTTTTGATAATTTATTGAATTTTAGTTGCTTATTTGACCAAAAAATTGGTATTTCTGAAAAATTTGCCTGAATGAATTAATCTTAACACGTAACAATTTATACCTTCGCAACTTTTGAAAAGTCAGATCCCTTGTTAAGTTTTCTCATTGGTCTAGATTATCATGTACTCTATGATTTGGCCAATAATTTATAGACTACAAAATGTCCAGCAATGGAATTTTTTAATTCCTGACTTACGACTACTTTTTAACTGTCATTACAAAAATCGAAAAAATTAAGCGTGTGGCTGAAAGATTAAAGTTTTAAGGCATTAATACTTTGGCAAAGCACTAACATTTCTATTGATTCATTGTTGAGTTTTCCAAACAGGTTTTGTATTTTAATTTGGAAGTGGAAGTCTAAATGACGACAGAAATCCAACCTTTTGTTTAGTGCATAAGGTGATTGTGATTTTCAGTACTGATTATATGTAGAATTTTGGCAATATGACTAAATTTTCATAACTAACGTTTAATTAGTAGTTGATAGATGTTGTGGTAGACAAATGGATTAAAAATGTTGTATTCGTTTGAGAAAATATGTAATCAATATTTCATTTATAGTTACATTACAAAAGATTTACTAAATACAAAGATGCTCACCTCCGATTTGATGTTTCTTTTGGTAATGTTGCATTATTAACCATTTTTATAAATGATATTTTAATCGAGATTAGGGGGATTTTTGTGTGAAGAAAATACTCAGAATTCTATTTTTAGCTTTATTGCTTTCTTTGTTGTATTTATTCTCCTTTAAACTATTCTAACCTTCATAGAGATTTCAATATTTTTCTACTAAACTTTTCTCAAAATAGATTTTCTTGGCATAGGTTTTTAAGTAAATACAAGCAGAAGCATCAGTATCATTTCTAGTTTACACTTAATAAATATATTTTCAATATAGCGTCAAATAGTTTTAATTTTATAGAACAAGTGAAAATTGCCTAGACTGGCTGCTTTGACTGCAAAAGTAAGTTTTTCAAAAAATGGGATAAGTTTAAGAAATCATAATATTTTTAAATAGCCCATTGTGTTGCTCTAGTGCGATGTTAATTAAAATACCATACCATATTTTTTTTAATTTGGAAGTAATAAAAATAAAAAGTAATTCTGGTACATTGGCTCTTGTAATGAAATACAGTAACTGAAAAATGTTCATTTATATAAAGATTGCGAATAAAAATGTTTCATGTTAAAATTTGTAGAAGTTTCAGAATGTATTTTCCATCTGAACTCTAAAACCCCAAAACAATCAACCTTGCAAACAGAAGTTTGTTTTCCCTTTTAAGTTTCAATTTTAATAAATCTTGTTTATGTTATGATGGTGAGATTTCAATTTTTTGTTGTCAAGCTACAGGCAAATAATATTAACATGCCGAATAGGTAGGAAAATACAAATTCAATTTTTTTATTGTTATATGGTGGCAACTTGGTGACCTTTTTGTTAAAAAAGGACAGTAGGTCTAATTTAGTGGATGATGTTTTCTGTAATTACAGGTAAAAATCAGTAACAATTCCAGAAAACCCATTCTGGTTAGCATTTCTGCTATTAGATCATTATCAGAACTTATAAGTTATGTAACATTCTCCTTACATGTTCACATAAAGTCAGGAATTCTTTACCTAAATTTGGTTATTGTGTACAAAGTCTGCATCTTGTCAACATTAATTTCAATCTCGCTCTAGACACAAACTTGTGCTCTATAAAATGACAAATTCTTTCAAAATTGTCAGAATAAGTTACTCCATTAGGTGCTTTCAAACATACACAAGGAAATATTCCTGTGCTAAAAAACTTTGAAATCCATTTCCTTTCTATGTTTAAGTAATATAAAATGCCTCAACTAGTTTTTCCGATCTTAGTTTTATTCAGGTTTTTGAAGAAATAAGATTTTATGATATATGTTGAAATTCATGAAGTGTATGTCTTACGTATCCTTTTTGTATAAAATACCCATTTAAGGAAGCCCATAAGAATTGCATTCTATTAAGGTGGAAATTTATCAGAGTTACAGTCTGAAATTTTTACTAAGAGGAGTATTTTAGCATGTTTGAATTATAAAAATTCAAGAATCTGTTAGAGAATAACTTGACCCTTATCGATCATATATCTTGTGTGAAATGACAAGACTGAAAACGTGTTGATTGCATGTGAAATTGTTATTATATTTAAATACTTGTGATGTAGCCACCAACACATTCAGTGTTATTTCACTTCACAAAAATTAATAAAGTAAAGTAACAATTTGGGAAATAACTAATAGTGAAATTTGTGAAGACTTGGTTGATTCGCAAAAGGCTTTTGATGATGTTGAGTGATACTAGGTTATATTTCAGCTGAAGTAAAATGTTACCTATACAATATTTTAGTGAAAATGAAGGTGAAATAGAAAGATAATGTGCCAATGATTTTAATGAAGACTAAATTAAAATCAACATGGAAAATGAAAATTTACCTAGAAGTATTGTTTTCTAATACCGAGTGTAGTATTTTTGGAAATGTTCTAAACCTGTAAGCTCCAAGTTATGTACAAAATGCTAATATCTGATAAGGGTTAATAATTGTGCATACATGTGTAATGATTAGATAAACTAAATTTTATAAAGTATTTCAAAGAAACAAAATTGGACATATAACTATTTTCTACTTTAAAAAATTTCTTATACTATTCAAGTTCTTATCCAGATCTTTCAACTTAAATTAATCACCTTGTTTCTCTTATATTCAGAGTTTGACTTATTTGATCTTTTATATATGAAAACTAACTTTGTCTCAATTAAATTTGTGAAGGAAAATATTAACTAAATAACTATTTTCTATTTTAAGTAAAACATTTCTTATACTTTTAAAGTCTAGATCTTTAAATTAAATTCTTTTATCACTTTGTTTCTCTTATTTTCAGAGTTTAACTCACTTAATCTCGAAAAAGAAAGTTTTAAGAAGAAGTAATGAATGCCCTGTAAATCGTTTTGTATCAAAGGTAATAATGTCATAGTAGTTATTGTTAAGGAAACAGTTGCATTATCTATGTAAAAAAAATTTAATTTAAGAATTCAAAAAATGCATTTTAAGAGGTGCCAATTACTGTTGTAATTGCGCTCTTTGATGCTTTCTTGAAACTGTAGCAGATGTTAAAATGTAATATTTTGTAAAAATGTATTTGTGTGATATTGTTATGTATTCTGATTTTAAACTTCAAAGTCCTTGTCTTTGTAACTCATTTAGAATATCCAGGGGGAAATACTTTGTCATTAAAATCAAGTAGAATATCTATTTTTATTTTAAAAAGTTATTCTCAGATTGTCATTATATAAAGGCAAAATGGCTGTTGTACCTACCCTTAATATTCCTACCCAGTCTTCTCATCTATCTGAGCATTGTCGCATATATTTTATGGGAATGAAAGCTCACCAACTCTATGCTCCCAATGGGCAAACGGTTTTCTCATGTAATTACTGTAACAAAACCTTCCCTCATCAAGACATGTTGAAGGAGCATGTAAAATTCCACAATGACAGTCCTCATGTTTGCACTCATTGCAACAAAGGCTTTGCTAGAAAGGATAAGTTAAATGCACATGTGCTAATACACACTGGTGAAAGGCCTCACACATGTAATCAGTGCCCCAAAACATTTGCCCGTAAAGATAAATTGAGTGCTCACATGTGTACCCACACAGGAGAACACCCATTTACATGCCAGCATTGCGGGAAGGGATTTGCATGGAAAGATAAGCTGATCAAGCACATAAGGGTTCACACTGGAGAAAAACCGTATGCCTGCAGCTACTGTGGTAAGGCATTTGCACAAAATGACAAACTTGTCACCCACATAAGGATCCACACTGGAGAGCGACCATTTGTTTGCAAACATTGCGGGAAAGGTTTTGCGCGAAATGATAAGTTAACTACTCACATAAGATTGCATACTGGTGAAAGACCTTTTGTTTGTCAGCAGTGTGGGAAAGGGTTCATTCAGAAAGACAAACTGACTACACACATGTTCACCCACACAGGTAATTATCCTTATACTTGTGCCCACTGCAGCAAAGGATTCGTTTGGAAGGATAAGTTAATCAATCACGTTCGCACACATACTGGAGAACGACCGTATGTTTGCAAGGAATGCGGTAAGGGGTTTGCCCAGAACGATAAATTGGTCACACACACTCGAATTCACACTGGTGAGCGCCCTTTCAAATGTAAATACTGCGGTAAGGGATTTGCTCAAAAAGACAAATTAACTGTGCATACCCGCATACATACTGGTGAACGGCCTTACGTTTGCAAGATGTGTGGGAAAGGTTTTACCCAGAAGGATAAGCTTACCACTCACATTCGAATACATACTGGTGAATGCCCATTTGTGTGTCAGCACTGCGGAAAGGCTTTCTCCAAAAAAGACAAGTTAACTGTCCACACACGATCTCACACGGGAGAACGGCCCTATGTTTGTAAGCATTGCAACAAGGCTTTTGCTCGAAACGATAAGCTGACAGCTCACATACGAACACACACTGGTGAAAGGCCTTATGCTTGTGTCCAGTGTGGCAAAGCATTTGCCACTAAAGGAAAATTGAATGTGCATGTCAAAACCCATGCTGGCAAAGCACCTTTTAAATGTTCTCACTGTGGCCTTGTTTTTGATGCTAAAGATAAGTTGAGCTCTCATCTTTTAATTCATGATATCAAGTACCCTTTTATTTGCAATCACTGTGGTGCTGGTTTTCCATGTAAAGACAAACTCAGTACTCACTTATTAATTCATATTACTGAGAGTACTCACGCTGCCCTCATTGTACACTCACTGCTTGGGAAATCTATGTAGACTTTTTTCTCGTAGTATATTTTTCCATTCCATTCTTTAGAATTTACTTTAAAAATATTTTATAGATGTATGGGTCATTTCTTACTGCCCACTACTCCTTTATTGTGTATCAGCAATGTTGCAGAAAAAGAAAATGTTGAATGCAAAATTATATTGTTCTTGAGAGCTTATGTGTCTAAAATTGTTGTTCATTTCATCATTTTCATGTAGATGTCGTCAATAAAGGCTTGTTTAACACAAATTTGTGTTCTGTACTTATGAGTCTCACATTTCATTTCCACCAACATAAATTATGGTATCCAAATTCAACATTGAAATGATACATCTTCAGGCCAATGTTAACACCTAGAGCAAGTGATAAATTTATGTACTGGGCTGTAGTAAAATATAAATCTTTAAATCAAATTATTAGGAAACTAACTGCAAAGAGAGCAGTTCGTAAAAAGTCCTTGCAGCATAAGAAATTACTTATGTTAGACACTGCTAGATTTAGAGGGCTAGATCTGAAGCTGCTTTCCAGACATTAAATTAGTATTAGTTTTTATATTTGTATTAGCAGTAATTTCTATCCTTAATCTTTCTCCCGGCGGAAAAAAATTTATTAACTGTAAACTGCTGGAAATATGTTCTGTTGAATCTGACACAGGGCACAAAAATTCTTTTTCCAAAAATCTGTTTATATCATAAGAGTTTCTTTTAAAATCTTACTATTAATGTGACCGATAATTCTAAAGGATATTTCCTTTCAGAAATGAATTCTTCAAGTGAGACTCACCTAAGTGTTGGAAATTTATGGAACTGCAAATTTAGCTGAAAGATCAATTTTCCAATGAAAAAGGTAACACATGCTCTCTTACTGACCACAAACTTTACCCATGAAATAGAGATATTTCTTCCCCCAATTGTTAATCTGCATTGAAGATAAACTTTTGAAATGTATCGCAGTTGTGATGTACATAGCATCCGCTATTGTTGATGAAAAGAACGTGTGCGTGTTCTGCATAACTTCGAAATCAAATTTTGTTACTATAAATGCTTTGTTACACAGTAATTTTCCATTTAGTGAACTCAGACATCTATATGTGCCATTTTTTGTTTGATCCTTGTTATTTGTTTAGTTTTGAGTTTATGTTATAAGGAGAGACACATTTCTGAAATGCAACTTTCACGTATGTTCTAAAATTGTGAGTGTAAAGTATTCTATTGTTAAGTTTGCCAGTTGAAGTGTACAGTGATTGTCGTATTTTGTAATTTGTGGGCAATCTTATTTTTATTCTCAATGTTGAAAAATCCCTCCATTGGCGACATGGCCGCCGTCAATATGGCCAATATATCTGAGTTGGCAAGTCTTCACATTCCTACAACACAGTCGCATGCAGATTGTGAACAATGTCGTGTGTATTTTGTGGACATTAAAACGCATCAATTGTACACACAGTCTTCGCAGGAACAAAGGTTTGCCTGCAACCAATGTGATAAAAGCTTCACACGCAAAGATAAGCTGGGCAATCACCTGAGAATGCACTCTGGTGAATGTCCTCATGTTTGTAGCCATTGTAACAAAGCCTTTGCCCGTAAAGATCAGCTCAATGCGCACATACGCATACATACAGGAGAACGACCTTATGTCTGTAATTTGTGCAGTAAGGGTTATACGAGAAAAGACAAGCTTGGGGCTCATATGTATGTGCATACAGGTTTGCACCCTTACCATTGTCAACATTGTGGGAAAGGATTCGCTTGGAAAGACAAACTCACAAACCACATTAGGATACACACAGGGGAACGTCCATTTGTTTGCAAATATTGCGGAAAAACTTTTGCCCAGAACGATAAACTAACGACCCACATTCGCATTCACACAGGTGAACGGCCGTACGTTTGCAAGCATTGCGGAAAAGCTTTTGCGCGCAAGGACAAACTAGGTGCCCATTTGTGCATTCACACAGGCGAACACCCCTATAATTGTCAGCACTGTGGTAAGGGATTTGCCTGGAAAGACAAACTGACCAATCACATACGCATTCATACGGGTGAGCGTCCATTCGTATGCAAACATTGTGCTAAAGCGTTTGCACAGAAAGACAAGCTAACTGTCCACGTGCGCATTCACACGGGAGAGAGGCCTTTTGTTTGCAAACACTGTGGCAAGGCTTTTGCGCGAAACGATAAGTTGACGGCCCATGTCCGTATGCATACCGGCGAGAGACCGTATGTATGTAATATTTGTGGGAAGGCTTTTGCAATGAAAGGGAAATTAAACACTCACATGCGCATCCACACGGGGAAACATCCATACACATGTAACCAGTGTGGGAAAGGGTTCAACCGGAAAGATAAACTAAATGCTCATTTGCTGATTCACCTCGGTGGGGGTTCTTGTGCAGCTCTCGTTGCCAAGCCACTCCTTGGGAAAATTCCAGACCTTGCATTACCAGGACCACCCATGCTCCCACAGGCAGTTCCTGTTCCAGTACCAGTACCAGTCACCGACACAAAACCAATGATAGTACCAGCTCCTCAGCAGTAATTCATTCTCCTAAATAACTTATCTGCATTTCATGAAGGCAGGTGTAAAATCCTGAGCACAGAGGATTGGTCTTGGGCCCCTATAAGTAAACCTTCATAACTCTGCTGAAGTGGTTTGGATCTAAGTACGTGGCTGTGGAAGTGCATTTAGAGGCGAGTGCAAATGACTAGGAGGTTTTAAATGGCTAAATGCATTCTTGGAAAGCCCTGTTAATTATGTGGGTCCAGAGGTAATGGTGCCTCATTGCAGCTAGACTGATGTACTCTGTTGCAGATGTTTGACTATCAAGCGCCTCTTTTGTTGATATTTAATGGCAGGAGGCTGTTGTAGTCATACTACTTTGTTTAAAAGTTATTTGAAATTCTTATAAATTTAAGTGAATGTTTTTCTATGAAAAACATACTAAAATGTTAGCTTTTTAAAACATTCTGACTTGTGTTGTCATTGATTCAGATCAACTTTTGTGAAATGTTTCATGTTTAAAATTGTAACTGGACTAATTTTCAACTTGAACCACTTTGAAAAAGAATGTTTTGTTTTTCTCAGAATGGGCTTAATCTAACAGAAGAGGCTCTTTAAAAAGAAGTCTAGATGTGTATAATTGCAAGTAATTGATACAACAAATTTTTAAAGGAGGAAGCACGTTTATTTTTGATTGTGTGCCCTTCATTCTAAACTGTAAAATAATTAGGTTAAATTATGACAATATTGCATCTAGATTGAATAAAATATGGAAATAAATTAGAAACTACATTAGGTTTTTAATTTGTTATGAATTTATTTCTCTTAATCTTGTACTGTTATTTCTATTTACAGTTAAACATTTGTTGCTTGTACACTATTGAACTGTGCTGCAAGCTGTATGTGTCTGTATAAAATAAATGAATCAAATCAAGAAGCCTTATTTTCTTTTCTTCATTAGATAGCACTGCTCAAACTCAGCAATTAAATAAAATAAATTAGAAGAATTTTAAATTCACACACAAATATGACAATTCACCTTATTCATTTTAATTATTTGTATAAAAACAAACACTACTGGTTTGTTAAGAAAACACCTCAATGTGCTACTATCGGCTTCCTTTTTCTCAATTTGAAGTTCCGTAAAGTTGTCTTTTGATCATCTTTTTACTGACTATTTGGGGTTTTCTTACTGCTGTTGCTCCTTTTCTCTTTTAAAATTCTTTACGCTTTGCTTGTCTCAGGCTGTGTTTTATTGCTGTCAACTTGTTTACTTATAAAAATGAGTTTTTCTGAAAAACTTTTTCTTGACTCTGACATTCTTTCTAAAACTTTAAAAAAGAAAAATTCTATCTAGGGAACTTTAAATAGTTCTACTGTTATTCAAATACTTTTTATTAATACTACTCTGACTTCTGACATTTTTCATCCTCTCTATTTTCAGAAAAATGTCTCATTTCTGATTGAATGTGAAACTTGGAGCAGCAGCATCCAAACAGAAAATTCTTTCATCTTGAAAGGTAATACCATTAGGGGCAAACATGTTAGGCTTGAAAGGAATATGTAAAAGATAATAAATGCAATCACAATGGCTAATCTATACAGAAGCAGTGTTAACTTTATAAAACTTTTATGAATAAGCAACAGTGAAGATTACTAAAAAATGGCAAATGTTGTGAATCTAAACATACCATCGTGCCAGCCACATAACATTTGCCAACACTGTCACATTTATTTTGTAGATGTGAAACCGGAACATTATAATGTCAATAACCATAATCAAGAGACTAAAACTCTGTTTCCCTGCACCTACTGTCAGAAAAGTTTTACGAGAAAAGACAAACTTAATGACCATATTAAAATCCATACAGGTGAAAGTCCTCATATTTGCACATACTGTGGCAAAAACTTTACCAGAAAAGACAAATTAACTGCCCATATTCGCATCCATACTGGAGAATGCCCTTATGTATGCACTCAGTGTGGCAAAGGGTTCACCCGCAAAGACAAATTAGTGGCTCATACCTATATTCATACAGGATTGCATCCATTCACTTGTCCACACTGCAGTAAGGGATTTGCTTGGAAGGACAAACTAACAAACCACATTAGGACTCATACTGGAGAGAGACCATTCGTGTGTAAGCACTGTGGAAAAGCTTTTGCACAGAATGATAAGCTAACTGTTCATATAAGGATCCACACTGGGGAAAGACCATATGTGTGCAAGCATTGCGGCAAGGCATTTGCCCGCAATGACAAACTAACTGCTCATGTACGCATCCATACTGGAGAGTGCCCTTTCGTGTGTAAAACTTGTGGAAAAGCCTTTGCTCGCAATGACAAACTAACGTCACATTCCTACACCCATTCTGGGAAGTATCCTTACAACTGTCCTCATTGTGGTAAGGGTTTTGTGTGGAAAGATAAGCTTACGAATCACGTGCGTGTGCACACTGGTGAGCGTCCATTTGTCTGTAAACATTGCGGTAAGGCATACGCCCAAAAAGATAAGCTCACAGTCCACATCCGCAGCCACACTGGCGAGAGGCCGTTTGTGTGCAAGCACTGTGGGAAAGCTTTTGCACGCAATGACAAACTTACTGCTCATATTCGTATTCACACCGGAGAGCGGCCGTATATTTGCAGTCACTGCACAAAGGCGTTCACGACTAAAGGCAAGTTGAACATTCATCTCCGAACACATGAAGGAAAGCTGCCCTATGTGTGCACTCAGTGTGGCAAGAACTTTAACAGCAAAGAGAAACTAAGTGCTCATCTCCTAATTCATCTTGGAAGTGGTTCCTGTGCATCATTAATTGTCCAACCATTAATGGGGAAGAACATGTCAGTTTAAAGTAGATAGAAAACAGTTCAAATTGTAAAGAAAAGTGCTTAAAGTAAAACTGCTTCTTTTTCATTTGTAACAAATTTCCTATTGATAGCTATAGGATTAATACTCATGGAGGAAGAATTCCATTTATGATGTATTATGTACAACTATTTACCTGGATACACTTGCATTGGATTATTGTAAGTTGAGTATTTACTTTAGTAAAGTTGAAAATCAGTTCCGATTTATTCTTTTAAAAACAAGCAGTTTTATTTCATAAATAGATTTGAGGGAAATAGGTGTTGTTGAATAGGACTGTTTAGTTGAGGAAAGTGTAGAGCATACACATCTATTTTATTTGGATACCAAGAGTGATTTTATGATTCAGAGTTCTGAAATTAATCTTTCTTCTGTGAGAGAAAACATGCAATTTTCCCTCCATTTTAAATGAATCATTTGTGTGGGTTATCGCTAAGCTAAATAATTTAGTTCTGTTAAACATTAATATTTTATGCTTGCTTTACTACTGCAATTTTAATTCAAGAATTCATTAGTCCTTCATAAATTTTTAATGCATCCATGCCTGAATAATTTTACTGTGATACAAATTAAAAAGTGCGGTTAAAGAATGGGTGAAAAATTCAAGAAATTTTTTTCATGACTCGAAAATGATACTTTTGTCATACTCCTGCACAAATAAGATGTTAATAGTTGTATAATAGCGCAAACATATTTAGGTAATAAATTTATAACTAAATAAGGTGTACAAATTTTGATAAGTTTTCTAAGATTTATACTTAGAAAATATTAATGGTACAGAAAACTGCTAAATCATTCTAAGTAGGAAAAGAACCTGGAGATCGCTCATCAGTCAATTTGTGATTGATTAGAAATGTAAGATTTTTTAAATGAATGAAATATGCATTTATCACGTCCTTTAACTGAATAGTTACAGCCACGAAATTTGGATTGTTGACTTCGTTAGAATGATGTATTTGTTAACAATTTTTGTTCCTCAGCCATATTCCAATGCGCTTTTCGTTGAGTTGGTGTCAATGTTTTATACCAAATATGTTTCATTGTTGAATTATAACAATACGCGCGCGAGAGAATATTATAAACTAAAAATTCACCTCATTAACTTATTAAAAGAATATAAAAATTTACCATAATTTTGTTTTAATTATGGAATGTATGACCAACAATGACAACCATTTGATATTTATGTGGAGAAACCAATCTTATTCGAGATTTGATTACAAGATTGTCATATTTAAGAATTAATTTTCACATGGTTGTAGATTGAAGCATCTTTTGATGAGTTCAATTTCAAATAGTAGGCATTTGTCGCTTAAAGTTTAGATGCATTTAATATCCTTACATTATTCAAATTGTTTTCAACAAATTTGCAACGTTTCCAACACACTTTTACAGAAAAATTAGTATTTTTTCGTTCTAAAAAAATTTTCAGGGACAAAATTATCGAACAGCTCTAATTCTGTAGTTTATAGTTGTTTAAAATGATTGGATTCTTCGATATTGATCCTGTACTGTTACCAAGACTTGTATTGCTCTATGCAGAGTAAATTCAACTACCTACCACCACCTCTTATTGACAGAGGTAGGGCAACATACTATAAACATATTTTGTGTTCATTATGAATAAGGAGTTGGGCTTCCTCTTTCTTCTTGGTCACTAAAACTAGTCTACCATATTTTAAAACTACTCAATTCTTATAGAAAATAAGTAATAAACAAATTTAAAAATCATGATCCCTACATTTGTGGTTCACTTGACACAATGGTTTAATAACTTCGAATTACTGTCCCCTTGAAAGCCTTTAAATTACAAATTAACTCTAGATTAATATCCTGGGTGCACCCCTGGCAAAAATTTTTTTTTGGATTTTCCTTGACAGAAGCGAAGAAAAGTTTTCTTTTGGGGAGAGTATTTTCAGAAATTGATAAAGCTAATATGGGGGATCTAAACCAGTTATTTAATTTTAAAAAATTTTCACATTATTTCATACTTCCTTCATAATTTTTGGGAGATTCAATAAATCATCCTATTCTTGGGATTTCTATAATCTGAGAAACTACCATATGGTTAAATAGTTATATTTATAGAAATAGGAGTGCTTCAAAAGGTGCTCCAAAGCATCATATTGTGTTTATTTACAACAGATTCACCCTGATAGCATAGTGTGTGCTATTGTTTAAAAGCAAATTCTCTTGCGTTGGTATTGGTCGTCAACTTCGTTTTCCGGGATGATTTTTTTCCTCGGATGTTGGCAGTAATATTCATTCTGAATCGTGTACAATTTAATAACTTTTTATTTAAAAAAGTAAAAGCATCAAGCACAAATCAAGAGGATCTAGGAAAATATTTTGACATACAATCAAAAACACAACTACGTTTTGTAACACACATTACTAATATATATTTTTATTAATTTGGTAAATATTTTTAAAGTTAGTTCTGCTTATCTAATAAATTTTTTGAAAATGGTGACTGAATTAACTGAAAAAGTTTCCAAATATAAATCAATTGCAAGAAAACAGAAATCACTGTTGATACATATAACTTTATTAATATATTAGGTCATTTCAAATTTTATTATTTTTGAGTATAATTCATGTGTGTTAAAAATTTCCGAAGATATGCAGCATTGATAATTGCAGTAACAGATCAAATTTTGCACAAATGAATCATTCAAAACACAAATTTATAACTCGCAAAGTAAGAATTTAATTTGTGTTGATAGCATTTGTTTTGTAACAATTTCTAGTTCTCCTGGCATCAATATTGTGGAGTGGACACCCATTCATTCACAAGATTTCAAAGGTTTGAGTTATTAGTTTTAATTTATTACAGCATACTCAGTTGAAAACATCCTTAGAGTTATTAATAAATTATATGCGACTGAAAACAGTTGCAATCTCACAACGTAAGTTTTTTAATTTTTCTTGTCTTGATAATTTTGACAGTTCAGTTCAATTATATTTAACCACATTCACAACTTTTAGTTACAAGAGCACATTTGTCAGGAATATTGTGTCAATTTTTATGTATATTAAATTAACTCAAGTACTAATTTAATAACGCATTGGAAAGGTTTCACAGTTGAAATTACAAGTCAAAATTATTTTTTTACAAACCAGGAAATATTCAAAACATTGTCTCAAAATTTTCAAATTATTTCTACAGAAAAATGTTACTTTTTCCGAGTCTATTGAAATTGGAACAGAGAATAGATAATCATAAAATTTTCAGTCATGTATTCTAAGTTTTCATCTGAAAAAAACCAAGTAGTTATGCAAAAACACACCTTAACTCTCATAAAAGGAAACAAATGTTTGCAATTCATGATAAAAAATAATAATAAATTGAAACAATAGAAAACCCTGGAATTACCAAACAATTACATTACTGGAGAAATCTTATTCTAATTGCATACTATTTTCGAATTAGTGGAGCTTACTCAGTATAGAAAAATTGCAATTTATTGGATTTTTACACTGCACCCAAGGTAAAAAATTTGAGAAAAATAAATTATTGAATGTTTGGAAATTCAAGAGATCACTTAATAAGCTACAATACTTAAAGGTAGTTTTACTATACTTTATCCAATTTAGTTACCAAATAGTAATATGGAGGGATCTTTAATCTTACATTTAGCTTTATTTTTACAGAAGTGTTTTTAAGCCAAAAATTAATTTAATTTGTGTATTCAAACTCAAAATGAAGTCAATATTTAATTGAGTAATAAAACAATTTTGGTATTAATCATAAATAAGTGATTTTATTTGTTATCTATCAAAATTTTGGAACTGAAATTTGAAGTGATATATCAGGGTTCTTTATCACATTTTGAAAAGGGAAACTTGAAAAAGTACATTTTCCAGGAATTGACAAGTTTACCCAGAGGTAATGTAATTTAGTTAAACTAGTTATTGTGGTGAGTAGGACTGAAAAGTCATCCCTGTTCAGCCTAATCTTTGATCAATCAATACAGGTCCAAAGCTGCCTCTGAAACAAGAAATACAATGCAAGCTACAGATGCTTATGTTCAAAATATTTTTCCAGACATCAATAATTCAAAATAAACTTGTTGCATTTAAGAATTACAACAGTATGCAAAATACTCAATCAAATTATGCTTTCACCACAAATACAATTTAAATATTCAAATAAACATCACAATTTAAAAATAGCCATGCTTCTCACAATGCAAATCAGACCAGTAGTTTATAAGTTTTGTTTGTCTTGGATATTTTTAAAAGAAAATTATTTTTTGATACCATCTATTAACTAAATTTCAAATTAGTTTTCTTATTTTCTGAAGTTATATTTTATCTAATAGGCTTTAAAATCAATATGGAAACTTAAAACCAAGAATTTTCTTTCGTAGTAAATTAGAAAACAAATTTCCAGATTACAAATCCAGAAAAACTTAGTAGTATCCATTGCTAGCAGAAAATAGTTCAATAAATTGTTTAACACAGTAGGCTACTAAATATTTTAAACTTAAATATCTATGTTCAATAAAAAATTACTTCTACAGCACTCTTTTGTATAATTTTAAACATAAAAAATATCCAAGAAAAAGTTAATTGTGGCATTACGGGTTGTTTTCCAGGAATCTAAATAAATTGAAGGAGTTTTTCAAAGCCCCTAAAAAGAATTTTCATTTCCAGATTTCAAGAAGTGCATAAACCATGGATAATGTAAAGAATTCCTACTTCATAGTGACTAAAATGTGAAATTATGATGGTATATTTTCCTGTTTGTGCCTTTGTAACATGAATTAAATATATTTAGAAACACACACACAAGATTCAGGTAAACATGAAATAGCAATGAAAATTTTAATACAATGTGATCAGTTGTGTGTGCCCAATTACGTTACATACAAGAGGATGAAGTCACTAAAAGGTATAAAGCATAGTTGCATAAATTATATCTATGCAGAACTGATTGGCATGAATGCTAACACCTTGTTCTGTGGACTATACATTGCAAGACCATTAGAATGGTAAATATAAAATTTATCACACAAATCGGAAAATTTAATAAAAATGCATTTTATAATTAAGTTTTGCATGTAATTTAAAATTGTAGTCAAGAATTAAAATAATAGGATTCATAAAACAATATTAAAAATTTCAATTTTGAAAGAAAATTTGTTACAGAAAACTAGACATGTTTCAACATGAGAAATATTTTTGTGTTTCACGAAATCAAAGCACATCAGCAAGAATTTTTGAAAATTAATTCAAATACACTACATAGTGAATTGTTTCACAATCATTCACTAATAAACTGCACAAAACGTGCAGAATATTATTTTTTATTGCACTGATTTTACTAAAACATTTGAAAATCAAACACCTTTGAAATAAAAATTAAGATGGGAGAAACTTCAGAGCTTATAAACTCATTGATATCTCTTAATATGAGAATATAACATTTTAAATCAATCTGCTTAGTACACATTCTTATATAAAGATATAAACATACTTAACAATCCCATCACAGAGAAATATACATTGGAAAAAATTCATTTATAACAAATAAAATATACTATAGTACATCTATGAAAATCATATCAGCTTTAAAAAGAAATGTAACTCTTATAAATTATATAACATCTATTTACAAAGAGCTATACATGTGAACTAATTATATAGTAATGAATAAAGGCTTTAAACATTTGGTGTAAACTTTCAATTTTTTTACATGACTAGATTTAAATAAGATTTCAAAATTTCAAACATTATCAACAAAAACAGCACTTTGCATTCCATTTTCGACAGGAGGAATAACGAGTTTTGACAGCCGTGACACTTCATTGGACAGTGTCTCTATGTCTTTTTGTAAATGCATGTTTTTTGTAAGCGTTTCTTCCAGCATTCTCTGCATGCGACGGTTAATCTCCCTCAAATTTTCATCACCTCTATCTTTGATAAAATCTACAATCCTTTTAATGGTCAGTTTATCCTGTGCAACAGATGCATGAGGGTCAGAGCGACCTTCCATGCAATAAAATTGTATGAGGGCAGTTTTTTTCAACACATCGTCAACAAGAGCTTCGTTGCTCATTTCTAAATGGTTGACTTTTTCTTCCAGAGTCCAATTCTTTTGCTGCAATTGTGCGACCTTAGAAAGGAGGCTTGTGGTTTCTGTCTCCAGTAGAGTTGGTGACACACGTTTAGGGGAATCATGCCCGCCTGATGATGTATCGCTTTGCAGAGTAACATCTTTATTTTCCCGTTCTGCTGTACCACCAGATACGTAACTCCACGAACTTATACTGCTAGCATCCCCTTTTGGTTTATCAAAAGCATTAGGCGACTGCAAGATCTCATCAACAGATCGGTTTTGCTCATTCAAGACTTCTTGAAGTCGCTCTTGTAATTTCTCAGCTCTATTCCTTTCAACTTGTAACTGACGCTTCAAATCCTTGACCATGGCTAATCCTTTCTTTTCTTGTATTTTTCTGTCATCAATTGAGTCCTTAGCTTCTTGTTGCAGAGTTTTTACTTTTTCTTCGTATTCAGTCTTTTCTGCTTTAGCAACTTCTAACTGAATTGTCAAATCCTGCATACTGGATTCCAAATTTTGTCTCAAGTCATCCAGCTCTGCAGAATGAGCCTTATCTTTTTCACTTAGTAATTCTTCATATTCAACAAGCTTGTCTTTGTGCTTATCTTCGAGTTCCTTTATTTTATCATCTGCACCAGAGCGTGCAACCTGTAGTCTTTCAACTTCATCTCGCAAAGCCTGGGCTTCACTTCTGGATTCAATAAGCTTAACTTCAGTCTCCTTCTCCTTATCAAAGAGATTTTTGAAAGCTTCTTGTTCATCAGCTAGTTTTCGAGTCAAGTTTTCGATTTCAATGGATTGCTTATTAGTTGTTTCTATTAAATGTTCCTTCATATCATCCATCATTTTCTTTCGCTTTTCAGCGAGTTTACTTTTCTCTGAGAGAGATTCCTCAGATTCCACAAGAGCCTTTTCCAAACTCTCTACTTTGACGCGGAAATCTTCATTAGTGATTTCCAGATTTTTAATTTTAGTTTCAGATTCAGATAACTGACTATTCAAGCTTTGTATTTTATCTTGTATGCTTATGAGAGATAATCTGGTTTCATTGAAAGAGCAGTCAAATGTTGCTGTATCGCCATTTATTTCCACAGTTGCATTGCCATCCTTTGCAATTGAGTCATCCAACTGTTCATTAAATTGTAATGCTTTTTTAAGATCATGTTGCATGCCTTGCATCTGTTCTTTTAGCTGTTTAACTTCAGTTTCCTTTGAAACTTGCAAATTTTCTATAGTTGTTTTGTTATCGCTATACAGTTTTTCTTTCTCTTCTTGTACTTGCAAGAAACTTTCTTGTTTCTTTTTTAACTTTTCAGTGAGTTTCTCATTTTCATTCTGCATCTTCAACAGCTGCTCTCTAAAATCATTCTCCATTCTTTTAATACTATCCTGCAACAGTCTCTTTTCTTCGGATAAAGTATTTAGTTGAAATTCCAATTCTGTTTTTGCAGCTAGATCAAATTTGTTATCACCAGATTCTTTATTACTGTCATTGGCTGCTATTAGCTTTCTTAGAGCTGCATTTTCAGCTTCTAATTTTATGCGATCATCTTGATTTTGGAGTTCAGATGATGCTAAACTCTGAGTTTTAACAAGTTCTAATTCTTTTTTCAAATCTCGATTGCAGTTATCTAAGGAAGAAATTTCGTGCATAAGTGTTTCATTTTGCAAGCGAAATTCATCTTCCTGCATCTGCAATTTCAGCTGAAGAGCATCATTTTCCTGTATAAACTGTTCAATTTCTTTTGCATTTTTACTGCGTGAAATAATTTTTTGACATTTTGAGAGTTCTTTCCTTAAATCTTCTAACAGTTGATTGTTTTGCAAGAGTTCAGTCTGAACCTTCACATTTTTCTCACCTAATGTATAGTTCTTAGTTCTTAATTCAATCAATTGCATTTGCATGCGCTGAAACTCTTCTTCTGACAGGGACGCTGCCATGATGCTGAAAGACAAATTATTATAATTAACCAAAATATATTCTCAACAAGATAAAATATGCTTTTAATTTATTCTCAAACTTTGATGCTTCTTAAATCATCAGCTTTATAATGCTCAATGTACAAATTATGGTTTTCGAAAAGACATCTCAAACATTTACCATATCTGTATTTATGGCCTTTTGCATAAATCCTTCCTATAGCAACAAAAGTAATTTCTTGAGTTATACTTGCATTTGGAAGAAATGTGTATCCCTCTTTGGCAAATTTTTCATTTCAAATTCAAAAACACTGTTCTAATGGTGGAAAAAAATTTAACTGAAGTATTTGCATATTGCAGGCCTACCAGTCAAAGCACTTGTGAAATAGCATTTTTTTAAAATAGTAGGAAAAAGTCTCCTCTTAAAACCTATTTTAGTAGCAATATTAGTTGCTCAGATGCTAAATGAATCAGCTGAAACACAAAATGTGCTCATTGAGTTTGAAACAGATATTGAAGAGCTCTCCAAGAAATGTTAATCTAAAAAAATTAAAAACAAATTTTCTTAATAAGGTTTTCATGAGAATCTTGCAACCAGATTCTGATGTTTTCCTTTCATGGTTGCCACGGTTTGGCACCAAAACTTTAAAATTGGCATCACTTGGAAAAATCTGAAAATTATTTTTCTGTCATTAACACATTATTTTTCTGTCGTTTCTACAGAAAATTATTTTTCTGAAGTTAAAACAAGACTAAATTTTCCTTGTCCTTTGGTGAATTTTCAAAAACCGTCACCGAAATTTTCGAAAAGTCGCTAAGGTTGAAAAATAGTAGCAAAAAGTCACCTGTGGCAGCCCTGATATTGCCAAATTGATTTCTAATTTGAAAGGTGCAAGTTCAGATATAAATTTTTTACTTTAATTTTGGTAAAAATTGAATCTAATAAAATGAACTAATAAGTAAAAAATCTAGATGAAAATACAATTGAAACTTGGCAAACACATAGTGCATCCAATGTTTTGAAATTAAATTAATACAAAAAATGCTAATTGAAGAATACACTTTTATTGCTAGTTTACTCAGTTTTTGGAATTTCAGAAATGCTTTCCAAATAGTACTCATTGACACTCTGATGGTGGTGCTGGATCTCAGAAATCCACGCTCGCATAGTCATTCGGAAATTGGTGATATCAAGTGCAATTAAGTGAGTCATTCAAATGTATTAATATAAAAGTTTTATATTAATATATCTGATTTATTATATCACCTTTTCCCAAACAATGATATGTATTTGTTATATGATCTATTTTCGGTCGTGGATCTCAGATATGATCCACTATTGGTGTTACTCCAGAGGCGCCACCATCGGAATGTTAAGGACATTTTGATTGAGTGAAAAGAATCCTAAGGTGACAAATATGTTGAATATGGGGATTAGGAAAATTACACCTTTCTTAATAATAAACTGCTTGATGATATTTGGATAGTGTAATGGGTCAATGTCTTGAAACAAAAACTTGCAACCTAATTTAAACAGATTATTAGAAGGGGGAATAAATAGCTCTGCTAGTGAGGACAGGATTAACATTTAAGATATCATTTGAGCAGTTTATCTGAAAAGTGGATACTTTTTACTTTTAAATTATTGTTAACATACGTATGCTTATGAGTTATTTATTTTGAAAAATGCATTTACTTTTTTAATAGTTTCTAACTATGACATCAAAGAACTAATTTTTATATGTACTATATTACGCTTCTAAGAGTTGTATGTTATATGCAAAAAATATAATATGCATAAAAATTTGTGGATCCCAATAAACATTGAAACCTATCACCTACAAAAAATTTAGTTTGTTTAGATTATTCAGTTAGTTAATATAGAATTGGTTGAATTCTATTATACATAGCATACAATAACTAAAACCTACTTCAAAACAGAAAAATTGTAACATCCCTATGAACATTTTAAAATCTATTTTCGTGTAAGGTACCATATATCGCCATAAATTATATAAATTCTCAGGTGATTTCTCTAACATTCATAAAGGTAATCAGAAACAGAATAAGCCACTGATTTTCGAGCGTGTTGTTTACAGTGAAACCCATTTATCATATTCTAAAAAATGTATTTGCTTTTCCACCAAATTAATGGAAAATGGTTTCAAAAGCATTCGCAGTAAGTTCTTAGCTTTGAAATGCTTAATTGATACGATAGCAGAAAGAAATAATCAATATTTCAAGTGAATAGGAAGCGAAAAACGAATTAGGGCAGCTATTCAAATACCGCGAATTCAACTTTCAAGGTAAGAAATTTATGGTAATGAGGTAATCGCTATTCAAGCGCATTTTGCATAAACGGATTGTTTTCCACTTTCAATACCAAAAAGGAATAAAATTTGCAAACTTACTTAAAAAGTCGATTATCTGTTTTCAAAGTTTTCTCATTTGCGTACGACGAATAATAAAATAATTGACGTCAAAACCTTGATCATCAACCAGAACCTCTGGTCAGAACATGAAAGGAAAATAAAAACAAAGTAGAAGTGGAAGTTGCAGTGAGTAACAATTTCCCGTGATTTTTCCTTGAGTTTATGCATACAGAGATGTCACTATAATTGAATGAAATGGCAAGCGAAATTTTTTTTCACATAGTGCCATCACATGAGAGGCGTGACAACATTCCTATAGCAACTGGTTCCGCTTCATTTCCATAACAACCGAACAAATTGACAGGTTGGATTTCTTCGTATGGAGACCAGACAGCTGTTTAGATATGAGAAAATTTTTGTCACAATGATATTTATAATTTAGTCTATAATGTTAAAGATGATTTGTCTTTTTGCCGTGAGATGGATTTTCAGTGTAAGCAAACAAACTAAACTGTTGATTTGCGGTTCTATGGAGAAAGGGCCATGTTTGATCTTGCTGCGCCAGACACAAGACATACAATATCAAGTAATAGACATATACATACAATGAAAGTTTTGCTGACACAGAAGAGACAAATAGGCACCGGAAAGAATGCACCTAACAGGAATCGAACCTGCGCAGCCGACAACTCGCAAGTTGATAGCGCAGTGGGTATACACACTGAGTCACGACGATCCTACAAACCAGACGGAATCTCATGCTACTTATTAGGATTACCTTAAAATGTAATTTATCTCCGTTTTGGTAAGTATTTAATTCAATCAAAGTTAGTGTCAGATATTGTATTATAAATAAATTCCAGTACATATTCCTTTTTTAAAGTATCATATACTCTAAGTCCTAAGCATAATCTCATTATTATTTTAATATTTTACATTAAAAGAATTTGAGTACCCGCTTTTTTGAAAATTATAATGCAGCTTCATCCTTTATAACATTTTGAAGAGATTGATTCCCGAACTTTAAAAAAAAGCATTTGAAGGTAGATAGGTAGTTGAATTTACATCCCACTGGAGCAACACAACGGGCTATTAGTGACGATCCAGGATCAGTTCCGTAAGGAAAGATCCGAGGACAATACCTCGTAATTTTAAACAACTGTCAGAGGACGAGGTCAACACCTGACTCTCCAAACTTCCACACCACGCCAACGCGAGTACTGTTGAGGCCATGACAAATTTAAAGTGCAGCAGTCTCCACATAAATGATGGTCTATGGTAGGATCGAGTTTCAGACTCGTTATCATTCGGTTGCTAATCCGCCACTCTTTCAATACGGCTACCGCAGCTCCATATTGATATGGGAGAAGGTACTTATTAGAATTTATAAAGGGGGGTGGGGGGTATTTCAATTAACGTCACACTGGAGCAACACAACGGGCTATTGGTGACGGTCCGGGATCAATCCCAAAGGGAAAGATTCGAGGACAACACCACGTAATTTTGAACCACGGTCAGATGACGAGAATTTATAAAGGAGAAGGTGTCGAAGACATTGAAATTTCTAGTGAAGTTGAGAGGTTTTTAGTCTAGAATAGAGATATCAGATTACATACTCTGTACAACTATATGTTCTTAAACTTAATCTATGATATTGCCTTTTACTACTGTCCGTTTCTGCAGGATCTTTCCATTATATGCTGATATTTCCAAGATGGGAATATAAGAGCATGCAGTAAACTTTGAAATACAAAGAACAGCTCACTGATCAATCCCCAGGAAAGATCCGATGACACCTCGTAATTTTGAACCATGGTCAGAGGACGAGGTCAACACCTGAGCTGTCACCCCACTCTCCAAACTTCCACAACGTGAGGACATTTGAGGCCCGAACAGATTTAATGTGCACTAGTCCCCACGTACACGATTGCCTTTGGTTGGATCAAGTTTTGAACTCGCAACCGTTTGATTGCTAATCTATGGGTTGCTAATCCCCTGAAAGGATATGAATGCCATAGAACTTCGATATTAGATTAAGATTTGAGGAATAGGGCGACATAATTTATGTGAATTTTTATTTATATTTCACATAATTTATGTGAAATATAACACTATATGCTGTGTAACTTGTCTTAAGATTTCAAACGTCTTAAGAAAATAGTAATGGGAAGGTAAACAAAAAATTGGATGAGACAATAATAATAATTTGATATTTAGTGAAAACTGTCATACATAAAGGAACCGATAAAAGTCCAAATTTCTCTATTCACTACTATTTCTTTCTGAAAACAAAATTTATCTCAACATGAAAATACGTATAGTTCCTGTTTGAATCACGTGGTTTTGGACGAGTCTTCCTTAAATTAGAGGTAGGTTAAGCGTGAGACACAATTAGTGTCTTTTGCGTGATTTTCAGCTCTAAGCTTATCGTTCGGTACCGGAAGCCAAAGTAGTAATTAAGAGTTGGCGAAACAAGTAATCAGCTATGACAATCACCTTACATGAGTTTGAGCTCTGCGAACCTTACCGCCTTTGTACAAATTGACCAAAGTACCAAATCGTACCAAATGTACCAAAGTCGCATATTTGTATACTGTGTAGTACGTTTTCTGAAATACCCAACGTAGAGTCATGAAGTGATAGTCCATGATAGTACGTACGTCTGCGCATGATACGTTTCTATTGAACGTTCATAAGATAATTTGATATGTTGTATGAAAAATTTGCAATTGATTTATAGAAGTTTTACCAATTATTTTTGAGGGTGAATGGAAAATATCAACCACACAAACCTTTGCATAGTTGTAATTATTTTTTTCGTAGTATTACAACAAAGAGAATACAACATTGTTAACATTTTATTCATTTCGCTTTTACAGAAAACACTGGGGGTGAATCTTGTATTACTGCATGAAAACGCTGATCTCACATAAATAACTGAAATTGTTTTTTATGTTGCATGGAAAAGGTTGCACTTTGTTTCAGGATTCAGGGGGCTATTTCGTGGGCAGTTGAATGAGTTTCCAAACTCTTCCATATTCGAAACAGCAATATTAACTCTGGAAAAAAATATAAAAAAATTTAATTAAGCATTAATTTCGTCTTCAGTTTGCAAAATGAATTCGAAATGTTAGTTTGAATTTGAAGTCTTAAGTATTTAGTATTTTAGTGTATAGCAATTTGTTACATATACTACACTAAATCATGTAACTAATAACTTAAGTACTGTGGTTTCGGAGTTATCGAAAGGAATACATTATTTTGGATCGCAAAAGATAACTAGATTAATCGGACGTTTGTGAAAGAACACACACACACACAAACTTAACAACATTTAAAACATTATTGTACTTAGAACACAGTTAAATTAAATAATTAAAAGTAAAATCTTAACGTCTTAAATTATTTTAAGAGAATTGATTTGTTTATTATAAATTATTTACTAAAGTAGTACATTTACAAAAGAATTATAAATACTGGAAAGCACTTTTATTGCGATAAATTAAAAATGTCATACTTGGAAGTTGTTTTTAAAAAGTTACACTTGTTTTAAGCACAAAAATAAATTTCTCAGAAAATGTTACTGAAAATTTACAAACAAGCGTCTATGGTAAATCATGCAAAAATATTTGTGAACCTATTTTCCCTTAAATAATTGACTTTTTAAATGAGCCTCTTAAATATTTTCAGCACCTCGAAATACAAAAATTGTTTCTATTCGAAAAACGGATTATCGACTGACGCTCAAAGCAGAACATAAATAAATTCTAACACATAAGTAGTTAATATGAATTCCGATAGATTTTGATAACTATCTTTCGAGATATTTCGGTGTTTCTTACAACGTGCACTGAACCTAATTACGTGTCAGATATATCAACATTTGAGAGGGTTTTTCAGTATAAACATAAACAAACAGAACAAAGAATACGTCCGAATAAGAACTAATTTTATTTATTGTAGTTTTGGCGATGTACACCACACCAGATATATCGGGGTTACCATAATGAAATTTAAGTAGATTGAGCATTGCTATTGTGAGGAGCTTCAAAAAATATGATCACCATGTCGACTAGTAGTCACGTGACTGTTCTGTAAAAAATTTGACTTGGACGATTTGACATTTTATCGCCTCGTTTGGCGATATAACAACTTATGACAGAGTAGATGGGTGAATGCACATTTTTATAGAGTGGCGACAAAAATGATGAAAACGTCTGTCTACTACTGTGTCGCACTGACCAATCAGATGATGAATCAGTGGATGGTCTTCTCACGTCCTGAGGACCAATCAGATGATGAATGTTCATTTCCTTCTGGCAGACGAAACTAGTCTAAGAATCACGTTATTACTAGTTCGGATTCTGGGTACATAAAAAGTTACGATTACTCACTCTACTTCTATATTTCCTCAATGACTATTATGGCATTCGCATTTCGCGCACCCTGCTCTTTTCTCACACCACGAGCACTCTATCCTTTTCCAACTCGATTTATTACCTCTCATCGAAGCGTAGAGTGCGAACTCCAAACTAAATCTGTCAAATTAAGTATAATTAGTCACGTAATTTCACGCAGTGAAGCTTCGTCAATGTTGCCATTAATGAGCTCTTATTGATGAATTAAACGCATGCGATTGAACTAATAAAATAAAAGTGTAAGAATCTATGAGTAAGAATGTAAGAATCTATGAGAGGGAATTTCAGTGCAAGCAAACAAACCAGACGGGCTGAGAAGATTTTACTTCTGCTGTCCAAATACACAGCAGAAGTAACACATAAAGATACACATCGGGCTTACCTTAAAATGTAGTTCATCATCGTTTAGCGTTTAATCTAATATATTAATTCGGAATTTAGTCTGTTGAATTGTTATTGGTGAAATGCTATAATTGTTTATGAAAAATCAACTGATGTCACGTTAGAATACGTACAGGAAACATGTATTGACGCAGCAGAAACACTATCGCCATCTATACTTAACTTGACAGGAAATGCCTCTCATAACCAATTCATCCTTAAAATCTAATTTGAAATTAATAGAATTGTCACCGAAAACGAATAAAATAATATTGGATAGTTGAATAAGTTCTCGCTGTTTTCCAACAGATGGCGTTACCGGAACTGGTTGCGTTAGTTTATGTGCAGCATTACTTCATGAAGACTCATGTCAAACGCTAGCTGAACTTGCAGAATCATTAGAAGTTGATCACACAACACTTTCGAAACGTTTGAAAGCATTAGGAATGATTCAAAAGCAAGGTCATTGGGTGCCGTACGAGTTGAAGCCGAGAGACGTCGAACGGCGTCTTTTCACCTCTGAACAACTGCTTCAACGGCAGAAAAGGAAAGGATTTTTGCATCGTATCGTAACTGGCGATGAAAAATGGATATACTACGATAACCCTAAGCGAAGAAAATCGTGGGGTAATTTTGCATTTGGTGGAATCAGCTGGGTATAGTTTATTATGAGCTGCTCAAACCAAATGAAACCATCACGGGAGATCGCTAGACTACAATTGGTGCGATTAAGCCGAGCATTGAAGGAAAAACGGTCGCTATACGAGCAGAGCCATGACAAGGTCATTTTGCAGCATGACAACGCTCGGCCACATGTTGCAAAACCGGTAAAAACCTATTTGGAAACGCTTAAGTGGGAAGTCCTACCCCACCCGCCGTATTCACCGGACATTGCCCCTTCCGACTACCACTTGTTCCGGTCGATGACGCATGGCCTGGCTGAGCAGCACTTCCGTTCTTATGAAGATGCCAAAAATTGGGTCGACTCTTGGATAGCCTCAAAAGACGTGTCGCTTTTCCGACGTGGAATTCAAATGCTGCCAGAAAGATGGGGAAAAGTAGTGGCTAGCGATGGACAATACTTTCAGTAACATGTTTTTTAATGACTTTTTAAAATAAAACATTAATTTTCACAAAAAAACAGCGAGAAATTATTCAACATCCCAAGAATATAATATAAATATAAATGATATACGGTGGATGATATAGTTTCCGTACGGAAATGAAAACGGTGAATAAATTATGAAAATTTCTAAAATATTCTCACCGGATTAAGAAACTACACAAGGAACTAATATCACACTAGAGAATATGTTCTCAACAAAAATTCCTTAATTTTCACAAATGAAAAGTAATTAAAGTGTTGAGAAAAACATGCAAAATGAAAGGCAAAAAACTATACGTACGCACTATGACAAAATGTTGTGACATACAGTTTAGTTGTTCCGCATTCAATTATATCGTATGAATAAGAACTTCAGAATAGTATAAGTAATCATTTCAAATGATTTCCATGCCAGTGGATTGTCTAGAATGGAAGTTCCGAAGCCATTCGTGAGTTGGTGATAAAGTTCAGAATTTACGGTTTATGAATGAGGAAAATTGGCGAAATCGTAAAAAAACTAAATCTATGGTTCAGTGTCATTGAAAGATATAATGAGGTAGAAACTGTGGAAAATAGGAACCGTTCGGAAGGTGGCTCAGAAGTTGAGCCGTATACCCAAAAGAAATTGCTAAACTAAGACTAACGGTTCGTGATAATTCACAAATTAGAGCATCAAAACTTGCGTCCTTGTTGAAAACTGATTACCATCTTGAAGTATCACCTCAGACTGTAAGGATTTTAATTATAATTTCAGACTCTAAGGTGTAATTAAAAAAGCTGACTACAATGGGAGTGTGGCACGTAAGAAGCCATTCATTAGCAAACTTAACCAAAGAAAGTGTCTCGAGTTTGCAAAGCATGTAAGTAAACCCTCAACTTTCTGGGATTCATTACTTTTCAGAGATAAATCAAAATTTTGTCTCTACGGTTCAGATGTACGAGTTATGGTGTGGAGAAAACCAAACCATTAAATGCAAACGAAAAATTTAGGTGGAATTGTAAAACACGGGTGAGGTAGCGTAATAGTGTGGGGTTGCACGAGTTCTTCCGTTGTAGGTAATTTGTGTTTTTGAAGGTAACATGGATAGATATCTTTGAAAAAATGTCTTTGCTGGTGCTAGAGTATTGACTTGCAACAGGACAACGATCCAAAACACACTGCAAGGATCTGTAAAGAATGGTGCCTTTACCATGTGTCCCAGCAACTTCATACACCACCAGTCTCCTGAGTTCCCATAGAACACTTACGGGAAGAAATCGGTAGTGTACGGGAAAATTACGATACCAGCAGCAACGATAAACTGAAAGCACCACATTCTGAACGTTTGGAACAAAATTATTCCACGAACAACGGAAAAAACTTGTAGGTGCCATGCTTAAGGGTTTGAGAGAGGTAATTAAAGCAAAGGGAGGTTAAATTAATCACTAAATAATGAAACATGGGAGTAATAATAACATTAAATGAAATATTTTTTACCTTACAGAGACTTTTTTTGCTTTTGATTTGACGCATTTTTGTGAATTTTGGTTTGAATCATAGAAATATGTTTTGTTTAAGTTCTATAGAAACTTTCTATGCAATTATGCCAGCCTGTTTTTCCATTTGTCTTATTTCAATATTTATTTTCTGCAAATAGCAAGTGCGTATGAAAACTTTTTTTATTCACTGTATATTTTATTTATGCCGAAGTTTTCTACTGTTCTGAAAGCATATAAAAATCGTCTGTTTGTATTTTCCTGTAATCTATTTCAGAATTTTACTTTGCCCAAACAGGAAGAGAGAGCTAAACCACAGAATTTTCATTTCGATTTATTCTATTTTTGTGTCGGTATTCTGAATCATTTTTAGACAATGTGTAGTACATTTTTGACAGTATATCTCATGACATAAATACATTGTTTCAGAATAGTCTAGTAAGCAGTTTGTAAAATGTTAATGAAACAGTGTATGCAATTTTATAACCATATAAATTCTCTTCAAATTTAGAACACAGTTTAAAATATTATAACTGTTTTGCAAAGAAAGGCCATTGACTTGATTTGTCTTAAACATTTATGAGAATAGAGTTCAAATATTAAAATTTTCCAAAGGGTTCAAATATGATATGATTAGTCACACAAAGTTTAAAGTTATTTAATGAAACGAACCAATCTCATTTTTAATTAATCGGATTACTTATTTTTTCATTTTATTTTATTTATCTACTTTCAATGAATTTACGTTTTGATACACATTTGTGAAGACAAGTAAAAGCTGTTTGTCCGTTAAGCGTGAATGGCCGCGGTAGCCCAGTTGGAAGAGTAATGGATTATAACCGGAGGTTTGCGCGTTTGAAAGTAGGTCCAACCAAAGACCGTCATATCAACGGGGGCTGGTGCACGTTAAATCTGTCGTGGCCTCAAATGTCCTCACGTGGGCGTGGTGTGAAGTTTGGAGAGTGGGGTGCCAGTTCAGGTGCTGACCACGTCATCTCATTGTGGTTATAAATTAAGTGGCGTTGTCCTCGGATCCTTCCCTTCGAGATTGATCTCGGACCGTCGCCAATAGTCTGTTGTATTTCTACAGTGTTAATTGACTTTCTACTTGCCTACCATTATGCATGACACACTTGTGCACAAATTGAAAAATATTAAACCCACGTATAAGGTTTTAGATTTTACCTGAGTCTCATAGGAATATCATATTCACCATCCAGATTTGAGGACGAGTATGTCTTTAAGTTACAGTATCCCTGAAAATAAAAATTAGTGTCGTAATTAAAAAATTAAATGCTACAAATATTAAAACGTATTGTGTTTTTTTTAGCAATACGTTATTCTCACTTATAGTCAGCTGAAAGGTTTCATGTCAGATCTAATATTATAGTAAATAGTATAGGATAAAAGCAGTAATAACATGCAATCAACAATGCTGAAAATGGTGTATTTAAAAAACAATGAAATTATCACGAGGAAAGTAATTTTTCTTACATTTAAAATCATCTTTTGATCCCTAAAATAAACAAAAGTACAAGAATTTTTTTTGAAATTAGACTTATTTAAAAAAGTTGTTTCTAAATGCTTTATGTCTTGTTTACAATTCACGGTTCTCTGATTTATAAAGAATGCGTCATTTACCACGTTTTCCCTCTTTCGTCTATAACTCATTTACGATACTGGTTGGTTGTGTTTTATGGTACACAGGCCATATTTGGCCAAGCTGTGCCAAACACAAGACAGATAACGTTAAATAATGGACATACACACATAAGGAAAGCTTTATTGACACACGAGAGAGAAATACACACAGGGTAAGTTACAGGAATCAAGCCTGTGGCGTCTACAACTCTCAGTTCACTAGTACAGTGAGCAAACCCACCGAGCCACGATAGGACCCTCCAGTTTTCGTATGAATTAGGGAAGTCACTAAAAGCAAGATCATATATATCTAATTTCATTTTCGTAAACCTTTCACTAATGACTATATGGCTTAAATGTCATTTTATTGAGATTCAATGTATTTGCTGTGGTTTCTGTTCGTGAGAATCTTTGCATTTAAACTACTTCAAAACCTCCTTAATTAGGGAAAGACGCCGTTTTAAATACAGTGCAACTTGGATAATTCGAAGCTGAAGCGACCACTAAAAAAATTCGAATTATCCAAAACTTCGAATTAAAAAAGTTACATCTTTTAACTTTAATTTCAGGTCCACTGAATGCTTGAAAAGATTATTCTGTCAAGAAGTAAATATTTATTCAGAAAGATCATGGTATATGAAAGACTTAAACATTATATGTATGTAAACAAAATAAGATTTACATTACGTAAGCTACAGTACATATTACATTCAATACAAAAAATTAGTTTTTCAAAAAATTGTGCAATGTCTGTGATTGTTTTGTAGAATTCAGTCGCTTAAGGTTAGCAAAATCAGCAAGCATGTTTAGTGAACGGAAAACAGCTTCACTTACGTTGGTTTGTCCTTCAATGTACCGACGAAATTCGCCTATATGAAAAAGCGCCTCCGACGATGAAGGGATTGGCGTCTCTTCTTCCACTTCTACATCATCCTCGATATCGTACCCAGCTGCACTCGTCTTATTTAACACCTCTGATAAAATGTCTTGATCTGACAGTTCTCCACAAACTTCCACGTTTTCGTCCAACTTGATGTATTCTCCGAATGTCAAGCCCATATTGTTATCACAGGCGTCCGGTGGCGGGGGGACATTTTCTTCTACGAACGCAGCTGGGTCTGTTTTATTGGTAAATTCTGCCTTTCGAAAACAATTTGCTATTGTTGTTTCCGTTACTTGAGACCATGCATTGTGACACAATCGTGCTGCATCAAGGACACATATTGCTGTTTTTATCCTAGAAAGAATCTGTCAAAGGGTTTCGAACGAAAAGGCATCTGTAAAAATGCTTGAGATTTTTTATGATACCCTGGTCCATAGGTTGCACAACTGAAGTCATGTTTGGTGAGAAAAAAATAACCTTTACATTGTCCATATGTGGAATAGAGTTATGCGCAGTGCAATTGTCAATAAACAAGAGAATTTTTCTGTTCTTTTGTCGATACGTTTTATCAAGCTTCAGCAGCCAATCTTTAAAAATCTCTGCAGTCATCCAAGCTTTTTATTTGATTTATACTCTACTGGTTTTGATTTGACATTTTTGAAACATTGGATTAGAAGATTTGCCTATCATGAACAAAGGCAGTTTTTCACTGCTATCCATGTTATCCCCAACCAATAAAGTGACTCGTTCTTTACTGTTCTTTCCCCCACTGCAACGCTCTCCCTTTAACGATAATGTCTTGTCTGGAGCACATTTGAAAAACAAACCCGCTTCGTCAACGTTGAAAATGTCTTTGGCCGGTATTCCCGCAATCATTTGTAAAACATCGTCTTTCCAAACAGTTGCTGCTTCTTGATTCACACTTCCACTTTCACCACACATACGCCTAAAGGATGTTCCATTTCTTTCCTTAAATCCATCCAACCAATCATTGCTTGCCTTGAAATCACTTTTTCCGAAACCGGCAGAAAATTCTTCCGCTTTTGCTCGAATAAGGGGGCCACTGAAAGGAATGTTTTTTCCCGTGCTTGTTTAAACCACTTCAACACGCACTCGTCAACTTCAGGATAATCCGGTTCTCTAGCTCTTTTGTGATCCTTTCCATTTCCACGCGTGGTAGCAGCGTTACTCAGAATTTTATCCTTATTTTTCAAAAAAGTAGACAAAGTGTTCGGCGCTATCCCGTACTCGTCGGCATTTCCTCTTCACACCCTTTTCCACCTCGCGAATGACGGCGACCTTTTCAGCAAACGTTAAATTCTTGTACTGAACGCGTGGTTTACTCAAAGACATGGTGAATGTTCACTAGCGAAACTCTCACACTACAGACACACTGACAGTAGGAAGCTCGAATGGCGTCTGAAGCCGGTTGAACGCTCGAACAGGTGGCGGGAAGGGAGGTTTCAGCTGTCACGTGTCGAACAGGTGGGGGTATTATGACGATGATTTCTTAACGATGAAAGGCCGAAAAGTCGTTATGGTTCGAAAGTTTTTATAAAAATCTTCGATTTAAGGAAGTTGAACTTCGAATTATCCATGATTTTTTAACATTGATTTAATGAAAAGTTCAAGGGACTAAGAGAAATCTTCGAATTAACGACGATTTCGAATTAGAGACGTTCGTTTTATCCAAGTTGCACTGTATTAGTTAAAATTATATTTTCCATAAATATACTTCACCTACTCAAGAAAAGTGACACATCTACGAAAAGTAAATGTTACAGGAGAGCCAAAAGAAGGTTGAAAAATCTTTAAGTATATTTTCTTCTAAATTTGAAATTAGTAAAACGCCTTCATAGCATTATGAAATTAAAAATTTGCAGTTTATTTCCATGTTTTTTTCGTTTAAAAATATTACTTTTTGCTTTTTTTTGTTCTGTATCAATTAATTCATGAAATTGCGATACATTGGAATTTTGATCTGATTTGCATTTGATACTTTTCTTCAAATTTCATTGGGCAACGAATCAAATTAGGTGAAATAAATAAGTTTACTCCTCTCTCTCGTTAAGATCTTTATTATTCATATAAACCCAAAAATGAAATCACTGATTCAAAGCTATCAGCTATTTTTTAAATAAACATAAAAGCATTAAGGGGGTCTGGGACTCAAAATATGAAAAAAAGTCCAATTTTTTTATTATCTTAAAAAATAATATAGATATTTCTGAATAAAATAACACCTACATTTTGTTTCTACCATCAGTAGAACGGGAAATATTCGGCTTTTTATAACATGACAGCTGCAAATCAAACGAGCCTCACCCATCAGATAATGTAAACAAACTGTTTTGGAGTCTACTTTCTACTGTTTCAGCTCTATTTTTTCTAACTCAAATAAACTACGCTACGAACACTTTTGAAGTGATCTAAATTGATCATCGTAATATTCTCACTGTTTTTATTGTTGAATTTGCACGTTTTCGAATTTTCTGTACTATTAATATACTTCAATAACGCTTTCCATAAAGGACTGTAGGCGATTCAGGAAAGCGACGATGAAGTCCACAAATACTTTTAAAAGGATAGGAAAAAGGTCCAACTTGCTAAAATTAAATTAAATGAAGTAGTAAAACTAAGAAGTAATACACAATACTATCCAGGAGGATTTTAAACAAACATAAAGTATGCAAAAGTGCTTTTTAATAACTTGAATACTTTCATAATTTTAAACGCTCTTTTTCTCCTTTTCTGTTAAATGGGATTTCGATAAAAATGGATATAACTTAAAAACTACTTGTCATAAATTAATGAAATTTTCTACAATTACTTTTCAATTATATTTCTTTAATTTGTTTTCAGCAATATATATATATATATATATATATATATATATATATATATAATTATTATTATTTTTCTATAATTTTTCGAACTTTGTATACTATGTGTTTTATGTAGTTTTTGAACAAAATATTTTTTAAAATTTTTTCTAACTGTTTTAACCAAAAATCACGAAGACAGTTTAAAGTATGAACTTTTAGTAGTCAATTAGTGCAAAAATGAAGTGATTTGTTATAAAATATTTTAAGATATATCAATTTTGCCCAATGTCACAATTTTTAAATTTTTTAATTTTAATAAAAATTTTTGTTAAAGTTTTGAAAATATAAAATAGTTATTATAATTGCAAAATACAATGTATACCTACAGAAAAAAATTTCAGAACAAAAACTTTAAAATTGAAGATTTTAGAATTTTGAGTCCCAGACCCCCTTAACTAAAGTAGAGAAACGTTTTATGATATGCGTAATTTGATGTTTAAAAATCAAGAAATTTTGCTGATGGAAGGAAAATGCGCTATGAATATAAGGAACAGCTTCGTGAAAAATTTTGCTTGTTTCACTATTTATAAAAAGTTTGTTTTTAAGTTTAAATAACTTACAATTAATATCTTTAGCAAGTAATCTTACTGATTCAAGGGCTGCGGTAGCCAGGTTGGAAGAGTAGTGGATTAGCAACCGGAGGGTTGCGAGTTCGAAACTCAATCCAACCAAAGACCGTCGTGTATATGGGAGATGGTGCACGCTAAATCTGTCGTGGCCTCAAATGTCCTCACGTTGGCTTAGTGTGGAAGTTTGGAGAGTAGGTGCCAGCTCAAGTGTAACCTCGTCGCCTGAACATGGTTCAAAATTACGAGGTGTTGTCTTCGAATCTTTTCCTTCGGGACTGATCCCGGACCGTCGCCAATAACCCGTTGTGTTGTTTCAGTGCGACGTTAATTCAAAATACCTACCAACCCGCTGATTTAAATGGCGAAATGCTTCCAATTTATGAAAACCCTATATGCACCTACCAACTAATACATATAACGATTATTTCAATAAAACCCTTTCATATTATCAATGCTTTGTGAGAAATGTCAAACTATTCTCGCGAGTATTCATCTTGTACACTCATGCTGTAGTTTTAGATAGAAAATTATATATTAATTCTTTTTATATCTATTTATAGCTTATAACCATACATAAAGCAGAAAATATTTTTATCTGAAACAGCAAAAACTCGAACGCTGAGCACTCTGGCGTCATGAAATTTGCGCAGCTTATTTTGTTTGGAATTTCTAGGTCCACACAGCTATTTTCAGCTCTCTACGTCGTTCTCTTAGAACCATAGAAGAAAGATTTAAAATAAAACATTACTCAAGAAGAGACCAATCAACACAAAACGTGAAATCGGGATCGGAAGTCGAGTGACAAAAGCATATCACGTTGATGAAGCTTAAAAAGCGGTTCGACGGCGCAACGAAACTGCTGAGGAAACGGAGGCCCGACTTGGTTTGTCTGAACAGCAAATGAAACAGCAAAAACTAGATTATAAAATAAAAAATGCAGTCTTCTTTCGTTATTCACAGAAACAGGATTTTCGGTTAGATACAAGCATACGGTACCATCACCAATTGCCAATAATTTGCCATCTCCGAAATGGCGATAATTTTGGTTGGTTGGTTTTGGGGGTTTATGGAGCAAGGGCCATGTTTGGCCATGTTGCCCCAGACACAAGACAAAACAATATCAAGTAATAGACATACACTCAATGAAAGTTTTACTGACACAGAAGAGAGAAATACACCTAGGGAGGAATGAACCTGACAGAAATCGAACCTGCGCCACCTACAACTCGAAGGTTGCTAGAGCAGTGGGCATACCCATTGAGCCACGACGGCTTGGCGATAATTTTGGAATATGGTAATATGTTGTAGGCAATCCGTCCGCCAAACGACTATTTAAATAGTCGTTTGGCGATCAACATTTTAGTCGTCAATTTAAGATGGGCCGGCACCGTGTTTTTGAGTTTCACTGGATTTTCTAACTATGTATTATCCATGCGTGTTTTAATCTAGTTCTTTAGTAAAATATGATTGAAACTGAAGCAAACTCCTTTTTTCTATGTAAGATTTATAATAAATTACCTGTGCGACTTGAGTAAAGTAAGTTTGCTTCTCTGTCAAAGAAATGCCTGGAAGTGTATTCTCAGACATTTTATAGTTTCTCAGATGCATAGTCAAACCCTGAAAAAAATGTGTAAGTCTTCTATCTGAACAAGTTTGAATAGTATAATAAGTAGTTACAAGCAAAGGGCATTGAGTTTAATTAAATTTATAGTTTTATGTATTTTACTTATATTAAATTTGAGTTTGGTTAAAATGAAAACAAAATGTGTGTTAATACCGAAAAAGCGAAGTGCACTTTCTTTGACTATCCGAAAGGCGGTTATATAACTTACTCTGTAAGCAAACTGAAACGATCCCATATCAGCTATGATGTCATTCAACGACTGCGTTTTGAAAAACTAAAAGAAATATTAGTTGAATATCAGATAATTAAACTAAAAAGAAGCTTACACATTTTTAAAATTACAATTGTATTTGTTATAGACACGCAGTATAAACATGAAAATGGATATTATTTGTAAATTAAGATATATCCAAGTAAAAGAAATATTAGAAACTTTTTCTAGGTTTAATTAATAGTACTTAGAAACAGAAAATTTTCAGATTTAATTATTGGACAAATATTCCTCCCATCTTTTCTGAATATATTCCTCCTAGTGTAAAATCTGTGTTTTTGTTACAAAACAAAATTTGTATCCGGTTTAAACGGTCTGTTTATTAGAGAAACTGCAGCGTAAAACAATAATACATTATTTTGAGTCGAAAAGTACCCATTTGTTTTTTGAAATTCAAGTTGAATAAGACATTTATAGAATCAACCATTACTTGATACATTGTATTTCGCAGAATGGGTGTGATCAGTGAGCTGTTCTTTGTATTTCAGAGTTTACTACATATTCTAATAATCCTATCTTAGAAACACGAGGATTATGGAAAGATACTGCAGAAATTGACAGTCGTAAAAGGCAACATCACAGATTATTGTAAGTTTAAGAACATATTGTTGTACAGAGCATACAATCTGATATCTCTGTTCTAGACTAAAATCCTATCAGCTTCACCAGAAATTTCAATATCTTCGACTCCTTCTCTTTTATAAATTCCTATAAGCACCTTCTCCGATATCAATATGGGGCTGCGGTAGCCGTATTGAGTGGCGGATTAGCAAGTGGAGGGTTGCGAGTTCGAAACTAGATCCAACCATTGACCATCGTGTATGGAGAGACTGGTACACGTTTAATCTGTCGTGGCCTCAACTGTTCTCACGTAGGCGTGGTGTGGGAGTTTGGAGAGGTGCCAGCCAATTTTGAACCTCGTAATCCGACCATGGTTCAAAATTACGAAGTATGGTCCTCGAATCTTTCTGTATGGTAAACTCGCCTAAAACATGAGTGTCAAATGTTTAGATAGAAGATCAATTCCTGTAGTTGTCCTAGGTACTTCTTTCACAAGATAAGGTAGTCATGCATTTTAGATATTGTTCCAATCATAGAGGTTCAAAAGTCATTGTCTGAACATTTGAATATTAAACCCGGCTAATTAAAAAAATGCAAAGGCTTAAAATGAATAGAAATGCATTTTTACAAGATTCTGGAGTAATTGAAGTATAACTTTAAAGGTACATAGAAGTATAAGATATAAAACTATGTCATTATAATGCTATTCAAAATAGTATGAATTCTATTAAAAAACTCACTTCTGGATAAATATTATTTTGCATGCTCAAAGTCTGATTAAGCAAGCATCTAGAATATGAGTCGTACTTATGCTGTACAGATGCTCCTGCTAGATTCATGCCATTATTTTCTTGAAAAACATCTTAAAAACACAAAAGACTGACTTTATAAGATATTTCCACCACTCACTTTTACTTTTTGATGAATGGGAGTTGAAGTTATAGTATAAATATATGTATTCATAAAATCTAAAAAACATGCAAAATATTTAACATAACAATTTGAGATAATGAATATCTTGTACGTGACCTGATAAGAAATCAAGATTTGACATAATCAACTCTATAATAAATTTTTTATAATATATTTATTCTAAATATGAAAACGAATTAATCTATTGAAGTTTTTCATAGCCCGTTGTGTTACTCCAGTGCGACGTAAATTCAACTACCAACCAACAACCATTGAAGTTTACTTTAAACTTGTATTTTAATATTAATATACTAACCTTTATTAAAATTATTTAAATTTTTAATAGTAGTAGCTGACTGACTTTTAAATGTCAGTTGTAAACTAGATGAACTCTTAAAAAAATGCACGTTTGTTGCATGCAAATAAAATGAAAAATAAGTATTTATGAAAATTGTAAAAAATAGTTCGCAAACTTTTTGTTGGTTGATTTGGGATTTTATGGCAAGGGTCATATTTGGCCAAGCTGCGCCAAACACCAGGCAACGTCAGTTATAAAATGTCGTGAATGGAAAAAAGAGAAATTGGGGAGCAGAGTAATGGGAAGAAAGCAGGAAAAGATCACTTGGGTATCCTAGGAGTGCGACTCCCGTGTTTACTGCAGGAAACCCCATGGGGGAAAAGAAATTATCACAAGAGTACCTTAGGTTCGTGAAGCCCGCATACAATTAAAGGAGATTTGCCTCTGTGGGCCAAATTTTTTGGACTGGACTGGACTGCAAGCAGCTTATTTCCTCATCAGAAAAAGAGTATCTTAAAATAATTTGCAAAAAGTAGATATAAAAACTTTGGTGACACAGTATACTTAAATTAGATTTTAAGAAATAATTTTTTCTTCTACAAATGGGTACGCAACAAATTTATTTTGGAAAAATGTGCAATTATTTCGAAAAATATTTAATCACACAGAAGCAATTATATTATACAAATCGCAATGTTGTTTTGGGTTGTTCTTTTTCTCTTACGTCATCAAATTCGGGCAACTGAAGAAAAGTTTAAATGTCAAATTATGAGAGGGTTTTTCTGTTACGCTAAACATAGATGGCGCTAATGTTTTGTGGTAGAATATGCTTCCTGGACGAATTCCGGCAGTGACATCGCTTGCTACATTTTACGGTAACTCCGTTATCTACTGAACGAGAACATTGGATAGCCGGAAGTAAAATCGCCGACTTAACGGGAGTTTGTTTACACTGTAAATCCCTCTCATACAAAAATCCTCTAACGATTTCAAGTTTATCTTAGAACATGTTTGAAAGACTGAAATGTTCATTCACATGCTAGATTCCTAAGAAATTAAGAATTACCGGTGGCATCAATCACATGACTCATTTCTCGAATAAGCACAGAAACTTCTCCGTACTTTAGGTATCTAAATATATAAAAATAGGGTTTAATAATCTTACTTTCAATTGAAATATAAATCACATTTGTCAATATGCATGTAATACAAAGGATATATTCAGAATATTTTTTAATGTTAACGAAAAAAAGTAATTTTATTGTCAAACATACTTGGGAATAGTTTCTTGATAGAAGAATACAGGTGGTCTCAGCAAACCAAAATCAATACCTAAAAATTATATAACAAATAATTTTAGCCAAAGATTTAAATCTCTTAATTTTTAACACTTTTTCATTTTGGAGCATATTTTTACACCACATTCGAATGATACATGGATTTACAATACAAAAATAAATATATTTTATTTTGATACTCACGGACAGCATTATTAACGTAGTCAAATCGTGAAGTAAATCCTAATGGATTATCATCCAGAGAAATTTCACTAGGAAACAAGATACTAAATGCTGTTATAAGTAAAAAAGCACAATCATAAAAGTATGAAACATTAACAAAGTGTACAAACAATAAAATATAAATAATTCAGCCTATACTTTTTGATTATATTTGCATATTTATCTAATAATGATTGAAAACAATTTAAAGCATTTACAAATCAGAAAATTAAATTGCCAAGGATATATTCTGTTGTCTTATAGCATGCTCAAAATTATTCTTTATTTCAGTTAATGCAATAGTCATTTTTATTGAATTGGTAAGTTATTTTAATTTAGATTAGCTTAAGAAACATAATTTTAAAGAATAGTCGAATCGGAGACTGATTATAATTATAGAATCCTCTCATGTAAATTGTATTTTTAAGAAAAAGTTTCTCCAATGATTTTCAAATGTGACTTATCTATCGGTATAATTTATTTATAAAAAAGTTTCCAAGTTATGCGACATTGATAAATGCAATGATAGAAAATTAAGTTCACAAATAAAATATTAATCAAAGAATCGAGGCGTTCGATTGAATAACGATCTATGTTTCGAATCACTAATTTTACAGGAGTAAAAAAATTCTAACTTTTATGAATGATGTCAAAGTTATGTGGCCATGTCGATCCTTATTCCATCCACAATTTTGTAATTTTAGTTAAACTTGGTGGTGATTGACATCACATGGAAAACACTTCACTTTGCCCCTTCCTCCCATGGTCATAAAATATATATTAATGCAAATAGAATAATTAGACAGCCTGAACCGCAGCGAGTATGTATGTGGTTTAGCGATTTTGTAACCTTTCCTGTAAACAAGTACGAGTCCGGCGGAGACGAGTGTTTCCACATAGACCGTTGTTCTGCGCGCGAGAGTGCGATTTCATGATATTAGATGTTGACCCACAATATCATCTAGTGATTTCCTTGGGAGGAACTGTAGGAATTGATGTCTAATACTAAATAGACCATTATTCCATTACGATCTCATTTCCGAAAAATTTGCAGATAGACCCGATATTCGGACGAAAGCTTCGATTGTATAACTAATCTGTGCATCCGAGTTTAAAAAAATAATTGGTACAAAGAATACAACTACTGAATTCTAAAAAATACGGAAATTTAAATACGCGTATGGGATAAAAGATGGGAAATGGCGTTTCATAGTTAAGTGTTTATCTACTGCATATAACTTCATTTAAATTGCAGTACGGTGAAACATAATCGCAAAAGTAAACGTTACATTTATAGATCGATATGTTTTGAATCTACTACAACCTTAAAACTTGTTTCTTTTAATGGTTTCAAAATATTAAATATTTTCAGCTAAACTGCGCTTTGAAGCAAATTGATTGGATGTTTATACCTGATTGGACTTTCGGGATTGCCATACCAAAGTCTATTGAGTGCATGTCGAGTTTTGAATTTCTTAATATTCATCACGCTATGGAAATAATCATCTTCTAAATTTAACTGTGAATAAAACGTTAGAAACAAGAATTAAATCTTTGTTCAAAATACGGGTAAAACATGTTACTTAGATCCAATTGAAAATGTTCTATAGCAGAGAAATCAAAGTATAAATACATATTATATAACAACAATTTTCCACTGGAAGCTTATAATCTTAATCAATACGGGGGGAGTAACTATTTTTACTTAAGTGAAAGAACAAAATTAACTATCGGAACGAAATATAATTTATATAACAGCTTGTCAAGTTAGTGATCAACTTGACAACTTAGCAACAAAAATATTTCTTATACTGTAGAGACCGAGGTAGCCCAGTTGGAAGAGCAACAGATTAGCAACCGGAGGGTTGCGAGTTCGAAACTCAGCTGAGCCAAAGACCGTTGTTACACGGAGGATGGTCACATTAAATCTGTTGTGGCCTCAAATCTCCTCTCGTTGGTGTGATGTGAAAGTTTGGAGAATGGGGTGCCAGCTGAGGTGTCGTCGTCGTCATGTGACCGTGGTTCAAAATTACGAGGCTTTGTCCTTGAATCTTTCCCTTCGGGATTGATCCGTCACCAATATCCCGTCGTGTTGATCCAGTGCGACGTTAATTAACTACCTACCTTATCCTGTAATAACGTTTTGGGGATTGCTCATACAATACGGACTTCAATAATCTTGATACACGAAGTTTTTAGAAATTCTTGAGTCTGTATCAGTAAAAAATGTTTGTTAAATTTAATGCAATCTAGGGTAGCTTTTGCTATTGCTGGAGAGCTGTAGTCTAATGAGTATCCTTGTTTACCAAATCTTATAAGTTCTCTTGTAAGAAAGGTATTATATTCAGATAGTTTATAATTATAACAATATCGTACTAGAATCGAAAGGACAGAATACAATTTGACAGAATCAACAGATTTGAGCATACGAAACGGGGTCCCTAAAACAGCGAATAGGAATCAATATGTGCTTACATCTCTGAAAATAATATCCAATGTATCTGGTTCCTGTATCAATTCTGAATATCCTGAATTGAATTCTAGTTTCTTAATCTGTTACGAAAGAAGAGAATAATTAATTTATACTGATATGATATTAGGTATAATACACACAAATAAAATATTAACTTTATCTTACCTTACGTATGAGTGCTCTGCCTGTGATATCATCTAACCAGTCAGAATTACGAACAGCACGAATTAAATACGTTTTTGCTTCCATGAACAGATTGTTGACCTAGAAAAAAACTGCTTTAGCACTTATCGCCACATTCTATATAACTTCAACAAAGAAAACAGACTGCAAGATTGGGCATTTCTATAAGCATAAAAATGTGAAAAATTGTAATGACCGAATTCTTTCAATTCATAAACAATCAAACACGCTATCGTTTATTGATATAAAAAATTGTAATATTATTTTAGGCTTCATATTTCATTTTATTCGATTAATACCTTAAGTAGAATGTTCCTAACAGACTATAATTTTTTACAGATGTTGAAAATCAAAGTATCATGTGACAAAGAAACGATTATTTTTGCCTGATAGTGATCAAGGTGGTAGAGAATACAAGGTGATCTACCATAGAAGTGAGATAGTCATAAAGTAGTCATTTAATATGAAACTTAAAACTTTTATTTAATCCTCTTGGTGGTTGTCTCGACGAGGTAAATCGTCATTAGCAAAAATTGACCAGATCTTGATGGACGAGATGTTTCGTCATTAGAAAAAATTAACCTGATATTGATCTCATCTCGTCATCATCACAAAATGGCAATATCTTCAACTTTCGAAATTCAATAGACATTCTTTATGATGAGGCATCCCGTCATTAGCAAAATTGTTCAAATCTTGATGGACGAGATATCTCGTCGGAACCACTTGGAGGGTTAAGAACATAAACTAGAGACAAGTACAATGTGTTCCATTATGGAAAAACATCAAACTTAAAGTGTAAATATTTTTTTATTTTACGAGTTGAATTTTAAATCAGAACAATATTTACTGTAAGGTAGACACTTATTTTCAGCCTTGCTGATTTTTTTAAAAAGTTACCAGGATATAATGGAAAGCGTAATGTACTGACTTCTCGTGCTCTCTCCATCTGCATGTAACCAGAGTCCGCTAAGACTTTGAAAACAGCCGAACCCAATTCTTTCCGAAGAACGTCAGAGCACTCTGCCCAAGGGGTGTCCAACGCGTAGTCCCATGCTGACCACCTGCTCACGAAATGGAGATGGAGCTTCCTAAATTCGCCCCCGAGGTATTGAAGAAGTTGCGATATCATCTTCCAGGCAACATATCTAGAAGATCTCCTGAAAGTTTCAGCAACTTAGATTTGAAAAATATATTTTCTCAGTTTTTTTTTCCTTTGGGGCATTAGGAACAATAAAATTAAATTTTGAAAAAGCCGAAGAAAATATTTAAAATTTGGGGAAAGATTCAAAGTTACTTTCAAGCTCATTCTAAATAGTACAATTAACAACATTGAAAATTCGAGGCTCAATTTACCTTTTCAAAGAAAGTGTAGCATTATTTGGATAATGTTCAGATTTCATATATTCACATTTTCAATCGTTTTGTTCCTTTAAATTACCAATCTATACAAATTCGAACTCACTTTTATAAAATATTGTGGTATCAGTAGATATAAAAGAGGAAATATATACTTTTCTAAAATTACTGCAGGTGTACCTTGCTTGAAAATGGCCAATGGCCAATTTCGCTGATTTGAAGTTATGTCCACAAACCACTTCAATGTAATGAGAGTTATTAGAGTTATAGATCCGAAAAAATTACTTACTTAGGGGGAGCATTATTTAGAACAGAGATTATGTCTTCCAGGCTGTATTTGCAGGTTGAAACGATATTAACATCTTGAACTGAGTCACCTAACATGACTCTCCAAATTTCTTTCATTTGATGTGTCTAGCATAAATATAAGTAGAATAACATTAAATCTTGAAACTATGAAAAATGCAACACACAACTGGTGATTAGTACACAATTGAGACTGATTAAACATGAAAATAATATCGTTTTTCTCATACAATTCTTCTCTTGTCGATTGGCATACATATCAAACTGTATAATAATAAAAATTTACTTCAGAACATAGACAATTAAATCTAATACTAAATCGGAATAATTAATGTATATGCTTTTAACTAATAATTAATTCTTACTTTTCTTAGATGGGAAGAGCGTATTTTATTTTTTAACACTCCTGGTGGTTGTCTCAACGAAGTTTCTCGAAAAGCAAAATTTCTTAGCAAAATTGACCAGATCTTTTTGAGCGAGATATCTCATCATTAGAAAAACTGATCTTGGTCTCTTCACCATCAAAAATCGGCAATATCTCTATTCGGAATTTAATCGGCTTTCTCGATGACGAGATATCTGGTCAGTAACAAAATACGATTGACATTGATGGACGAGATATCTCGTCGAAACCACTTGAAGAGTTAAATAGTTTTTTGTTAAGCAGTTGGATTATAAGACACTTGTAAATTGAAAAAAGTACTGAGCAAAGTTAATAGTTGAATGTGAAATTCCATCAATACTAAAGCGTTACGGGACCACAGTTAATGAAATCTCTAGTTAAAACCAACTATTCAATGCAATCAAATTCCCATGGTAGGTAGTTATTTTGCTTAACGTCGAACTGGAGCAACACAACGGGCTATTGACGACGGTCCGAGATCAAACCCGAATCAAATTCCCAAGAACGGATTTAAATCCACGCAGTGTCAATGCAAAATCGGCGGTTAACAAAATCAACACCGCAACTTATAAAAATCAAAATTATTTTTCAGTCGCACGTCTAGTAAGGTTTCAAATGCTAAAATAGAATTAAGGTTAAAGGTATGTTATTTATTGAAATTCCTTTGAATTGTTCAACTAAAAGTACTATTCTAGAAGAGTGATAAAAGTTAGATTTATTTTACTCCTTTATGAACTCTAATGGAAGATTAATTACAGACTAAAAAACTACAATTAAAATATGTTTAAGATAGTTGGATTCAGAAAGCGAAATTTCACTTACAATTAATACACAATTCAATCTATTGTGATAATGCAATTTTATAATTAGTTGAAAATAATTATCTAGTTTAAAAATAAACACTAAGCCCCATTTTAAACTTACTTGTATTGATAACTGATTTTACGTTCGGTATCGACGAAAGTAGTACTTGATTTGATAAGGTGTGTACACTTCAATCCCCATTTGTAAAAATCGGTCGCCGAATAAATTAAGATCTTTTTAAACGGAAGCGATTATATTATAATTTTATTTATTTTTACTGCGGAAACTGTATTGCAATTCATAAAGTTTTTGTAGTAGAAAACAGCGTATGTTAATTGAAGCACCCTTATTATTAGGATTAAAACGATAATTTAATCACATTTAGTTATTATAGAATGATTTTTGTACAGGGGGTTTGATTAATCTATAAACCAGTATTTTTATAGTTTATTGAAAACGCAATCTGAATTCTTTAGGGAATTTTGTAAGCTACAAGGTTTATATGTTTAGAGGTAATGGTAATTAATTAACGTCGTACTAGAGCAACACAACCGGCTATTGACGAAGGTCCGGGATCAATCCCGAAGGGCAAGATCCGAGGACAACACCACGTATGTTACAATTTACACTATTCTAGTTTATACTTACGTGTTCTTCGGAAAGATCCGATATCGCAGAGAATCGGGAATTCTAAAAAGATAAGAAATAATTTTTTTGTTAGAAAATGTATTTGAATTTTCCAGAATTAATAAAACATTGCTGTATTGTTAAGTACATCAAATTTGTTATAGAAAAAGTATGATTCAATACAATGGAACTTAAATGCCCTTTTTAAATAATAAAAATCTTTAATTTTTTTATGAAGTAATCAATCAAAACTATGATTCAAACCATAGACAAGTTTCTCAAAACCAAAGAACCTTGTTTTGGAAAAATCTACAACAAACACTCGCTTGGCTGTAAAAGGCACTTCAAAATTTCGTTAGAAACAAATAATGTAATATCAAGTTAGGCAGGATTCAAGGCTTTAAAGCGGAAGATAGTTCACGAATTACTTTTTTCAAAATATTTAGTTTGCCTGTTAAGCTTAAAGACGATTTGATTAAATCGCAACCCCTGGTGTAATACCACCATAACTAAAAAATGAATTTCTATTTTTATGTGTAGGAAAATCGTTAATACATGCTTCTGCATACTAATAAACTGTCACAACTAACCTCCACTGGAGCCTCAGTTTCCCCCTAAAGAAATCTACAGTTGTGGCAGTTTTGTAGCATGTACTGTCTTGTCTACCACGAGAACAGCTCTCTACATCAAGTCTGGGTAGTGGCTGTTGCTATAGAAACAGTGCAGTTCATTTTGAGTAGGGGTGACTCTCAGGGATGACATAATTTTATTTCCTTTTTCTCAAATGCTAATGGTAGAGGAAAGCAGTTTACTCTAACAAATATATTTCCAATATGTAATCAAGTGTGCCAATGTGAAAAACTTGAATACATTTCTTCAAGCATCCCCTATGAAAAATAGGATAAAGTCCGTTTCTACTGACAAGTGTAAACTTTGTGTCTGAATCAGTTTTCGTGGAAGACAGATAAAATTTACAATAACTTGGTTCACATTCATGCTCTTTTGCAAAGAGTAGTATGTATTTACTTCTATGGCAGTGGCAATATCCGTTTCCATTTGCATGACATCATTGAGGAATTCATTTTTTTCCGCTTCATTCATCTTCAGCTCATCTAGCACAAAATAAATGACTCTCTTATAGATGCTCAGGAGATATGCACTTTCGTTTTCATTCGGATTGGAATAAATGTGTAAGCGAAAAGTAGGCATCACGCAGTCCAATTCCTAAATAAAGAACACAGTCATAGTTAAAGTAACCCATTTGCTTTGACTAGCGATGAAATGACAAAATAGATCCAAGTAAAAGCAATATATTCGATTTAAATTATTTTTATATTAGAGTTTTGCCTCAAGGAACTGGGAATAATAAACAGCCGACGTATGTTAGCCTGAATTCCTACGAAGTGGTTCGATTCAGTTTGCATTTAATTAAACCAGACCTCCCCAAATAGACATTTCCATTCGTTCACATGGTATGGGACATAACATGAACATATAACGACAAAAAATCCCATAAATTATTAACACATAAAAATATTTGTTGCTGAACCCTAACGGCAGGTTGGTAGTTAAATTTAAGTCGCAATGGAGCAACAGACGCAAGAGACTATTGGCGATGGTCCGGGATCAGTCCCTAAGGGAAAGATCCGAGGATCTTCTAGTCTAGTAATTTTAAGCCATCCAGTAATTTTAAACCATCAGATCATCTAGTAATTTTAAACCATGGTCAGATGGCGAGGTCAACACTTAAACTGGCACTCCACTCTCCGAACTTTCACACAAATCCATGATTTAACGTGCACCAGCCTCCACGTCAACGACCGTCTTTGATTGGATCGAGTTTTGAATTCGCACCCCTCCTTTTGCTAATCCACCAATCTAGCAACACAATCTATTATAGCCCCCGTCAAAATTGTATGGTGCCAATTATAAATTTTATAAAACAGAGTAATGTGGTGTTTTTCATTCCAGTTAATTGCATTCTGTTGTGCTACAGTTTTTTTACTTTTAATTCTTCTTTAGAAGAGTTTTTATAATTTCAAAATATAAAAATAGTTACACACACATTCCATAACAAAAATATTTTAAATAGACCGAAGTTACTTCCAGTACGTTTTATTAAATCTAAGTATTTTGAAAGCTAAGTTTGGAAATTTTTCTACTTTACTTCAATTCATAAGAACTGCGAAATGTACTGTAAATTTGAAGTCTTCATGTTAATACATTCAAAGAAAGTATGAGTACATTTAAAGAAATGAAGACATGTTATACATGCCAATATTTCAAAAATGTTTATTTGAAAATCTCATTTTCAAGTATCTTTCATAATTTTATCTAATTCGCTTTTCCCCCAATTTTATAAATACAATCACTTCTGTCTTGTACTCAGAGCACGAACCAGCATCTAAATAAGCAGTAAGTAAAGTGCAAAAAACTAAAGAAACTAAGCACTACTAAGGAACTTAAAAGTGTTTTTAGAAGTGTAATTCAACTAAATTTTAAAATAATAATATTTGTAATAAAAAAGATATCATTACAACATTACCGTATGAAAACATTAATATATAACTCTTATTACGAAAATTAATTTTATATTGTAAATTATGGTGACAACGATGGCAACGGTAGTTTCTTTACTGGAGAATCTGGGCCAGTGGACCCTCAATCTCCGATGAATGTTGATATCTATCAGAAAGGCAGTGAGTTTTTCAGAACTTTTATGGAGTCTTGCTAGGACTTGAAGGATAGGTGTTGTGGGTGGTTGTAAATTATATAACTCTCAACCAACACATGGGCACTGAAAATGTACCATCTCAAAAATAGAGATAATCAATCACTTTATCAGTCGTCCGTGCTTCGTCTAATTATTTTTGTTAGCTTTTTCCCAACTCTACGTGCATTCGTAAATTATAATTAGAAAGAGAGACCGATGCAGATTTTAGTTATGAATTATTTTAAAATTTAAAACGATAATGAAATCACATTACAATTGTTTCAATTGGTACGGAACTGAAGCTTTTGAATGTAGGCTTTATAACGGTATGGATACGATATTCTTCAAGTCTCATGGCAAGCTTTCTCCATGACCCTTTTGAATCAAGATCAATGGCACCTTCCGAATTCACACCATTCAAAGACAGCTGTATATCTGATAACCAATATTCCAACGACTGGGTTGTGACATTTTCCCTTAGCCCTAAAAATAAATGACATTTATAAAAACCCTATTCAAATTTACCATCAGCACTAAGAAAGTTCAATCGGAAATGTGACTCGATATAAATTGTAAAAACATGAAGGGTTATACATTCATAGAGGGAAATATGAAAGTAGAACGAGCAATGGTAACCTTTTCATGTGCCCAGGATCATGTGACCAAAATTAGCAGTAAAGTGACCCTTATATTGCTTTCGTCTACTGGGTGGAACTCAACATTCATCATCTAATTGGTCCACTGGACGGGAGAAGACGCCCACTCATTGATTCATCATCTGATTGGTCAATTTATTGATCATCTGATAGAAGTAGCCTTTGGCGATTTTACCACTTTTGTCGCCACTCTATAGAAAGGCGGATTCACACACCTACCATGTCATAAGGTATTACATCACCAAACGAGGTAATAATATACTAAATTGGTCAACAAATTCAATATTTTACAGAGCAGTCACGTGACTACTAGTCGACGAGTTGGTCATACATTTTGAAGCTCCTCTCAATAGCAATGCTCAGTCTACTTATATTTCACGTCTATGTATGCACCCATAAAACTCTCAATCATAATACTAAATTTATCAAGCGGATCAAATGAGACCCTTTTTAAAATTTTTAAAGTATCATCGTTTTTCCTTAATTGACAAACGACTTTTCCTGAAATGTTTATAAAATTAATTTAGTATCCTTCACTTCTCCCTGCATTCGACATACGTTTGAAGTATACCGGGTCATTGGACCGATTTAATATTTTATGTGTTTTTACAACAATGTCAACTCTAAAACCATTCCATATAAACTACTGTGCAAAATAATGAACACCCACATCACTATAGAGAAAAAGGGACTAATATAGCGGCAGCATCAGCAAGCTCAAAGCAGTTACTTATGTGCTTAAAAAGCTTAATAAGATATTGTCATGAAAATAAGGCCACTAAAATCTGCTCTCTGTGCAAAAAAAGGTATTTGCAGAAAGTGTTTAGCAGAACAACCTTGCATCAGTAAAAAATGCCGCAAATGAATCGCAATTTTACTATCGAATATTCAAAAAAGTAAAACTACTGAATAAAAAGTCAAAATATCTTACCTATGATAATTGAATTTTTGTTATTTTGTTATGTTTATTAAATTATTATTTAAAGATAATTTTGTCTGTTGTTTCAAGAACTAATTCCACAGTTAGAAATGGAAAAAGGGTCATTTAACCCGTTTGGGTAAAGATACGTAATTACCGAAGATCGGTAAATTTTGTGTTGGAGCTGCAAGGGATAAAAATGGAACCACAGGCAGAAATTGAAAATGTTACTCATTATTTCATGCAAGAATTTATACACTACAGGAAGCATTAAAAAGAGAGAGGAGGTACATACTCTCCTATCCGAAACATTTCCTTGCTGAATTAAAATTTACTTATATATATATACACTGCTGGCCACCGTAAATGCAACACCCTGAAGGAAGCATGCAAATAATATGAAATTTACAACATGCATTAGCGGAGGTGAGATATGCAAATGATTAGAATTTCAGCGCAGACGCACATCACGCGCGCCTGTGGCGCCACTTCAAAGCGCTATTTAAGGCTTGGAGATTTCGACGATTTCAAGTACGGCAATTGTGTTTTTCTTGTGGCTTTTTCAAAAAAACGATCAATTATGCCTCGTAGAAAACAGCGATCATCTTTTGATCAAGTATCCGAGTTCGACAGAGGAAGGATAGTGGCCTACCGAGATTGTGGATTATCTTTCAGGGAAATCGGTAGTCGTGTTGGACGAAACCAAACAACTGTAATGCGGATATGTGATCGTTGGATGCAGGAGGGTACGACGGACCGACGTGTTCGATCGCATCCACCTCAGTGCACCACTTCACGTGATGACAGGCATATTGTGCGTATGGCAGTGACGGATCGCTCAGCCACATCACGAACCATAGCACAGCACATTCAGTCTGTACCGCATCATCCAGTGTCTGCGCGTACCATTCGACGCCGTTTACAGCAGAGTGGTCTGTCCGCAAGACGTCCATTGCTTCGTCTACCCTTGACGCAGAACCACAGACGTTTCCGCCGCCAATGGTGCGATGAAAGAAGGATGTGGACGGCAGAATGGAATGAAATTGTCTTTACTGACGAGTCACGCTTCTGTCTGCAACACCACGATGGTCGAATTCGAGTCTGGAGACACCGTGAAGAGCGGATGCTGAACAGCTGCGTTATGCACCGCCACACTGGTCCTGCACCGGGTATTATGGTATGGGGCGGTATTGGATATCACTCTCGCACTCCTCTAGTACGCATTGCCGGTACTTTAAACAGCCAGCGCTACATCTCCGAGGTGTTGGAGCCAGTTATCCTTCCTTCAGGGCTTGCCCACAGCCATATTTCAACAGGATAATGTGCGACCACACGTGGCACGCATTGTCCAAGGGTTCTTCGTCAATCGCCAGATTGAATTGCTTCCCTGGCCAGCTCGCTCTCCGGATCTTTCGCCGATAGAAAACATGTGGTCCATGGTTGCTCAACGATTGACCCAAAATACATCCCCAGCTGCCACACCAGATCAACTTTGGCAACGTGTGGAAGCTGCTTGGTCTGCTGTACCCCAAGAACACATCCAAAGTCTCTTTGAATCAATGCCGAGGCGTGTGGCAGCGGTGATCTCCAACAATGGCGGCTACTCTGGCTACTGATTTTGGCAGGAACCACACTTCACAGAAGTCTATAAATTTAATCATTTGATACTTGGTCAACATGTTATCTACAAAATAAATTTTGTTGTGATATCTCTTGTCTTTCTTGGTGTTGCAATTTGGGTGGCCAGCAGTATATATATATATATATATATATATATATATATATATATTAGGTCTATGACGGGTTACCATATTCCATCAGTATCGCCTTAACTGGCAATGTTTATTATCGCCAATCATAGCAATAACCTCTATCGGCGAATTTTTAAATCTGGCTACTGTAATTTGGTATCTAGGTTTTTTTGTTTATCGTTCTTGAAAATTTTTGATTTGAAGACTTACGAGATTTTGATAGTTAAACAGCGTTTATTAGTTTAATATATAATTAAAAAAGGTAAGTTTTCCTCACTGAATAAAATGAATGGTTGAAGAGCAAGGCAAAGCATAATAAAGAGCAAACTTCATAATAAATTACTTTTTGAAAGTCTTTACACCTTAAAGGTAAAAAAATGAACGAAATAAAAAAAATACGCGAATAATGAAATTTAAAATAAGTGCAAATTAAATTAATTATAAGGAAATTGTAACCATGAAGGTGTCTCAAAATAAGCAGCATTATTCAAAACGATTTCATTGGTCGCCTCCTACAGGCAAGGCTGTATTGGAGACATTTGTCACTTTAAATACAATAACTGACTTGTGAAACAAAAGCAAGAAAACTCTTCGATCTTAATCTGTCTCCTCTAAAAAATATTCTCATTGACGTATCAAAATATATTTTTTGTTAACAGAATAGTAGTCTAAATTAACGATGGAAAACCATGACAAAGAATTTAAAAGAAATTAATCATAACACAGAAATATCTGAATGGGATACAATTTTGGAAACTTAATTGAATCTATTATTTATAAAATAAATTATTAAATTGTGTATAGGTCTTAATAATTTTACATAATTTTTGAATTAATTTTCTAGGTATGATTTCAATATAATATTATTCTCTATCTTATGGATTTGTGAAATTTAAGTAAAAAACAACGTTTTCTTTATTTGAGCATAGTAAAATAGCTGGAAATTTTTAATATAATAATTGCTTGAATAACATTTGTTATCTATAATTATTTTTCAGAAAAATCCTTGAGTCACAAAATATAATGATCAAACTTAAAGGGCATAGGATGTTGCTTACCTGTATTTGTACAAGTATTATACAACTGCTTTAGTTTCTTTAAGGTCTGACTTTCGTTGTGACTTGACACATCTTCCATTACATCTATCAAAAATGTCATAAATGTTATATTTTATTTGAAATTTGATTACGTACACTGTATGAGACGAGTTGATTGGAAAACCAAATTTGAGGGAAATATTGAAAATGTGTACATACTTGGGACAATATGCATTCAAGTAATCAATATTTGCGCTATGGAGACTGCTGGTATGTTCCTTATACTTTATCCAGTCCCTTCTATACGACAAATAAATGAGAAATTCTCTTTCTGTGGTAAAAATGTGGGGAATTTAAAAAAAAATGGATGGAAAACTGAACGTTTTTATTTTTAAAGCAGCAATATATTTTTATTCGAAAATATTTTAAACTGGTTTTAAGTATATATGTGTTAAAATATATTTTAAACCTCAACTATCAGCAAAATATAATCAATATAATCAATTTTTGCTATTGATTATTGACATTTTGACTTCTCTATTGTAACAACTATAAATTATAAAGAACTAAGAAAATTCGAAAACAAATTTTGGAATACTAGATGTTATTTTATGCCCTGGTCCTGTTTACAATTTTATTCTCATCTGCCCACAAAACTCCATTCGATCTGCAACTACTAAGGCATTTTAAACATTTTTGTTTTATAAACAAGTATACTCGTTTACTTACAAAAACTGATTCCTACAAGTGATGTATTCTGATTGGTTGATAGACGCGTCTATGTCTCTACCGTCAGCCAATCAGAGTAAGAATAAATGGACTCTATGAGATGAAAGAATAACGTTTGTTTACATCAAATCTTAAAAAAATTATTTGTTCAATTCTAATTATTACATTGTCAATTTGGTTTACCACTTCTATGTACCAAATTACATTTTAAAACAAGACCAAAAACACACAGCCAGTGATTGATTTTCATGACCATCACAAATTCCCGTGCTCATATTGTCTTAGACAGCAATATTTTCTGAAAAAGATAGCGTCTTATGGTGAAAGTTTAAAATAATATATTTCCCATAAGTAATCTAATAAAATTATTTAAGTTACAGCAAAAGCAAAAACGGAGAATATCCATTTTAACTATGCATTTTAGGTACTAATGCTGATACAATATAGAGATAGCACAAAAGGAAGAAATAAAACGCATGCTTGTCCTTTTTAATTATATATTTTAGATATTTATACATGAACAGCAGTACATACACTGAAGTGCCAAAAGTCATGGGATACCTCTAATGTCGTGTGGAGCCTCCATTAGCTCGGCGCAGTGCAGCAACTCGACGTGGCATGGACTCAACTAGTCTGTGGAAGTCGACAGGAGTCATGCTGTCTCGACAGCAGCCCATAATTGCTCCTCAAACCAATCGCGAACAAAATGGGCCAAGTGACACGGAGCTTTACCATCCTGGAACATTCCATCGTTATTGGGGTAAGTGAAGTCCTTAAATGGCTTCAAATGGTCACAAAGCAGCTGAACATAGCGATTTCCTTTCAATTCCGGTTCAATTTGACCAGAGGATCCAATTCATGTCAAGTAAATATTCCCCACACCATTATGGAACCACCACCAGCTTGCCTTGTTGACAAGTTGGATCCAAAACCTCATGGGATTTGTGCCACCACCTTAACTCAACCATCAGCTCGTACCAACTGGAAACGTGACCAATCGGACCAAGCTACCTTCTTCCAGTCGTCTAGGGTCCAATGCATGTGTTCGTGAGCCCGGGTGTGGGGGTGAATCTGATGGCTGTGAGGAAAGGCACTTGAGTAGGTCTTATACTGCCATATCCCATCAACGCCAAATTTCGCTGCGCGTACCTCACAGACACGCCTCTCAAGAATGTGGCAGTCAGTTCACGCAGTGTCGTTCGTCTGTTAGCACGGAATTTCTTCTCAGATATCGTTGGTCTCGATCATTCAGCAGACATGACCAGTCACTGCACTGTCCCTTGTGGAAAGTAATGCCTTCCACGAGGTACTCTCGATACCCCCTTGACACTGTAGTGCGAGGAATCTCAAGTCTCAACAACTTCCGAAATGCTATGCTCTATACTTCGAGCTCCAACTATCATTCCACGTTCAAACTCGGTTAATTCTAGTCGGGTAGCCAATTATCATGTTATTAAACGTTTTTCAGGACATTCGAGAGTCCAACAGACAGCACTGATATAACCATCCGACTCTTTATACCTTTTAACGCGATGCGAGCGCCACTTGCAAATTTGCATACTGCTATTCCATGACTTTTGGCAAGTTAGTGTATAGTATAAAAGGACATACAAATAAAATAAATGTATGCTAAATACATTTTTACTTTTGATATTCCGTAAAATCTTGTGATGAGCCTCCGTGACAGGTGTGAACGAATGGTGCGCATATGGAATACTTCTGGATTTACCAAATCCGCCACAAGCAAACTCATAAAAATCACTACAGGGATCAGCCTGAGGGTTCATGAATTCCAAAATTCGTAAAGCTGCTCAAAAATTAGAAACTATAAGACACTGCAAATGCAATACTAGGAAAAACAATTTCTAGGAAATAAAATCAGGTTTAATTATTTTGTAGTGTTCCATCTAGACCGAGCATTTTCTACAAGAAAGTGTCCTTTGGTAGTGCAAATAGGTTTTATTGTTTGCTTTCCTACAATTGCCAATAAAAGTGAATTATTGCCATGTATATAGTGATTTTTCTCTATGCTTTATGGTTATATATTTTTTATTTTCAGTTTAAATTTGTAATAAATTTCAACAATTATTGTCTACAAAATATTATAAAATTATTCCCTATTATTTGGCCAAATATGGCCTTTATTATATAAATCTGATAAAGCAACAATAATATAAAGTATAAAAATTAAGTAATGAAAAGAAACTATAAAAAATGGAGTAGTGATAATAGGAACTATAAAAATGTAGCAATAATAGAAACTATAGAAATGAAGTAGTAATAATTAAAACTATACAAATGAAAGTAGCAATAATAGAAAACTATAAAAATGTAATAGAAACAATAGAGAACTATAACAATGATCTTATCCAACCAAAATAAAAACTTTAACAATAGCAATTAAGGTTTTTTGAAATATGCCTTCACGGGTTTACTGAGGATTTTCTAATATTTTAATAATGAAATAAATGTATATTTTTTGCGCTAAAAAGTTCCTTCGAGATACCTTTCTTTGTTTTTATCAGTTTTCTTATCTAAGAAGATTAATGATGCTCATCTGTAGCTTTCAGCAATTTGAATGCATATGTATCGGAATTTCAGACTTTAAAAAGAAGTACGTCTGAAACTTTTAGACTTAGTGTCTTTGTTTTCAAACCTTAAATGAGCTCCAGCAAATTGTAATGACAAAAATCTTGAATCGAATTACCACTCTGAAATGTGCATTTGTATTGCATCTTTAAAACTGTTAAAATGCATTTTTCGCGTATAACATTTTTGAAAAAGTAGCTTTGATGTGCAGCCATTCGTAAAATTATAGTTTTAGAAAGAGGTTTCTTCAAAAGCATAGTTAATAACTCTGTTTTCTCTGTGGATTGATATTGTTTCCGTTTTATTCTCGCGGATAGCAAAATCTGACCACAAAGCAACAAAAAACAAATTAAACTAATCCTTTTGTACGTCTCGTAAACTTGTAAAGAATCGATCTTAAATTATTCTAAAAGGAATGAGATACTGAGTACCATTTTGTCAAATTTACTCTCTTATATTTAATAACAAAAGCATCGCTTTAAATAATCAGCAGTTTCAGTTCATGTCAAAGAAATCGTCACGGTAATAGAATAAGATTTTATAGTTCTAAAAATGACTGGTTAAACAAACTATTTTATGAACACTGGAAGAATGAAAAATAAAACTACCCGGTTTATTAACAAAAATATTAATTGATAAAAAAATTAGACAGCATTACCCATACGTACGCAATCCTTGGAATCGCAAAATTGCTTCTCACATTGATTGCCTTGTAAGCTTTCTGCAATGAAACGTTAAATTGTTATACAAGAACCACAATTTATTATGTAAAATTACCCTTTCATAATATAAAACCATCGTTTAATGGGCATAATTTTCATTAATTTATCATAGCTTTCATAAATATATCCAAGCTGCGAAATATGTGACCCTAAAGAATGAAGTGTAAAGTTCATCATTTATCAACAAGTTCTTGACCACTAAGACGTCTAGATGCAACGGACATAGATGAGTACAATTTGTTTCTTCGTTGCTGAATCTCCTGTGCATGCCATGGGATGTAAATTTGTCATATTCTGCAATTGCACTCGTTCTCGTTTCCATTACAATCATGTGTATTGATTCGATCCTTTCATACTCAGATATTTAAGAATATTTAAAATGTGACTGTGTGGATTTATAACAAATGTAATCATGTATTTTTGGAATAATTTCAGAGTTTTTGTTAATACATTAAATTGTTTCTCCCATCGGGTAGGTAGTTAATTAATGTCGCACTGGAAAAACACAACGGGCTATTGGGGAAGGGAGAGATCCGAGGATTAAACCTTGCAATTTTGAACCACGGTCGGATGACGAGGTAAACACCTGAGCTAACACCCTTCCCACACACACGATGGTCTTTGGTTGTATCGAGTGTCGAATTCAGAATCCTACGGTTGCTAATCCGCTACTCTTCCAACCGGTCTACCGCAGCCCCTTACACACAAGGGGATTTATCGTCCTGGAGGAGTTTTAAAGGAAGTTGTTTCACAGATGGAAAAAGCAAAAAAACGTAAGCAAAATTATCAGTTCGATAGAAGTTTTAAGATAGAACCCAAATCCGAGTTCTCTGCCATCCCGGTCTACTTTTCTCTGACAAGAGATTCCTTTCACCACTCGGTTCGTGGTCCGTTACACAATTCAGGCTTCCTGATTTCACGATAAGCTGACATATTCTTCTGACTCCTGCCCTTATAGGGAGCCGCGTTAGCCCGGTTGGAAGAGTAGCAGATTATCAATCGGAGGGTTTGCTAATTTGAAACTCGATCCAACCACAGACCGTCGAGTACGTGTGGCTGGTGCACGTTAAATCTGTCGTGGCTTCAAATGTCTTCACGTTGGCGTGGTGCGGAAGTTTGGAGAGTGAGGTGCCATCTGAGGTGTTGAACTCGTCATCTGACCGAGGTTCAGAATTACGGGGTCTTGTCCTCGGATTTTTCTGCCTTTATAGAAGGTGTTTGAATCAAAGTCATGTAAATACAAATACAATTATAATAACATGAATTTATGTTTTGGGATCTATTGGAGTGTGTTTGAGTTTTTCAATTGAAGTACTCTCGAACATTGAAATTCTGGTTAAAATAGTCATTATCATAATTATCTACGAAAAAAACATTCTATATTTTGTAATTCTCATATTTTTATTTATATACATTTATAAGGTATTCTGTAATGCAATTATAATACTTTTTGTGAGTTATTGGTTGTGTTTTGGGGATGTGTGTGCGATGACCATATTTGGCCAAGCTGCGCCAAACAAAAGACAGCGTCATGTAATGGACATACAAAGAAAGTTTTACTGATACAGAAGAAAGAAATGCATCCAGGGTAAGTTACACGAATCTAACCTGCGCCGACTACATCCATTCCTACCTTGCCTAAGAGGGGCTACTATAAGTGGCAATGCTTCAACTCGCAAGTTCCCAGCGCAGTGAGAAAACCCATTGAGCCAAGGCGGCCCCATACTTAGCGTGAGAAGTATATTGAAAAAAGTTGCAACATCTGAAGTTGAAATGGTAGAATAAACGTATCGTGGATGTCGACACACAAAAATCTTGATATAATAGATACATAAATAAAGTTTTTTAATAGCTCATTCATATAGTAGAAAACATAAATGGCTTTGATTGAGAGTTATCTTGATTTGAGAGTGTAAATAGGGAATGAAGATGAAATTTGTAGGGTAAGTGGTGAAATTTTGAAAGAGAAGAAATTATTTCAAGAAAATTTTTCACATCTATCGCTATTCTAATCACTCACAAAAATTCTTTTTACAGAACCTTCCCTCTTCAATGAGAAAAAAAATTATCATGCTTACGTATTTCTGACAAACATTTTACCTGCATTGCTATTCAAAAGACGAGTCTCCTCTGTGAGATTTTTATCTGAAAATAAAAACATCCCTTACATTTTCATCACGAGATATTTATTTCATTATTCTTCAATAGCAAAATATGTAACCCAAAATATCTCGAATGACACGTAAATCGAATTATTCGTCTCGTAATATAGGATCCGTTATAATACTAGTCTTCTATTGATAGCAGTGCTATATTTTTAGAAAGCCAATTGCTGTATAATATATAGAACCAATCACAAATTCAAGTTTTAACCTACTCTTCAGAGAGTTGTTCTCAGTGTGAGTTTACCGAAATTTAAAATTTATTTCGTAATATTTTTACTGAGGAAATTGTAAGCGCGAATCAATTCTCCCCACAGTTCTCCTTTTCCATATTAATGTAACAACCATATCTACATAAATAAGAATGGAGTGTTTGTACATTGAATATTTTCAAACCATTTCAAGTCTTCTATCCGTTTTGGGCCCTTCTGATCCAAACTCAATCTCTTGAGCGTTTGGTGTCTGTCTGTCCATCTGTTTGTTTGTCTGTATGTGTGCCCGTACTACGTCCAAACGGTTGAATATATTTTCATGAAACTTTGCATACTGTGAGTACTTACATTCATTTCTTTGTATAGACTCAATGACTTAGTGTAATTTGCTTCTTTACAGTGGGATAAGAAAGAAGATTTAGTGACTGAACTTGATTGCGTAAGTCTGTCCGTCTTCCCGTTCTATGCCCGATTTTGTGTCTGTGTGTTTGCACAACTATCACAAAAAATTATTCAGAGTATTTTAATGTAATGTCTTATTTTACAAGTAATATTTCAGTTTAGGTATACATTATTTGAAATTCCCTTGCTTACATATTTAGGCACGTTTCATGCCAAAACATCTGAGTAACTATACTTAAATCAATCATAAATTGGTAGTTTTGGAGTAGCTGGAAAGTATACTGAGCATTGCAATTACTTGGATTCTTTTGCCAGTGCAGCTGAAAAATCAATAATTTTTGCAAAAACTGTTTTTACGGAATTTAAATTCCAATCTTTATTTTGAACCCTATTTTTTCTTTCTGAAACATAATTTTTTTTGAATATTTGGGACAGACGATAAAGAGAATAAAACATTATAAATAAAATATACAGAACAAGTCCTTTTAAAATAGGTCTGGTAGCTAATATTACATTACAACCTTGGTATTTTTTTAATCGCTTGCTTTTTAAAATTTGTGTCCGTTATATTCGAAGAATATATTTTGTAATGAAAAAGCAGATACATTCATTACTTTTAGTTCGAAGCTTTTTTAAATCTGTTTTAAGATGTATTTCCGGATTTTCAATTTGAAGTTTTTCGTTCGATAACTGTAATTAAGGTAAGTAATGGTTTAATTAGTTTTAAAAACATTTTTAATCATTGTATGATAATTTTGGCAAACGCATTTGTTTGTAAATGACTTACAAGGCACCTATACGCATACTCTGAACTATTCTATGCATTCTGAGTAACATTAGCATATTCTAAAAACTTTTCTTTCCAACTAAAAATTTAAATTCTACAAAAATTTAAAAATGCTAAATATGACACTTATTTACATTTGTGAAATTGTGTATTTAACAATTGTGTACTTTTATTAGAGTGTGATAGTTGTTACATGCGGTTAATAGGATTTACAATTTATTAACGAAAGTTGAAGTTAGTTGACCAATTTAACTCGAGTAACGCCGAGTAATTCTGCTAGTATTATGATAAAATTATCGATAATGTTCACTTCAAAAGTAAATGTAAATCCTTATTGGCGATCTATCCACTGACAAATGTTACGCCCTGAATAAATGTAAGGACGATTTGCTACAAAAATTAATAAATATTTTTATGGAAGACGATGTTTTTTAACAGTATACTTTTTTAAATAAATGAAACGAAATAGTATACCCAGAACAATCGGTTTACAAATGAAATACACGAAGTCAAAATTTTCGAGATCTGGGATTTTTAATTTTTCTAGACCAGAACGGGATGATCTTAAGACTGGTGAAGTCTACTAAGTCATTTTTTATTTATATGAAGGTTAGATTTCTTGAGAAATACTCTGCGAATATAGCACAGTGCGTGGGTAGGATTTCCACCTTCGTTTTCTCAGAACTATGCTTTTGACAGTGTGTTTCACTTGTAACCGACGATATTATAAGTAAAACTTTTTCCAGAATTTTCAAAACCTAAACTAGACACTCTTTTGCACTGTACTAGCCAATTAAGATAGTACCAGAAACACATAATTAGATCTTATTCTTTATAATCACTACATATAAAAGCATTGATATTTTGATACTCAATTTAATTTAAAAATCAATTCATCAGTAGTCACATACACATCTATCAGTTACTTTGACATAATATCGATCGTAGAGGTTAATCTCATGGATAGGATGATTTTTACATCTTAATGGTGATTACTACAAAATTGTTACTATTCAGAAACGGTTTCTCTGATTAAACGTAATCTATATTTATCAGAATTACTCACCATGTAAGGTTTGAAAACACGTATTTATCTACCGGCTAATATCGGTTTTGAAGATTGGTGAGTAACGCCGTTACGAAAATAAATACTGGTTTTCTAAGATTTTCTGCATAACTTTAATAATCTACTTTCTTTTACTCAAATCAAAAATGGCAGTCGTATAACTGCAATAGCACTTTGCAGGCTACTTCATTTCAAAAGTTTGTCTTCTATGGTCTGAAAAAACGTTGGATGCTTTGTGTTTTTTAAAATCATGCTTCTTAAATGACTATGAAAACTAATAACTCAACAGAAAGTAAATAAAAACTAATAATATCTCAATATGATATAAACAATATAAATTGGTAGATTTCCTGTGTACGTTATTCTTTCTATTTATTTTAAAGCTTTTTCATTTTTATTTGTTAAACATTTTAACCAAATATATAATCATTAAAATGCACAGTGAATATAAGTATACGTCAGTGCCTCCCACTAAAGAAAAGAACAGTAAAAGGTATTAATAAATACCGTCTCTAATTTAACGGTATTGAGAATGTTGGTAATTTACCAATATTCATAAATACCTTCGGTAATTTACCGGTATTGAAAATGTCGGTAATTTTCAAATCATACTCACATGTAAGGGAAAAATGAAGCACCAATAGAGTGACACCTGTTGCTAAAACAACAAACACAATGGCTAACAACCAAGGCACCTTCTTCCCACCCGGTGTGGGTCCAACAGATGGTTGTCTGCAATAAATTGAAAAGACAGCTTTACAATTAACCGATGAGGCATTTAACCTCAATATAATATTGGAATGCTGTTTAATTTTCATTCATTAAGTAATATCTAGTTGTAAATTCACTAAATGCTTAGAAGGAACATTACTATAGCTTTCAACGATCTACCCATGCTTTGAGAAAAAAATGTCCCAATAAAAAATATCTACTACACAAGTTTGTTATGAATGTTTGTTGTCCAGAAAAGAGTATGAATTTGAGAAAGTAATAAAGCAGTGTTTTTTTCTCTTATTCATCCAGTTTATTCAAAATAAATAAAGCTTAAACGTCAACAACAAACAAAAATAAGCTTGGTTAAACTAACGAAACCAAAGAAAGAAACGTCAGAAATGTGTCTTGACACAAAAAATATTGGTCTAAACTGTCCATCTTATTGACACAATGTTTATCCTTTTAAAATAAACATACAATTTTCTCTATTTTATAAATGTTGATGAACATTACAAATGTTGGTACTGGAGCTTCAAATACTTATCTTAGATTATTCAGACGTTAAAATAGCATTGTTCTCCATAGCCAAGGGGTAATGACAGTACTGAGTTTTTTGTGAATTGTTTAATAAACATCTTTTTTAGAATATTGTTGCTCACAGATAATTGGATGTTAAATAGCCTATTTACTAACATCTTTTAGAAATGGAAATACTCCGCTTAATATAATGTACACCAACCGACATATAAATTTAATGAATAATAGGAAATTTTAACGTTTCTGATGAAAGGATGACAGAACATTCAACTTACAGGCATTTAAATGTCTTTTCACTCAGTTAATGTATATGAATTTAATCCTATGGGATTAACACCCACTCTTTTAAGAGGGGAATCTGAGAAATAAGGAATTAATAAGGAACGAATTCATAAGTCTACGAATTAAGTCCTATAGAATTAACACCCACATTTTTTGGAAATCATATCTGAGCTCCTATAGGTTTAGAGGAGACGACTGGCCCGTGCTGCAACATCCGAGACATATTTAATGACATTCAGATCCGACAAGTATGTTGGCCAGTTCACTCAATCAATATCTTCTGATTTCAAGGTTTACATCCATCTGATATATTCAATGAAATTTAGCATTATATCGTTAAGTAGAATAAACTCTGGTCCTACAATCCTTTAAAAATGTGGATGCAAGACCACATATCTAATTCTTAAACCCATCCTGATTCAAAATCAATTCTCTATATATCTCATGTCCCCGTGAGGTTTAAACATGGCGAAGTTCTGACTCGGATCCTGGATGTAGGTCATAAGTTAAGTGATTATTGTGGGAGAGTTTCTTGAGAGAGAGAAACTACTGATTTAAATCAGTTATTTTTGTTTTCTGGAAAGGGTGGACGAATATGAAATTTTTTAGTTTTTTGGTAGTGGTACAAATAACGAGGTGGGTCACATATTGTGCAAAAGTTTCTGGTAATTATTCATATTCGTGGAAGTATATTCTGAAAGCTTCATGTCCTGTGCGAAAAATTGCATTAGATGAGTGGATCTAATTTATCTATTTAGAGATATTTTGTTGTGGAATTGGTGTGCTAATCTGATTTTCTGTGATTGTTCCTTAGTATCTGCTAGTTTTCTAATGTTTGATTCTTGATTTCTTTTTTTAAGATATGAAATTGGTGTGTTGATATATATAATATGTTCTCTGATATTGTGAGATATAGCTGTTTGCTTAGCAAGAATTTCAGCTATTTCGGTATAGCTTTGATGTAAGGACTCTTTTGTGGCAAACTTTTTTGACACGTTTTTGGCGTGCTTTTTGCAGCGCGTTGTGGCAGACAAAAGCAATTTTGTTTTATTAGGTTTATGGCAACCTCGCGATTATTTGAATATCTTTTATTAATTTTTGCAAAACATTATATTTTTTTTACTTTAGCATGTCTAAATAAGTCTAGTTTCCAGAATTAATGTGATCCCTTGTAACTTTCATATTAAATAGCCGGGTTCCATTAGACTTTAAACTTATAAATTATTTAACTTGGACTAACTTCTATAACAATATTTTAGAAAAAGTAAGTTGTGGGAAAAATCAGTTGTGTGGATTTTTTTCAATTTTCAAAATTAATTTCGTAAATTTTTAATTACTTTCCGTTAAGTGTAAAATGGAGTTTTTTCTAAGAAATTCTTCCTTTGTAACATTAAAAGCACGCTAAAAGCGTTGACACTAAAAAGTCTTTATATCAAAGCTGTACCTCTTTTATTTCCTACATCTAAGTACCATTGACCAAGTAGACCCTTTGTGTATCTGTTGCATATAGTTGAATCCATTTACTTATATTTCTCTCCAGACATAAAAACTATTACTATACAAATTGAGTATTATGAGGGTCTTCTGCGAGAATTTGCATGTTCCAGGTTCTATCTAGATGAAAGTATATTGAGAATCAATATTTGAATTGAACTTTGACTCATAAGTGGAAAGAAATTACATCCAATCGTCTGGATTTCATTTGGGATGCAAGGAACACTACCTTAAACACGTCCCCTTTAAAGAAGAAAGGCATCCAACGCATTGCTTTCCATACAGTTTTCTGTAAGCATTAACCTACTTATTCTTATACGAGAATTAAGCGCTCGCACAAATTTTATCTTCTATGGTGATCTTTATCTTTTAGATTTCTTATTGCCCTCTTCCATAAGATTTTGAAGTTTCATTTAAATGGTGAGCTCTCTTTCTGGATTTTCATTAATACTTCGTAACTTCTTAACAAATCAAGTAGTTGTGAATGAAGTTGTGGTAATTGGTAATGTACTCTAAAGTACTTTATTTATCTTTTGTTTACCCTGTTTGTTGCCATGCGTCAGAATATAAATACTGACATGTTTCTGTGCCACGATGTGAATGAAATATATAGAGATTAGACCACGCATGTTTAATAAATGAAATTCAAGTACAGCAAAATTTAATTTAACCCACTAAGTGGTCGTGACGATATATCTCGTTCATCAAGATCTGGCCAGTTTTGTCAATGACGAGATATTTCGTCGAGATAAAGCTGCCCTATCTAGTTTTTGACATGAAAATAAACCACCAGAAGGGTTAACTAACATTCAAAATTGACTAGTTCTAATAATAAACTTTCAAATTTAAATTTGTTCTAATTGTATTTTACATTATTTGTATAATATATTTAAAGAATAGGTTAGATTAAAATTTTTTTGTTGTGTGCAACTTGAAATACTATACTGCTCTTAGCAACAGATTGATAGCACGGGGAGAGCTTTTAAATCCAATTAAAAAGATTTCAGTTATGTGATGGAAGTGTATACATTAAGAATTTCACTAAAAGTTTGTTTATTATATTGGAATAGCATCTGTCTATATTTACTTTGTGTACAATTTGATAACTACATTAAATTTAATTGGCGTTTAACATAATTATAGTACACATATTTGAAACAAATAATACAGGTAATAATGGATATTAATGATATATAAATAATATTATACAAATGTATGCAGATTAAAATATTAGGACTTTAATCTACGAGCTTAGAACTACATTTCACTTATTATAAGTGTATTGAGAAAAACATAATGCACATGATAACCAATACTTTATTTCAATATGAAAATTAAATAATAGAATTTGAAATTATACGCAGAAAAGTAATCCTATATATCAAAGTAATTCATATAAAGTAACTTATATATAAAATAGCAGAATTACCCGGCGTTGCTCGAGTTGAACTAATTAAATGTTGATTGAAGTGATCACACTAATCACTTATCTTTCATTAAAGAATGCAAGCATCATTTAAGTGTACAGAAAATAATTTCTTGCATAGCTTTAACTTTTGTCATAGCTTCTACAATTTACTTCGGACGCAAATATGTATACATAATATATGTATACATAATATATCCATCCATATAATCTATTTCATATTCATCGCACTTCTGCTGTAACACAAACTACAAAGTTCTTTTCTAAGGTGACTACTACAGAAGTCGATTTTGAATTTTGGAGTGATTACGAATATCCTCGTACGTTCATTTTCAGTAAAAATGGTGGAAAATGGCATCAGTGTAGAAACAAAGCAAACTCAATCGATCACAATTTTTCAAAAAACAGATGGTCGATTTTAAAGCGGTTTTTTTTAAAAGAAAATCATTGCTTTCAACGAATGTTTCACATGTATCTAAGTTGCATAAGAACAGCTTCAATTTGTAGAGTAAGCAACCTCGACCTTCTGTCACTTAAGACAAAAAATTTCAATTTTTCAAAATTCCTCACTCTGATATTATCCCAAGATTAACAAAGTCTTATTTAAAATTCTCTTTACTCCAACAGACATTCAGTTTTAAATCAAATCCTTATGGTACTTTTTAAATTCAGAGATTCAGTTTCTACTTAGAAACAACGTACCTATTTAGAATGATAGATGTAGTTAACTATGGAGTACAGCTTTCAATAACACCCATAAAACATGAAAAACAAATGTAAATTTTGAATTATATTTGAACTACAACCTATGACTACTGGTTTTAATTTAACGTAACCCATTTTATTTTAAAGTGATTTTTTTAATTTTACTGATCATTTTAAAATAAGAAATTGCACACCTTACTTAAAAATGTCTTTTTTTTATATATTTTTATAAAAGTGCATTATGCAAACCATTACGTATTCAACCAAAGACAAAGAAAGTTGGTCGAAATATACATATACTGCCAAGAAATTACCCATGACTTGTGATATTTTGCAGAAAATAAATAATTCATTAAAATTTAAATCCTAAATAATATATCTGGAATAGGTAAAATACTGGAACACAGATACAAACAGAAACGAAATTTCGGTCATTCTAAAATAAGAAGTTACGCCCTTACTTAAAAAGGTTTTGTTTTGCAGATTTCATTTATTTTTATGAAACAGAATTCTACAAACCATTACTTATTCTATCAAAGATTTAAGGAAAGTTGGTCCAAATATACATATACCGCCAAGAAATTACCCATGTCTGATATTTTGCAAGAAATATATAAATCATTAAAATTTAACTCCTAAATATATCTGTAATATGTAAAATATACTGGAAGACAAATACAAACAGAAACTAAATTTGAATTGAAAAAATGAAGAATTCTGAAGAAAAAAGATATATGCAAGAGTATCGAATTTAGACTTCCTGAGTATATTCTGAAATAGAACAATTCGACAAAAGACTTTTGAACGATATTGATAGACAGTAATGTTTTGTTTAAAAAAACATATTTATAATACTTGTAAATGCTTAAATATGACCACAACATTTCGCTGTCAACTCAAATACACAAACACAGAATTCTAAATCAATTCGAATTGTTTTTATCCCATTCTGCACACCTAGGACAAATAGAATGGTGGTTAATATGTAGCCTAGGTTGCTCTTAGGGTTCCGAAGTATAAGTGTACCAAATTTGGTGTGGATTGGTCAAACGATGTAGATTTGTATAGAGAACCATACGCATGCATAAACATCCATTTATATATATATAGATTCAGGTAATCAATTTATAATTTAATAAAAATTTCATGAAAAAATTTACAAATTTTCACTAACACGCATTTTGTAGTTTTCAGAAACTTGAAGCCTTTGTATTATATGATTGTTCTACATAATATTTATACTTTATTTTAGTCAAATCAAATAAGTTTTGTGTAACAGTATAGTAACAAGGATTATAAAATCTATGTATAAAAAACCTACACTTTACCTTTGAAGTCCCGCTTTCGTTACTTCGAAAGTTTCCATTTTAACTAGTCGCAGCTTTTTTATAATTTATTTCTACACCTTGATTTGAAATGAAAAATAAAAACAGTTCTTTCAACAGTTCATTTGGTAACGAACGCTCGCAGCTGGAATCCTTCACTTACGCCTACCAAACAGGTATTTGGTTTCATTTCCTTCACTGAGTCTTTTTTCTACCCATATAAAGTTTTAGATATTTCCTCATTTAATTATTAAAGTTATATCACACACAAACCTTGTTTTCATTGGAAAATCGAGTTTATGCGAAATTTGATATGAAGACGATGCCTATGCGACTTTAATACTTTTTATATCAGCTGTGAATATTCTCCTTTCACTAATTTTTTGACAGGTCATGAAATCAAAAGGGAAGGGACTTTTATTATTGCACTTTTAATATGCGATTAAGATCATGATTGCTTCTAATTTAAAATAGAGAGCATAAGGTACATATCTCCTTTTACTCGTTGTGGTTCAGTGGGTCATGTACAAGGGGGCTGGTACACGTTAAACCTGTCGTGGCTTCAAATGTCCTCACGTTGGCGGGGTGTGGAAGTTTGAAGAGTGGGGTGCCAGCTCAGGTGACCTTGTCATCGGACCTTCGTTCAAAATTGCGAGTTGTTGTCTTTGTATCTTTCCCTTCGGGTTGATCCCGGACCATCACCAATAACCCATTGTATTGCTCCAGTGTGACGCAAATTCAACTACCTACCTAAATTACCGCAGTCGGCGAAAAGTGTGGAATGGTTACAATTTTCATGGCTCTAATCCTATATGGGTTTCAATACCGACCTCTGCGAGATGATTCGGAATTGCGAGGTGTCCTGGGATCTTTCCTCTCGAGATTAATCCGGGCCGTCACCAATTGCCCGTGGTGTTGCTCCAGTGCGACGTAAATTCAACCACCTACCTCAAGAATATTCGGTTTCATCTTTCGAGAACATTTTTGCCATTTTTAGTATGTTTTATTTCTGTAAAAGGTTTTAGTTTTTCAAGGTTTCTGGAACATAAGCATCTTGGTCAATTGTCTGCCTACACAACAACGATCGACTTTTTAAAATTCGCGATGCGTCCACGAAAATCGACAGAGAAAATTGACATATTGATAGATAGGTACCTGACATGTAGTCATGATATCCTCCAGCAAAACTACCTTACCAGGACAAAACACAGCTTACGCCGGTCCTAAAATTTGTTAACATTTTTAGTGCTACAAGCATGCATGTGGTTACCTATATTTCCTTCCAGACAGATTGAGCTGTATTAATTTAATAATCTGTATATTTGAAAAATTAATGCCCTGAAGAGCAAAATTTCAGCATTTTATTCGAGAATGTTCTGTTCTGGTACTCCCCTTGTACTAAAACATAACCAAAGAGTACTACAAACCAAACCAATCCGAAAAGAAAAAAGAAGTCAAAAATCGTCAGTTTGTTCAAAATTTTATTGATGTTTATACTAGTTTTAAAATAAATTACTAGTTTTAAGCACACAAATATAAGTCATCAAATTTATATTATTTTATCATATTCACAACTACACAGGAGAAACACAAGTAACAAAGATTCTTTGTGTAAAAATCACAGATTTCAAATACTGAATTCTTTCTAGGTATCAGCTGCCCTTTTTTACATGATTATAATGCTGATAGAAGTTGTCTATTTTAACACCTCTTTCCGAAATAATGTGGCATTTAAGAATCTTCCTTTATTTTAAAAACATGCAGATATTTCATTGTGTTAGTGGGACTTCATTATAGGTCAGAAAATAGAATCCTGAATGTTAAGAAAATAATACCATGTTACAGGCAAACAACTTTTAGTACAGATATAATATTAAATTGAATTTTCATTCCCTAGTAAATTATACTGGACATTGAACACACATTGTTATTACTTACAAGAGATTTGAAAATTCAGAAAATTTTAAAATCTCAATTATGTTACCAAAAACTTAAAGCGTTTTAAGGGAAATGTGACTTCAGTAGGGCAACACAAAAGTGAAAACTCAAATGAGGTGTCATAAAGTGGAAAGAAAGACTAAAATTAATTACTTTTTCAATGCTACAGTTGTTCCAAAAGGAGTAAAACTCTGAAGTTACGATGGGACTATGGGTAGGCTGACCATACGTACCGCTTTGAACGGGAAGATACAAATTTATAACAGAAATGCAGACCAGAAAAACGCCAAAAGGTCAAAAATGCAGACAAGCAAAAGCTAAATGGCTAAAAAGCCAAAGTACTGGGGGTATAAAAATAGTCAAACAGAAGCCAGAAAGCAGAACTGGCTTGTTTGACTATTTTGATACCCCCAGTATTTTGGCTTTTTAGTCATTTGGCTAAAAATTTCCTAAACTTCTTTGTTTTGTTTTGTAATATTGAATTATAAATACATATACATACATAGATATACATACATATACATATATATATATATGTATGTATATATATGTATATATACGTATATATGTATATATATATATATATATATGTATGTATATATTTCCCGCCCGTCTCGTCGTTTTAATAAAGAATTTTATCTTCCCGTTCAAAGCAGTACGTATGGTCAATCTACCTAGTCGTTTTAATAAAAGTGTCAATTTTGTCCCGTTTATAATATATACTATCAATGTACTTTAATATCGTTCAATTATAAATTATTATTCATAACCTGTAATCTAAATTACGTATTAAGATGATGTTAATTGTACAGACAAAATTGAGTCATGAAGTGAGAGAAGTTTTATAAGGTTTGGAAGACCAAACTTTGCTGCGTAAGATCATTTCAACAGAGAAATATTCATGCTGCGTTCAACTACGTCTACCTAAATTTTTGTTTGCATTCTGTCACTGAAGAATAATAGTAAGCTCAAAATGTTTGTGGATAAAACTCTTATCATCTTTTCATGAGTACAGAATATTGCATAATCCCCCGTCCCTTTTACCAACCCAATGTCCTGCTTTTTATCAATAAAATATGGCCAGCCTCAGATAAAATATATTAAGATTTTCCGGAATATTTCACGGTATTCTTTGGGTGAATAAAAAGTAATGTACCAAATAAACCACACGAACACTTATGCGACGTGTCAGCATGCTAGAAAATGTATCACAATTACGTACATGACGGTCGACCTGCGTATTTACAAGCAATGTCTATTACGTGCCACGCAGCAACTTTTGGTACAGTTTTCTATCAAGTGACACTTAGCATTTACAAAACTACACTACTCGCTATTGAAAATGGTTGATTCCCTTACAATTCTCTTTTGCTGCAGAAACTTTAGAAACTGTACTTTTTAATAGTTTGCGCTTAGAAAAACAAAGTCTTACACAATTTAAACTAAAAGTCTGTGAACAAAATAACTATTACAGTGCGGCTTCAGTGAGATGTATGACCTTGAGGGATTCCTTTGTTGAAAGTTGGTGAAACTCGCAGGGGAGGGTTGCCCTACTCAAAATCGTGTAGAACAATTGCCATAGGGGATTATTTGTTTCGAGAACTCGTAATCACTGCTATGGCTTCGGGCATCGAACGATTAACTCTTAACCAGAAACTTTGCCAGACGCAAATTGTAGGAACGCATTGTTTACGTTTAACCTGTCCCCTAACTGAACAAATAAACTTGTCCAAAACTAAGTGACTGAAATGCCAACTGGCGGAAGACGGACTCTAATTACTTCACACCACTTCCTCTGTTATTTATGATAACTCTGGATCAGATTCCTCAGATTTTTGGATGCTGAATTTGGAGGTCTTCCTATGAGACATAATTTAAGCACTTAGAAAAATGCAGACTCGTATACGTTCAATTTAAGCAACAGAATGTGTTTATCATCGACGCCATATTGGATCCCGTCACATGAGATTATGAATAAGACTGTCTTCATGCCGAGATGGGCTGGGTAAACCATTAAGAAAAATAAACACGTGCTAAGGTTATCAAATAGTAAATGACAAACATCCTCACACCCATATACACGTCGAACTTACTTGGGGCATCAATTGGCTCTGATAACGAAACAACCATCTGCATGTAGTACAGAGCAAACCTTGAATGCAACAGAATAGCAACATATTAAACACATGCATGAGGCTATTTCTGTATTTATATTCGAGTTCAGTTTTTAAAAGACCAGTTCTTTTTTCATAGCACTAAACCCACAATGCTCGACATTTAGATGCATTCATGGGTTTGCCAGAGGGACATCGAAAGGCTTCGGAGAAGGCAGGGAAATTCATCAGAACCTGGTTAACCCGGCGACGACTAGAACTGTGGGAAGAGAGATCGTTCCTTATTTCACAGGATTCCTGAAAAGAAAAACGAAAGGAACTTATATTCAAAATATAAATTTATAAAACATGAACTGAAAGAATGGGAACCAATAATAAATGAAACAATGTAACAAAATAATGATAATAAATAACAATTACTTAAAATTCCTCTTTTAAATTATACAGCAGGAAATTGAAATTGCTTATATTTTGTACACATAATCTGTTAATTTTTATATTCATAATATTTAGCTTACCTGTGCATAGCTGATGAAAAATAGTTTCTCATTAGACAAAGGGAGACCAGGCAAGATTTCTTCATCCCCATGTTTGTTTAAGTAGTTTAAGTATGCCTGAAAACAATATGGAACAATCTTTTAACCATGTGATTCAAATAACTTAGACAGATCATAACATTTCTACTGAGACTGAAACATACGAGGTCTCAAATGTTTGGAACTTTTGTCTCTTCATATCCCATACATATGCTTTTATAAAAAATGTTAGCAGTAGCACTTGAAATACATTCATACACTAGAGTAAACACTCAGAACAAAAACATCAAACGAGATAAAAGAAATAAGTATACAGCAGTTAATCAGTCTGTAGACTTTAAAATAAATCTCGTGCCTTCCAATGTCTGCAAAATTTCCCCCTACAATTTTGGGCAGACCCCAAGGTGGGGAGTCCATTTCGTCACCTACCGCCACACAGGACCAATTTGAGCTGTTGTAAATTTTGAATCTATACAAATATTTGGCTAGGCAGTCATGTCAAGTCTCCAATCTGAATGCAGCAACAGCATCTCGACGAGGGATGTAGGTTTTTATAAAACCGTTTGAGAGACTTATATAAAGATTGTAAAGATTGGTCAGTACATGAGCAGTACCAGATGTCAAGAACAGGTTAGGGACATCTGCAGTAAACAAATGATGACTCGCATTCTTGATAGTCCTCAATGTCAACTTACAACGCTTCTGTTGCAAAAATTCGTGAAGTTTAGAGTTCTAAATAACTGCATTCTTACCTCAGAAACAAACTGTTATCTCGAAATGCTGAAACGTCTAACAGAAAATGTGGTGAGAGGAGACAAAAACTAAGAGTTAATCCTCCTAGAGGTTATCTCGACGAGGTATCGAGTCATCAGCAAAACTTGATCAGAAAACTTGATCATCAGCAAAACATCAGATCTTGATGGACGAGATCTCGTCCTTAGAAAAAACTGACCAGTTCTTAATCTTGTCATCATCAAATGATCGAAAATATCGTGATGACAAGATATTCCCTCATCAGAAAGGTTTATCTGATCTTTATTGACGAGATATCTCGTCGAAACCGTTTGGAGAGTTAAGGAGAAGAAACTCCAGGTTTCTCCATCATGAAAATGAGTCAAGAGTCAGTAGCATGACCTCATACATTGATATATTGATTCGTAATATTTTTAGCCAAAGCAAACAGCTGTGCTTCTACAGCCATCCTGCTCACCTGACTTGCATCCCGCAGATATTTTCTTATTCCTCAAAATGAAATTCGATTAGAAAAGAACTCCAATTTCTGACGATTGAGGATATCAAGAAAATTTTTCAAAAGGACCTACAAGCGATTATGAAAATGGATTGTCAAGACTACTTCCAGGATAGAAACAATGGAAAAGGAGGAGTACTTCGAAAGATGTAGTGCTGACAAGATTCCAGGTCCATCCGTAAAAGTATTTTTTAAAGTATGGAAACTTTTAAGACAGACCTTGTGTATTTAAATAGGTTTCAATACAGACAACTTTCTCTACAGTCTGGATATTACACATTATGGCAAACATTTGGAAACTTCAGTCAATGAATGTCCTGTTATCTCAATTTCGATGACTGTACCCCTCAAAAAATGTCAAATCGGAATCTTCATCATGATCAGTTCCGCTTTACAATAACACAACTTTTCACAGGAATTGCAAGAAACTGGGAAAGATACACGCTGAAATTCTTTGCATTCATGGAGTATACGCGTATCTAAAGTGCACATATACCATCAACTAATCAAATTTTCATCTACACAAAAACAGGACAGAGGAGTGTAAATATTCAACAAGAAAATTGTTACTGTTATGCTTAAGTTAACCCTTCTTTTCACATTTAGCGAATTAGGCTTAACTTTTAATAATTGTAAACTGAATTAGTAACTTTTGTGGTTGTAGATTGTTGGAAATACATTTTACAATGCATTCTCACAATCTGGGAATGCATAAGACAATGAAATGCAACCACAGGAAAATATATGGGAAATCCGAACTCCATACCTTAAAGGCTAAATGCATTCCTTGGTGATCGCATAGATCTTCGTTCAAATTTGACATCATCATTTCCTTTAATAAAAAATAGAAATTGACTGAGTTAACATATTTACTTCATTGCGGAAATGGAAATAAGTAAACTATTTATTTAGTACAAATTGAAAATTTGTAAATTATTGAAATATCTAACAGTAAGATAAGAGGATTATCCAGCACAACGATCTGATTTCTGACAATAAACTTCTTTTCTTCACGGTCACATCTGACATTAGGGTCATGCAACGAAAGAAATCACTCCACAGAGGAACTGCTTCGAAAGCAACAGCAATGCATTTTTAATTTTTACAAAATAGCTTTGATCCACAGATTAGTGCTTCTTTACAAATACGAATATAGAGCGACTCTAGTAAGAAGGCAGATGACCTTGGTTAAGTCAACTTGTGGAACGGTACAAACATCTCCAGTGGAAACGACTGCCATATGCAAAAACATTTTTGACGCTTGTCATTCGTGATTATTTTTTTCTGGCAATAAATATTAACTTCTTTCTCATCCCATAAAAACATGAGTAGAGCGCACTAAGTATTCACTGCTGTCGTTTACCACGCTTTGCGCGATCAACTCCAAAGTTAGAATTTCCACTAAAGATTGGTCTAATTTGCCCACGTGTAGCAAAAAAAATGACCTTAACAAACTAAATCGAGCTTAAAACGTCGATGTTGTTTCCATTTAACCTGTCTAAATTTAAATGAGGGATTTTCAGTATAAACAAACAAACCAGACGGAAAACAGATTTTACTTCCGCTACTCACGTTTTCTCGCATGATACAAATCGGGTTTATCTTTAAAATGCAGTTTATTGCCGTTTTATGACCTTTGGCGTTTAATCTAATTGGCGATGACCATTCAACTATAATTTTTCTTTGGAATTTCTATTGGAGGCATGCTGAAATTGCATTCGAAAAGCAAGCCAAGTGCGCAATACGTACAAAGAAGCACGTTCCGCCTGAAAAACACTACCGAAAATTTTTATATTTCTGTTCTATTTAAATACGATTGTTCTAACAAAGCATCTGCTTTTCACATTCCTTTTCCAAATAGCCAGTACGTTCGCCTCGTTACCATGACTGCATTTCTCAAAAGTTGTAAAATATGCACGTAAATTTGAATAACCAAGAAAAATATTTCTTAAAATAATTTTAAAATATTTTATTTGGTGAAAATAATTTTTATCAAGGTTTAAAATGCAACCCAGAGTTATTATGGTATAATGGTTCAAAGTGTGCTGTTGCTCGTTACAAAAGATCTCATATAAGTGTTCATTTGTTGTTTTCTATTAATTCCAATGAAACAATTATCAAAGCAATACTTTACACGTTTTATCGGATGAACTAAAAATTTGAATTTGTAGCTACTGTAATATTAATAAAATTGAGAGGACATGCAAAAATATTTCCCATTTCTAAAAACTACCCAATACACTTTTGCAAAAATCTTCATTTTAAAGATTTATAACACCCTCCAATGACTATGAAAGTGAAAAATAAAAGCTAAATCTGACTTTGATGCAAGGCATGCTTTAAATAGTTCATATTAGTTCCTGAATTTATACTTACTTCCTCACTGCTGTTCTTGGCTTTGGGATATGGAAAGAATTGCTGAAAGCACTGTGCTTTCTTCTGGGCTTGTTTTAAAACATAGCTAGGCCACCATGTCCAATTTGTTCCATGACTACCATTGAGAGCTGAGAAAACAATATTGATTGTGTGAAAGTAAATATTAAACACATTGGACTACACTATACCGTGAAAGGTTAATACCCTTCCAGTTACATTTAAAAAGTCAATACCAAATAACTGTTCCTCATGAAGTAATAAACAAATTAGTAAATACATTAGTTTCCATTTTTGTGTGAGTTATGAACTTTTCCCATAACATTTCTGTCTCCAATAATTGAACTGTTTTCAGTGAGGTTAGTTAAAAGAGTAGTAAGGTTATTCATACCCAGAAGGTCAAAGCCATGTGCCAGTTCATGTCCTATCGCAAGGCCAAAAGTTGACATCGTTTTGAATCTAATGGTAAAAACATGAACAATCAAAAATAAGAAATTTTAAAATATAACAGATTATCGAATAATAAAAACTTTATTTAACCCTCTAAGTGGTTTCGACGAGATATAACTTCCATCAAGATCTGGTTATTTACGACGGTTCGGGATAACACCCTAAGGGAAATATCGGAGGACAAAACCTCGGATTTTGAACCCCGGTCAGATGACGAGGCCAACACCTGAGCTGGCACTCCACTCTTCAAGCATCCACACCACGCCAACGTGAGGACATCTGAGGCCATGACAAATTTAATATGAACCAACTTCCACGTACACGATTGTCTTAGATTGGATCAAGTTTCGAAACCGAAACCCTCCGGTTTCTAATCCAACCGGGCTACCACGGTCCCTTCAGGAATCTGTATTAACCCTCCAAATAGTTTCGACGAGATATCTCGTCCATCAAGATCTGATTAATTTTGCTAATGGCGAGATACCTCGTCGAGACAACCACCAGTAAAGTTAAGATAGTATAGTCTGACCCAAAGAATTGGCATTTGGGTCATGTAGTTTTGAACGAATCTATTCGTTCACTTAAGGTAGGTAGTTAATTAATGACGCGATGTCTTAATCCTCTCGCTGCGCATCCCGCGATTTTCGCGGGGATGAATTTTTGCCGTCTATTTAACTGTGCAACCCGCTCTTTCCAAGTTCATGGTTTCATTTTGCCTTTTCTGTGATGTTTAATTGTTTATTCAAATCTGGGTTAACAGATGGCTTTAGATGTCCACATTTCTCCGAAATATACAAGCATTTTTTGCAGCATTTTGCGTGCTCTTTTCAAAGCTCAAAGGTGTCTGGCAGGAAGCGTTTCGCGAGTGATAGAACCTACATTCCTGACAATATTTCAGACACTGATAGCAGTTCTGACTCTGATACCAAGTATATTGAAGATAGTTATAGCGAAACTGATGAGAATTTCTCGGATTCCTCTGCGGATAGTGATTTCTAATAATTCTTCATTTCTAATAAATGTTTTGTAGGTATTTTGCATATTTTCTTTAGTATATACGTTTTACCTTTGTATTTCATAAAATAAATCGTAATTTAACCAAGATTAATTTTCAAAATTTTGCTTTTATATGATTATTCTTTAATTTCAATATTCCGACAATCTTTTTTATGATCTAATTCTATATTGAAAAAAAACTCTTTTACAAAAATTTTTTGTATATTTTAACTCTAAAATATATGTAGATTTGAAATATGTAATAAAAAAATACGCAATTTTTGAACCTAATTTGATAAAAAAAATTACGCAGCGAGAGGGTTAATAGGTAGTTAATTCACTGAAGCAACAGAACGAACTATTTCATTCAATTAAGGAACAGGTTGAACATAAACAATGCGCTCTCACAATTGGCGTCCTTAGTTACAGGCTACGAGTTAATCGTTCAATGTCGAAAGCCATAGCAGTGATTACCAGTTTGCGGAAAGAATAATCATCAATGACGATCGCCATACATCATATTGCGTATGGCTGCTCTATACTCTTTCCTCCTCACTGGAGCCGAGGTAGATCGGTTGGAAGAGCAGAGGATTAGGAACCGGGAGGTTGCGAATTCGAAACTGGATCCAACCAAAGACCGTCGTGTACACGGGGGGCTGGTGCACGTTAAATCTGTCGTGGCCTCAAATGTCTTTACGTTGGCGTAGTTTGGAAAGTGGGATGCCAGCTCAGGTGCTGACCTCGTCATCTGACCGTAGTTCAAAATTACGAGGTGTTGTCCTTGGATCTTTCCCTTCGGGATTGATTCAGGACAGTCAGCAATGGCCCTTTGAGTTGCTCCAGCGCGACGTTAATTGACTACTTACTTACCCTCTCACTACTTTTGAAGAAATGGACTTCTCTAAGGTCATCAGCCTTTTTACCTTAGCAGCACTATGCAGCAATTTAGAATCAGTAATCGATGTAAACGAAACTGTATTGTAAAGTACACAGTCAGTCCATTACATTACTGTACATTACAGTCCGCAATTTGTGTTTATGTGTGTGCCGCGGCAGTTAAGTTTCACTAATATAATCATTTAAAGAGGACATTAATGTACTCACTTAGGAAGTGTAGATGTGACTGAGTGTAGAAGCTGTGCTAAAGTGACAACTGCAAAAAATATAAATAACGACAAAATTTAATTTCAATGAGAATTTCATTTAATAATTTCGATGATATCCATTTAAGAAGTTAAGAATGGTTTAAATATTCAATGTGTATTAAAAATGAGCTTCGTAAAAATCTAGCTATTTTAAGATAAAGACAGAAAATACTTTTATCACTTACTTATGCTATTTCCACGAAAGAAACTGTAAGCATTCAAAGAGAAGGGCGGAAAAAGCCTGTATGAAATGAGAAACTATGTATTAAAATCCTCGCTTATATCACAAAAGCAGCCCATTTGTTTGAATTCCTTAAAAGAACTTTTCATTCTTTTGGATCACACATACCACAATTAGTCACGCTCTTTTAAAACATTTGCTCACCAAAATGCATAATATTTGTCAATTTTAAATTACAAAAGTGCGCATCGCACTCATCTACGATTGGTTGGGTTTTATGGCACAAGGGCCATATTTAATCATGCTGCGCCAAACACAAGTCAAGTTATGAACATGCACACAAGTTTTACTGACACAGAAGACAGAGAAACGTCCGGGGCGGAATCGAACCGGCGCCGACTACAACTCGCACGTTGCTAGCTCAGTGGGCAAACCCACTGAGACGCAACGGCCCCGCGCACGCATCTATGACAAGGTGGGTTGGCTGGGTTGGGTTTTATGGCACAAGGGCCATATTTGGCCATGCTTCGCCAGACACAAGACAGACAATATCAATTAACGGACATACACACACAAGGAAAGTTTTACGGACACAGAAAAGATAAATATACCCAGGGAGGAATCGAACCTGCACCGCTTACTCTCCGATAAGGAGATAAAAATAGGGACATCTATCAAAGCAAAATCGGATGAAAAATACAGATATGAATCAAAAGACTGCTTCAATTTGCATTTCGTTATATGGAATTATTATTTACTAATTATTAATAACTTATTAACGATGATTAATAATTACCAATTATTAAGAATTCACAACTAAATCTCACCTTTGAATTGCGTACTCCATATCATGAGCAGTTTTGTGTGTTGAGACACCTTCCATGAGTTTGCGCATGCGTATAGACATTAATTTCATACCATTTTCTAGAAAAGAATCACTCATAGGTCCCATCTAGAGAACAGGGAATAACTATTACAAGGCACTACATCTCACTAATCTACTAATAGCCGAATTTATCATTCAGAACATACATTCAGGAATTTTGTATGAATTAAACAACATTTATATATATATTTTTTTATCTACAATAATTATATAAATGAAAGTAGTACTTGCCGCAGAGTAAAATTTGTCATAAAATTTGTCTTCCTTTATTGGATATGCCACTTCTACTTGAACTTTGTCGATCTGTAAAGTAAAATTTAAGTAAATCCAAACAGAATAAATGTATCTAAACAATATCTGGGATAAATTCATAATTGAGTTGAACTTAAATGTCCTGCATTAGCATTCTAACAGAGCAATATTGGTACTTGGAAATACAGGGGTAGTTGCACTGGATTAATGTCGTACTAGAGCAGTGGTTCTTAACCTTTTTAGTGATCGGCACCCCCTTGAATCTAAAAATAAGTTCTCACTTCCCCTTGAAATATGTGTTTCTATTTCTTTATTTAGAAAATCACATACATTTCAAGATATTTTATTGAAAAATAAACATACATTTACATATACATACAAAACAATACCTCAATTATTAAAATTGATACTACGTTGTTGTTTATTCATAATAATACTTTTGAAGCGAGGTTCCTTTTTTGAAAGAGTCACGCGAAAGTCATCACTTGCATTTAAGCGATTTCTGGCTTTTGTTTTTATGTGCAAAAGTGATGAAAATCCCATTTCCCACAGGTTGATGGTGGGAAATGGTAAAAGTGTCTGCAATGCTGCTTTTTCCAGCTATGTATAAGGTTCTGACTGTGTACACCAGAATTGTTCTAAGTCCCGTTTTTCAAATTCCATTTGAATACGTGCATTGGCTCGTATTTCAATAAGATCGTCTTTTATTAAATCGCTGTCGTCCATCGAAACTTCTCTCGCACCCCTGGAAATGCTTTCTCGCACCCCCAGAGGTGCACGCACCCCAGTTTAAGAACCATTGTACTAGAGCAACACAACGGGCTGCTGGCGACGGTCCGGAATCAATCCCGAAGGGAAAGATCCGTGGACGATACTTCGCAATTTCGAACCATGGTCAGAGGCCGAAGTCAACACCTGAGCTGGCACTCCACTCTTCAAACTTCCACACGACGCCAACGTGACGACATTTGAATCCACGACAGATTTAGTTTGGTCGAGATCTTTAGTTTGGAGATCTTTAGTTTGATCGAGTTTCCGGTTGTTAATAAACTCTTCCAACCGGGCTACCGCGGTTCTTCCAAATACAAGGAACTTTAATAGCTTCGTAACTTACAGGGAACTTGAATTTCGTAGTACAAATTTAAAGATTTCATCCTTCATCTGGTGATACAATTTGACATTGAATACACTGCATAAATCAAGTACGAGTATTTCAATTGTGATCAATTTGTTCTTTTAGACTACATTAGCTGTTTTTGCACTTCTAGGGATCTGTCTAATTATAATTATTTTTATTCCACTATATCATAAAATACTGCCCAGTAGAAACCAAAAAGTTTTTCTGGAATTCATTCCATGTACTCACCTTATGGTAGCTCTTAATGCGGTCATTTTCGAGTAGATCTCGTGTATCCTTCATGATCATTCGAAATTCGTTTTTCACCCGTGTTACGATGTCGTCCATCTATAATACATGATTGTAAATACTCAAAGGAAGTTCTCAGTTTTGTTTTCTTACGACATACTGAAGAGAAATCAGTATAACCAGTTACAAAACAATTAAAAACCTTGCAAAGTGAGCGGATCAAATTATCTGCATAGAAAAGTAGTAAAAGCATATTACACATGTTTCACTCTTGTTCCAAAGAAACCAGCGTTAGAAAAAGTGTGGAAATCTTTACTACTACAGTGTTTCAAAACTCTCGTGTAAAAAACTTTAAGGTAGATAGTTAAATTTAAGTCCCACTGGAGCTATTGGTGGTCCATTATATCAATCCCGATGGAATAGATCCAAAGACAACACCACGTCGGTCAGATGACGAGGTCAACACCTGATCTGATACCCCACTCTCCAAACTTCCACACCACGCCAAAGTAAGGACATTTGAAGCCACGGCATATTTAACGTACACCAGCCCTCCCGTACACGACGGCCTTTGATTGGATTTAGTTTAAAACTCGCAACCGTCCGGTTTTTAATCCACGACTCTACCAACTGGGCTACCATGACCCCACAAACTTTAAGGAGAGGCAGGAAACACAAAATTAAACCATATTTGCATGGGGATGTATGTGCGCAAGAGTCACTACGGGGCGCTGTTCGGCAGCACGCCAAGTAGTCAGTTTGAGCCATTTCAGAAGCTGACTTTGTATAAGTAACATCATTTCACAAATACTGAGATGGCTAACATGCACCTAGTATATCAGGTTGGTTTGAGGGTTTTATGGCGCAAGGGCCATATTAGGCCCTGCTGCTCCAGACACAAGACATACAACATCAAGTAATAGACGCACACAATGAAAGTTTTACTGACACAGATGAGAGAAATACACCCAGGGTGGAGTGCACCTGACAGGAATCGAACCTGCGCCGCCTATAACTCGCAGGTTGCTAGCGCAGTGGACATACCCACTGAGCCACGACGGCCCCAGCATATCAAGAGGCTAGAGAAAAGCCATTGTTATATTGTATCCCAACAGATGCTGTGCCGAATCACCAAACGTTTACACCAGACAATGTGTGAAATCTTCGCATTCCACGGCAACAGACATGATACGACAATCGATGCGTACTCCTTCCATGGAACTCCACCCCACTTAAGCTCAGGATAGAGAAAGTAGCGACAGTAGCCATTATTTTGTTAGTCCACTCGTTTTTCCCATTGGTTTCATCGAGACTGTGGGGAAATAGCCGCTTCGTTCTTTTGTCTTTTTTTCCGCTCAGACGCTTCAGACTTCCACTCAATAATAAAAGAGTGGCAGAAAGGATATAAGATCAGCTTTTTTATTCATTGCACTCCATTTGATAAATCCTAGGCTATTTATACAGAGGCTGTTCGGGCATTTTTGAACGATTTTAATGGACTGAAGCTCAATTTTTACATGAAATTTTTGTGTTTAAAATGTTCCATTTGATAGCCCTTATTGTTAACTATCTTTCTACACCTTAATTTCCATGATAATAATGACTTTTGTAGTATCGACAGTATTATTTTGTCCCAGTCTTGTTCCAGTTTTCCAGTCCTTGAATGGTTTTCGGTCGACGTTTCGATAATGCCCTTTTTAAAAGTCCAAAGCACAAAAGTCCATGGGTGAAGCATCTGGAGATTTAGCAGGAATATCAGTAAAGGGTACTTGATACCAGTTTCGTGTTCCATTTTTTCCAAGAATTTAATAGTGGATTTAGATGTGTGGCTGCTTGCTTTACACTGATGCAGTTCTACTGATTGTTGGCACTGTGGGTAAAGATATGGTATTTCTTTTTTGAATATTGGGGATAAAATATGGTCTTGATAATATGGGGGAGTTGATTTTTACATTTTTTCCCCTTTTTACTTTTTCTCTTTTAATTTTCCATTATATGCAAAACCGGCAGCAATCATAAATCTCTTAGAGAAAGTTCTCACGTTCACTTTGCTATAGTCCTTTGACTCGGCGGATTCTCTTTTAAAATTAAAGATCTTACCTTACAAATATTCTCAGAATTTTTTCTCTTTTTTGGAAGAATTTTTCCACTTTTACGCCTTTTTCGTTTCTCATTAATATTACTTATCGTACCTTTAGATATCGAAAAACCATGACTTTTACAGCGTTTTTGAATAATTGAATAAGCATAACTCTCTTTGGAAAGAGGAAACATAGTCTTCCATCCATTGCTTATTTAAAAGCGCCATTTTGAAAGTAAACAAAACTCTGAGTTAGTAAACGATAAGTTATACTTTAACTATTTAACTGCTGTGAAAATAAAATTCTTTCGTAGCATACAATTTTTTTACAGCTCATCAAAATCGTTCAAAAAATGTCCGAACAGCCTCTGTATTACTTGATATTGTATGTCTTGTGTCAGGAGCAGAATGGCCAAATATGGCCCCTGCGCCATAAAACCCCAAATCTTATTAAAACAATCTTATAAAAGCACTCGAATTAAAGAATTACAATTGAAACATATCTGACAATTTAAGTCTAAGATATAGGTATGTAGATTATTTAATTTATTTCATGAGTACAATTAAAGTTTACGGAAATCATCCGATTTTTTTCCTATTGAAATTTATTTTTCAAACAAAAAAAATAAGCGGGTTCGAATTTAGTAACTATTATATATAATTCAAGTAAAAAAACCTTGGAAAGTGAAGTGAGTGGTGTTGGTGGATCAGGGAGGAGCTTGATTCAGACAACAAATACTTTCTACGCATCAGCAGCAAGAACGCTGAAAATGCTTATACACTCCGCAAACACCATTGTAAAAGATAAAAGAAAAGCAAGGTAGCCATGATGAGGCCCTGATCCACCAATACCACTCACCTTCAAAATTCCTTCCAAATTTCCTTTACTTGAATTATTATCTCACTCGCCATATTATGTCTAGCGGGCTTTAGCGTACATGGAGATCTGATCGTTTAATAGTGTTTCCCCGTTTTTCGGAATTTTTTATTGACCCTACTCTTTTCCATGTGTCAACACTATCAGGCGTGCATTACTGTAGGTGGTCGAAACTTAAAGCATCTATCGTGAAACTGCAGCAGTATGGTTATCGTCAAACTAAAATTAGGACCCAATAAAAACGTTGTTCACATACTTCATAAACGTTTAATTCATGCACACTCTAGCATATCCTGGCAGACATACATCCCTATGTAAATACGGTTAATCTGTGTACCCTTAAGTTTACTGGAAATTTTTGAAACACCTTAAAATCTGAAGTTATGGATTATCGAGATCTTCACGTAATCATACAATAATTCCGAAACTAAATCCTTCCTACCGCCTTGTCTATTTCGTCTTCGTGATAGATATCATGGTAAGTCTTCAGTATTCCCATTGGCATTATATCCTTGATGTAGATGACGCACTGCCTCCACCGGGGTATCCAACGATCCGAGTTCATGTAAAGGGATCCTCCGCTCAAGAGCTGGCGATGACTCTCGACCACCTGTCGGAAAGGCTTTCCCAAGAATCCCAGGTGGTGGAAGACGAATTTCCATGTCAAGTAGTTGGCTACTGTCCTGAATAAATGATTTAAAACAGCTGTTCTGAGATTTAGAGACACGTTTTACTTTGCTTAAAACATGCTTTAGAATTAATATGCAAAGTGCTGTGTTAGTTATGAAAGTGTTATAATCCATTTTTTCAACACCAGCGATAATCTATTCCAATTAAAACTAAATGTACAGATAGTTTAACCCTCCTGGTGGTTCATCTTCGCGTCAAAAACTGCCCTGTAGTGGCCAGGCTCTGATTCAAAAACCTGTTCCAAATTGTCACTAGTTCCGGGCAAGAGAAAATTTGCTTTTCCAAATTGGATCTTCATTCCCCTAGGAGAAAAGGGACAGGTTTGTCTGGATGAGATATCTCGTCCTTAGCAAAATTGACCAGATCTCGGTCGAGATATCTCGTTGAAACACTTGGAGGGTTAATACCGTAATTTCAGACAACTTTGGTCTGAAACTATAGTTGCTTGAAATTACGGTATTAACCCTCCAAGTGGTGGCTCTGAGTTCCAATTAAAAGTGGGAAAGCCACCCAACTTTTTAGATTTTTCGTTATAGTTTCTAAAATAATGCTTGTTTTATACGACAAAATGTATCAAATAAGCCACACAAAGTGATCTCTACTGAAGCTATGATTTATTCGAATACAGCAGTCTCGTGATCATAAAGAACAGTTTGGACATATGCACCATATCTTTCTATAGTTGGTATAATATGGCTTACTGCGCTTCTTAATTTTAAAGTACTCGCCTCAATGTCATTTTATTCATTATGGATTGATGGGAGGTAAAAATATGAAATGCATATTTACTTGGAAGGTGTTTCAGACAGCAAGTCATTGATTCCCTCAATGCATTGTTCCACACCATCTACGAAGATATTTTGCTTGTCGTGTGGAAAATTCAAACGCAGCTCGGAAAATACTATGTTCCGCCATCTAATCCAATTTATCTGAAATGAGGTGAATACCAATCAAATTCTCCTATCAACATTTTAACTAAGGGAATGAAATTATATGCAATCAAATTTGTAATTCTTACTTGGGACGATATATCCGCAAGCTTGAGGAGTGTGACTCGATCCTTTTGATGTTCTTGTTTCTTACTTCTTTGACTTCTGCAAACCTATGGAAATACGTGGTTATGGTCATAAAAGAGGTACCATTTTATTGGACTTTTAACTATTCAGAATCTTTCGCTGCTGTTTTGATTACAATATAAATCATTAAATGCATAATTACTCTCCAGAAATTTTACATGGAATTTTAGCAGTACATGGATTTTATTAAATAAGGATTTAACTTCAAAAGAAAGTAAAATATAGCTATTTCTAGGTCATCGTTTCAAACACTCAAATTTGTCTTAATACTTAAAAGGAAAAAGTTTAACCATTACTAATTTTTAGGATAATTCAAAACACAATCGTGGAATTTGGAAAAATTGCTTGCATCATAACATAGCCCCCTAAAGGAGATTAAGCATTAAATGTATTTTGGAACTTCTATTCCACTAGTTATGCAGAGTGACGCTTTTATAATGCAGCCTATTACAAATAATTGAAAATGGTGAACTATTATTTTTAAATGATGGCGTTATAGCTGTTTCAGATTGTTTTCAGGAACTCAAAGTTCACAAAAGAAGTAACACACACACACACACTTTAGAACCAATTTACTCGCCTTACTTAACTGTCTGGCACTGTCATCGACACTGTCTAAAGGAATTTAGAATAATGTCCTCTAAATGGATCACTGACGATGCGTGATGAAATTCTATTTTATGTTCATAAATTTTCCCATTTATATGAAATGAAATTTTACATCATGATTATTCTTATTTTTATGTCAGAACAAAGTAAAGTAAAATATCTATGACATAAAAATTCCATTTTAATCTAGTTAAACACCATTAGTCCCTACTCGTAAGTATTTAACTGTGCCATAAAAACCAACCAGCCATAAGTATTTAAAGCCATAACCTAAGAAAATACGAGTAGGAAAATTGTAAGACGAAAGTTTGCTTTTTCTATTTTATCACTATAAGCTTACAAATACTCAGAAATTAAAGATATTTCTTCAAATTCCACTGAAAATGTCAGTTCCCTATGATTAAAATAGTTGAAATATGTGATGATGCTCATTCCACTCATAAAATAACAAATTTTAAGAATTTCGTACCTCAGTCGAACTGAAGGTCAGCTGTAGCAATGCATTCGCAGCTTTTTCAAACAATGTCGGTAAAGCTATCTACCTAGTATAAATTTATTCTCACACATGATGCCGCGCCTATATTTCCGTTGATGACAAGAGCAAATGGAGAATATAACCAATCAGTTCGACCAGTGAAATGTATACACTTGCGGTGACAAGATTCGCATTAAACTGAGAAAAACAACCACGTTGTATGCGGACGACGCTATGCAGATGGAATTGAGCACAAAAATGGCAATCGATCACCTTCAGTAATCCCTTGATGATGCGTCGACAGGCGTGGTCTTATGTACTGATTCCAAATGGAAAAATAAAATTTTCCAACCATCCGCATTGTTTTCGCCAGCCAGGGCACAAAATTTCATGAGTGGTCTATGTTGTTTTTCATAGTGCATAGACCATAATTGACCAACCTGTGCCAAACACAAGACGGACTATGTCAAATAATGATCACACACAAGGAAAGTTTTACTGACACAAAAGAAAAAAATACACCCACGGTAAGTTACAGCAATCAAACTTGAACCGCCTACAACTCGCAGGTTGCTAGCGCAGTGGGCAAACCCACTGGGCTACGGCGACCCCGGTTTGTGTAGAGAGTTATGCTGTTCCTACAAGTGTAGATGCGACTTAAGAATAGGCAACAATAAAGTGAATAAACCATTAACTGCCAAGCGATATTAGTTTGGTTTGCGTTTGTCGTTTAACTATCACTTTTTACTACACGAGAGCAAATGATGTCAAAACCTTACCTTCGTAGCATTGCAAAACAGGAAATCGAACTTGACGACGTCATCCATGTCGCTCTCGGTGTCATTGGTGATGGGAACCTCGAGAAGTTCCAAGACTGATTGAATAAGTGCTCTATGTTCTGATGCCATCGTTGATGATTCGTCGCTGCAAATATCATCAACCAGCGGATCAGCCACACCCATCTAGTCGAATTGAAATTCAAATCATAGCTGATTTTAATGTATTTCAATTACATAAAAAGTATTTGGAGATACGATCGCTTTGACAGCATGAGTACGACTTAAAATGGTTTTGTACAGATTACATTAGCATTCTGAATTAATACATTTATTTGTTCATTTTGAGTCAATTTCAAATTATTGGAAACTACTGAATGTAACTGGGTGTTGATCTGAAAGCCATGTACTCAAGACTATGATCAACATCATGTTGTCAACTTCATAGATCCCAAATTCTTACCTAACCCATAGTCTAATCAGCAATACAAATGTTTAAATTCGAAACCTAATAGCTCATATTAAATCTAATGATTCATTATCACTGCACACTAGCAGATTCGTGTATAGCATCTGGGTTAAAGTTTCTTAATTGCTAATATCTATTGATGGCAGTGTCGTTACTCACATTTCAAACTTCATTTCAATTAATTTTAATGAAAATACCATCCATATTCACATAAATAGATTTCATTCCCCTAAATGAAACAAAATTATCCAAAAATATCTAACGGAGTTTTGTTTACTTTCACAGGTATTAATTCTGCTTTCCAATAAAATGCATGTCAAAAAGCACACCTTAGTCATATTACAACGATTAGATTCTGAACGTCTACTTCAATTTCATGCTGTTCCCTTGTTCAAAGATGATTCGACATTTTTAGTGCTAAACAAATTTTCACTCATATTTCCTTTCCTGTACTGATTTCCTTTCCTGTGCTGATTTCCTTTCCTGTGCTGATTTCCAAATGATTTTCCAAATTTCTCATAGCTTTCTCTAATAAGACTGCTGAAGAATTTCATTAGAGTGGCGAGCTGTTCCGTGCAGTTTTAGCATTGTTATGCTGCTTCATAGCTCAAATCTAGCATATTTAAGCTGGATAGGAGAATGAATCCCTTAACATTCTATTTTATATTGTCTACATCCGTTGTTGCCATTCTACAATAACGTCAATTTCTGTACCACATACGTTAATAATCACTCAGATTTTTTTATGGCAACTTTATACGTGTTTCAATTCTATATGGCATTTTTATATATTCTTTTCAGATTTTAACCCTTTTAACATCACGTTTCTAAAAATGTTTTTTAAACTATGGAGGAAAACTTATCACTTCATATGAATGCATTTTGCACAAAGCAAATATTTAGTTTCAATAAGAAGGTGGTGTCCCACTGCCCGTCTACAGAACTCGTAGATATCAAAATATCAAACGAGAGAATATTTATATACATTTTCGCAGCTTTAATGTATATATACACAGCCTTAACCCTCCTGGTGGTTGTCTCGACGATGTATCTCGAAAAAGAGGGTAAAACTGGTCAGATCTGTATGGACGAAATATCACGTCATTAGAAAAAACTGACCAGATATTGATCTGGTCATCATTAAAAAAATTGGCAATATCTTGATGACGAGATATCTCGTCATTCACAAAACTGGTCAGATCTTGATGGACGAGATATCCCGTCAGAACGCCTTGCAGGGTTAATTATTTCAAGACACCAAATGTCCCACTCTATAAACAAAATCACACTCTACAAGCGAAATTACGACTACTTACAACGGCTTGAAGTCGGTAGTCATCGTCATGGAAATCCGTTTCCAAGCGAAACAGCGAGTCGATCCCCATAGAATTGAGCTTTGCCATTCGCCATTCTAAATCCAGGCGGCAATCTTTCCACTCAGGCTTCAGGAAAGGCCATTCCCCTATGCCACCTGCACTCGTCAGCACATGGCGCAAGTTTTCCATGGACCACTCCTCTATGTGGGCTGTGGGTACAAACTATGACATTACAAAGGAATTCGACTTGAATCAATTTTATTTGAGAACATACTTTTTAAGGGACATGTGGTTATAGGGTTATGAGCTTAGAGATTTGTTTGTTTGGTTGGTTTGTCAATCTACGTTCATTTTTTGATAAACGAAGGCCAATCAGACGTTAGAGATTTGCAAAGTTTTGTGTACAGTAACCCTCTTGGTGGTTTATTTTCGCGTAGAAAACTCCCCTGTAATGGCCAGTCCTTGGCGTAAAAACCTGTTTCAAACTGTCACCAGTTCTGGGTAGGGGACAATTTGTTTTTCCTACTTGGATCTTCATTTCCCTTGGAGCAATAGGGAAGTTTTGTCTCGACGAGATATCTTGTCCTTACCATAATCGACCATATCTTGGACGAGATATCTTGGCGACACACTCGGAGGGTTAACAATGGCTACTCGTGGTTGCAAAAATAGATGCAGCGTTACAAGAACAATGTAAAAAGATTCGTTATATGATGAAAATAACAAGTAATGAAATTTTAACGATTTATTTTCCTATATTATTAAATGAATTATTCCTTTTAAAGTCTTTTTTTATAGTCACAAAATCAGTTATTTTTCTTGATCACGAATCAAATTATCTTAGAAATAAAATACCAAACAGCTTTCACTAGCAAATAAATTGAGTTCGAAACTAAACTGCTAATTTTCACGTATAAAACATCTGTCCTCATCTAAATAGAAATGTAGGATTTCAGTCACCTCCGAGATCAGAGTAAATCACGGCCATTTGAAGAGTCACAGTTACCATGGGGACACTGTCATTAAAATGCATGTTTTGAAGGTATCTTGTCTTGTTTTTTTACTTCCACTGTGCGTTTGTAAGACTTGTTTTCCTATTCAGTTCATTAGTGAGTGGATATTTATTCAAAATTTTAAGAATTTCGAAACTACGAATGCAAGTCCTGAGAAAACTTTGTTCTGGGAAATATTGGGTGAAAAGCCACTTCACCTAAAAAGTCGCCACTGGATATCAGTCTCTGTTGTCTTTAGCACATAACTAAAGTATCTTAAGAAATGAATCGTGCAAAATGCATAAAATTAGTTATGTGTGCAGGAGTTTTTAGTTTTTCACGCGATGGAATTATTACTATTAGTAAACGATGTTAGTTATTTACTTATGCGAATTAATTCTCATGGAATGAACGATTTGGAAGAAATGAAGAATTCGATAACTACATAAAACTGAAATTATTCGTTTGCATACACATAAAGATTGTTTTCAAAACTTAATTTTACTAAAGTTATTACCTCATGAAATAAAATGTGCTTAATTTCTCAGTCTTATTAAATGTAAATTTCATTTCAAATCAGTTCCATTCTGCAATTAAGTCTGTGTTGTGTTTTATTGATTAAATCAAACAATATATTGGTTAAAAAGTCTTTTTAGATTGTGTTTCTTTAAGTAGGATGTAATGCTAAATGCTTTTATCAGAAAAGAAAACAAGATAAGGGCTTTTTTTAATTTAAATCATGACAGTCACAAAGTATGCGGAGGTAGGTAGTTGAATTTACGCACTGGAGCAACATAAAGAGGTATTGGTAGAGGCCATGGGCGCGCAAATCTGTAAATATGTTGTTGAATTTACGTCACACAACGAGCTATTGGTGACCATCCTATATCGAGACCGAGGACAACACCTCGTAATTTTGAACCACCGTTAGATGACGGGATCAACACGTGAGCTGACATCCCACTCTCCAAACTTTGACACTAAGCTAATGTTAAGACATTCGAGGCTACGGCAGATTTAACGTGCACCAGCCTCTACGTACACTACTGTCTTTGGTTCGATCTAGTCTCGAATTCACAACACTCTAGTTTCTAATCCATGACTCTTCCAACCTAGATACCACGTCTCCTATGCAACGAGGGGAGATCAAACAATGAGAATCCTTTTCTGAACACTAAAAGTGAAGGAATCCAGTCAAAAATTTTGAACCTTATTATTTCATAATTACGATAATTTAAGAACTCATAAGTGTGTACTTACTAAGATTCAGGCATGAAGAGTAAACCTTTTTGGTGCTATTCAAGGAGTCGCTATCATTTGCGTGTGCCGATTCTTCTAAAATATCTGTACAAATGAGAAACAATAAGTGCTTTAACTACTGAATATAAAATTAAAATATGCTTGGTTGATATCGCTGTTTCTCAATGGTAAAACATATCAATTAAATCGAGCATCATAGAATGTCTCACTTTTGATCTTCAGTTCAATGTCTTCATTCCGCACGTCCATACTACCATATACGTCCCAACCTTCTGGTAGCGTATGCGCCCGAATAAAGTTCCCACAAGCATAGTTGTAGAAGTCATCACACGGGTCGACACTCTTGTCTATCCATCTTATCGTTCTTGCTGCTAAAAGAATGCAGAAAATGTCTTTTAAATTCAAATACTTATTTCTAGTACCCGGACTGATGGAATTTTAAATTTTTATTTGTCTTTAAAAACTTTCTAATGAGCTTTAAGGGTCCTTTTTGAGGGTTTCGTATACTTTTTAAAAACTTTTTAGGAGCAATATTTTTGTTTTGATCATTGTTTTGCGTTCGTCATTTCTGATAAAAGTTAATCTCCATTTAGATCATGCTTTCCAATTGCATCACTTAAAACTGGGGTTTACTGATGATCAGAGTAAAAAGCATTCAAAAGTAGCTTATTCCCTGTTCAGCAGTCAGCAATCCAGTACGGAAGAGAACCCCATTCTCTTTCACATTCCGTCATTTGGAAGGGATTTTTAGAGGGAGTGAAAATAAGTATTTGTTTTTTCCTTTTCTTTCTTTATGAGATTAAAAGTGCATTATATACAGAAAATACGAATTGGCTTAGTTGGGATAGTGAATCATTCGACAGCTGGAACCACTGGAGATGGCGTGGTGATCCAAGTCGGTTCCTAATTCGCCCAGAAATGAAGACTAGTCACTTTTCAGGTGATCAGAATAACAGTAATAATTGTAGATAACAGCATTAAAAAATTGTAGATCAGCTTTTTGGTTGCACACAGAGACGAACACTTATAAAAATTTAGACATTTATTAATAAACTAAGGACGATGCAAAACTACAAAGAACACGGATAAACTCTTTATTTTTACACTCTTCCTCCAATTATTCCAAATTATAAGTTAATTTTTCATAACATTTCATATCAAAGTTAGTTTTCACATGCATAATTTAAAATGCATTCACTAATATCATAGTTTGCGCGTGCATAATAAATGTAATATCAGACACAACAACGTTTACAAGTACACTAGTAGCAGTAGCACGCGCGTAAAAAATAAATTCACGGTTTTCCCCGGACTAGGTTTGAATTTAACTTACAATTCTTCTATAATATGTGTTACAAACTGTTTTAAGTTGGGTGAGTTTTATAGCACACAAGGGCTATATTTGGCCACACTGCTGCAAACACAAGACAGACACCATTAAGTCAAGACACACAAAGAAAGTTTTACTGACACAGGAGAGAGAAATACACACGGGGTGCGTTAAAAGATTAGAACATACGCCCCTTAGAAATCAAGAACTGTTTTAGGAAATGTTTCCTTCAATTTTAAGGGCAGGTCTTAATTTTAAAGGTATTTTTTATCGTTTAAATGCTTTTCATCTTTTTAAGAACACATTTGAGGAATGTTTAGTTCATTACCGTCCAGTCTCATCATAACATTCTTTCACATCCATAAATTCTGAATATTTTTGAAACAATTAAAATCCAATTGCTGGGATCACTGTAGCCTGATTGGCAGAGTAGTGAATTAGCAACCGGGGTTCGAAATTCGACCCAAACAAATACCGTCGTGTAGGTGAGAGCTAGTGCACGGTAAATCTGTCGTACCCTCAAATGTCTTCACGTTGACGTGGTGTGGAAGTTTGGAGAGTGGAGTGCCAGCTCAGGCTCATCTGACCGTGGTTCAAATGACAAGATGTTGTCCTCGGATCTTTCCCTTCGGAATTGATCCCGGACCATCGCTAATAGCCCGTTGTGATGCTCCAGTGTGACGTTAAATCAACTATCCTCTAAACGGTTTGCTTTTCAACTAGTTTATATGAATATCAAGAAATATGTATATTAAACGAATAGTAATGAGTGATTTGTGAAAAAATTATACCAATCACAGGAGGACTGAAGAAACGTGGAACTAAACATATTTTCTCAGCATTTAAATATTTAAAAAATTACCTGCAAGCACGCAATCTTCACTCGAGCAACTTTTCCGAAATACAGCTTCTTCGGCAAGCGGATACTCTGAAAATGTAAAATAAAGAGATTGCTCTTATTACAAAATAGTAATACATGTTTCATTTTCGTCACATCAACCTTAAAACACACCGCAGTATATATCGAAATAATTTTACAATAACCATTCGTGAGTTTTTGTATTTAAGGTTGTATAGAGGTAGGGAAATAATACTGAAATGAATTTGAAAAAGAAACAATTTGACGTAATAACGTCATACGATGTAATCTTTAATCTTTACTTTGGTTATGAATATTCCATTTGATGTTCGGTAATATTTGCCTATTAGCAATAAAAATTCATACAGTTGTTCCTCCATGCATTGAAATCAGTGGTTCCATGAAAGGAATTCGATATATATATAAAGTTATGTCGAATCGTGTTTTGTATTCCAAAACATATTTCATAACAGTATATTCTTATAAGTAACTTAATTGAGCGCATATACAAGTTATATCCAGATAGATTATTGAAAACAAGATTTAATGGGAAAAGAATGCATTCAACATGCATTGAAAATATATGTGTAGAACTCGTGTGCATTTTCATTTATGTAAATACTTTCTCATGCCTGATTGTACAACAAATCCGGGCAAAATTTTCTCGCGTTTATCTTTATAACATCGTTCTTGTAAGAGGGTTTTTCAATGGAAAAATAAACAAACTGCTGAAGAAGAAAAATACATCTGGGTTTAAAGCTAAAGTTACCAAGCTAAATGTGGGTGGTGGCAAGGCTACTTAAAGGGTTTCCTTTACTAGCCTTGGGTGGCGGTAAAGTTTCTGTGGCAGAACGTGTTTCCTGTAAGTATTCCGAATGTGACGTCACTCATTATTTTTCGAACACGATTTCAACACTTCGCCAATAAAAAATCTAAAGAATAAATTCTGAATTGATGTAACGCCTGCTTAGAGCAGAAATTCATGAGCAGGCAAAAATTGCCTTTTACTGCACATCTGTTTAAAGACTAATTATAAGACTTTATGTCAAAAATAAAAATTATAGGCATTTTAATTGTAAACAGGAGCATATTACAATACGACAATGTTTTTCTCGTCATCATTTAGTGTCACCGAAAAAATGTTAGGTAATGAGTATGTGCTCTGAGCCGACGATATGATAGTTGATAGTTGATCAACGCCAAACGTTGCCAAAGCGGCGATAAGCTACATTTTAAGGTAACCTCGGTATGTATCATGCGAGAGTATTTGAGTAGCGGAAGTAAAATGTTTGCTTTCTGTCTGATTTGTTTGTATACATTGAAAATCCCTCTCATCGATGTTAAATACTCTGCCCAACCAACGCTGTAAGATCGACCCAATTCTTACTTATCTGAACGTTTTTTAAAAATTTCTAATGGCATGTAAACCGAAATTTGGGCCGTGAGAAAGCATGCCGGAAATCGTAAACCACTAACGTTGTCCAGGCTACGCTACAAGGGTGTAAGTCTGCTTTGCTACTCTGCTTTTCTGAACTGAGATACCGTATTCATTATCATCTTGTCTAGACCATAGACGTGAAATATAAGTGGACTGATCATTGCTAGTGAGCAGGGATGTAACTAGGGGGGCAGATGGGGCATGTGCCCCTTGCGCCGGATTGAGGGGGGCCGTTAAACTGGCCGAATATTTTTTTTTACTATAGATATTTACGTATGATAAAAGATGAAGAGTTCTTGCCCCGGGTGGAAACTAGCCTAGTTACGTCACTGCTACGTGAGAGGAACTTCGAAAAGTGTGACCAACATATCGACTAATAATCAAGTGAATGTTCTGTGGAAAATTGACTTGGATGGTCGATTTAGCATTTTATCGCCTCTTTTGATGATATAACAGGGTAGATGTGTGGAAACGCATTTCTATAGTGTGGCGATAAACATGGTGAAATCAACAGTCCACTACTATGTTGCGCGGGCCAATCAGGTGATGAATCAATGGATAGGCGTCTTCTCCCGCTCCGGGGACCAATTAGACGATGAATGTTCGTTTCCACCCGGCAGAAAAAGTAGTCTAAGGATCATGCTACTAGTTTTGGTCACATGATCCTGGGCACGTAAAAAGTTACCATTGCTCATTTCACTTTAAATATCCTCTATGGTCTTGACTTGTTCATTGCGGGTTGCTATTCAAACACGCAAAACGATAATGGACTTTGAACTTCCGCATACCGTTTCCCACATAACAATCAGTCTCCAATTTTAATTACCATCACGTTGGTATAACTTATTGACCCTTGACTCCGGTGAATTGTCAGAGAAGGCTAGATTGAGCATGTCGGGATTGAAGAAAAACGTAGTTCAATTAACACTTGGAGCTGATCTACTTACCACCATAGCGACTAATTGTCTCTTACACACATACATAAATGCCTTTCACCTTCGTCCATCCCTTTTAATATCTTTGTTATCCTAATTAAGAAACCTCAAAAAATATCAGTTCCGACGCGATGAGGAAGTTAGAAAGGAAAACCCTCAATTGGAATAAAAAATACAACAAAAATTAAAGGAACTGAAAAATAAACACTAATAAAGTCCAGTTGCGAACTTTATCAGATAAAACCTTGAAAGTCATTTCAAAGCTGGGTGTTTTCGCTCGTTGCAAAGCATTGCCATGTTCGGTAGTAGGGTTTTGAGAGGTCATCTTTTTACATTTTTTTACAGTCAAGGGCGATAAAATTCTTTTAGAGTTCTCGTTAACCAAATATGCAAATTATATCCTTACTAATTGAGCACTCTCCTCCTTCGCATGCTGGTACTTCATCACTCTTGACTACAATACGGAAAGAAACAGATAAATTATTTACATTGTCAACACAACATCTAACAGATTTTGATTCATTAATTATTTCAGAAAATAAAACAAGTGATACAATATAATTATACTGCAAATATAAATTCTGTTCGAGGAAAATCCTCAGAAACAGGTGTAAAGATATTTTTGAAATTAGACTTAAGAATCTATAAAAGATACTATTAATAATAAATACCAAAAATTGAAGTCTTGAAATTCTATAAAACTAATACAAAGGCAAAATCTTTTCCTTCTATACACTCAATAGCCCATTGTGTTGCTCCAGTGTGACGTTAATTGAAAAAATACCAAATACCAATCCTTCTATACAAAATATAAATTTATCGATATTAATATACGAATTAATTTATTTTCAAATGCTAGTGAAAGTAGTTATATGTATCTGAAATCATATTAAATAGTATAATACTTAATTAGATAGCATAATACTTCATTCTTATTCTATAAGAGTCGGGTTGCACATTAGATAGGTAGATATTTTAATTAACGTCGCACTGGAGCAACACAACGGGTTATTGGTGGCGGTCTGGGATCAAACCCGAAGGGAAACACTTCAAGAGTGCAGCAGGATGTATGCATTAGTTACTTATTAATTATTAAGGGTAGATGCTTCTGAGGAAGGAACTGTCAGCAATAATGCAAACTATGCAATATTTTTGGGTGTGCCACCGCGTTTGACTCGTTTATCTCGGCAACCGTGAGCGCAACACTACTGCGCGCTATATCTTTTTAAACTGTCGATGAGAGCTATTCAAATATACGAAAAACATTTCACAGTGGTTTGAACTGAATATTAAATTCTTTTTGTGAATCAGTGAACACTTTTGACAATATCCTGGTTTATCTGGACAAACGATGGGAATCTTGGTGAAAACTGAAAACATCGTAGTTTATCTAGACAATCGGTGGAAATCTCGGTGAACATTTTTGAAATATCGCGATTTACTTAGACAATCTGTAAATCTTGGTGAACACTTTTGACAATAACGTGGTTTACTTGAACGATCTGTAGAAATCTTGGTGAACACTTTTGGCAAAGTTGTGATTTACATAGACAATCTGAAGGAATCGTGAGTGTCTGTACGTGGTTTGTTTTCTTATGTTTTCAACGAGACCTATTCAAGTATACGAATAACATTTCGCAGTAGTTTGAACTGAACATGTAAACGCTCTGAAGAAATACTCGATTAGCTAATTTCAACTCCGATCTTTAAGTCGTAGTCCTACGCTCCAAAGATACGGATCACTCAGAACCGAGCCTATTTGAATCATTTTAATATTTCTTGTTTTTCATGCAAATATCAAAAATAAATTTTAAAAAAATAATGTAATGAATCGGCAAAATACGTCAAGATATATAAACTATTACGTTTACAAACTAGTTGGACCTAAAACAATTAATAACTAACTGTAAATGAAATAAATGCAACACACAATTTCAATGAATTACTATAAATTAAGTTTGAAACATGCGGAGTAAGAAAAGAAATATACAAAAACTATCCCCTACCTGTAGGAATTGAGATTTCTGGATCTGCTTTTTTCCCTGTTTTGAGGGGTACTGTAAGAAAAACACATCACTTTTAATCATTTCAATAATTAGAAACTTCTTGATATACTTTAGCATGAAGATCAGTTACAGTTTAGAACGAATTAAAATTCCTCCCACGAAAAGACACGTAACTGAAGAAAGAAATTTCATCACTAGTAACCCTCCAAGAAGAATCGACGAGGTACCTCGTCCATCGAGATCTGACCAATTCTGCTAATGACGAGATATCTCGTCGTGATGACAAGATATTGCTGATTTTTTATGAGGACGAGATCAAGATCTGGTCTGTTTTCTTCAAATTACGAGATATATCATCCATCAAGATCTGGTACGTTTGGCTAATTACGAGATACCTAGTTGAGATAACCACCAGGAGGGTTAAAGTGGTTCTTCTGACCATTGTTAGATTTTGCTCAATCTATCAATACGTTTCAATGACTATACACAACTTTATAATATTTTACGTAATAGTTTGCTGCTTGTTGAATTTTAAGTTTAAAATTAGATATTAGATCATGGTTTTGAGCATTAGTTACGTGTGCCTCTATTGGCGACCCGGATATTTTGGATTTGGTTGCTACTTCTATAGCTACAATTCAATGAAGTCAGTTTCTACCAAAATTTTAAAATTTGAGAGGTATACAAAATTCAAATACTTAATTTCAAATCAAACTTTTGAAAATAAAAAGTTTGATTTTATTGTCATGAAAATTGTTCGGTAGGTATTTATTTAATTGACGTCGCACTGGAACAACACAACGGGCTATTGGCGACGGTCCGGGATCAAACCCGAAGGACCAGATCCGAGGACAATACCACGTAATTTTGAACCACGGTCAGGGGGGGGGTATTTCAATTAACGTCACACTGGAGCAACACAATGGGCTATTGGTGACGGTCCGGAATCAATCCCTAAGGGAAAGATCCGAGGACAACACCACGTAATTTTGAACCACAGTCAGATGACGAGGCAACACCTGAGCTGGCACCCCACTCTCCAAACTTCCACACCACACCAACGTGAGGACATTTGAGGCCACGATAGATTTAACGTGCACCAGCCCCCTTTGTATACGACTGAACCACAGTCATGACGAGGAAATTATTCGGAAGACCAAAAACATTTATTTTCGTCTAATTTATATTATTTTTAGATGCTTTTCTCTGGCTGAAACACAAAATTAAAATATGGATAGCTAAAATTATATCAACTAATTTGGAGCAAAATTTTATTTAAAATTACCAAAAGGTACTCATACTGCTAAATGTTTATTCAAACATTAGGTATTTCCGTAATTAATTTACAAATACCGCTAAAATACATAGTCACATTCATCAAACAATATTCATTTCGGTATTGCAAATTTTTATGTATAGATAAAAATTTTATTAATGTCCTCTCATATATAATTAGAACGCATAAAACAGTAAATCTATCGACGGATAATAAAATTTTATAAAGAGAACTACAAAATATTGCTTTATTAGGCTGGATCCTTGAAACTTTTAAATGATTAGACTACATCTTTCCTTCTTTCTTATCCCAGTGTAAAAAACAAATTACATTAAGTCATTGAGTCTGCAAAAAAGTTTTTGGTCATTTTATTAAGTTTTTTAAACATTACATAAAATTTCAGAATCCTTGTGTTGCCTTTTAAGATGAGTTTGGTTGTTAGAAAAACTTTTTCCTTTTTATTTGCTAAGAAACTAGGATAAGATTCATCATCAACTTCGGTTCGTGGTAACCCAGTTGGAAGAGCAACGGATAAGCAACCGGAGGGAGGGTTGCGAGTTCGAAACTCGGTCCAGTCAAAGACCGTTATGTATACGGGGGCTGGTACACGTTAAATCTGTCGTGGCCTTAAATGCCCTCACGTTGGCGTGGTGTGGAAGTTTGGAGAGTTTGGTGCCAGCTCAGGTGTTGACCTCGTCCTCTGACCGTGGTTACGAGGCGTTGTCCTTGGTTCTTTCCCTTCGGGAATGATCCCGGACCGTCGCCAATAACCCGTTGTATTGCTCCATCACGACGCTAATTAACTACCTACCTACCATAATTAACTTCAAATTAAGGACCAAAATTTCAGAATTATATGACGACGTTTGGTTTCGCTTTAAAATTACAAATGCTTAAAATTTCTAACTTTAGTCAGAAAAAGAGTTTGTAGTAGTTATTTTAAATAATATATTAAAAGTGTTCAATTACATATAGGCGCCAAGAGAGTTTATTTCTTACATATACTTACACTTCGGAAAGAATAACACAACGCAGCCTACAACAGCCCCCAGGATAGCAAGTGTAGTTATCAAAGTAACCAATGACTTCTTTTTACCGCATTTCATAATTAGTCACAGCAGCAATTCAAAGATTTCTGAAAAAAATATTAATTAATCTATTTCTTTCAATGTAATTTCTAGATAAATATTTGCATACAGGGGTGACTTATGTTTAAAATTAAACACAAGAAACATAATTTATAATCCCAAAAAATTTAATGCGAATGGAACAGGAACTGTATTTCGAATATAGGGATTTGGGTTACCAGACGTCCGGAATTTGTGTGCGTTGCCCGGATTCCGTGTGGAATTATTTATTGTCCGGATTTTTCATAGAAATCATTAATCCAATCCAAATGTGTTTCTTGAATCGTTTTGCTTTCAAAAAATGTGTAAGTCGTTAACAGCAGTTCACGGAATTGTGTTGGTCAAGTCAGATTTGTTTTTATTTAAGCGGTGTGTATTTGTGATACTGTTATTTCTTGTTTGTTCCAATACTTATTTGTCTCTTTCAATGTAACATTTTTTACATTAACTCTTTGAGGCACACGTTTAAAGGAAAAAATCAAGTTGCACAGAATTGTCAATTCACTTATTCAGTTTCAAAATTAGTATAAACATCAAATAACATGTTTTTTTATTATAAAACGATTTATTCATTCATAATAAATTTTTACGAAAAAAACATTTACCGTTATGAAAGACAAAAATTCACTGCACCACACAATTCGCTAATCTTAATCATAACAGTGCCAACAACTTACTAATGTGTTTTGACACGTGTAAATTTTTGTTTTCAGCTGTTTACACATTTAGCGTTAGTTCATAGCATTGCCAGCTCAATGAAAGACTAAATAAAATTTTAAACTGTATGGCTATGAGTAATTTCAACCTCTTGAGGTGGGTTAAGAAATATCACCATGCATAAAAAGCTAAGCAAAAGGTGGGACAGTTTTTAACCCACCAAAGCCCAAAGAGTTAATACTCCATCAATTGAGTTTTGTTTGTCCGGGCTTACCCTGAAACATCAGGATTTTCAATCGAGTGATGACTACGCATCATTTGATTATATATACAGAATACAATTTTAGTAAAATCAGCAGGAAAATAATTAAAACTGTTAATCTATATGCTCTTGTTATTCATATAATGGAACGCTTAGCTGGTCCTTTTTCAGAAATTACGACTCTGATAATATACTTTTAGAAAAAGTCAAACTTCATGGAATGTTGCTTCGAAGTTAATATTCACTTCATTCAAACGTTTCGAAAACATAATTTTCAAAATTATTATTTCCGTTTTGCTGCTTAAAATAACATACGTCGTTCATATTTATCTCGTAAGAATTATAATAATACCAGTTTTTAAAAATATCTTGTACTACTGTCTTTTTATGTGATTGTTTTAACTGGACAGTTTGTCCAGGTACCGTAAATCTTACCTCTCTAATCTGTCATATTTTACCAAATCATGTTTGCAAGGGGACCTAACCACATCGAGCTTGATCCCCCTAAAAATTACTATGGTTGGGTTGGTAAAGTTGGGGCTCGCTCCTTCCTCCTTCAAACTTGAGAGAAATATTGTAAATATATAGATGTTCCAAGTGAAATGTACAAATAAAATAAATTGTTTTGTAAACATTCTGATATGTATATATGTTACAGTTCATGTGATTAATCGGTTATTATTAATATTACCGATTAATCACATGAACCGTATTAATAATTAGCCGGTTATTAATATAAAAGACCCGGTTATTATTAATATTAAACGGTTATTATTAATACTAACGGGATTTATTACATGAACCGTAACATATAAGTGAAGCAACTAGGGTCTAACTGGCTCCTCTCCCCCAATTTCTCCAAGCACATGCACATAGTCATAGGCGTCAATGCACAATTTAATTCATATCATTATAGCAACAAATGCCCGGAAATAAATGACACATAGGATGTCTTTAAAATGGGTTTAAAATCCTTGTACTTATCCAAATGAGAGAAGATGCTTTGAAAGGGGTCATCGATTTAAATCAGGGAACAGGCTTGTTAAGACCAAGGTCCACATAGATTCACTGTGACTTATGGGAGGGTAGCAAAAAACATGAGTTTCTATCAGAAAAATTTATTTTATTTATATTTATCGCATATTGTTACAAAGAGAAATAATAAAAGTAAATAAATAATTTAATTTGGTGCGTGACATTGCATTGATTTAACAATTGTTTTAATATTTAGTTCGATTTTTGTAGTATCCCAGAGTAAAATTGATTCTAAATTTCATTAGTCAAGCGGTTCCTATTTTTCGATTTAATATGACTGAAAAAATTTGTTCACAGATATATGTTGAACCAAAGAGGCTTGCACATTTTAAAGCATTATCTAGAAACGATTTACAATTGTTTTTATCGGCACAATGATAGAAGTTTAATAAATTGTGTTTACTAAATTTATTTCGCAGGTTCTCATTTTTCATGTCGATGAGTTCAAGCTGTACAAATTCGGGTGCATTTTCAGGTAAAATAATAACCCTTCTCCTATCGTGTTACTTATTAAAATTAAAATAAGACATGGTAAGGGGGCCGCGATTTGTGCATCCCTGATTTAAATCGTCGCAAAACTGTTGATCTAGAATTTTAAACAATTTAAAGAAATAAAGATACGACATAAATTCTTAAAATTTCGTTAAAGTATAATATAACGCAGTACAGTATTTTGGTCTGATGTTTCCAGCTGGGTGCCCTCATCAATACTTTTCAGCAACAAGGTGATCTGAGGAAGGAAATGGGGGTCACTCACCTGTCAAAGAATGTCCAAGTTCTGAAGAAAGGAGTTTGCCGTCGCACCTCAATCGAAGAACTAGAAGAGCTCAGCTCGAAATGATATTGCTTCTGGCACTCCATTAGTCCAGCAATTGGATTGAGCAAATGGACCCTGACCTTGAGACATTTCCGTTCCTTGCGACGTCACATTTTGCATTCTGCTTATTCATACGTAAGAACACCCGGAATTCGATTTGAATAAATTGAATAATCTTCACTTGCAAAGGGTATTGCACAGAAGAATAAAGATCAGAGGTCGACAACGATCTTGTGACAAAAACAAAACGAGGGTCCCTAATGGCCTGACGGATTTCCACAAACTAACAATGACGAAAACTCTTCATTTTACGCGATCGTTTAGTTCAGGATCTGTGAGAAGCCATTATCTTCGTGCGTTCTACTAGACACAAAAGAAAACTACGTTTTCCAAGTCGTGTCTCTAAACCCCATCCTTTCCCTTCATTTCTGACCTTTTAAAATGACGAGTCCAAAAGGGAATACATCTTATTAGGTCATTTAGAATTAGGAAGACTTTTTGTGTGAAAAGAATATTCTTTCATCGTGATCCTTTAAGAGCACTTATTACTTAATGAGTGCCTAAAGGTTGTGGTATTTATTCATACACGTCTTAATGCTTCTAAATATTATTGAGCTAGTAATTATTTTTAATTTAACACTTATTGATTATCGTATAAAACGTCTGAATTCAATTATTTTTCATTTATTAATTACGTATAACCCAACTAAGTTCCGAAGATCGATTAATATTCTGATATTTCTAACAGATAAAAAATTAGCTGCTACATTTAGGAAATTTTAAAGTAAGCCTTTATATAAGCCATACCTACGAAACAGTTTTGCAATATGGATAAAAAATTAAGGTTTTTCTTATCATAAACTTAAATTGTGTTTGATTTCATATGAAATACAACTTTTTGTTCAAAGCTATGCTTTTGCTACGTTAAGAATTTGAAAAAGTTTTCTGAAACTCAAGAAAAGAACTTTTTACAATTTCAAAACACTAATGACCGAAGCATATTCACCTTCCAGTTGTAGGCTGGGCAGGTTCGATTCCTGTCAGGAGTATTCCTCCCTGGGTGTATTTCTCTCTTCTATGTCAGTAAAACTTTCATTGTGTGTGTATGTCTATTTCTTGATATTGTGCGTTTTGTGTCTGGCGCAGCATGGCCAAATATGGCACTTGCGCCATAAAACCCCAAACCAACCAACTAACCGAAGCATATTCCTCTGGTTGGATTGGTTTTTTTCTGGCGCAAAGGCCATATGGGGGGAGGGGGGGTGGCCATGCTGCGCCAGATACAGGACAAAGAACGTCAAGTAATGAACATACACACACAAAGAAAGTTTTACTGACAGAACAGAGAAACTCACACAAATCGAACAATCACACAATCGAATCTGCGCCGCCTACAACTCGCAGGTTGCGAGCGCAGTGGGCATATCCACTCAGCCACGACGGCTCCATATATTGTACTTCTGAAGTTTCAGTTTGTAATCGATAGTATAGTACTACATAATTTATTTTTGTTATTAGAATTAATATAAAATTATTATTAAAAGAAATATAGAATAAAACTAAATTTTTGGAAAGCCTTAGATTTTCCGAGTTTGCTATCTGCTGTGATTTTAAGACACGAATATATCTATTTCTCTCCAAGAATATCAGTTCATGTATTTCAACTGATATGAATTCATTTTACTTTCCAATCCCATTCGGGCCGCGGCAGTCCAGATGGAAGAGCAACAGATTCGCATCCGGAGGATTGCGAGTTCGAAACTAGGTCCAACCAAAGTCTGCCGTGTATGTGGGGGTTGGTGCACGTTAAATCTGTCGTGGCCTCAAATGTCCTCACGTTGGCGTGGTGTGGCAGTTTCGAGAGTGGGCTGCCATCTCAGGTGTGACCTCGTCATCTGATGTGGTTCAAAATGACGAGGTGTCCTTGGATCTTTCACTTGGAGATTGATCCCGGACCGTCGCCAATAGCCCGTTGTGTTGTTCCAGTGTGACGTTAATTAACTACCTACCGAGGACGTACACCAGTCCCCCGTACACGACGGTCTTAGGTTGGATCTAGTTTCGAGCTCGCAAGTCTCCGATTGTTAATCCGCTGCTCTACCAACTGGGCTACCCAATATTTGTAGAATTACCAGTGTTTGGACAACGGCCAAATGATCACCTCTGACTACGCTGCAAATACAGGCTCTTCGGTCACATTTTCCATTACGTTTGAGCACATTTCCGGGGTGATTTGTTCCAGCGAATGTTTTTCTTAAGCTATTGAAACGTTGTCGGTTAGCGCAGACTTGTTCCTTTAAGTAGCTCCATGGGAAAATATATTCAGTGCGGTCAAATCAAGGGAACGAGGGGGCCAATCAACATCACCAGATTTTTTTTCGGCCAGGAAATCAATCCTTAAGATTTCAATGGCTGCACGAGCTGAACGACATGTTGCTCCATTTTTGTAGAGGGCCGCGGTATCCTGGTTGGATGTTAATGGTAATTAATTAACGTCACACTGGAGCAACACAACGGGTTATTGGCGACGACCGGGATCAATCCCCAAGGGAAGGAACAGAGAACACCACGTAATTTTGAACTACGGTCAGATGACGAGGTCAACTCCTGAGCTGGCACCCCACTCTCCAATTCTCCACACCACATGAGGACGTTTCAGGCCACGGCAGATTTAACGTGTACCAGCCCCCGTGTACACGACGATCTGTGGCTGGGCCGAGTTTCGAACTCGCAAACTTCCTATTGCTAATATTGTCACGTGTAAAAATTTAACGAAGTATAAAACAATGATTAAGTTAAAATATGAATTTATTTAAACACTTGATTATTAATTAAGTTAACTGACGAGAAACGATGAACAACACAACATGATAAACTACAAAGCAATTAGTGAGAAACACGTGAGAGGGTGAGACGGCCACTTGCTACTATTTATACGGGATTAATCACAAATGGTTTGGTCTATCTTCTTCTTTTAAATGTATTAGGTACTTAACTCCTCTGCGACACTGTAGACCGGAATCGAACACTATACTAAAGGTTCGAACTGGAATCGAACGCTATACCACAGGGGCCCAGAATAGACAACCAGTTACAATATGCTGCTCTTCCAACCAGTATGGGGGCCGCGGTGGCCCTGTTGGAAGAGTAACGGACTAGCAACCGAAGGGATGCGAGTTCGAATCCAGCCAAACACCGCCGTGTACAAAGGGGGCTGGTGCACGTTACATCTGTCGTGACCTCAAATGTCCTCACGTTGGCGTGGTGTGGAAGTTTGGAGAGTGGGGTGCCAGCTCAGGTGTTGCCTCGTCATCTGACCGTGGTTCGAAATTACGTGGTGTTGTCCTCGGATCTCTCCCTTTGGGATTGATCCCTGACCGTCACCAATAGCCCGTTGTGTTGCTCCAGTGTGACGTTAATTGAAATACCCTCCCCCCAACCAGTATGGCCGCGGTAGCCCGGTTAGTAGAGTAACGGATTAGGGTGGTAATTACCCCATATACACCAGACCTTCCCCCAGATTTTCACCTCTTCAGGTCACTTCAAAATTCTCTGAAAGGCCTGGAGTTCAATTCTTTGGAGACTCAAACAGTACCTCGAAATCTTTACAAATAAAGAATAATGACTTTTTAAAAAAGGAATTTTTCAGCTGCCAGAAAGATGGCAAAAGTCGTAGAACAAAATGGTGCTTGTGATTCAATAGCATTTTCGTAAGTTTTTGTATTGCCTCGTTGGTATTTATCATAACAAAATCGCAGAACTTTCCGGATGACCCAATACTTTAAATTCACTTGGAATATTCCTTTGATCTCAATTTTAGTAATCACATTTTGTTATTAGTATTTATTTTAGTTTTTTTACATAAGAAACATTTTAAATAAATTTTAACCACATTGGCTTATTTCCATTTTGTCACAAATATAGCTCCAAAAACATTTCCGAGTTTAATCGTTCACAAAAGAAACTTGAAATAATTCACATTGAAATAACAATCTAAATAACGTTTATTGGTAACTGATAAATTAAAATACTGAAAATTTGTTTGCTTTGTCTCGTACTGTTTTTAAACTAAACTCTTGTGTTCCATTTGGAGCATTAAGTTATAATATAAAATTATCATTCTTTGTGAATGTGTTTGTTATTTAGAGGTGATCAGGAAATTTTACAATATCTGCAGTAAAGATAATCATGTTTCATATTCACTGATTAATGTTCTACATTTTTGAAACTTTAAAAACAAATTTTAGATGTGTAATTTTTCATTATTTTAATTATATAAAATGAAACAATTAAAAATGAAGAAATTGCATAAAATTAATTATTTTAACTTTCAAATATACTTTTCATGAAACATTCAGGTATTTTTCAACATGACAAATACTGAGAATCCCTTAAAAAAGTGGAAGAAACTTTTGAGTCTAAGCAACAATTAAAATTTGAATTGAACTCAAAATAATTTATTTAAGAGTATGAGAAACAAATTAATTTATCACTGAATACCAATTCTAAATCAAAATATGAATCTCGCAGAGTATAAAAACTTTTATTGGTAAAACAAATGAACAAATTAAAATCACATTTACAAAAATATCGTGGGTACAATTTATGCACAAGAGGAGTGTGCATATCATGCAGTAGCTTTGACTTTGGTGTGTGCAGGTATGTACAACTTGAATTCAGCAGGCAATTCATCTTCTGAATACAACCGATCAGAGAAGTAGACTCGGCGTACACGACAGTTTGCATGAATCTACAAAATTTTAATGAATTAAAATTAGTTAAACAAATAGCAAATCTGCAATTTAGCAACAAAACACCACAGAATTACTGTCAGAAAACTCTAGCGTAACAGTTAGGATCCTTTTATGTGCAATCACTAATGGAGAATTCATCTTAACTCTCGCGTGCCTTGCTGATGTACTTAGTCAAACATTGCCTCTCAGTAGGTTTTTCAAAAAGAGACTATTGAAGTTACCAAAGCAATTGAGGTCTTGACCGATACTTTCTCAGTCTTAAAAAAAAGCTAGATTACATTCAAAACTAGTTTTATGCACCTTAAGTAAGTTTTTACCGTAATGGCGTAACATCATTCTTACTGTTTACATTGTACTTTGGAAATAATGACTAATGAGACATTAGTCTAAAATACATTCTTGTAATAATACAATTAATATGGATATTGTTTTATTTATTCATACAACTTTTGTTTCAAAATGAGTGTCATTGTAAATTGTAGTGAAAAAATAAAAGAATTTGTAAAGAATATTTAAGTTTCTATTTGTTACTTTCCTAATATTATTCTATGTTGACAAAAGGCTTATAGAATTTGTGGTTTTTGTGTTAACAGTTATGTAAATGGAGCCAGCTTTGCAAAGGTTTTAAAAGCTACACATTTCAAGAAATTAAAAATATTTTCAGGGGGAGGGCCCCAGAACCCGCGTTCCCAGCCCCTCGGTTTGTTGCATCTTCCAACCAACCGCCCCACCCACAAAATTGCATTAATCCATCACTGACCCAAGAATCAATAATTCTGACCCAACTAGCATAACCTCATCATTATGAAAGATGCTCCAAACGAATCAACGATTAGATGTTTTGAAGAACACTGTTGAGTAAGCAACTTTCCATGAAAAGGCAGGTTTGGTCAAGCTGCACCAAACATAACAATGTCAAGTAATTGTGAAAAGAAAGGACAGAGAAGGAGGCAGTTAACCCCATGGGAGAAGAATAGATCACTAGGATATCTTGGGTTTTATGAAGCCCATATGCACCTAAAGATATGCCCCGAAGGCAAAGCAGAAAATGAAAGCCATTTAAAAGATTTGATTTTTCACCACCTAGTGCAAATTTATTTCCAAAAGATACTGTATAAGATTCTACGATACTAAAAATTTTTAACAAAAAAATAAAGGAGTTACTAAATATTGAAACCCCTTTGTGACTTTAGATTCAACCTGAACATATGAAATGTTAATAAATTTACTCCAGGTAGAATATCATACTATTAAGTACTAAGTTAATTAACTTAATTATTAATGATGATTTTGCATGATTCATTAAGACTTAATATACAGTATATTTGATTTTATTATTAGTCATGCAATTCATTGTTAGCATGCTGAGTAAAACTGAAATCAAGGGTAAAGCAGCAAAATTTGCTATATGAAATTGCCATTAACTTTAACAGTGCTAATTATTTTTTAAAAATAGCTGCCCATTTACATAGTATAGATGAATTTTTGAGGGTTCCATTACAACACTCAGGTATATTTTACATTTACTTAGAAATATAGAGAAAAACCTATAAGGGATAATTTTAGGCATTCGGGCAACAGATAAACAAATACTACTTATGATTTGATTGCAGTACATTAAATTAAAAATCAGGGATAAAATAACTTAAGATAATGGTCTATATTCATAATTATATTAATCAGTGATTTCAATTTTCAACAAAATTTGATGATGCTTCAAGGGAAAAGTTGGAAAGTTTAAATCAATATGAAAATGTTCTAAAATGGAATCAACATTAAATATTTTAAAAATTGAATGTAATGATATTTACATTAATTATACAATATTTCAAAAATTTATGTTTTGTTGCCTAAATTTATGAAATATCCTTCAATTACATGACTTGCTCCAAAAAGTCATATTTATTGATATTCTGTTTTTAACCAAGGAATGGTGAGTAGAATAATTCTCTTCCTTAAACCCTTGTGACTATCAGAGGGGTTAATGTATAAGAATGAACTATATTTCATCCTACTCTCCACATGACTCAGAAAATGCTTAATAAATGCCAGGAAAACTTTCTACTTCAAATGTGCATTAAGATCAGAAAATACAATACTTGTCAAGGTCGACATGGCTGTAAAATACCAGCATTCATAAAAACTAAGAGTTCATAATCTATAATTTTAATTATCAAGCAATTCTTATCATTCCTTGGTTTAAAAACATCTCAATAAATATAACTTTTGAAGTAATAGTCATGTAATTAATTTAAAAATCGTAATTGAAAAAAATTTAACCCTCCATTAGTAGCATGTCTTTCAAAAAGAGATTTTGGTACATCTGTAAAGTGCTAGATGTTTTCTTTCCTAGTTTCCTGCATTAATTATTCATTAAAAAATATAGTATGTTTCAGGACATACTAAAAACAAATAACTGTAACAATGTTTTTAAATTAAGAAAAATACATTTTTAGTTATTCTTTTCATTGCATAACATTGAAAAAAGACACAGTGCACCAGTCAGATCCTAAAAGTTGTAATAGCTATCAATGTAAGCTCAGTTTAATCATTTTCTTTTTTAACTGTCAGGACCAGTGCGACTAACAGAGTTAAAAAAGAAAATGATTAAACTGAGCTTACATTGATAGCTATTACGACTTTTAGGATCTCAAAAAATAAGTTAACCTACTTGTACTCTAAGAGTCTCTACATAATTAGTTCCATACGCTCTTCTCGTGAAATCTGCGAGGTTAAATTGGATTTGATTCCAACCATCATCAAGCCGTAACGGCATTGTACAAATGAAAGGCTTTACTCTGGTGGTACTTTGATAATTACTGGCTCGAAATCGTCTTCTCACATTTTTATCATCAACAACCTAAATAAAACAATAACAATTTTTAAATTTTCATTTACATTTCAAGAGCAATGTACAGAACCATAAAAATATTTTTAATATCATATAATGAGAAACCTATTGCAGGAATTAGGTAAGAATAATGAAATGCAAATTGCATGCTTTATAGAAACCAAATGGAAAAGTTGAATGCTACAAATTTCTCCTTTGAATTTATTACCTAAACAATTTGAATAAGATTACTTAAACTGGTGAATAACTGAAGCATGCACAGCTTGTTACAACAGCTCTAGCATTGTCACATGGTTAATTTCATAGTATTAAACATTTACATTCAATAAAGCCTGCTTAATGCTATGTCCTTGATAATCCAAGCCTTTATAACTGAGGATACTGAGATTGAATTTGACTATGAATACACGAATAAAAAGGAGTGCTTTGATTTTTTTCCAAGGCTGTACATTTAGTATGACAAGGAAACCTCTGGTACCATGATATAAATGTCAGTATGTGATTTTTGCCAAAACTTTGAAGGATCATGAAATGAATCTTGGTTTTAAGCAAATGTAACTGTTTACAAATGGTAAAGAAAATCATAAAACTCTAGTTAATTTCCCAGCATCAAAATATCACTTTTGATAAAATCACAACACTGTGATATGACAAAAAACAACTTGAGGCAATATAGCATGAATTTTATCTTGAAGTTCTGAGAGTGATAAAGAGAAGACAGTGCACTGTCTCAAAGCTGCAGTTTGATAGATCATGCACAAGGATTAACTGCACTAGGCAGCTGGACTGAGGCCTAGCATCCTGGGAAGCATGGGGAAGGTAGGGCAGGGGCACACCCAGGATGTTAATCTGGAAGGAGATACACTTGTATAAGCTCTTTATTTAGGGATGGTTTTAAAATTAAGAAATTGCTTTGTTATATGGAGTAGTTTTACAATGTGTTACCTAGTGACTAGTTTTGGAGTATTTTCCAAACTAGGTTTAGAGTGTGTTTCCAACTAGTTTTAGAGTGTTACAGAGACTAGTTTTAATGTGTATTCCCATGAGACTAGTTTTAGAGTGTTACTCAGAGACTAGTTTTGGATGGACTAGTTTCAGAGTGTCACCTACAGATTAGTTTTAGAGTATGTGTTACCTAGGAACTAATTCTAAAGTGACTACTCCAAGATGAATAAAAACTGTAGTGAGAAGGGCAATCTTTTGATGAATAATATTAAAATGTTAAATTATTTTAACAAAAACAGCAAATAAGAAATGGTAAACTTTTAGGTGTGCTAAAAGCAATGAATAAATATTTATCAACTGCAAAGAGAAAACATAAATACACCTCTAAACTCGATTTTTAATGAAGGAATCAATTAATTAATGAGGATATTTTTTGCCTTTTATTCGGTCTGGGAGGGGCTTAAGCCCCTCTGTAGATGTGCTCCTGAGATAGGTTAGTGGTGGTATTAGGATACTATTGCACATTACAAACACCACTAACCAATAAGATACAGGAATCATCAAATGCCAGGATGATCAGGCCTCAGCTGCATGGTTCAATAAATAACCCACATATTGTTGTAAAGGCAGAGTGCGAGTGAAGTGCAAATTAGAAATCAAAACTAATGTTCATTAGGGATTTGCATCCAAAATAGTTTGTTCATAACATCAGAGATTTTTTTATTCAGTTTCAGTTCATTTTTTCAACATGGGATGATAGGCTTCTCAGCCTGCATGGATGCCCTATACTACTGAGATAATCCTTCAGACTTATTGTTATTATTCAATACAATAAGCCTGAAGGAATATAGATACAAATCAAAACATTAATCTATATGAACATGTGCTAGCAGTATCACTTATTGACACTTAAAGTGAGTAGGCTTAGTGATGTGACAAATCAACTCTCTCCAATACCATAGATATTCAACTTTATTTATGCTACCATACAGTAAGTTATTCTGTATTTCTGCTCTAAGCCGATGATGTATGGAATGAACATCAAAGATGTAAACGAAGGAAAAGAGGACTTAATGAATAAAATTATTTTTACAAAATGAAACATGTGAATCAGTCAAAGAATGAATGAAATACATACACATTGCAATAAAGTTAAAATTAAACAATCTTGAACTTGCATATTTGATACTTTTCTAAATTGTTGAGAAGTTGCTCTCATGACAGTTAAATACATTTTTCTAATGGTAGCTCATACATGCTCTGGTATATCCAGGTAAATTTAGTTTAGTGACTAAATGGATCAACAATTCAGATCAAAATTTGTAAGCCTGGATGACAGAAAAGTTTGCCCTTTAAAAAAATTTTAGGGGAATTTCTTTTCTAATATATATTGGTAATATTTGTTTTGAATGTTTCATTTTTAGGAAAAAGCCCCTTGTCATAAGTAATTAGAACAAGTAAAACAATGAAAGTAATATGTTAACAACTTTAATCCTAATTTTATCAAGAAATATATTTACCTGAACTTCAAACGTGAAATATTTTTTTAAATTTTTCACAATGAGGACTAAGAAAGGCAATTTAATTCCAAGAGTTTTCCTGGGATCAGCTGGACATGTAATGAAAGCAGTGCTGAAAATATGTAATTTATATGAATATATATAGCAGTTAGGTTTATATTTAGAACTAATATTTCTGTTTAAAACTTAGTTTAAAACCTAGTTTAAAACCTGAGTATCTGCTCTTGCTATGTTAATGACATAATATAGCTTAAAATATTTTGACTAATTTTTAGTATTTTTTTTTCTAAAATGTTTTTAATGTTAGTGGGTTGGTTGATTTAGGTGTTATTAGCGCAAGATTTAAAAACGGACAAGCTGCAGCAGTCACAAGACAATAACATTTCAAAAATAGATTTAAAAGACATCAGAATAATAACCAGACAATAAAAGAAAATGCAATGAATAAAATAAAATCTATATATAAAGCAGAGTTGGCAACTGTCTGTCTGTTCTCTATACAAAACTACCTTGTTTGACTAATCCACACTGAATTTGGTACACATACTTTAGATCCCTGGGGGTAATGTTAATCCCTGTTCTATTTGTCCTAGGTGTGCAGAGAGGGATAAAAACAATTTGAAATCCCCATAGAAATAGCGTTAAGTATAAAACGATTGTACCACACAATTCAGTTTGTTTTATCAGTATTGATGAAAAAACAACTTTTCTAACAAAATTGTTTTACCAGTATTGCTCGAAAAACAATTTTTTCCCAAAACAAATTTAATTATAATATTTATCTTTGAATTGATCCTTTTATTTCTTCCCATAATATAAACAATTTATAAATACTTAATAGTTGAAAAAAGGATATTTAAAATATTCAATTTTACATAAGTTGCATTTTGTAATGGAACACGAAAAGCCCAAATGGAAAACTCATTGATAATAAATGTTCAAATTTGCTCTTCGGTATCTGGCAATACCGAATCAATGTTTAATTTTATAAATTAGATTTAGAATTCCGTGTTGTATATTTGAGTTAAAACAGCGAAATGTTACGGTCATATTTGAACATTTCTAAGTTTTATAAATTTGTATTCCTTCTGTAAATAAATCATTATTGTCTTTAGCAATATTTTACAAACATCTTTTTTTGAATTGCTCTATTTCAGAATACACTCAGGAAGTTGAAATTCGACATGCTTGCTCATATCTTTCATTTTTCTGCATTTTTTTAATGATCAGAATTTCGTTTCTATTTGTATTTATATGTTCCAGTATTTTACATATTGCAGATATATAATTTAGGAGTTAATTTTAAATTATTTATTTTCTGCAAAATATCACTAGACATGGGTAATTTCTAGGAGGTATATGTATATTTCAACCAACTTACCTTAAGTCTGGTTGAATATGTAATGGTTTGTAGAATTCAGTTCAATAAAAATAAAATATACCAAACAAAACCTTTTTAAGTAAAGTAATTTCTTATTTTTAAACGACCAGTAAAGTTAAAATAAAATTATTTTAAAAGACAGATTAAATTAAATTAAAACGGGTAGCCATACATTGTCAAACTTCAATAGTTCAAAGATATTTCTAAATAAACTTTTCAAGTAGTCACCTTGCTAAAAACTTTACAGCAGAAGTGCGATGAATATGAAATGGATTATATGGATGGGTATATTATGTATACATATTTGCATCTGAAGTAAACTGTAGAAGCTACAAACAGTTAAAATGTCACAAAATTATTTTCTTACTTAATGATGTTTGCATTTTTCAATGAAAGAAAAGTGCTTAGTCTAATAACTTTTCAATCAACATTTAATTAATTCAACCAAGCAACTTCGGATAATTCTGCTAGTGAGTTATAAAAATTAAGGAAGGTAAAATTTTAATTACAAGAAACATAAACCCATATTATAATAAAATGATAACTAAGATGGGGTGTCCCAATTTTGGACGATAAAACTTAATAAAATTGAATTTAAAATCTGATCAATTATAAATTTGGTAAAAATCCTGAATGATGAAGGAAGGTAAAAAGTAATAAATGAGGAGGTTGATCCAACAGGTCCAATAAAATTGGTTATGTATTAAAAAATCGATAGCGAAAAGGTCTAAGATTAGGACAAGAGATTAATATACGGGATATGATAAAAAGCTGTTGGCAATGATGGCATGGTTTCCCCATTGATAAATGTCGATGCCTGCCTCTCAAATGGCTGATGTGAAGATGAAGTAATCAAAACATCTAGCTGTCGTGATGGTAACAATTTTTTAGTGTGAGAGAAACAGCAATACCATAAGTGCCCCATGACATTTTAGGAAAGCCTTTTATTCCTTTTTATATGATACACTATTGGAAGATAAAAATTAAACTTCAAGTCAAGTAAATCACTATTTACAGCTTATGTAACTTTCACCTCTAGCCCCTCAAATGAAAGATCTTGTGTTTATGTGTGGTTGGTGTTTAATATAACTTAACTTTAAAAAACATTGTGAATATAAATGACTTTTAAAATTTCACATATAAATACTTAACAATTTATTAACGTACTTTTGCAGATGGCACAGGCATAACAATTACTAATTTAATTCATTTGTATATAAACCTAGATTTTTATTGATATACAATATTTATCATAAAATATGTAGTCTGTCATGATGTAATCAACCAGCACCTATTGGATACCATAAAATTTTGAGAAACAGTGATTATAACAAAAATTGTAATGAATTACATTTAAATAAAAATCAAACAAATAAATTTTGTTTAAGGAAAATTCATTTTTTATCTGGTATGTAATTAAACATACTTATTTACTCAAGAGAATGTAAAAAAGTGAATCTAAGATTTATGTGATATTAAGATAAGTAATGTTTCATACAAATTGCAATATTACCTCACATTATTTCCTACAATTTCTAAAACCAATGACTGGATGTCATTATCTGTGATACGTTTGATATGGCCATTTCTAACCTGTATGAAAAGAATGAATCGAATGTATATATTAAAACATATTTAATATAACATCATAACAATTTACAAACTGAATAGATTTAAATCTGGTGACAATCTTTAAATCAAATAAAATAACTCAAAATTGTACACTTTACATTTCATTTGTTGAACAGATTTATTTTTGCCTCAGTTGTTCATATTTCTGCAAGTTTTGTCAGGAATTGATGTTTTATAATTCAGAATCAATTATCTATAATCAGATATTTTGATTTACCAGATCGGATCAGATTTACTGTACGGTCACCCTTGGCGCGATTTTTTTCGCATTGGCGATAAATTATTTTATATGGCAACCCCATCCGACCCGACAAGGAATTGCAGCAATCCTATTGGACCTTGGAAAAGGTTGGTTTTTCGGAAGGAAAGAGCGCTTCTTTTTTTTTTTAACGAACGCATTTTTTTAAACAAAATATCGATGTTTTGCGTTCTATGATTGGTAACCGTTTTAAAATTTGAATTCTTTTTGTGTTAGTTGATGTCTTAGCTTTTTAGAAGGATTGTAATTGGTTACCGCTTAACCGGGTCGCAACGGAATATATCACCGGGTCGCAACGGAATATATTAGCAAAACCGGAGAGCTTGAAGGTGATTGATTTATTATTGCCCTATTCAAAAGGTTGTTCGCGTAGGAAAGTCCGCGTTTTTTTTTAAGAACATCCACAGGATTAATTAGACCGTAAGTTTTATTTATTTTTACTTATTATTGCTTATTTGTGTATTCCTCATTTATTATTACTCTATACAAAAGGTTGTTCGCGTAGGAAAGTCCGCGTTTTTTTTAAGAACATCCCCAGGATTATTTACACCGTTATTTTTATATTTTTTACTTATTATTGAGTATTTGTGCATTCCTCATTTATTATTGCCCTATACAAAAGGTTGTTAGCTTAGGAAATTCCGCGGGTTTTTTTAAGAATATCCACAGGATTAATTAGACCGTTATTTTTTTTTTACTTATTTGTGCATTCCTCATTTATTATTGCCCTATACAAAAGGTTGTTCGCGTACGAAAGTCCGCGTTTTTTTAAGAACTTCCACAGGATTAATTAGACTGTTATTTTTATTTTTTTTACTTATTATTGCTTATTTGTGCATTCCTCATTTATTATTGCCCTATACAAAAGGTTCGCGTAGGAAAGTCCCCGTTTTTTTAAGAACATCCTGGCTTTGGACGCCATCTTGATTTGGCTACAAACATCTCTCGGATTCTACATCTTTACCCATTTTTCACTACGCTGTTTTCTTTAAATCTCGCTCGTGCAAGAAGTCGCCATTTTGGCGACTTTTGGCGAGATTTTGAAAAAGTCGCCAAGGGTGACCGTACAGTAAATGTTTACCAATAGATCTATCAACATTAAACAGAAATTTGTAGGCTCCAGATAAAGCTGGTACTTTTTATTAAAATTAATGATTTAAACATAGTAAGCATGTAACATGTGTAAACTGATAACACTAATTTTCCACTAGTGTTTCCAGTTCAATTAAAAATTCACAACTCGATAAGTTTTTCTATTTGATTATATACGAGATCCCAAGAAAATCAATGTGATTTTAAGTTTGTGAATTGGAATGCTTAACATGATACTAAGTTGTTTAAATAAACGATGCAATTAACAGTTCAGGATCAATCTCAATAAGAAATATCTCATAGTTTTGAACCATGGTCAGATGATAGGGGGAAAACATGAATACATTATGCCTAGAAAACATTTCAAATTACTGGGCTCATGACAGACTTCTGTACTTAAAATGCATTTCGTACTAATTTACTATAGGATTACAGGAGATTTGATTGGATCTTTAAGCTAATACATTAAAGAAAGGAACATTGGACAAGAGGACATCAGGCATACACTTGGTTGTCAATCTTTCAAATGTCCAGTATGAGGAGACTCTGATGCTCTCTTTCATTCCTGCATAGGAGTAAAAGAGCATCAGGATTTGAAATGTTAGGGCACAGGCAAGTTATGTAACCTTTGTCTAGGGATGATTGAACTCGGGTCAATTCTGCAAGGAAAAGATGATGAAACAGCGATGGCTTAAGGATTTGGGAAGTTAATAGCAGTTGTAAAAAACATGTGTATGAAGCAGTGCTAAATTTCTCTTTACACATGAGTAAGTGAGATTGATTTACCTTGAAATCAATAAGAGATCAATGTCTAAAAACACATTCTAAAACGTTGTTCGAAATAATAAAAATCATCCAAAAAATGTAAAAATTATTCTCAACTGAAAGTGCAAACAGGTTGTCACAAAATTATTCGCAACTTGAAAAAAAAAATCATTCACTATAACATTCGAAAAATAATAACAAGTACGCAGATATCTGCACAAGTCAAAAATAATTTATAAAGGTGAGAACTATTTATATAAAAATTCAGTACGTACAGTAAATCATAATACTCATTAGTTTCTTTTTGCGCCATAAAATGACATTAGAGTAATTACCTTTTTATCCCAAATCTGCAAAGGTTTACTACCCACGCTGTAAAGTATGGATAGAAATCCACTTTGGAAAGTATTTTTGAACATTCTGCCAATTTCATAAAATTTATGCGAATTGCTATTTCCTATTAATTTTTTTCATATCAAAATTCAAAGATTTCGGAAATTTAGTCGTCTTGTTTTGTTTATATGAGATTTTCTTGATCTTTGTTGCCAATCCACCGAAACCATGAATAAAAATAAGATTAATATAAAAACAGTTCTGAATAAGTTCAGTGATTTAAACAAATTAAGCGTACATTATACATTTTCAAACTGAAATGCGTTCTAAACTTCATTTTTTGACTTTTAAGGTTGTGAAATTTCTTTAAAGGTTTATTCCTCATAACATTTTCATATTAATAAAATAAGACTAAAACAACTTTAACTTCAGCTACTATTTATTTTCAAACCCATTCACAAATCACCGTATGGAACAGGTGGCGGTAAACAAGAGACTTTTCAGAAAAATGTTGTATTTATGTAATAATTTATTTGCAATGTGTTTGTAATTTTTATGCCCAGTTTTTATGCTTTAACTCGGCTTTTATGATGACATTTTTGTACTTTGCCTATGGAAGTAACTTGCTTGCTCAACGAATACACATTAATTGTCCATCTGCTCGACGCAAATGCATCGCCGAATTGAAGGTTTACAACTGAAATTAATATTTATATTCCTTTATTCATATCATTTTTTTAACTTTTAAGCAATCATTAACGTTTCGATATTTTGGCTTGTTTTGAAAGTAATATCTTTGCTTGCAATATTGCCTTTTTACCTAAGCTAATTTTTGATCGTGTTACCACATGCTTAATAAATCATATAAAATAATTCAGACAAAAAATAAAACAAAAATCATAATACACATTAAAGGAACAGACGTAAAAATGTCACTAGATTGTCATTTGGTCAATGAAATTTGAATGTGAGTTGTAGGTGGTGTAGGTTCAATATCTGTAACCTAGGTGCATTTCTCTTTGTGTCAGTAAAAACTTCAAGGGTGCATGTCCATTTGCTTAACGGAAAAACATTACTTTACCTGATCTGGTCTTTCTGTCAAAAATTAACCAACCAATAAATTTGGACGCAGGTTTTATAATTGTGAGGCTGTAAAGTAATTCAAAATAACAAAATAAATATAAGAAATGTTCAGCATTCAAATTTTTAACACAACTTTTTGAACTATAATCTATAACATAGGGCAATATTTGTGTTATTTACTTTTGATTTATTATCTAGGGAATGGACGTTATGCCCTTCCAAGAAATGTACAGGGCTGCAGTAGCCCAGTTGGGAGAGTAGCGGATTAGCAACTCGAGGGTTGCAATTCAAAATTCGATCCAACCAAAGACCATGTATATGGGGGCTTGTGTACATTAAATCTGTGATTGTCTTAAATGTCCTCACATTGCTGTGGTGTGGAGGTTTGGAGAGTGGGGTGCCAGTTCATGTGTTGACCAACTGGGGTTAAAAATTACAAGGCATTGTTCTCAGATCTTTCCCTTCAGGATTCATTCCAGACCATTACCAATAGCGAGTTGCTCCACTTCGACATTGTTAATTTAACTAAATACCTCCATTAAATGCACACTCACTTTTTGGATCATGAATTTATTAACTGTACACTTAAGGGAAAGATTTAAAACTATCGCAAAGGAAAAGCTGTCAGATGTGCATTCCAATGTACCTAAAAGTTATCAGAAAAGTGAAGATTATGTATCATAAGTTTTTCTAAATGCCAGATAAATTTGTATCACATTTTACAACTCAGATGAGACGTACTAAGAAATGTGGCAAATGTTCTCTTCTACCTAAGTGATGTGGCAAATACCATAACTTCATCTGCTAAAACTAGAAATTACACTTGGTTTTTCAAAAGCTATTTCATGTATCAGTAATTTCACTCATTTGTACATCGTAAGTACAGAGCAAAAAAAATTTTGCAAACAAGATTTAGTCATGCTGAATGAATATGTTTGTAAAAATTCTTATTAATTTTTAATTTCAAATGTTAATATTGGTCTGAGTTGAGTATATTAACATTTATGATTGTACAAGTGATCATGTTTCCACAACTGTGTGTCAAGATAAACAGAATGTATTGACTCTTCTACAGAAACATAAAAGCTAATTTCTTTAGTCAACTTCACTTTTGTGAAAAATTGCTCAATATAAGTGGAAAATTTTAAAAGAAAAAATGAGATTATAAATTAGCTATACACTAATCATGCATTTTTGCATCTGTTGACTCATATGATGAAATTCTATGGTTAAAAAGTATTGAAACAGGCAATACTTTACTAATTAATGTGGATTAAACTAATGCAGAATATTTTATCAAAAATTAATCTGATTTTTATTGCCCATGACTTTCAACTAATTTTTATATTTAACTTTTCAGCATTGTTTTATTAAGAAAAGTTAAGTTAATATATTTCTGTTGCTATAAATATAAAGAAGTTATTTGCATTAAATGCATAGATTTAAGAGATTCTATGTATTTTAGTTCTGGCTTTGGTTATCAAGCTTAATCTAATCCTAATGAGGTTGCTGGTACTGTCATTCTCTAGAGCTTTTTGTGTAACCATTTTCTTTCTGCTATTAACACATCCAAGATTGCATTTTTGCTGAGGCTCAAACTTAAAAATACAAGTTTTGTACAAACTGAGAATCAGGAACCTATTGTAAATACAGGGTTATTCAAAATGAATCATCCGATTTCAAAATGCTATATTTTCATAAATAAATGACACAGAATGATAAGTAATACAAAGGGAAAATATGGAAGTTTTTTACAAGTGTTCGATATAGCTTCCTTTAGTTACACGTAGTCAAGACGGTATGCAAATTCCTGCCAAACATGTTGTAAAGTGTCAGTGGTAATTGATTGTACAGCAGCAGAAATCTGTTTAAGTTCACATAAATTTGTGGGTAATGGTGGCACATACACTTTATCTTTCACAAACCTCAAAGGAAGAAATTGCATGGGGTCATATCAGGCGACCTAGGTGGCCAGCTGTGTAACATCCACTGCTCTCAAACTGATGATACCACCTTCGAATACTCTAAGCCTCAGGCGGATTAATTCGGTACTTTTTACGAAATTCATGCTGAACAGTGATTACAGATCCACATCGCGCAAACGACAGCACACAAAAAGCTTTCTGTTCCGCAGATGCCATCATCACTTCTGCCGCTGAAAAGCTTCTAAAACAGCTTTCGTGAAATAGCTTCACGAAGAACACATGAGCGCCATCTATTCTTCACAATATAAAACTTCCATATTTTTCCTTTGTATTCATGTATTACTTATTCTGTGTCTTTTATTTTTGAAAAAGTGGAAAAATATTTCCAAAAAAGAAAATATTTCTGAGAATATTTGTAAGGTAAGATCTTTAATTTTAAAAGAGAATCCGTCAAGTCAAAGGACTATGGCAAAGTGAACGTGATAATTTAATTTTCTCTAAAAGATTTATGATTGCTGCCGGTTTTGCATATAATGGAAAATTAAAAGTAAAAAGATGGGAAAAAATATAAAAATCAACTCCCACATATTATCAAGACCATATTTTATCCCAATATTCAAAAAAGAAATACCATATCTTTACCCACAGTGCCAACAATCAGTAGAACTGCATCAGGGTAAAGCAAGTAGCCACACATCTAAATCGGCTATTAAATTCTTGGAAAAAATGGAACAAGAAACTGGTATCGTCAATACCCTTTACTGATATTCCTGCTAAATCTCCAGATGTTTCACCCATGGACTTTTGTGCTTTTGGACTTCTAAAAGGGCATTATCGAAACGTTGACTGAAAACCATTCAAGGACTGGAAAACTGGGACAAAATACCACTGTCAATACTACAAAAGTCATTATTATTATAGAAATTAGAAAGATAGTTAACAATAAGGGCTATCAAATGGAACATTTAAATTTTTGTGTTTTAAACACAAAAATTTCATGTAAAAAATTGAGCTTCAGTCCATTAAAAGCGTTCAAAAAATGTCCGAACAACCTCTGTATTTATCGAATTCTTCATTTGTATTAAAATACAGTTTATCAACTACCTAAAACTATTCTACTGTAGTTAGAAATTCCTATGGATGTAATTTTTTGGTAAGATATTTTTTAAATAAAATGTTTTATAGCAATTAGTGTAATTACCAAGAAGTGCCATGTGCTAAAGTGCTAGTGTTCCTTTTATTCCATTAAGCCATTACTAAATGGCATTCCATTGTGCCTAAGTATTTGAAGGACACTATGTATAACACTTTATTGTTATGCATAGTTTATTGTTATGCATTCTTAGTTAAAAGTCTTCCATAATTACTATTTTTCAACAACTATTTCCACTAAAATTTATTTTATTTCCAGAAATTCAAGCTAGCGTTTTGTGAATTTGCAAACAGTTGGCAGGGAGCAGTTGCTACAATTACTGAGAGCGAAGAAGATTCAGTATGGGGTGTAGTATGGGAAGTGTCAAAGGAGCACGAAGAAAAACTAGATAGGTAGGCATGCCACAAAATTGCATTTTGAGAATGCATTTACTGCACTTCCCCATTTTCTATCCTCTTAACTACAGTAACCCAGTTCACAGAGTAGCGGATTAACAACTGCAGGGTTGAGTTCGAAACTTAATCCAACTAACAGTCGTTCACATTGAGGCTGGTGTACGTAAAATCTGTCATGGCCTCATGTTGGCATGGTGTGGAAGTTTGGAGTTGGGTGCCAGCTGAGGTGTTTACCTCGTCATCTGACCGTGATTCAAAATGATGAAATGTTGTCCTTGATCTTTCCCTTCAGGATGGATCCCGGACTTTCGCCAGTAGCCCATTGTGTTGCTCCGACGGATGTTAATTCAACTCCCTACCTGGCCTCTTAATGCAGTAAGACATCTATTCATGTAAATCGTACATGTGTGAAGATACAAATTATTTTAATTTTTAATGGAACTAATTTATTTTTAGTGTGAAATTGCATTATAAACTATAGAAATATAATTTAGATTTGATAGGTCAGATAAATGCTTGAGGCCTAAGCCAAATATAGTCTTATAGTAGCAATGGTTTTGTTTCTAAGTATATGGCAAAATTCATAAAACAGTTTGTAATTGCCAGTTTAATTACAAATGGGCAATATTACAATTGTCAAGACACTTCTAGGAAGTATCAACTGGTACATGGTTTACTTTCACTAATGCTGAAATTTGTTTCAATAATCAAATGAAGCTTCCCAATGCTAGGATATCATAAGTGAGTGCAATTTATTTATATTGCACACACTGCATAGCACATTTTATAGTAAACTTTGCCCTCAATGTTAAAATATTCGAAATTAAAAATACCCAATCTAACCTATATTTTCAACATATTTTTTTATTTTGGAGGATAAACATTACATTCATGATTGTCTCATTTTGCAAGGTTAAAAAAAATAAAACATTTTCAAAATATGGTTTCAACGTGTTTATTGCACACCCTATATTATTAAAAAAATATTCTGATACTTTTCCAACATAATAAATTAAGTAAAAAATAGGGTTTTCGTTGTTACGCAGCTACTCTAGTTCTTCATATCTTTACTTATCAATCAATATTGGTTTTGATTAATCTCCATAAAGATAAGGAATACATCATATCTGCTACATTTTCTTTGCATAGTGATTTTTCAGTCAAGAAAATTGGAATTTCTGTATTCTTATACTCTAATTACTCATATTTATCCTTTAATGGTTAACCAGATTGTCAGTTAAGATATTATATTTCCAGTGACAAAGTGGAAATTTTGCTACATTAAAAATTGTATGCTGAAATCTTTCATACTAAATAATTATTGAAATGTAGATAAATATAAAATACTTTGATTCTTAAGAATCCAACTAAATGTTTAGGTACAAATTTGCTTAATTTGTAATAATTGTTCCTGAAATGTGTAATGTCAGTTTAATCCTTCAAGTGATTATTCTTTAAATTTACAGTAGCAAATTTTTCAATATTAGTTTTGGGTTTTCCAGTGTTTTATATACTGCATTTAAAATCCCAATACATGTAATTATTTTTAAAATTTCAACTTTGTTACATTTGTAAGCCAATCTCGTGCTTTTTTTAAATTAAATGTCTTATTCAGTCATTTGTTCTTACAGACAAGAAAGAAGCTATCAACCAATCATTGTTAATGTAGAAAGTCCAGAATGTGGTAAAGTCGAATGTAAAACATATTGCAAACTAAATTATACCAAAGAAAATGATTTGCCATCTTTGGTTTACAAGACAGTGATATTCCATGGTGCCATTGAAAATAAACTGCCTACATCTTATATCCAGAAACTTGGAAAGATAGCAGATAACGGCTATAAAGGCCATGTTGATATTCCAGTCAATATCAAAATACCTAATCACTAGGTCATACTTTTTATAGTTGATTATAGCTGATATATGAATCCTGATTTAGTATCATTAAATATTCTTGTAGTACACAAAACAAAGTCAGTGCTTATGGTACATGTTTATTGAATCTTGGAGCACAAATTCCAAAGAAAAGTTTACAAAAGACTGATTATACAATGATGTATATGGACAATAAATTATGAATGCAATGCACATGAAAGTCACTGTCACAAATGCATATTTACAAGACTAGACTCAGTTCATCATTGTCATAAAGTTAATTGAATTTTGTTTTCATTTGTTTTGATTTTAAATTCATGTACAAATATGAAAAATTTTTATGTACATGTTCATATACTTAATAATTTAACAAACCTAATACTTTATTATAAGAAATGAAGGAGTTATAAAATTATTCTACATTTGTTTAGAAATTAAATCTTACCTATTTATCAGAAAACATTAATTTTGGGAAATTTAATATTTAACTTATTATTTCATGGAATCAAATATGAAAAATGCTATGTAGCAGTTATGTATAAAGAGTTTGAAAAATAATTTTCCATACTTTGAAGTATGCCACAAAAAGGGTTGATTTTTACAAAAATATGTATTAAAAATATGCCAGAATTGCAATAAGGTATCTAAGAGATTGACTTCACACTTTATTGCATGACACCAATGTTTTATGAAATTCAAAGCAAATGTTAGTTTCCTAAATACTGGAATTTAATTACACACAAAACAATTAATTTATATGACAATTCATGCATTACAGGAGTTCCAAGATTTCTTTTTGTTCACACATATCAGTTTCAAGATTAATTTTTAGAACAGTTTTTTTAGTTTCTTGATTAAAATGCTAGCAATAGTTAAAATTAATATAAAAAAGAATTTCGACAAAAACAGTTTTAGTTACAGTAGATTTTGACGTTCATTAATCCTTCAGGGCACCACAAGATAATTCGTAAACCAAAAGTTTTAGTGTCAACTCCAAGATATCTCGGAAACCAAAGTGACCGTTCAAAGATTCTCGGGGTTGACTCTTGAACTTGCACTTTGGTTTCCGAGATATCTCGGGGTTGACACTAAAACTTGCATTTTGGTTTACGAATTATCTCGTGGTGGGCCGCCTGAAGGGTTAAGATACTGTGTGAAAGATAACAGCCATATTCAAATTATTGTATATACTCTATTAAAGCAGCATTAAATAATTACGTTTTATTCAAACACAACATTAATTTGAACTCTAAAACAAGATTTTTGAATTTAAAATACAAATAATTTTCTAAAGTAGTCAAACAAAATGTTTAATATTACATCTACTTTATAACAAAACGATAAAATGGCAAAAATATATTGAACACATACTAGTATTTAAAGTGAATTTACATTTTACTTAAGTAGAACATACAATTTGAATACTTGGGTCTTCTCTACAACTCTTATAAAGAAATGTTAAATATTTAAAAATAGTCTTATTTTATTTATAAAATTTATCCATTTTCGCAGTTACCCTTTTGCAAAGACAGGATTTATTGAAATGAAACTTGGCAAGAAAAAATTCCTAAAAAATGCCCAATTTTGCTCAATACTTTAATTATTGCTAATTTTTACTAGTATAATATGATAAAGAATAGAAAATACATAAATAAAAATACAAACATTATTTGAAACATAATACTTATACTTTTATGAAAGACTACATTGTTCGAAATAAATTCTAAACAAAAACACATTATATTGTCAGCTTACAAGGGAAACAGTCTATAAAAACAATAGTTCTGAGAAAACGGAGAAAAATTGCTCCTTAAACTTTACACACTAAATGTGTTTCTCAAGAGAACTTACTTTCATGCAAAAAAAAAAAATTAATAAACTTCACCAGTCTAAAAAGATCACATTCCGATCTAGCAATGCTAAAACCCGTATCTTCAAAAATTCTTATTTCCCTTGTAAGCCGACGCCGTATGAAATTCAGTTATTAGAAATTCATACATATTTTATAATTTGTGAACAATTTAGTTTTATATCATGATTTTTAATTATTTCTATTTATTAATATTTTTGTTTTATTGATTAGTATACACTAGATTTTAGATTTCAATTCACATGATATATTACCTAATTATCACTACACTCAATGATTTCTGTTTTCTAGCACTCCACATTAAGGCACTTAATGCTGATAGTTATTTTCTCTTAACAGATTGTAAGTAAATTGATGCTCATTAGAGTATCCCTTTTTGAGGAATAATGAATCAGTTATATTCATGAACCTATTGAACATAAAAGAAATTGTTCTACAGAACTTTCATTAATTTTTTCAAATGTTTTCTACCTTTGCCTTTTAGCATGTATTGCTTAAGTAAAAGCAAATGTAGTTTTAATTAATCTTCCAGAAAAATGCTTGTGTACTAAAGCTAATTTTTAGTTATCTTAAAAAGGAAACCTAAATTTAAATTAATAGTTTAGAATTTAAATTCTAACCAAATGATCACGTCTTCAACAATTTCCTCATACATTTAACAATGTATTATATATAACTAAATAGATAAAAGGTTCCAGTAAGATTAAATAATTTTGACAATAGTATCGGTGATGGAGTCACTATTTTTGGAATGTTTTTACAGTTCTAGTGGAAAACTAGTTAGTTCTTTTTCCAAAAAGAACTGGTAATTGCAAGATTAACCTCTTGCCCTTGCATCTTCGCATACTCTAAGTGGTGCAGTTCTTTGATGTGATTGAAAAGATCGCTTTCGCTCTTGTATGAGGTTTTGCAATAACTGCACTCCAATGAATCTGGAATTTTTGCATCAAATGAAATCTCTGAACCACTTTCAAAATTGACTTGACCTTGATTGCGATTTGGATCACATGTTCCGACGAGCGATGACTCACTGCTGTCTTCCTCCATTTTGATTGCTGCACTTTCATTAAGACCGTTATGCCACTGAAGTGCATTTTTCTGCACGGATGGTGCTGCCTCCCCATGTTTGTTTTTATAATGGCGAGTTAGATTGGATTTAGTGGTGCATCTTGTACTGCATGCAGCACATATGAATGGTTTACATCCAGTGTGCTTGACTGTGTGACGTTGTAAACCACTTTCCCACTGGAAAGTTCGCGAACACACATTACAGCTATACTTGTTTTCTTTTGATTTCCTCCTGTTGTCACTTTTACTGTGGTGAAAAGATTCTCTGTCGCTGTTTACTGAAAGTGTGAGAGCTGCACTTTTCTCAAGTATATTACAGTTCATGTCTTCTGTCAGGTACTGATTGAAATGCGGGGAATTGGCTGTATTGATAACCGCCGAGACGCTTGCCAGATCTACGTTTTCTAAATCGCTGTTTGCCTCGATTTCGTGCAGATTCTCGTTTCTAACCATCGATTTGTTCTGCAGCTGATCGTTTGAGCCACCATCGCTTTCAAGGTGCTGTTTGTTGTTGGCTGTGTTTTGCAACACCCTAGTCACAATAGCTTTTTTGGTCGTGTTTAATATCGCGGATGGAATCTGCATTGGGATTTTATTGCTTTGCTTAGGATGAACAGAGTTCCTGCTCTCTACTCTCAACTTCTCTGGATGCTTATTTTTAACATGCCTCTCTTTGTTAGTTTTCAGGGAAAAGTCGCTGTTGCAGTAGTCGCACTTGACACGAATTGCGGAGGCCGCCTTGGGATTAGAGCGCTTGAAGTGACTGCTGTCTTGTGGAGAGTTTGGACTGGAAGCATGTCTGACTGGAGCACCTGCACTTTGCAATGCAGCAGCTAGCGAAAGGGTCTGAGGGTGCAATACCGTAGGATCGACAAATGGAATTGATGAACCTAAGTTGGATTGGTTGCAAGTGAGGTCTAATGGAGTTGAATAATTGCCAGAGAAACTTCCACCTGCATTTCTTGGCATTCTACCTGAATCAGGAGCTGTAGAAAAATTGGAGCTTGGGACTGATGTACAGCTTTCGTTACGTTCTTCGGAACTCCATGATTTATTTGCGCTTAAATCCAATGCATGAACAGAAAGATCCAATGGGAGAGGCTGCAGCTCTGTGCTCTGCGATAAGGAAACGAGGCTCTCGGCTGCATCCACACGATCATCGTCACTAAATGAATAACGTTTTTCTTCCTGGGACGGCACTGAACTGTTTGATGCTTCAGAGCTGTAAGTATTCATATTCTGTAGTGCACCACCTACGCGACGCTTGTTTTTTTTCAATGATTTCTTTAGCATATCAACTTGCATACAAAAGTTTTTCATTTCGTTACATTGTTCCCTAATCGGCAAATTGGGGTCGTGATGCTTATTTCTATAATGTCGCTTATAATTGTTCTTGGAGACAAAACCCTGTCTGCATTTTGCACAATACCATGGCTTCTTAGAACAGCTATTGTTAAGGGATCTGTAGTGATGTTGGAGGACTCTTTTGTTGTAGAAATCTACGTAGCAATATTTGCATATTTGGGGCCTATCAGCATTAGGCAAACCGTTATAAGTAATCACTAAATTAGTTTCAGGCGGTTTCAATTTATGTATTTTCTTCACGTGTCGTTCTCCATTTGCTTTCGTTGTGAACTTGCATTTACATACACGACATATGAATGGGTGCTCTTTAGTGTGGGTTCTCAAATGTCTTGCTACAGAACTTTTATCCGAGCTCTTGTAAGAACAACCTAGTACAGTGCATGGATAAACTGGCCTCTTCTTTGTCTGTGTTTTCTGGTTGTGGGCCTCAACATCCTTCTTTTCTTTCCCGGAGTTGCTATCATTTTTTGAATCTTTCATTTTGGACAAACTTGATGCATTTCTGTCTGCATCAGATTGTTCCGAAGCTACTGGTCTAACAGAAACATTTGATAATATCGAATTAATATCAGCAAAATCGTTACTGTTTTCTGCCTCCCTTTCTGAAGAAGCAATTGTGGGCATTTCAGCAGTGCAGATGTTCTTGTCTCCTCCCTTTGGAATTTTGGATTTATCACTTTTCTCTTTGGTTACTTCGAATTCTTGAAGAGGCATCATTACGTTGTATAATAGAATATTATTTTCTACCTTATTTCCGTATGTGCGATGACTAACTTGTGCGCTACCTTCGTCAAACTTAGTTTTTGTCACATAGTCAATTACCTCCTGAATATGTAAAGAATACTGATTTGTATCTTCCATTTCTTCACTGCTACTAGACAACTGCTCAGGTTCTTGAACCTGTTCTAGACCAGGACCTTCCTGTTCAAACAATCCGAGTTTGTTGAAATAATTTTCTTTGGGATTCGTTTTAAACCCTTGTTTGGATCCATTGTTGCAGTACCATTTATCTGAAGATGGATGGCGTTTCAAATAATGCTGCACACAAGCTGACTCACTCTTAAAGTAAACATCACACAAGATGCAATACCTTTCTGAATGGTTGTGACGAAATTTTTTATGCCTGTGGAGGGATCCAATATCGGGAAACGCCTTACCACAAGTTCTGCATTTGTGATATGAAGTACCATTCCCTGGTAACCTTACATTCTCACAAGCTTTCTGTGCAACTAAGGGAAATTTCCCTGAAGAGAACGGTATATAGGATAGACGTGCATATCCTATTACTTCCGAGTTAGCTGAGCCCTTGTTTTTGGCTCTAGCACCTTTTTTGTATTTAAACTTCTTCTTCCGGGCATCGCCTGTGCTTTTACCTTCTTTCCCTTCTACAGCAATGTTGCTTTGATCAAGTGCACGCGTCTCCTGCGAGACTTCCATCTGTGGTTTAGCTTCATCCATTGCAGTCGTATGCCCATTTTCTTCCATTCGCGATGGCCCTGCAGTCGCATTCCCATTTTCTTCCATTCGCGATGGCCCTGCAGTCGCATTCCCATTTTCTTCCATTCGCGATGGTCCTCCAGATTGTGACGATGAATCCGAACTCCCTTCAACAGCCATAGGAATATCAACATTCCCGGGTTTCTTTTCTTCGTGCTTGTGCATGTGCCTATTCATATTGCCGTTAGTCGTGAAACACTGAGTGCAGTACTTGCATTTGAAAGGCCTTTCTTTCGAGTGAGTCAAGATGTGGCGATCCAGTGAGCTCGTTGAACTCAGAGTTTGGTTGCAGATTCTACAGGTGAGTTCTCCGCTGTGATGCTTTCTTAGGTGAATAGTAAATTCATGGGGATCGTCGAACTGTTCATGACAAATAACACATTCGCTCTTTGCATCATTAGCACTCTAAAAAATAAATATTATTTTTAGATGTATAAACAATCATTTTAAAATTAATAGATAAACAATACATACATTAACCCGGAAAAGCCGGAATTATTTTTCAAAGTTCAATTTCCCTTTAGTATATTGTTTTTATGTCATTAATATATTAAAAGCCAATTTTTGTTGTGAATACACCTGGAGGCCCATCTTTCACAGATGCAGAAAATATTTTAAAAATGGATTTAAAGAATGGAATAAAAATGGATTTAAAAGATTTTAAAAAGCTAAAATAAAGCATTCTATAAAAAAGAAGCAATGCTCCCATTCATTAATAATACTTAATATGTAAGACAAGTTTCAATTATGTATGAATGTGTTTTTTATTTTGAATCAGCCTGAAAAGTTGTATTTAATAAAATCTTAACTCAACTTAGGAATTTCGACAACTGGATTTTTTGTAAACCATCTCACTTATTAAATGAAAGTACTTTTGTTTGATAAATTGTAATTATTTTTAATCTTCAATTACATGCTATTCAGCATTGTTTCCATTATAGCAACTGAAAAGGTCCCGATTATTCGGTTATGAAAAGTATATTTGTGAAACAACTTGTTTCGAATTGAAATTGTTTTCATTAAGGTTTATTTTGAAAGTAATTAATAATAAGTCCTGTGTACTACAATTTATATCATGCAATTAGTTTAATTGAAAATGCAGTTACTCCGTAGCATCGAAAGAGCAACGACATTCTAAAGATTACAATTTGAGCTAGGTGGAATTTTATAAGCCTTGAAATATTTTAAAGCTGTGTGTAAAGCTGCATTTTAATTTCTTGCCTTTGCTCTAGAATAATTTTCGTATAATTTTAAATTTTAGATATAATTTTAAAATACAAACCTCAGCTGATTGAGCTTGATCCATTTGCAGAGGTACTGCGGCGTAGTTTTCGCTTGTTTCATCATCAATTGGAGACATTCTCAGTCTCTTTGCCCCTTTCTTTTTTACTATTGCAACTCCATTTTTGATTTTCAAAGATTTCTTTCTGTTTGCTTTTTCAGCAACATCCTTGCATTGATCTATATCATTAAGAGTAAAATTTATAATTCCGACCCACTTAAGAATGTCAGAAAGAAGCCAACAATTTCTTAAGGAGATTGACTAAAAATGTATATTTCAATGATAAGAATATTTTATAAAAACAACATTTCACATATATTAACGCATAGAGTATAAAAAGGAAGCCACTTACATTCATATGTACAGCAATAAAATGGATTATTGAAATGGAAAGTGGACATGAGCCATAGTGCCATATTTAATATTAAAAATGATTCAGCACCAGTGTTTTTAAGTTCAGCACAGTCCTAAAGTCACAATATGTCAAAAATCCATCCCTTATACATTTAAAATATACCAATATGCCAACAAAATTTCTTTCCAGGAGATTTGCTGGAGGCTTCAAAAATGTTTGCTTTGAAGCACAAAATTAATGCATTATGAAAATAAAATCTTAAAGAGATGCCCATAGAATTAATTTCCTAATAAAGATTTTGGTTTTGTCTCACTTATTCAAGGATTTGAATTTAGTTTAATTTGTTTTGAAATGTTTATGAATTAAACTCTGAGGAATTAAATTGAAAGGTCCTAAGCCTATCTATACCCTCGAGTGACTCACCTTTTTGTATTTCTAAAAAAAAATTCAAAAGAAATGTGACTGTCTTTGGTAAGATGACCCGATGTGCCAGCTTCTACCACTTATTTACTGGTCGGTTGGGTTTTTTTTTAAGGAACAAGGGCCATATTCGGCTAAGCTGCGCCAAACACGAGATAGACAACGTCAAATAATGGACCATACACATACAAAGAAAGTTGCTAACACGGAAGGAAGAAATACACCCGCCTATATCTTACTGACGCGTCCTTGAGCATTCGCCCCTTGCTATCCCTCGGCTCATGATAGGTAGGTTCGTCATGTGACCATATCGCCTGCAAGACATCCTCAACGTTCTGACAACTGAAATTCTTAAGTCCCCACGTTCGTTTCCAACCGGTGATAGAGCTGACTTCAGGATCTGCGTTAAACGCAACACCCCTTCTGGAATGGGCAAATCCACTGAGCCATGGCTTCCCATTTAACACTGATACTTTATAAAAGGTGTTCGTTCAATTTAAATGCTTACAATTAGCTTTTAATTTCTACAGTAAATACATTGGTACAGCTGCAGTCTACGCCGCGCGGGTGGCAACGAATTTTGGCGCAGCTTTTGGCGTAGTTATAAGCGAGTCATGCCGGCTGATGGTAACCCATTTTTTTCTCGAATTTTCACCTGGTTAGGGTTAACCTGTTTTTATGGCAACCTTGCCGGCGTCCAGTTCTGTCCAGCATTGGTTGTTCCTTTTAGTTTGGACACGGTGGAGAGCAGTTATTTTTTTTCAGGCTATTGCATCAGGTTGTATTTTTTTTTTCAGGCATCCATATGTGGAGAATGAACAGTATAGATTCACTGTTGGAAATTCGAGAAAAAAATGGGTTACCCTCACCGGCATATGTCGCTTATAACTACGCCAAAAGTCCATATATTTAATTCATATTTGCAGTGTTTTTCTAGTCAAAATGTTGTTTCATTCAGATTTACATATTTCATCCATACGTATGCAGTATATATTCAATGTTGGAAGATTTCCGTGGCGACATAAAAAGTGCGCCAAAAAAAAACGCGTTGCCACCCCGCGCGGCGCAGACTGCAGCTGTACCAATACATTATCCTAAGATGGGTAGGATTCTTTTGTAAAATTTCTGGGAAGATACTTGTATCAAAGTTCTAGTACCTGAAATTGGCATCTCTTGCTTAGAACGAGTCATATAGTGTCCATTAAATTTTTCCATATCTTGGTCACTATCCATCCCTATAAAATTCACAAGCATATAAGATTAATTTATGTTAAAGATAAATATACAAATTCAGAAATATATATTTGCAGCATTATACGGTATCTTCAGTTTTAAAAATGACAGGAAAGAAACTGCAGCATTTATCATTGAATTGCCTCAATTTCCAACTTCAATCATCGTTATAACTGAAATATTAAAAAAGGTAGGTAGATAACGTCGCACTGGAGCAACACAACGGGCTATTGGAGACGGTCCGGGATCAATCCCGAAGGAAAAGATCCTAGGATTGATTGATTGGGTTTTATGGCGCTTAATTACGTGCAAAATTACAAGGCGGGTCCAAGGACAACGCCTTAGTTTTGAACTACTGTCAGATGATGAGAACACCTTAGCTGGCATCCTACTCTCCAAACTCCCACGACAAAGCGAGGACATTTGAGGCCACGAGATTTAAGGTGCACCAGCCCCCGTGTACACGACGGTCTTAGACTAGACAGAGTTTCGAACTCGCAATCCGTTGCTCTTCCAACTGGGCTACCGGGCCCCTTAAAAAAGGAAGTGTCATTTTAATTTTCTGATGTATAAAGTAGTTTAGAACCTATATAATGGGGAAATAGTACACATGAGGTGAAATAACTTCTAACCTGAATTGACTGAAACATTGGAAAATTAGATTAAATGTGTTTACACTCAGTGTGAATTAAAATTCTAGAATTTGGAAAATTTTAGTACTTTTTAAATGTTTATGGGACATAAGGCCAAAAATCCAATTGACAAAATTCATCTTACTTGAACATGTCTTATTCAAAAACACTAATTTGAAATAATCAAAATTTGTAATACCTAATAGA